>OY856187.1:22312366-22490984 GCA_963693315.1 Diogma glabrata | reverse complement strand
AATTATTTGTCCAAGACATGAAATACATATTATAATCTTCTTTGAGCACACTTATGGCAACTATAAGTTTTGACAAACTTATAATAATAATAAAATTTCATGTCATACAAATATATTTCATGTCACACGAATAAGTAATTTTATTTTTTTCCAAAAACTGGTAAAAAGATAAATAAAAATCTGTCTTTTGACAAACTTGACAACACATTTTTGACAAACTTATGATACCATGATTCTCTTTATTAATAATAAAATTTCATGTCATACAAATAATTAATTTCATTTTTTTCCAAAATATTGGATAAATAAATAAATAAAAATCTTTTCTTTGACACACTTGACAAAATTTTTTGACAAACTTCTAATGCAATAATCTAGTTTTTGATCTCACATACCAATCTCTACCATTAAGATTTCTCCAAACTCAATGTTCCTACTCGTAATGACTTAAAATGAACGTTTTTTTATGCCAAAAATATGAAAATATGCTATTTTTGATGCACTTAATGATTTTTTCGACACACTCCCGGTACAGTTATCGAACACAGCTTCCTTTTGGACTTGTCCCTTGAGTATACCTATTTTTAGGAAAAAAATGTTTGAAATCCCTTCAGCGGTTTTCTAGATTTCGTAGGTATTGAAGGCTGGCCGGCCGGCAGACAGACATCCCTTTTTTTTTTGCTTATTTAAAACCAGTAGGTCCTAAAACGTCGAGAAATGCCTAAAAAGTGGCGGTAAGAATTTCGCTTTTGGCTCATGAATGTAATACTTAGGTCTTTCAGACCGAAGTAATATTTATTCAGCTATGTCATATTTTGGGGGTTTTGTGATGGTTTTTTTCCCGATAGCTTTTAGTTTTAAAATTCTAAAGTTGGCTTTCTTAAATTACTAAAAGAAATTCTATTGTAATTCCTATTACACAACACATTTTAATTAAAAATAAAAATAAATAAAATCATTAATACTAGGAACTATTAAAATATTTTCTATTTTTACTATCATATTGCAGTTTAATTATAAAAATATCTTAACATGAAAAACAAAAATTAAATTAATTTTAAATATTAAAAATTAAACAAAACAAAAGTTCAAAACATAATTTTTTTTTTATTTTTCCAATGAATTGTCTGAATAATTATAAAAAAAAACGGAAAAACATTTTCGTTTGTGTTGTTTTTTCTTCTTGTTTATTTCAAAAATAAAATTACTTTTTGCGTTTTAAAAATGAAAATTAAACAAAAAAATAAGATAAATTAAAAAGTAAATGGTGTTTTTGTAAGACGGATAAAAAACTTTGTTCAACGAATTTGCTTTATTTAACATAATTGTTATTCACTTCTAGTTCTGGTCGAAAATTTTAGGTTCACAAACGAACCGATTGATAGAAGCAGTTGAATAAAGATAGCTACAACATAAATTTAAGATTTCGTTATGAATATTGTATTTAAGTTAATAAGAACCTAAAATATTTTTGGAAAACTTTTAAACAACGAGCAGACAATAATTGCTATATCAAAATGCTAAAGAAATAAAGATGTTATACTATTACCGTTCTTCAAAAATCCAATGCTATTCGAACATGATTAATAAAACTATTAATAATATTGATGTGGATAATAAAAAAATTTCGGCAATAAACTGTCATGTCTAGACCAATCCATACATTATTAAAACCAAGAACAGAATTTGAAAACAGACTATAAATTTCATAAGGATTAAAACCGTTTATTTGTAAAATAAAATTTCAACTTTTTTTTTTGTAAACTTTGGCTTGTCATGTTTTTCTAAAAGAAATAAAACTATTATAGAAACAAACAATTCAGTCATAAGTTTTCACATAAATGAATTTGATAGGTCAACCGTTAAAATATGTTAAAATATGAGTTGAAAACTTTCAATAGTTATGATAGTCTTTGATAATGGAAGCTCAGCAGGTTATTGCTTTTATTATTGAATTATTGGAAACATAAAAATTTTCAATTTTATTGGATATTACGTCTAGCGGCATTTTATGTAGAATAATGAAAGGATATAAAAGTTCCATTTCATGATTTTTCATTTTCTATTATGCATCTCAATAATTTTTTGATCAATGAAAAGAAATAAATTTAGGCTTTTTGGATATATGCCAATAATAGAAATACATAAAATCAACATAATTTGTTGTTTGCCATCAACTACTACAATTGGATAATTATAATTTATAACTAACCACAATGATGTGGCTTTTACATAAATTTGGAGTAATATAACAACATAAAAATCTGTTTGTATATTAAAATCAAAACATAGGATTTAATTGAAAAAAAAATTAAAACTGTTGAAAATTAATTAAGATCAAATTTGATTTGACAAGATTTAGGTAATTTTTTTTAAAGTTGGACACTTTGTATGAGGATGTGATAGTTGATACCTTCGATTTCCCTAAAAATTTCAGGATACGTTAGTAGGACTGTGATAAGACTCTTGCAAACGAAATGTAAGATAACTAAAGTTTCTGCAGAAACCATGCACACTCTTGGACAATATCCAAGCAATAACTGGCTTAATCCAGATAAAAAGGTTATTCATTTATTTCAAGTGGTCGAGAACGATTTCCCAATTCCGTTCGATATGGAATCTAAGAAGTGACTTTTTATATAAATTATATGATTATACTAAATTTTTTTTAAAAACTATACTTTTAGATACTATTAAAATACGTGCACTAATCCATTCGTTAATATTCCTGCACAATCTGAAAAAGTTGTTGATGTTTCTTTCAAAAACAAAGCTGATGGTGAATACTTATTTCCGTCAAATGTAATATCTAAGGGAGTCTTTTACGCCAATTCTTTACTTAATATTTCTCATAATCTTGCTTTTGCTTCAGTAATAAATGTGAATGAGGAGGACTTTATTTTAAATGTGAATGAGGAGGACATTTTAAAGAAATTAATACTTTTATATAATCTTTAAATAATTACGATTTATTTATATATAATCCAAAATGGCAAAATTGAAACAGACTTAATATTCTCGGAAACGAGATCTTAACAAAATATTTGATCCTCGGGGAAAAGGATGTATTTCTACTTGATCACGATAAATAAACGATTACAAATACTATAGCACATCAATTTTCAAGTCCTTTAAATACTAAACAAATTTAAATCAAACCTTATCGACTGTTTGAATCTGCCAAAATCATAATTGAAACTCAAATAGAAGATTATATGTTCTCTCTCTCTCTCTGGCGTTTACATCCCATGAAGGGATTTTGCCGTCTGTGCCACCAGCTTCCAATCATCTCGTTCCATGACCAGTTGACCCCAGTTTCGACATCCTATATCATGAAGGTCTTGGATGATGTCGTCACGCCAGCGTTGTCTAGGTCTTCCTCTTCGACGAACACCAGCTGGTTGTTGTTGGGACGCTTTTTTTATCATTCTTTCCAATGGAGCCCTTTCTACATGACCAAACCATCTAATCCGGTTGGATTTAATGAATCCGATTACATCGCAGCCTCCAAGAAGCTGTCTGATTTCATGATTCATTCGGATTCTATACTGATTTTCAGCAACTTTACATGGACCATAAATTGTTCGTATGACTTTCCTCTCGAATGTTGATAGAATTCTACAATCGGAGGAAGTCAGTGTCCAGCTTTCACTTCCAAATGTGAGCACAGGTCGGATTAATGCTTTGTAAAGTGTGAGTTTGCACGACTGCGAAAGATGTTTGGATCGCAAAAGTTTTGAGTATGCGTAGAAAACTCTGTATGCGGCTGAGACACGGGCTTTAATATCTGCCTGCATGTCATTTGACGATGTTATCACAGACCCGAGGTATTTGAAGTTTTCTACACGTTCCACTTCATAGTCGCCAGTATTCAGATTGCCGGGAGGTATATTCCTGGATGTTGTTAAAAGTTTAGTCTTGCCGGTGTTAATGCATAATCCAAGTCGTTTAGCATTTCTTTCAAGCTGAGAGAGACTATCCTTGATATCGCTTGTTCTACGTCCGAGAAGCACAATATCATCTGCATAGCCAAGAACCTGACTAGATTTGTTATATATGCAGTTTTGTGTCTCAATTCGGCTTTTTCTTATCGCGTACTCCAGCGCCAAATTAAATAGTATGGGCGCGAGTGCATCACCTTGTCGAACACCTGATGTTATATCGAAAGGATCAGAAACAGACCCTTCGATTACTATTCTACAATTTGATCCCGATGTTGTGAGCTTGCACAGAGAAACAAGTTTCTCTGGAATACCAAGGCATATGAGTGCGGACCAGAGGTTGTCGCGGATGATACTGTCATATGCTTGCCTGAAATCAACGTAGAGCTGGTGAATGCTGATGTTGTACTCCCAACATTTTTCCAGAATCATCCTTAATGTAAAACATTGATCTGTGGTTGAGCGGTTGGGACGAAAACCACACTGATAGTCACCGATGATAGATTCGGCGAACGGGTTGAGTCGAGCAAGTACAACATTAGCTAGTATTTTATATGCAGTGTTCAACAGTGCGATGCCACGATAATTTTCACACTTTAGACGGTCACCTTTCTTGTGTAGCGGAACAATGAGAGCTGTTTTCCATTCAGCAGGTAGTTCTTCTTGGTCCCAGATTGCAAGAATCAGATCGTATATACTTGAGACCAGAGCTGCTCCTCCATTTTTCAGAAGTTCTGCGGGAATTCCATCGAAACCTGGTGATTTGCCATTTTTCAGTTTTTTAATGGCAGCTTCCACTTCTTCTATTGTTGGGTAAGGGACAAAAATCTCCTCAGTTGATGGAGCAATTGCTCGAATAGGATGAGCTTCGTTTGTCCTATTGAGTAGGTCTTGAAAGTGGGATCGCCACACTGCCAGCACATCACGTTCACTTGTTGTAAGTTCATTATTTTCATTTTTGATGGCTGTAGATCTTGGGTGGAAATCTTTTGTCAGATTCCGTGCATTGGCAAAGCACTCTTTTGAATTTCCGTTGGCCGCATGTTGGTTGATGTTTTCGATGTAACTCTTCATGTGTTCGCGTTTCTTTTTACGTAGAAGTTTTGCTGAGGCTTTCCTGGCGCATAGATAATCAGTTTGGGAGCTTCGGGTGTTCCTTGTTAACCATTTTTCTCGCAGTTTTTGTTTATTTTCAACGGATTGGCGGCACTCGTCGTCAAACCATTCGTTGTGTGATTTCGGTGGTCGTTTTCCGATTGTAGTTTGTGCTGCGGCTATAATGGTTGATTGAAGCGTTTGCCATTCTTCTTGTATGTTTAATGGCATCTCAGAAGAGATGTCATGCTCTTCTATGTTTTGTGTTATTATTTCCTGATATCTATTCAGCGTTTCCGGATGTTTAAATGCTTCGACATTCCAGCGCACGGTCTTTTTGCTTGTCTGTTAAATGTAGATGACAACTTGCACTTGTACTTAAAGATGACAAGCATATGATCGGTGTCCATATCAGCACCTCTGTATGATCGAACGTCAGTTATACTTGTAGAGTGTCTCTTAGAGATCATGACGTGATCGATTTGATTTTCCGTTCTTCCGTCATTTGATTTCCACGTTGCCTTGTGAATTCTCTTGTGAGGGAAGAAAGTGCTGGAAATTACTAGATCATACATCATAGCCAGCTCGGCTGCGCGAAAACCGTTATTGTTGCTTGTATGATGCAAGCTGTTAGGGCCGATATGTGTTTTAAGTTCTGCAATCCTACCGATTTGAGCATTAAAGTCACCTACCACGATTTTTATATCGTGCCGCGGGATGTTATTGATGACTTCCTCGAGTTCTAGGAAGAACAGGTCTTTAATATCATCTGCTTTATCTTCAGTAGGTGCATGAACATTGACGATCGTTACATTGAATTTTTTCGTGCGGATTCTCAGTGTGCATAACCGCATATTAATTGGGCAGAAGTCGATAACATGCTGATTCACGCGACGGTGTATAAGAAAGCCAACTCCAAATTCTCCTCCGTTTTGATGACCGCAATAATACAGAGTGTATCCTTTCGCTGTTTCATGGATTCCACTGCCTGGCCATCTTAGTTCTTGTAATGCCACTATATCCAGTGTGTAGCTCTCGACTTGTTGGGTTAGTTTTAGGAGATCTCCTGGTCTTCTAAGGCTTAGCACGTTCCAGGTTCCTATTTTTAAATCGTAGTCCGGGTACAGTTTCCGAGGTCGTTCCAATAATAAATCCGAGATATTCCGAGGCCTGTGTACAGAATTCATGACAGTAATTTTTTTACGGAAATGGGGTGTTAGCCCTTCGCCCAACCCAAATTTTCGTGAATGGGTTCGTTCTGCATCTTAAGGTCACCAGAAACAACCTTTTTACACGTTTATATAGCGAGCCGCTTGATCCAAGACAGACGCCCGCTGAAAGCCGCCCCTAACATGGAGAACAGACGCTTTCTACACATTTATATAGCGAGCCGCTTGATCCAAGACAGACGCCCGCTCCAAGCCGCCCCTAACATGGAGAACAGACGCTTGAGTTGCATTGGTTTTATGGCGCCAATGACTCGCCATGGTGCAGAATCATTGAGTATAAGCAGTATTTACTCTGCCCCTCTCAACTACACCAACCTAATTCTGTTAGCGTTACCCAGGTAGCACGGCGTGGACGTAGAATTTCGGATTTTCGCTACCAGATTATATGTTAGCTGTTCAAATAATCGAACCTTTAAACAGTCCTTATAATTTTCCACTTCTTGTAGTACCAAAAAAAATTATATAAATAATGAAAAACTTTGGCGTTTTGTAATTGATTTCCACAGCTTATATAAAATAACAACGGTTGACGTAATCTTACTTCTTAACATAATGATTATACTTGATAAGTTAAGTGAAATAAAATGCTGAAGACAAAGAAAAGAGAGTGCTCAACACTCATTTTGGGTTCTATTAGTTTTTAGAATGTCTTAAGTACTTAAATGTGCTCCAGCTACATTCCAATGTCTTATGAAAAAAGTTTGTGTCGGGTTGTTTAGTATTTCTTGATGATCTGAAATCTGGGTCAACGGTAACGGTGGATGTGGATATAGTTCATCAAGCATCATCAAGTGTACAGGGGAGTAATCAACAATAACTTAAATCTAATTTAAATCAAAATAATCATAATCCTACTAACAATTCAAATGATAATTTAAATACTTACAATAGACCTAATAATTATAGAAGTACAAATTTAAATGAACATTTTTATTCTAGGTTTAATAATAATAGTAATGGAACCTACATAAATAATTCAAGGTCATTCAATACTAATTGCCGATTTTGTAATAGAATTCACCCCTCGCGTAATTGTCCTGCTTTTGGTCGTGACTGTTCTAATAGTGGTGAAAAGAATCATTTTGCAGTCGTATGCTCGAAGGAAAACAAGGTACGTGAAATACATTGTGCAAATGAAAATAGTTTTTATATTGATGCAATTTATAATAATAATAATATGTGTAATGAAGAAAGCGCGTGGTATGAGAAAATCCGAGTTCAAGACCAATTTGTAAGTCTTAAATTGGATACGGGGCTGATGTTAATGTGCTTCCTCTTTGTTTTATGATTAAACTTAAAAATGTTTCATTTGAAAGAAAAGAATTAAATATAGAAGCATATGGAGGTACAAAATCAAACACGTTAGGAATCGCTGAAGTAGTCTGTAGTGTTGATAATATAATTTCTGTTCAAAAATTTGTCATTGTAGATTCTGAGTCGATTCCAATTCTTGCGTTAACGGGTTTTATCCAATTAGATTTGGTGAAGCGGGTTCAAAGTTTAACGTTGAAGGATAAGGATAAATTTATTACAGAGAACAGCGATCTTTTTGAAGGGCTTGGATGTTTTGTAGAAGACTATAAAGTAGAACTGAAACAAAACAATGTACCAATAATAAGTCCTGCGAGGCGAATACCTCACAGCATTTAAATGTCGTTAAACTGCGATTGCACAGATTAATGAAAATGGGCATAATGGAAAAAGTAAATGAAGGTATTGAATGGGTATCTAACTTAGTTATAGTAGAAAAAAATGGAAAATTGAGACTCTGTTTAGATCCAAAGATATTGAACAATTCAATCAAAGAATGAACTTATATGATTCCGAGTTTTGAAGATATGGTTGTAAAATTGGCTAATAAAAAATGTTTCTCTGTTTTCGATATGAAAGATGGTTATTGGAAGATAGGTCTAGATAAAGATTCCTCCAAATTATGCACGTTTGGGACATCATATGGGTGTTATAGATTCTTGCGTATGCCTTTTGGCATTAAAATAGCCCATTAGATATTTCAGAAATATAACGAATTAAATTTTTCGGGCATTGATAGGCTGCTTGTATACATGGATGATCTCTTAGTTGTAGCCTCTACCAAAGAGGAACATGATAAAATTTTAGAAAAAGTGGCATAACGGGGTAGGGAACTTAATATCAAATTTAACAAAGAAAAATTTCAATTTCGTGTAACGGAAGTTAAATATGTTGGTCATATTCTGTTAGAACGAAAGCAATAGAAGAAATTGGAAAAACCAAAAAACAATACCGATCTACAAAAATTGTTAGGAATGGTAAATTATGTGAGAAATTTTGTGCCACAGCTAGCAAGTGTTTCAAAAAAAATATAGAATATATATGGTTAGAGCACCACATTAAATGTCTAGATGATATCAAAAAATTAATAGTTCAGTCACCAACATTAAGAATTTTCGATCCAGCAAAATCGATAACGTTACAGACAGATGGTTTTACAGACAGAGATTACAGACAAACACCTAGTTTTCTGCAGGAAGGTAGACCAACTTTTTTTGCGTCTAAAAGTCTGACTGAAACTGAGCAAAGATATGCCCAAATAGAGAAGGAGTTCCTTGCCGTAGTTTTTGCTTGTAAAAAGTTTCATAGGCTCATTTACAGTAAAAGTGTTGAGATTCAAACTGACCACAAGCCGCTATTAGGAATAATGGGAAAAGACATACAAAAAATCTCCAACGTTCGATTACAGCGAATGAAAATAAGGCTGTTTATATTTAAATTAAATTTAAATTTGTTCCTGATTGTCCCTGATTTGTCCCGGATTTGCATGTGACTGACGTATTGTCCCGATATTACCGGTTAGATGAAGAAAATAATGAAATTGAAGGCATTGATGAAGTCGTACATTCCATAAATGTTAGTGATGAGAAAAAGAAAAAATTTCAGTTAGAAACTGAAAATGACATTGTATTAAAAGAATTGAAAAATATTTTTTTAGATGGGTGGCCGAGTAACAAGAAAAGTTTAAAAGATGAGGTAAAATTTTTTTGGCAATATAAAAATGTTTAGTTATTGATGACGGAATAATATTTTTGGATGATCGAATTATTGTACCAATTAAGTTAAAAGATGAGATGCTACGAAAACTCCATTATCCCCATTTAGGAAAAGAAAAGACTAGAAGTAGAGCAAAAGCATCAATGTTTTGGCCAGGAATGAATGATTCTATCGAAAAATTAGTTGGAAGCTGTGAAATATGTCAAAAATTTAGAAATAGGAATATAAAAAATTCTTTGTGGTCTCATGAGGTTCCAGAGTTTCTGTTTCAAAAAATAGGTATGTATATCATGGAGTACGCAAAATGAAATTATTTAGTTGTTGATGATTATTACTCTAAATTTTTGGAAATTATTCCACTAAAAACGAAGACTGCTAGCGAAATAATCAAATGTTTGAAAACTTTGTTTTCTTGTCATGGAATTCCTCGTACGATTATTGCAGATAATATGCCTTTCGGGTCATATTGTTTTAAGGAGTTTGGGGCTGAATTTGACATAAATGTTATAACCACTGGTCCACGTTATCCACCCTCAAATGGTTTTGCAGAAAGAGCCGTTCAGACGGCGAAGAGTTTATTAAAAAAATGTGAAGAGAATAAATCTGAATTGTGGGTGGCGCTTTTAGAATATCGCAACACCCTCTTACAAGATATCGAAGTTGCTCCATCGGAATTGTTAATGAACAGAAAAACTAGGAGTATTGTTCCAATAAAAAATAGTCAGTTTAAAAGTAATTCTTTTCCTAGTTTTAAAAGAAATGTTGAGGTAAGAAATAATAAGTATGCGAAATTTTATAATCGAAACTTTGCACCGGAGACAGAATTTTCTATTAATGATGATGTGTGGTATCATAACTGCAAGTTCTGGGGACGGGCCAAAGTTATTGAAAAACATAGTACCCCGAGATCTTATTGGATTGAACTTAGTGATGGAACCGTTCTACGTCGCAATTTAAGTGTTTTGAGACCGTGTAATATGGATGAATAAAATCTTTTATTTAAGTATTATTTAATTTGCACAATCAATTTCGTGATCAATGTTTTCTTTTTGGGTAAAAAGTAATTAGAAAAGTTTTTGTAATCGAGAAGAAAAATAATTAGTGGATAACGTTGCATATGTTTTTTTGTATTTTTCTTCTTTCGTAGAAGGGAATGAAATAAGAAATAAGTAATGCATTGTTCTGTTTGTGAATCGATATTTGTAAATAAATATAGAGTACGTATTAGCATTTGTTTTCTATAAATTAACAACTAAGTTAATTTCATGTTAAAAACTAAGTTAATTTCAACCAAATAAAAAAAAAGTTGTATGTTTATTTTTATATTTTGAATGAAACAATTAAACAAAAGTAACATAACAAAAATGATAATAACTAATAATGACTTTCAAGAATTAAAATTTAGAATATAGAATGGTTTAAATAAGATATTTGAACCGTTTTCTGGAAAAAGTGGAAAAAGTCCATTTGTTCATATATTGAGTTATTTAAAGATTTGCGTTTGCATCAATATAAAAACATTGGTAAATGTTACTAAAATTTTGTGATATTTTTCACACTTTAAATCTATTTAATTTTATTATGCAATAATAGTTATTTAAAATTAAAAACAAAATAATTGAATTTTTACTCCAAATGGACTTATTAAACTTTCAATAATAATATTTTCTAAAAACTAAGAACAAGAGGTAGTACAAGTCCCATGTAAATGGGTCATTTTTTTACCGACACATTTTTGATTTGGCTGAAATTTTTTTTTATGCGTTTTATATCGAAAAATAAGATATGGGTGTTAACAAATAAAATGTTGAAATCGATCTTTAGGAATTTCTCCACTCACGCTCCACCCTAAATCGGGCTCTATTGAAGGTATGATTATATATATAAAAAAAGAGGCCATCATTATCTTTCTAAAACTACCACTAACTCAATTTTTTCCAAAAGTGGACTTATTCCACTTTCAAAAAACGGTTCATTTATTGTTTAAAGGGGACATGTAGTATGTAATAGAAATCATTAATTAAAATAATGATATAACTGTAAAGATGTGTAAAATATAAAGTAAAGTATATTTCTCATAATGTACATGATATCAAAATAATTAAAACAGTCGCATTTTGTGAGTTAAAGCTAATTGACTCTTGTTTTAATATTTACATTATAATACAGTTTAGTATATCTTGATGATAAAATTGAGTTTCGATAAAATAATATAGACCAAACTCCCACGCTACTTTAATCTACCTCACATGAACCTTCTGTAAAATTGTATTTAAATTACAGAAATTTCATTAATAAAATGCCATAAATAATGGTTGAATTATTGTTACCAGACTATTTTAAAATTTAAGCTGCTGAGTAAATGCATGTTTTTACGTGGCTGTCGCGTCTGATTATACAAGATGTTCTCTTTTATTTATAAAAATTTGGAGCTTGAGATAATTGGATTGGACATTTGGATATGTGAGAAAAGTAAGTTAATAATTTATTATTAATTTAATTAGGTCTGCCAGGTAATTAAAAACAAAACTTCCTAGTATATAAATTATACACAGGGTGAGTTTTTTAAAAAATGCCAGGCTTTTATCTTGAGAACCATGCTAGATGGGACAAAATAACCCAAGGTGATATTTGTTAAGCGTTTCTGGGACGTCCAATGATAATATTGAATGACCTTGAAACTCATAAGTATTGGAGATATATGCCAAAATAGGTTTTTTTTAAATTAGAACCTATACATTTAAGGTTTTTTTTTAATTAAGTAAATCAAACTACACACTTTTTGCTTACAAATTTTTTTTGTAAAGTGTACGATTTTGTAGATATGATGAAAATTGATTTCCACTAAATCAAACGTGTCTTCGCTAAGTTCTTCAGAAAAAAAAAACAAAATTTCGATAAATTAAAAAAAAAATCATTCATTAATTTAAATATTATTGCATCGTGGTCTACTGCATGAAATTGATTTTCGTTTTTTTTTGATTTATTGAAATTTTATTTTTTTACTGAAGAACTTAGCGAAGACACGTTTGCTTTAGTGCAAATCAATTTTCATCATATCTTCAAAATCGTACACTTTACAAAAAAAATTTGTAAGCAAAAAGTGTGTAGTTTGATTTAATTAATTAAAAAAAAACATTAAATGTATAGGTTCTAATTTAAAAAACCTATTTTGGCATATATCTCCAATACTTATGAGTTTCAAGGTCATTCAATATTACCATTGGACGTCCCCGTTGACGCTTAACAAATATCACCTTGGGTTATTTTGTCCCATCTAGCATGGTTCTCGAGATAAAAGCCTGGCATTTTTTAAAAAACTCACCCTGTATACAAATATATTTGCGAAAAGAAAGAAATCATTCAGGTAATGAAAGAAAATAAAAATATTTTATCTGTAAAGCACCTCACGACGAACACAGAACAAGAATCTAGAGGTTTTGAAAATTTGCAACTGTTCTGAATCAAAAACCAACATTCTTTAATGAAATTAACAATGATACCGGAAAAATTGTTTTTTGTAACAAGTACTACTTCTAAAATCTATTCGTTAGAGTTACCAAGAAAAGTGTACAGTCAAGGACCTCAATTATTCAAACCAAATATTGAGAAAAATTATCTCGCAAAGACTTATATTTGGCTATTGATAGGAACCTTAATAAAAAGTTTCATTTTATTTTTATTTAAAATTCATGAATAATTTATTTAGTTCTAAATTATCCACGTCCAATAATATCTACCTCAGTTTCACCCTAGACACTTTAAATTAATTAAATATAATTTAAAGAGGCAATTTAATTCCTCTTTTATTATTTATCTTAAATTTCAAATTAATGGAGACAATTGAAATTTTTGGAATTGCTCCTTGTTTCCTTATACATACAAAAATTCTCCCAAACTAAACCGTAAATAATATAAAAAAATGTTAATTAAAAGCTAAAATAATTTTTTTTTTATAATTCGAGCTCGCAAAAAATTAAAGAAAATTAAAATTAATGATTGGTTTGTTTTTCTGTGTAAAAAGCTGTTTTTTTATTCTTAAAACTTTGACTTACGAGAAAGTGAGTTGTGAAGAAAAGTTGTAAGGAAAAAGTTTTTTTCCCTATTGAATAACAACTTTTTTAATGTGATTATTGAATTGAGGATAATTCGTATTAATTGGATTATTTGTTTTATATTGTTTGTCTGGGAATTTATTGATTAATTTTCCGGAGATCTAAGGTCATTTTTTGTTATAGACTTGCTCGTCAGCACATTATTTATAAACATCTGAGCATCTCAACACACATTTTTTCAATTAATAATTAAAGTCACATTTAAAACAAAAACGAAAAATTAGTATGACATCTGTTTCTAAAATATTTTACAAATCATTAATATGCAAATTTATGGTTTGCAGAAACATTTGTAAAAATACCAGTAAAGGTACAAAAACGAATAACATTCAAAAATGATTTCATTTCAGGACATCATACCTTCAATTGACCGCAAAATTTATTCATTTAATTTAAATGAAACTGGATAAGAATAAATCGCACAGTTGAAGTTGATTTTAATTATTTTTTAACTGCCAACGTTTTGACTTTATTTTTTTTTTATATTTCAATTTCCAACATTTGCATAAATTTCAAATTAAAAGATAGTGTATTTTTGTGATTTTAAAAAGCATATCTATATGCTAGATTAAATTGCGGATATAGCGAGACCATATGTGTATGTCAAAAATTAAACATAACTCAAAAAAGTTGAACTTTTCGATGTTCTACATTTTCTAAAGATATTGTTCTGGCAAAATAGTATTCCACTGTCTATTGCGTTCGGTTATATAAAAATAAATGCTAATAAAAATTTTTTCAACACCATACTCTTCACAAAAATTAGCATTATATAAAGCAAAACATATAACTACTAATTAGAGTCATTAATCGCGAACCAACGCAACGAAGTTCTGTTCCTGTTTAAATTCAACGGAATTTTATTTTATATATGAATTTCCTTTCAATGATGTAAATAAACGGTTGAAATCATACTGTTATGATTTATTGGAATACATTAAAACATCAATAAAAACCCTTTTATTCTTCTCTAACACGATAATTGAATACAGTTTTATAAATTTGAGGGAGCGACAATGGTAATGCTTATTGTGGTCGAAAACAGTAAAACAAGCTAATTTGCAAGATTTTCTGTGATAATTATGTGTGTTGAGTTCATGTTGACGGCTATTAACTTAACTTATAAATCACCTTTTTACCTTTATTATCCAACAATACATATTTTTTATCTGTTCATAACTAAAATTTATTCGGAAACATATTTGCTCGCATCATCATAAATTTAATTTTATATTGTAGTTGTACTTTACATATTTAAATATTTAAACTAAAAACAAATTATTTATTACATTAACTTTTTTTTTGTTTGTTTATTATAAATTTAAATCAAAATTACAGATTACGCGTATGAGAAGCATTATTTATGCTATTTTATAAAACTGGGGTGATAAACAGTGGGTTATTTACGCAACATATAACTTACAAATGGGTTTTTTTGTTTGTTTAATGGAATAATGATATGTATATATTGATAATAATATAATTTTTACCAGGTAGTTTACGTTAACTAGCAAACAGAAAATATATTGCAGTTTTGTTGATGATACTAAATTTAACTGATGGATATAAAAAATAGGAAAACATGAATTATAAATAGAAAATATTTACATAAACGAACATCTATAATTCATTGAATCGAAGGACAAAAAGTAAAGGTACGTAAATAATAAACATAAATAAAAGTGTGCCGTTGCAATATTCGGCAATATTTCGATTGCTGCTCCAGCCAATTCACTATAGAAAATAGGATTTCAGTTTCTACTCTATTTTAAAATAATGAAAAATAAAAAGCAAAAACATCCAAATAAAATCCGTAAATCAATTTCATTTTTTATTTGTTCATTTTTGTATTCTTGACCTGCCTTAATAATAAATATAAGGTCATAGATGAGAGCATATGAAACTTTCGTCAAAGTGTCAAATGAAAATGAGTTTGCGGTGTTTAAAATTTTTTATATGCGAAATTGTTGCCTTTGGATTTTCATGTTACACACAATATCATAATTTTTTATTCTCTTTTCTAATTCAACTGAAACTGTGTTTTGAGATTGTGTGATGTAAATGTTGAATAATTGTTGAACGTAAAGGTGATCAATGTACATTTTTAAAAGAAACAGAAATAGGAAGTTCTCGGTAAGGGGCATTGTCGAAAACGTACATTTTTACCATATTTCAAAAACAGAGGAGAGCAAAATTAACTAAAAAATTGCAGTGTTACTTAATTTAGTGTCTCTTCAACTACTTGACCACACTTAATGGGTTAACAAAAGTTTTTACACCGCTTCCCTAATTCTTGCCGCTTGAAAATCAGTCCTTTTATAATTAAAATAGCTGTTATATTTTTCGATTAAAATTTTCCATTTTCTCACCATTGTCAATTGTTTCTCAACTTCTGATATCTTTCAGTTTGAAATTAAAGAGGGTAAAACACAATGATGAATAGCAATCTTTTTTACAAAAAATGGATCCCTAGCAAAAAAGCAATAAAAATTTAAGTTCTTAACAATTGGATGATGAAAAGTAATTATTTTTCAAAGATGTTCCCATTGTATATCTAAAAGTGATCTTGAGCTCAAATCACATAATGTAACTCATTCCTAATTAAAACTTAATGTTAATCTCAAAGGTGAAAGTCAGAAAATAATTTTATTATGAACTTTAACCCAATTCATTCCAATGTTCTGTCATACAAACAAACTAAGCTAGTTCTTAAGCTGAAAACAACTTTTTTAACAAACCCAAAACCAAAAACTTTTCACAATGATTCATTTTTTCTGTAACATAATCCAAAAATCTCCAACAAATAAGAAACTAATTATTACATACCCAAACAAAAAAATTATTTTTTCCCAGAAAATTATGATAAATGAAAAAAGTTTTTCACAAAAAACATAAATTATCAAATATTTTGATTTATTTAATGAGACAAATAGATAATGATAATGATGATGATTCTAATTAATTACATCTGAAAATAAAATATTCATTTTCACAGCTTTTGTCTGGATAATTTTGGAAGAGTTTTATGTAAAATTCGTTACGTTGTATCAACTCTAATAATACAATTCTTTTGATTTCTGGTTGATTTATTAAACGAAATTTAGGAAACAAATTCGTTATGATTGTGGTTAATTGTAATTAAAATTAAAATTCAATTAACATGATTTAAAATCAGTATGACCAAAATTTAATTAATTAATTTTCGCAACATTTTTGTCTAGGAAATTTCCATGTAATTATTTTCCTCAAACAAAAAAAAATAAATTTTCAAACAACCGTTATAAAAAGTCTTATGCCTAAATTCCTCAAATCTTGTTACAATTCTCCAACAACCCAGGTTAAAAATGCAAAGGCTTATCGAATGGGCCAAGCTTGGAAAACTAAGAAATGATTTTCAAGTCATGGCCAAGTCTTAGTCTGAAAAATTTTGTCATACTAAGCCAATAGTTAAAATAAATAAATGTAAATTGTATCTTTTGACTACTATATTTAGTTTTGGGCCAAGCTTGTTCCAATGTTGAAACAAATTTATTGTTATTGTTATACAATTTCAGCATTTGTGCAATGATGAACATTGCATTTGTGCAATGTAACCAACAAATTTACAATATATGAGCAAATTCCATAACAATACCCCCCCCCCCCCCCCTTTCGGGGTTTGGGCGAGACTTAATATTTTCAAGAAAGATGTTGTTGAAAGAGTAACATTTATAAAATTAGAGAAAAACTTATTATGACTTGCACATGTTTACACTACATTAGACTAGTAAATAATGCGTAACATAATTTTTTACCATTCTTTTTTAATTTTTTTTATTTTATTAATAAGAATATAAACTTCCTTATGTCATCCTCAGTTCTTAAATTATTATTACAATCTTTGCTTAAACTAATGTCTTATACACTATTTCAATTGCTATTTTTATTATTATGTCATATATTTTGTTAGTTTTAGTGTTGATTTTATCATTTAAAATGTTGTTATTGTTTTTATGTGTATGTGTTTCTATTTCTTTCAATCTATCAAGATGTTGTCCTTTTCTTTTTTTATGTAATATGGTTAAATTTGTGTTGAAATTGGTATATTTGTGTTTTTCTATTTTCAAATGTTTTGCATATCTGGATTTTGGATCACTTTTATTAATTTTACTGGTGTGCTCAATAAATCTTTTTGTGAAGGACCGCCCCGTTTGACCTATATAAAATTCACTACAGTCATCACAGGTAAGCTTATAAACACCTGTGTCTAAGGTTTTGGTTTTTTGGTTTTAAGGTAATTTTCTATTTTATTTTTGTTTTTGTAAGCTGCAATATATCCTTATTTTTTTAAAGTTTTTTGCATTATTTTGAATGTTGTTTTATTATTTGTTACGCCTATGTATTTTTTGCCTGCAAAGCTTCCTCATTCCTCAGTGTTGTTAGAGTTTGCAAATTTTTCTTGTTTTTATGTTTTCTATTTAATGTGTCAATTATTTCGTTTTTATATCCGTTTTTACTGGCTATGTATTTTATATTATTTATTTCTTCTTGATAATTTTCTACATTCATTGGTATATTGTTCAATCTATTGAGCATGTGGTTAAATGCAGCTAGTTTATGTTGGTATGGATGGTGTGATTCAATATTTATTGTTTGATCCGTTTGGGTTGGTTTTCGGAATATTATGAATGTGTGTTTTGAATCTACATTTTTGATTGATAAATCCAAAAAATTTATTGTGTTACTTTCTTCATTTTCTTACGTGAATTTAATGGAAGGTTCTATGCTGTTTATGTATTGGTGTAATAGATTAAGCTGTCTATTTGTTCCTTTGAATAATAAAATTATATCATCAACGTAGCGATACCAATAAATGATTTTTTTTTGTGTGGATTTATGTTATTATGTATATATTTGGTTTTAAAATCATTGAGACATATTTCGGCTAAAGTTCCGGATAGTGGGCTCTCCATAGGTAATCTTTCTGTTTGTTGATAATACTAATTGCTATGTGTGAAATAGTTTTGTTTTGTTATTTCGGTTATTATATTTATTATTTCTTGAGTATCTGTTTGGTTTAAACCATTTTTTATTAACATATTTTTTGTTATATTTATTGTATATTTTATTGGTATGTTAGAATATATGTTGATTATATCAAACGATGCTAATTTTGCGTTGTGAGATATTATTATTGGTTCTATTCTATTGATTAATTCTGTGTTATTTTTTACTGAATAACTGTTATCAAATTTTATGTGATACTTCAGTAGTTTGTTTATGTACTTCGCTATTCTGTATGTTGGTGCTGTGGTAAAATTAATTAATGATCTTATCGGTGTATCTGGTTTGTGTATTTTTGGTTATCCTCTTATATTTGGTGCTGTTGGTTTTATCATTTTGTTATACCTTATGTTCTTATCACTTAATATGTTGATAGATTTGTTGATGATTGTTTTTATTTGTGCATTGAATTCATTCGTTGGATCTTTACTTAATTTTTCGATGTTGTTATTAATGATGTATTCATCTATTTTATTGTTGTAGTCTGTAGCTTTCAAGATGACTAATGTATTCCCTTTATCTGCTTTGGTTATTGTGGCATTGTTTTGTTTCATCTTGTTTTGTATACTGCGTATTGTTTTTATTTCTTTTTTGTTGTTGGTTTTTGAATTGTGAAGAATTGCACTGAATTGTCAGTGTAATTTTCTATTCTATTGTTATATTGTGGCGGTCTTTATTGATTTATTATGGTATTATGATGAGTTCCCATTTCTATTAGTTTTGATTCTTTTAACTTTTTTATTTTCAATTTTATTTTTTCACTTTTCTTTTTTATTGTGCTTTCCACATCATTCTTTACCGATTCCATTAGTATTTCATATTATATTTGATGATATACAATACATAAACAGCATAGAACCATCCATTATATCCAAGTCGGAAAATAAAGAAAATAACACAATAAATTTTTTGGATTTATCAATCAAAAATGTTGATTCAAAACACTCATTCAAAATATTCCGAAAACCAACCCAAACGGATCAAACAATAAATATTAAATTACATCATCCATACCAACATAAACTAGCTGCATACAACCACATGCTCAATAGATTAAACAATATACCATGAATGCAGAAAATTATCAAGACGAATTAAATAACATAAAATACATAGCCAGTAAAAACGGATATAAAAACGAAATAATTGACATATTGAATAGAAAACATAAAAACAAGAAAAATTTGCAAACAATAACACTGAGGAATAAAACAACATTCAAAATAATGCAAAAAACTTTAAAAAAATATGAATGTATTGCGGCTTACAACAACAAAAATCAAATAGAAAATTACCCTAAACCAAAAAACCCTAACCTTAGACACTGGTGTTTATAAAATTACCTGTGATGACTGCAGTAAATTTTATATAGGTCAAACGAGGCGGTCCTTCACAAAAGGATTTATTGAACAAACCAGTGAAATTAATAAAAGTGATCCAAAATCCAGATATACCCAACATTTGATAATAGAAAAACACAAATACACCAATATCAACACAAATTTAACAATGTTACATAAAAAAAGAAAGGGACAACATCTAGATAGATTGGAAGAAATAGAAATACATTAACATAAAAACAATAACAACATTTCAAATGATAAAATGAGCACCAAAACCAACAAAATATATGCCATAATAATAAAAAACAGCAGTTGAAATAGTGTATAAGACATTAGTGTAAGCAAAGATTGTAATAATAATTTAAGAACTGAGGATGACATAAGTCGAAATCGATATTCATTAAAATAAAAATTCAAATTCAAATTGTTACTATAAGGAAGTTTATATTATTATTAATAAAATAAAAAATTTGAAATGAACATATTAAAAATGCATATTTTATATTAAAAAAGCATATTTAATTCAAAAGTGTCAGAAGCACACAAACAGTGAATAATCTGGAAAACCATAACAACACATATAGTGAATTATACATTGAATAAAAAATTAAAAAGCTATGAATTCGATTTATTTGTTTTAGAATTGGTCCAGCATTGTGTTTAAGTATTGATCCAATGTGTAAAAATAATAATGGTACGTAGTTATCATTTAAGGTTAAAACAACATTCAACCAATTTTATTTTAAAGCTTATCCCAATATTGTTCGACTTTAAACAAGCTTGGCTCAATGTCAAATTAATCCCCTCTGCTTACCTGGGGAGTTTAACAATCACTGAAAGGGCACCAAAAAGTTATGCTATGAAAAATAATAGTAAAATCTTCTATCCTGATGCTCCAAAGATTTTGAAATCTGATCGATGAATTATTGATTAGATTACTTCTAAATATTCTAATTCTAAATATAACGAACGCTGTGAAACATTTCAACTTACCACAATTAAATTTTGTTGTGTGCTAAAATTTATTGGATTTTGACATTAACATTTAAAATTGTTCTATCATTTTATTTAGTTTGAATTCCAGATTTTCTTTTTATATTTTCATTTAACTATCTATGAGTTGTTCATAGTAAAAACATTGCGTGAAAATAGCTAGTGGCAATTTGTGGGCAATTGAAAAATAAATTTTCGATTTAGATTTAAAATTTTTAAACAGAAAATTAAAAACTTTATTGTCAGGAATTTTATTGAAATAAATTAAATTTTTGTTGGTGTTATTAATGGTGAATGTTGTGGGATTTTAATTAAGAGATAATTGAAATTTTGTTTCAATTATTGGTGATTTTGATAAAGGTAATAGAAAAATCAAAAGAGAACAAATATATTTTTGCTAATTAAAGCTATTTATAAAAATAAATTCGAAATAACGAAAAAAATTTCTTAACCCTGTATAGCATGTGTTTCAAATAAAACTATAAATGATGATCATATTAGCGGCGAGACTTATTTACGGCCAGATTTTTTTGTTGATGATAATAAAAATCTTAGTTCTGTGCGAATCTTTCTGGCATTAAGTGAACTGTGGACAGATCACTTGTTGGTCAAAAATCGGTAAATATTAAAAATTTGAATAACTGTCTGAAATTTTGATTTTTTGGTTTCCAAGTCCTTTGCGCACTGACATTTATTTTTTTTAAGTCCCTGGCCCACGTCGATTTCATGTGATAATTACCACATATTTTGTACTTCATCCTCATGTAGTCCTGACAACATCCTGACGAGCCCGAAAATTTTTGTTCTGCCATTTTTCTCGATAAGGCGCTTTTTCGTTCGGCCAGCTCCGAAAAACGCCGATTGCCCACGATATTGTAAAATTGATACCATAGTTTTTTTACTATGGACGGTAGAAATTTGTTTAGAACACGAGGGTAAGCTTATCCAACAAAATGTGTCTGTTATTGTCGAGTCCGACAGTTGAAACTTTGGTATGTTTGGGTTGTCGGACTGAACAATAGCAGACAAATTTTTGTCAGATAAGGTTACCCTCATGTTTTAAAAGCGATTTCCAACCCCTCTAGTTTTTATAAAAAATTACAAGCTCCCGGGAAATCGGCATTTTTCGGACTTGCCGAACGAAAAGCGGTCAAATCGAGGAAAATGGCAGAACAAACGTTTTTGGACTCATCAAGAACAGGCGCCTCTGTTCTTTGGGCAGAGGGTAAGATTATTGTAAGTACTGACACGCTAAGAAAATGTTGTGTCCGATAGATTTTTAATGAGAGAGGCTATTCTGGGGTTGGAAGGCAGAATACGCAAGTCCCTGGCACACAAACAACAAATAAGTTTGAGTTTTCTAAAAAATTTTGACTGCAGCAAGGGATTGGAATTAGTAAAGTGATAAGGATTTTCAAGATTGATTTTATTGTCTCTGATCTTTTATCATCTAGATCTTCTCTGTACAATTATTTCACCACGTTTACCATCCTCAATACGACTGCAGCAGGCGCCAAAACAAAAAGCGCCAAAATTAAAGTTTTAAATTCGATTACATTTCGTTTTTAATAAATATTGAGGCAAATTAAATTTTATTCTTCTATATATAAAAAGCAAAAACTTAGTTTTGTATCAAAATTTGAATACATATTTGTTTTATTTTTTGATTAACGAGCGTAACAGCTTCACGTACTCACGTTGCTGCTATTGACATACGATTTAACGTGAGATTTTAGATATCACTTGTAACACGCGCTTTAAAAGCGTGAAAGCAATACTACGATTAAAACCCTCTCCGATTCAGGAAACAAAGTTACAAGTAACTTCATGAAAAATTTATATGAAGTTGAACTTTTTCTTTTTGGGACGAACATACTGTACAAACTGACTTAATTGATAACATAATAATTAATATATTGGCAGTTTATCTTTTTGAGTTTTGTAAATTTTTTTTTTATGGAAAATTGATAAACGAGTTTTTTACTATCTTATATGTAAATAAGGTTGATGATTTGATCGGATATGTATTTAAATATGTACATAGATTTTTTTTATGTACTCTTTCCTATGTAAAACATTCTACGGTACATCCAAAAATATATATAAGTAGAATGTTTTGCATAGGAAAGAAGTCAATAATTTTGGAAAATTGAAGAGGAAAGTTTGCGTGTACTTTCTGCATAGGACCTTGATAAAACTTTGGTAAATGATACAGGTTCACTTGAAAATGTAAGGTCTGGATTCATTTCAAATTTGGACAAAATGGCGGGGGTTCTCTCGAACACCACTAAGTTTAAATCTTGAATAACTTCTAATCCCGGACTATGATCTTATTGAAACTTACTATATAAGGTTTTAGTACAGTTTCCAATATAATTTTGCATACCAACTTCCGGCTTGTCACTTCCGGTTAAAAAGTTTTTTTTCAGGTGTTTATCCCCACTGTTGCTCACAATTACCGATCGATTTTCATGAAGCGTTGGTAAAAGCTTTCAAGTAACATGAGAAAGATTTTATGAGCTTTTGGAGTACATTGGATAAAGGGTTGGGGGGTCTATCATACAACAGGTGGTTTTTTCCACAATGTTTTTATGTTTGTTGGGAGCACAAAACATTCATTCGTGAATGAATTTTGATGAGGTTTTGGAAAAAGATGCAAACTTCTATGACAAGGAACTGATTAGTTTTTGTGCGATAGTGAACAAAATGGTGTGGGGTCCCTGGAGCACCTGTTTTTTTGAAAGCTCTATAACATCTGTACCTTATAATCGAATTGGATGAAACTTGGTACATAAGCATTTAGTACGGTTCACAATAGTTCTGCATCCCAACTTCCGGTTTTTCACTTCCGGTAAAAAAAATGGTTTTGTACTTTTTCGAAGTTTTTTCAGTGTGTTTATGCACACTACAGCCTACAATAACGAAGTGATTATGTTGAAACTTATGGAAAAGGGTCAAATTTGTGTGAGAAGATAATTACCATCTTTTGAGACGGGGGTCTACCATACAAATACTGACTTTTCACACTTTGTTTTTAAAGTTTGTTGGGAGAATACAGACTTCATTCATTTATCAATTTTAATGGCACTTTGAAAAAAGATGGAATCTTAAATGACAAAAAACTGATTGGTTTTTGGAGAATATTGGAATTAGTGCTGGGGGTCCTCCCGAACACCTGTTTACTGTGTCACACTTTTTTCAATGTTTGTTGGGAGCACACAGCATTCGTTCGTGAACGAATTTTGATGACACTTTGGAAAAAGATGCAAACATGTATGGCAAGGACTGATTAGTTTTTGAGCGATAGTGAACAAAGTGGTGGGGGTGTCCCATACACCTGTTTTTTTGAAAGCTCAATAACATCTGTACCTGATAATCGAATTGGATGAAACTTGGTATATAAGCATTTAGTACGGTTCACAATAGTTCTGCATCCCAACTTCCGGTTTTTCACTTCCGGTAAAAAAAATTTTTCGTAAATTTTTAATTCTTTTCAGTGTGTTTATGCACACTACAGCCTACAATAACGAAGTGATTATGATGAAACTTATGGAAAAGGGTCAAATTTGTGTGATGAGATAGTTACCATCTTTTGGGACACATTGATCAAAGTGGCGGGGGGTCTACCATACAACTGCTGACTTTTCACACTTTGTTTTTAAAGTTTGTTGGGAGCATACAGACTTCATTCATTAATCAATTCTAATGACACTTTGGAAAAAGATGGAAATTTAAATGACAAGGAACTGATTAGTTTTTGGACAATATTGGGATAAGTGGTACGGGGTCTCCCGAACACCTGTTTACTGTGTCATCATTTTTTCAATGTTTTTGGGAGCACACAGCATTCGTTCGTGAACCAATTTTGATGACACTTTGGAAAAAAACGCAAACATGTATGGCAAAGAACTGATTAGTTTTTGAGCGATAGTGAACAAAGTGGTGGGGGGTGTCCCATACACCTGTTTTTTTTTAAAGCTCAATAACATCTGTACCTGATAATCGAATTAGATGAAACTTTATACATAACCATATAGTACGGCTCACAACAGTTCTGCATCCCAACTTCCTGTTTGCCACTTCCGGTTAAATTTTTTTTTACTTTTTCTCGTACAACAGAATTTATGTTTAATGGGATACTACTGCTTTCTTTAATATTTTTATAATTAGAACTACGCAAAATCTACAACATTGGTTAGCTTTTAATTAAAGTATTTGATGGACATTAGCTCATTATATATCCAGAACACCATGTTTCCAGAGCTGTGGTGAAGTCAGCCTATGCATCAGCGTCACAATATTTTTCTTTCTTACAAATTAATATTATTTTTATTTTCATGTTTAATCATAATTTTTTTACTAACTTATTTAATTTTTATTATATTGTAGCTTAGATAAACTTGGCCATTGCTTGTATTACCGTTTTTGTACTAATCTGTCGCCAACGCAACATTTTTTATACTAGTAAAAACAATAACAATTATCTCTACAATATTTGAAAATAAAATTTTTAATTTAATAGCAAAAAACATGATAACACAATTTTCAAAACTTCTCAACTTTTTATTTTGCTTATTTACCTACTCTATCATAGACTGTGTAGTTTTCATTTTATTTTCCTATTAGATAAAATTATTCAATTCCTTGTCACATGTTATTCTGTTTTTGTTATTTTCTGATATTCATTTAGGTGTTATTCAGTTATATTGCTTTAGTGGAACAACTTTCCAGAATGAAAATTATCAACAAACTTTTTTACATCGCACTCCACAATCATTACAATATATTTATAATGTGAAATAATTAAGATAAATTCGTATAATATATTTTGTTCGTTATGCATTTTTTTTTATATACTTGGGGATGTTAAGATGAGCCTTTATATATTTAACTCTATTTGTGAATTTTAATAATTGACGAAAGGAATACGTCCCATGAATGAGGAGTATACCGCCAAATGAATTATTAGCTAATTATTATGAATTATTAGCTATTTCTAGTTAATAATTATGAATTATTAGCTAATTCTAGTTATGTTTTTGCAAATTTAAAAAAAATAGTAAGCCTTTTATTTTGTTTCTGAATATTCTCATAAAATATTGGCATATTTTATTACATAATCATTTTTAGGGTTCCGTTTTTTATACGGAACACTATTAGTGAGAGTAAAACGTGTTTTTCACATTATTTCGATTATCTCGATTAATATAAATCCAATGAACCTGAAATTTGGCGTGCGTATAAAAGTAATCTGTCCACACAAAATGAGGAGTTGAAAAATAAATAAAATGGTTTTCGTTAGGTTAACAGGGCTACGATGTGAGGCCTTTGAGAAAATACATTTTTATATCGAGTCAAGTAGGGTATCATATGAAAGGGCTTCACTTCAGTATTTCTAAAAATTTTATTTTGGAATTTTAGACCCCACCATTTTGTGAACCAAAAATGATTTGTTTTGTTCCACTCATGCGAACCAAAAATGTTTTTTTGGTTCGCATGAGTGGGGTGTCATATGAAAGAGCACCAAAATTAAGAAACATTACAATTTTTTTAGAATTTTGCGATGCACCGTTTTTGAATTATTCTAAAAAAAGTGCAACAAAAAGTTGGTCCCCCTATACGTTTCGTCGTTGATTGACAGAAAAATTTGAAAAAATTCATAGAGATAGGAAATTTGATAAACCCTTAATGAAAAATATCAGCGAAGCCTCAAGTGATTTTATTTCTATGTGTTTAGGGGAGTGGGGAAGGGTGAAAAAAGGTTTTTTGGCTTGCATGAGTGGGGTGTCATTTGAGAGAGTACGAAAATTAAGAAACATTACAATTTTCTTAGAATCTTGCGATGCACTGTTTTTGAATTATTGTCAAAAAAGTCCTATTTTTAGTGTTAACACCTCCACAACCCCTAAATTTCGTCGTTGATTAACAGAATTGAGTCGTTCCTCAGCTACCATAAACAGCTATGGATAACATTTAACCTAAAGTAATATTTTTTATATCATTTCGATCAATTTAGATGAGATTGACATTTACTATTGATATTTACGATGAACCATTTATTTTTTATGTGTTTATGGTCTGGCAATATAAACCCTTTACAACACAACTTTATGTTAATTATTTTGATATTGTTTTCTTTACATTCACGGAACCCTTGACGAGCGAATTTTATTCGCACTTGTCTGACTTTTAATTTATTATATAATCATATTTTATTATATTTTATCTAAAAGTCCAACAATTAAAAAACCATAAAATAAAAAGTTAAAACAATTATAATAGCTGGGAACGCATGTTGTTGTAAGACCTAGATTATAAAAACTGTCTTTGTGTTGCTGTGATAGTTACATATATTCAAATTGCTGATACATAACACTTCGTACTGAAACAAATACTGTATTTTTTTTTGTGAATATATTATTACCTAATCTGCACCTGTCACTGAAATATATTGATCAAACACTGCATGTGGCTATAATAACATGCACCTATATAATCAAGACATTTAAAACTACTTATGCATACTTCTTCTATGTTTGGGAACAATATCCCATGTAGGGATATATAAAAAATTTTTATACAAAAAAACTTTTTGTTATTGAATAGCTTACGATATCCAAACAAATCTCTTAATAGCGTTCGTAGCCAATAATAAGTGAATTCAATTTCATATTATGTTCAATCCCAACTCATAAATTATTAACCGATATCTTTCTCTTCAAGATCATTTGAATCAAACTAATTGTAATGGAAACGAATGGATTAGACGTTCAATTACAAATATTATATATATTGAAATAGAGGAGATAAAAAAAACTCGTTTGTTTATTGTAAATTAATATTTTATTCCCCAAACAAAACTCCCGAAAATCCCAACCAAAAAGAAACTTGAGCCGCTTCAACTAATTTTTTATAAAAAAATAAAAACAATCAATATAATAAACAACCACAAATTTCAACCACTTTTTGATTTATTTGTTAAAAAAAATTGTTTTTAAATTAACCATAAATAATGTTAATTTATTGTTATGATAAAATAATTATTTAATTTTTTATATCCTACTATGCATACTCGTTATACCATAACAGCAATAGAAAAACTTTTCAATATTTTTCTTTTCATTACAAAAACAAAAACAAAATATGAAAACTTATCCATTAAAAATAGAAAAATTTAAAATTAGCGAATTTTCTATGAAAGCCGAATTTTCTATAAAAAAAAAATTTTCTACCCTTCAAAAAGCACAGCACAAAAAATACACAATATTAAATAATAATTTTTAATATTTTTTTCCTCGAAAGTAAAAGTGAAATATAATTTTATTGTTTTTAATTAGTTTAAATAATTTTCCTTTTTCTGTTAAATGAAACTGAAAAAAATAAATTTAAAATCATTTTGTTATTATTAATTTTTTTTAAGTGGTTTTGATTAGTGTCGATAACTAGTTACAATTTTTTGATGGCAAATTTTAATGAATTTAAAATATGAGAATGGTTTGAATTATCTTTAAATATGCATTAAATATGCATATGCATTCGGTGGCCATATATTCTTCATACCCATAAAGTATTTGTTATATTAAAATGCGTATGTCAATATATATAAAAAAACTTTTCATTTAGTTCACATATAAGTGACAACTTTCCTGTAAACCTCAATCAATCAAAGCTAATTTACAAATAATAAAAACCACATACCCTTTTGTTGTCCCGAAATTTTAGCCATCCTGAAACAATAGTTTGATCTCCTCCAACACCACAAGTCTCACCAACATCATCATCATTCGTTGGTGAAACACAAACACTACGAGCTGGTGATGCAAAAACACCAGGCTCTCCAATAACACTTTTTACTGGACTGCCACATCCAATATTTGATTGTTCTACGTGATTACGATTGGTTGAATGAAGTGGTGAACTAAAAACACCAGGTTCACCTAAACTATTTTTTATTGGTGACGAAAAAATATCACGTTTTCGAAGAACTGGTGTACTTTGATTGGAACTGTTTATCATTCCACCACAAACACAATTTGATTTGATCATTTGATCACCTAAACAGCTACATCCTTTATATTTCTTATGAGTACAATCACGCTCCAATTCAAATTGTTTTTGCAATGAAATTGGAGTTGAAATCACCTCACATTCCATTCCATTTTGATGCATAGTCTGACATTGACAATCGGTTGGGTTTCGTCTTGTTTTAAATTCATTATGTTTTGTTAAATTGTTACTGCAACTACAACTTATATTTTTTATATTTTGTTTTCGTGTTATAATAGGGGAAGACTCATGTGAACACATTAAAGTTTCTGTATCAAAATTTTTACGATTACATCCACTATTTAAATTTGGCGATTGTTTATCACGTATAACACCTTCTAATTTATCTAAACGACGATGTGGTAATGGTGATGATTTTGCACTTTGACTACCGTTTTCTATTAAATGTCGATGATTTAAATCTAATTTTCGTGTTATGTTTGGTGTATTTTTGCATGATTCAGAAGTGTGAAGATGATCGAAACGTTGACGTAGTTCTGGATGATCTAGACGACGTCGAGGTGGAGTCGTAATTGGTAGTGATTCTGACATGATGAATGATGTGATGAATATTATGTACAAAAGTGAGTTTCTTTATTTTAATTCATTGGTAGTCTGAAAGTAAAAATAAACAAACATTAACAATATATACAACCTGCGCAATTTTGGTTATTTATTCGTAATAAATCAAATCAAATATTCTTTAAGAAAACTTCTACGCTTATACTAAAATTAAAGCAAGGTAAAAATTACATAACATAACTCTCTAATTTATTGTCTTATTTCTTTCATTCAAAAGAACCCTCTCAATTTCATAATCCATAAAATACAATAAAATTCTTAACAATAACAAAAACTGAATTCCATTCTCCACCCCTACAACCAATCATCTAACATTAGGCAACGTATTTTCATTAAGAAAGTTAATTACATATCAAAAATAGCTCAAAGTATTCTTTACATGCATTAAAACAACAATAACATAAAATCCATGAAATAATAGAATTGATCCATTCAACACCATAAATTAACAATATTTCACTTTTCATACCACGACTATATACGTAAGTTGAAGACAATGAAAATAAGAAAATTATATAGAAAAATCTAAACAAAAGAAAATGATAATACAAAATAAGAAAAGAAAAAAAAAATTAAGTAAATGAAATTGAAATCATTTTTCTTAAACAGATCTAAGTTTTGTACGTTGTATCATCACTATCACTCTCAGCTAAGACACAGAAAAAATTGAAACAAGTAGAAACCAATTATTATCTTTTCTTACATCATTTTTTATAGTTTCTGTTGTTTATGTTCTTCTATTCTTATCAATTCAACTATGCTTTTGTTTTTTTTTGCTAGTCGTTGTTTTATATCAGTGTTAAAATGAAAATCTTTTCTATAGTTTTAGTTTTCTGGTGTCGTCAGAACATTAAAGTTAGATTATTATTTATTTTTTGTTATTTTGATTTAGGAAATAAATGGAATAGAAAATGGAAAAAATTGGTTTTCTGCAATTGAAATTCGTTCGTTTTTTGTAACACAAAATCGATTGAGTGTGATCATTAAGTTGCGGTTGATAAAATTCTATGAAACCATTGTTTTTAATTAACTACTGAAGAAAGCTATTGTTGAGGCGGAGACTAAAACTAAAACACTTGAAATAAACAAACAGCAGACATTTTAATATTTAGCTTTAATCGGCTTTCCAAAGCAGTTTACGTAACAAAACACCACCCCATGGAAATAATATGACGGCATGATTTTATTATAAGTAAAAACGTCTGTTTAGTTGGTCCAGAATCCAGAATATCTTGCAGTTCAAAATCCACGTTTGTACGGGGAAGAATGAGCAACTATTCTTGATATATAAGAGTCTAATGTTACAAATGGCTTACATTAAACATTTAAACCCTGGTGATCTAGAAAAGCACTCTAATGTATAATTATCAATCAAACTAAGTAAAAGTAATAGAGTAATAGCTTCGGGTACCAGTGTGTTGCAAAATAAATTCTAAACTCTCTATTACGAACTACGGTCACATTTCCTGATCTGGAAAAAAGCTAAATATCATCGAAAATTGAAAATAAATGTTGCACTATAGTTTAGATCAGTGTTTCTCGACTGATTTCATGCTACGGACACATAAATATTTTAAAATTCTATAACATTTCCAGGGAAATATTTCATTTTAGATGATTTCACAGAGGTACAGTTTCCAGACCACTACCCGAGCAGAAATTAGTTAGGGAAAGACTGAATAAAGTCAGGGCCTGATCAGGGTAAGATAGGGCAAGCTCTATTAGGGCAATCTGATGTGGGCCTGTTTCGGACATGAATTAGAATACCCTTTTAGGGCAAACCTTATTTGGATACATACGGACCTGATTTGATTTTTCGTATCTGACCCCTAGTTGGGCAATCTGATCAGGGCCTGATACAAAATGCCTTACTAGGGTTTGCCCTATTTAATTTTATATGGAAAACTTGATCAGTGCCTGATCCGTTTATCTCAATCAGGGCCTGATTAGGCAAAAGCGTTACACTCATTATCAGGGCCCTATCAAACTAGGGCTAACCTGATCAGGGCCGTATTTGAGCCCTAAGAAATTTCTGCTCGGGTATTTAATATTAGAAAAAAACCATTATACTTAGGCCTTTAATATCCTTAGATTAATTTTTCACTAATTTTTTTTTTAAGTTTATGGAAAAAACCTTTTTTCTCCGATAGACAGCAAATATAAATTTTGCAGACTTATTACAGTCAGCAAAGTGGCACTTTTCCTGCCTAGGCAGCAAAATAATTAGACTTCATAGAAATAAACAGATATTTTTCCACGAATCTGGCAGAAATTTTTTAATTTGTCAAACTATAATTATTATTACATTTCCATAACAACCAAATCTTCCAACAATTGCGATTTTTTTTTCATTTTTAAAATTTTGCTTTATTTTTAAAGTAATAATTATTAAATTACATATCATTGTAATTAATCGGAGAAAAAATTATATGTTCAACTCGGCAGCAAGGTAGATTGACTGCCTTGGCTGAATTCCTAGCCTCGCTGCGCTCGGCTATGAACTATCAGCCGCGGCAGTCAATCTACTATTTTGCTGCCTAGTTAAACAAATAACTATTTTCTTAATTTTCAACTTTTGTCATCTTCCGTTCATAAACTTTTTATGACTTTGATTTTTATTTAATAATAATATTAAAAACTAATTTAATTTTATTGCCATGAATTAAAATCTTTTTTCATACTTATAGTAGGTTTACGAAGCTTTGTTAATTCTTTAGTAAGATAAGTTTAAAAAAAATTATCCCAGAGAAAAAACTCTTCTTAGACAGCTAGAGCACGATGTAGTTGAGATAACCGCACGCAATATTTATGTAGCAACTAAATATAGTTTAATTAATTTCAAATATTTCAATTATAAAATGAAAAATTCATGATATGAGCCCCAAGAAATTTTTTTCAAAGAAATTGATATTAACTTTATTTACAAGCGATCCAAACTTCATATGTCGCTAATCGTACTTACCTGAGTAGGGGTCATGCACAGAGAAACTTTCAGCTTTTACAAAATAACGAAGGCCTGGCCGTCGCGGGCGCTTAGTCTATTATAATATTAACAGTTTCTTAAATACTTTCAGTTTGTGATAACTGTAAATGTAAAATTATTGAAAATGTCTTGTTAATTTATTTTAGATAATTTTAGTTATAGCTTTTTAAAAAATTATTTTAATTTAGTGTTTCTGTTAAAGGTGTATTGTGCAATAATGTTGTTAGCTTAAAAATAATATTTCAAATCATTGTTTGTAACGTCATAGATAAAATTTTTAAATTAACTGTGTGCAAAATCCAAAATTTAAGAAACCTAACACTAATTTTTATAACCGTCGCCTCTAATCTAGTTATTTCATGTAAGTTTTATTGTCATAATGTTCGTTATTAATTATTATAAGTTTGTTTGGTCCTAGTTTTAATCGTTTAAGCTGAAAAGTAACTTAATATATAATATTTATATTCTTTTAGCACATAATATCTTGAAAATGACGAACATCTTCGTCGAAAATTTGATTAATGTTAACAAATAACAATTGAGGAAAAATATAATAATCAAGAATTAACCTTTTCAATGTTTTCATAATCCATAAATTCACCTAAAAACTCCCGTAACAAATATTAACAAGTATTAAATGGTGAAAAAATCAAAACAAAATCATTTTCGCTCTGATTAAATATAAACAATAAATTCAAGCTAATGCGCATGTCCGTCTCTCAAATATTGAAAAATGCAAAGGCTACTACGATTAAATTAAACTGAATTTCTATTGTGAAAAAAGTTATTTCCTTATGATTGTTTTTTTGGTTTCTCAATTCTCATTAGTATTAATTAGTAGTAGTATTAAGTAGTAGTGGATAACTAAATAAGTATCGAAATTGAAAAAAAAATTTTTGATTGTTTGGAATTAATGGAATTAAAAGAAAAAAAGAAAATTCATCGTTTTTTTAGTTCGTTTACTTGTTTTATTAACGAATTATAAAATAATTTAACTTAAATTAATAGATTTTACCCTATGTGAAGTATAAAATGTTGTATGGGGTTGGTGTTTAACGAGTTTTATTCTCCCGCAAATTTATTTAAAACAATATTAAAGTATATCATAAAAAACAAAAAAAATAGATTATTTTTCTGGATATATCGTCCAATTATGCAAGTATTGTTATTAGACTAAATAAAAAGGATGACAAAAAAATCTGGTTTTATTCATCTTTATTTGTATGTTTTTTTCCATTTGTATGTATTATTGCATTGTTTTCTTACCTATATAGAGCACTTTTACGTCATCGCAACAGCATTTGTTCTAGCATGTGACCTGACCCCCTTTCATTTCGATAAAATTTCATATACAGATAGCCAATGAAAAAAAAAAATACAATTTCTTTAAAAAAATTAAATTTCGCTCTAGGGATGACACAGGGTGGCGACTGGCGGCAAAGTTTTAGGGGTTTGCGAAACATGAGTATCTTTGAATATCGATTGCTAACGATTTATTAAACCGATTTAAATCATTTATATCTCATTGGAAAGGTAATTGATAGAACTTATAAAAAAATTACTTAAAATTTTTTAATAATTTTTTAAAAGTGTGTTAAACTTAAAAAAAATTTCAAAGATGGCGCTATTGGGGGTACCCTCACTTTTATCACTTTTTTTTCCAGAAAAAAAATGTTTAATTAGTTCGTAATCTAAAACGAAAGTTTCTCAGGTATATAATTTCTCGTTTTAAAAATTAAATTTTTACAAAATTTTCATTTCCGTTTTTTTTTCAATTTTTTTTTTAACCAATGCAGTGAATCGTCTATTTAACTTAACCCACCGGAATTCTTGTTTTATAATAATTTAATGACCATTTGACTATTTTAAGGATATAAATTAAGTATTTGAGGTTGTGAATGCTTTTTACATAATTTATCTTTCATCCATTTATACCTGTCCGAAATTAATTTTAAAGGCATGGAAAAATCAAGTACCGTACTTTGTTACCTGTTAATGATAATACCTGTCATAAAATGAGAAGGCAGTAATGAAAATAATAGTCTTTAGAGATATTTTGAGCGTATAGCATCATTACTAAATTCATTTGTCAATCTTGTTAAAAAAATATTTGTGTTCTGTTAGCAAAGAAGCTTCAAAGTGTTAAAATAAATTTTTTAAAACATGAGTATATCTATATATCATTGTTTAAAACCATTTGGTATCGGCAAGTGTTCAAAAACTTTAAAAAATGTTACACATTACAGTTCAAAATAAATTACGTTCGACAAACCTTGTGTTTAATTTACGTACGCAAAAGAAAATTTGTTCGTCTTGTAGAATTCGTCTCTTAATGATCAGTTCCACTGGAGGTATTGAAATTGAAAATACAGGTGATACAGAATCAATTGCGAGTGATGAAATATTGGAGGAACAGCCACAGCCTATCAGCGGACCAAGCGTTATACGAGATATTATTTCATCACCAACGATAGTCAATATGGAACGTGATGAGCTAATTAACCGGATAAATGAACACATTGTGCCATTTGTATCTAATCAAATTTCACCTATTAATCGAAAGCGGTGATGTCGCAGTTTAAATAAATCAGAGCAACTGCGTAGAAACATACAAAATGTTTTAATTGGGGAAGCTCTTGATTCTTCTGATGAAATAAAAGTGCAATTAAAATATTATCGAGATATTATGGAGAAACTAAAGTTGTCCTTTAAAAATGGCGATTATATGGAGAAACGAAAAATATCAACTCTACTACCAATGGATATGAAAGTGCAAAAAATACAAAACTTATTTGGAGCAGAAGCAACACGTCACTTAATTGAAAAAAGCAAGAAAGATCAATTAAACCAATCCACAGCGCTCTCATCATTTCCAAATGCCGATAAAAAACTACCAGAAGAAACTATTAATGAAATGATAATTTTTTATACGAATGATTCCATTAGCAGATTAATGCCAGGTAAACGTAATACGATATCTGTAAAACGTGGTAGTAAACGAATATTTCTCCAAAAATGGTTACTGCTATGCACGTTAAATGAAGCATACGTTGAGTTTAAGAGCAAGTTTTCAGAATTAAAAGTAGGATTTTCAAAATTTTCAAGTCTTCGGCCTGATGAATGCGTAAAATTAGCGCGTAAAATTAGTTGCTGATACCAAATGGTTTTAAACAATGATATTTACTCATGTTTTAAAAAAATTTATTTTAACTAGAAACTTTCGTTTTAGATTACGAACTAATTAAACATTTTTTTTTCTGGAAGAAAAAGTGGTACAAGTGAAGGTACCACCAACAGCGCCATCTTTGAATTTTTGTTTAAGTTTAATGCACTTTTAAAAAATTATCAAAAATTTTAAGGACTTTTCTTTATAAGTCCTATCAATTACCTTTCCAATGAGATATAAATGATTTAGATCGGTTTAATAAATCGTTAGCAATCGATATTCAAAGATACTCATGTTTCGCAAACCCCTTAAACTTTGCCGCCACCCTGTGTCATCTCTAGAGCGAAATTTAATTTTTTGAAGAAACGATATTTTTATTTTGTCTTGGCAATCTGTATATGAAATTTTATCGAAATCAGAGGTGGTCGGGAACATCGATGTTGCGATGACGTGGAATTGCTCTATAGTATACAGTCAGACCTCGTATAACGTTACCCCGTTTAACGTTGATTCACTTTAACGTTATTCCAAATTTATAAATTTTTTTTGAAAATTTTAAGAAAATGAAAACAAATTTTTTTGCGAATTGTCAAGAAACAAACAAAATATTCTCTTAAATTATTTATTCTTGCAAATTTAATCAACATTTTTAATTTTAATTAACTAAGTTAATCAGTGGCTTTGAAAAGTTTTACAAAACACGAAAAATTAATAGTTTTATATTTTTATAAATATCTTTACTTGTATAATAGTTTCGTCTACTATTTAAAACAAAATTAAATAATCGTCATTGTTTTTATACTGACGATGTAAATGTTTCTGCCCAAAACTTTATTGAAACCATTCAATTTGGTATCAATAAATTCGTTCTCTTCTCAATAATGAAATCCCAACAAAAATATTTATTTCCTAAGGCAGCCAAATAGGTCTTTAGAAACAAACGTAGATTATTTAATATTTGGATCCATAACAAAAATTCCTTAAATCGTTCCCAATATCTAATTTTTGGAAGACAACAATTTGATATCTGACAGCCAATACGGTTTTGGAAACAAAGGATCAACAACTGATCTATTAAAATATGTAGCTCATTTTTGGCACAGCATACTTGAAAAAGGTGGTGAAATGTACGTAATCGCATTAGATATCTTAAAAGCATTTGATTGAATCTGGCATGCCAACCTGATCAACAAGCTCGTTGCGTACGAATTTCACCCCATAGACGTAAAACTGACACAAAATGTTTTCACCTAGTTCAGGTCATGTTTTCACCAAACTCTACGGCAACTCTACAGTATCTTAAAATCGAAAATCTGCTTAATATATGAATTTAAGATCAAAATGCACGAAATATTCTACTTAATCAGTTAATAATTATGGAAAACAAGGAAACATTTACGGAAAATTAACAATTAAGCACCTATCTCATCGTTTTGCAAGACACCCATACCCCGTTTAACGTTGATTTGAATAACGTTAAGGAATTTTGGAACGAATCCTTGACGTTAAACGGGGTATTACTGTATAGACTAATGAACTAAGACTATTGTCTAATGAAAATTTTCCTATTAAAATATCATTACTCAATTGGTATGATTCCAATTGATCAAATTGTTTTGATTGTATTAAAATTATTTTCAAATTATAATTACAATAACTACAATCTCTTATTTCTTTTCTAGTTGAATTATGTTGATTGTATGGGATGGGGGTTGTTGTATCATCAGGGTTTTTTTTAATCAGAAATTTGATTTATCAATTAAAAAATAAAGATTTATTATTTTATTTGAAGAAACGTTTCCATTTTATATAAAATATTATTCTTTGTCAGAGAATAAAGTAATGCAATCAATTCGTGTTTAATGAATTTTATTCTCTCGCATATTAAATTACTTTTGCTTAAGAATAAACTAATACATTAAACACTGTTTGGTTAAATTATTATTATTTTTCTGTTTGATAAAATAAATAAAAAGGTTATGATTTGCTAGCATTAATAAATGCGTTTCTAAATGCCTTATACATCTAAGGATAAACTGTAATTTTTAAATTTTTACAACACAAGTAAACTAGTAATTGAGGTCGAATTAAACAATTATAGATGATCCTTTTTGTTTATTTTTACTCTGCTGCAGTATATTCTGAAATTTAATTATGTATTTTCTTTTTGCGCTGGTTTGGAGATGGGTTTTAACCGTGACACGTAAGATGGTAGTTCAGCACAATGAAAAATACATAACATGCATACTAAATATTTTCTATATAACTTCGGTTTCAAAGACCTAAGTTTTACAATATTTTGCCAAAAGTGAAAATCTGACATTTCTCGACCTATTAGGTCATAACAATTCGAAAAAAGCAAAAAATAATATGACTGACGTCTGTTTGCCGGCCGACCGGCCTTTACAGCCTCCGAAAACAAGAATGCCACTGGAGCAGTTTCAAAAATTTTCTAAAAATAGTTTATATTAATAGCAAGATCCATGGAAAGGACGATGTGTACAACAAGGGTACCAGAAGTGTGTCGAAATAATCATTAAGTTTGTCAAATATAGCAAATTTTCAAATTTTTGGTATGAAAAACGTTTACTTTCATTGCTAATGAGTAGTAATTTTGTATCTGGGGGAAATCTTGATGATTGGCATCTGTATGTGAGATCAGGACCTTCATAAATATGTTATAAGTATGTCAAAAAATGATTAAGTGTGTCAAAAGAATGATTTTCATCAAATCTGTACAAAAAAATCGTTAAGTCTGTCAAAAACAACGGGTTTCAACTGTCTTTTTAACCATTTTTTTGAGAAACTTAAAGTAATTTTTTGTATAGCATGCAATGTAATTTGATACGGAATATGATTTTACTCAGTTTCAATTCCATTCAAATTATAGAAACAGTTGGATAATACCAAGTTGCTACAGATTAAATGTCGTAATCTAACTTTCATCTGAAGATGTATGTTAATTTATTTCAGGGTTATTTACTTTCAATGCAATCGGTTGAAAGAATCAAAACCATATTTTTGAAATTATTTAGCGCTTCTGCTCAACATTGTGATTTAAACTTTATTAAATTTTTGACATATTTTCAATAAACTTTCAATATTATCACTCGCAAAAGTCAAAGTGGAGATTTTTTCCTCGGCACTCAAACTTGATAAGTAATTTCAATCAAAATTCAAATTTCCATCGAAAACTTTAATAAGAAATGTCTCCCGTTTCTCTAGAATTATATATATAAAAATTAAGGGTCAGCAGGTATGCATCCACTGATGCATCCAATAATGATTTAAAGAAAAAACTCTCATGCAATTCGACAAGTTCTAAAATTTTTACTGATTGATTTTTCAGTCTGTATTTGTTTTTAACTGATAAAATTTCTGACATTCATTCATTATTTTCAAATTCTCTCCAACACATCCCATTCCACCAAAGCTCTTAATTTATTTAAATATTTTTATATTTTGAACACTGTGTTTTGGTTCTCATAATCTTCGATGTTGTATGCTTTTTATGTTTATATGTTCAAATTAATGTTTCTAATCTAATTAATTCATGTTGGGTTTAACTGTAAATAATGTTCTAATATTTAACAGCATAATTACATTATTTGCATTTAATGTATGGAAAACATGTTACATAAAAATAAAAATCTGATTCTGGATATTAGTATTCATATACTTATTCTGTTGTATAGATTTTTTGTATAAACATTCACGAATTATTTCTCACAAATGCAAAACAGCGTTAGAATAATAACATAAAAAAGACAACCAATTTTTTCTAACCTTATTGTTTCAATCCATGTGATGAAAAACAAAACAACAACTAAAGGGTTTGTAAAGTCTTTTAAGATTGATCTGTTGTGTTGACAGACAATAGCACAATTTCAGGTTAAAAAGGTCACAAAAATATTGTCTTTTATTTTGGTAGCCATTCAATCAAATATATTATTATTTGTAGTATATGACTAATCTTTATACAATATTCAATCGATTCATCAAAAGAACAATTTGCAACTTCACATTCTTGACCAGATATACAAAACGAATTAGACACATCAATCAACTAAATCGTTTAATATCTTTTTTGTCTGTTCATGTTATTTTCCTTTCCATCAGTTCTTCTGAATAAACCAAAAATAAACCATAAAGAAACAAAATATATTAATCAAATTGGTTTTATCATCTTAAATGAATAACGAAATTACTTTAAAATTGAACTTAAGATATAATCAACAATTCAATTTCACTAAAAGAAAATGATAATTTTTCATTCTTTTTCTCGTCTATCGGCATCTATATGAGACATCCTTCCATTTCGTCATTCTTCAACATTTTCATTTAATTTTACTTTCACTTTTCATTCAATTTTCTTATTGTATTTTCCTTTTCTTATTTCCAATTTGAGATCTGTCTAATCATAAGATATCTATCTATTATTACAATTGTGTGGTTGTTTTTTTTTTAAAGAAATTTTCGTTTTATTTTTGCTTCTGATGTTACTGCTCTAGATTTTCGGTTTCGTTTTCCCAAAGGAAATAGATAGAAAAATACAACAAAAAAAAATTACACAGAAATCCCTTTCGAATGTATAATGAATAAAAGAAAAACTACATCTTTATTTTAAAAAATAGATAAACTTCTTTGTTTTGTGATTTAAACAAAAATGGTTGTAAGAAAAGAATAATAGTTGCAAAACAGAAAAAAAATTCTTGACAAAGATTAATGAATAGTTAAAATTGTGAAAGTTTAACAGACTGAAACAGGCGATCAACAACATTGAAACATGTGAAAATTATTATGGTATATTTATAAGTTTTCCAGAAAATTGTATTTCCATTACATGAATAAACAATTTTTATTTTAAAATTATTTTTTTGTATTTCATCAGTCTGTGAAATGTATTCAACAAACAATAATCTAAAACTTCGTAAAATATTTGTATCAATATTACAATCCGATTAAAATAAAAACTTTCATGCATTTTAAAAGGAAAAACTGATTTTCATTTTATTTCAAATAAAAGTCTTCACTTAAGAAGTAAAGAAAATATTTTTGCAACTTTTCATTACTTAATCAGTTTCTTATACTCAAAGAAATTTATTTACATTTTAATAAATTAATTAAAATGTTCCTTCGTTTATTTACATAGAACTAAAATTTATACTAGGTGGATCTAAAAAGTTGGTTTTAGAGGTAATAAAGGGTAATTTATTTTATGATCCATATCAATATGTTTAGCATTAAATCGCCCTAACCTAGATTAATATCGTTGAATATTTCCATACATTATGCTAACCGTTTTCTTTTACTTTGCATTCAAAATGATTATTAATTCACAACCATGTGTGAAAACCACTTTTTGACCTTTAATTGATCACATCCATTCTCAGTTTAAAAATTAATTAAACACTAAACACTAAACGCCAGTACCCTATATTTCTACTTCTAACAATTCTAGTTGCAGTCGAATCTATAGTGTAGCACTTGGTTGCAATAAACATATAAAAGTATAAAGGTCCGATTGCAAAACTTTTTTCAAAACCGCAATGTTGCTCATACTGCAAAAGAGAAGTTCACATCCATCAAACTGAACTGAAAGACTAGGAGTTTCTGTTGTGCGTGTTTTACCTACTTACCCAATTGTCGTTGGTGTAAGAAAAACTGTACCAAAACCATATCACCAGCAATAAAAAAAAAGGGGTTGAGTTGGCGCGTTTGCTAGCACTGCGTGTCATCGAAGAAAGCACCAGTCCTTAGAATTCACCAATGGCACTGGTACGAACCCCTGGCAAAGTTCGCCTGGATTCCCGTAAAGTCTATACTATCACAAAGATATATGCATATCCATTTCCTTAAATAGACGGTATTCTAAGTCACTTACCTCAAGCCAGCTTAGATTTTAAATACGCTTTCTGTAAGATTTTTTTCAAAAATTGTCTAGAGAAAACAGCGTTCACCGTGCTTGGTCGGTCGTTGTACAGTTCGTAAGAATGACCTTCGGACAGTGCAACACACCTTATAATATGACTAAATTAATGAATCAAGCAATCCCTCCCCATTTAAGGTCCTGTGTTTTCGTACATCTAGACAATCTTCTGATAGTTACTAAAACTTTTCCAGTTCATCTCGGTCTACTGATAGAAGTCGTCAGATATCTATGACATTCAAACTTGAAATGCAACGTTGTTGTGCTTAAAATTGACGACGGTAAAACCATCGCAATTGCTGAATTTTCTGTGCCCACAACGATGAGTTAGATTGGAAGATTTTTTAGCATGGCTGGCTATTACCGTCGGTTTATTTTTACGTTCTTCTCATCATGGGCACTTTCATGAAAATAAAATCGGTCACTACAACGAGTGTTTCCTATTACAATAACCTAAAATTCTGTTGTCTTATTTTCAAAAATCAAATTTGAATTCAAATTTTAAAACCACCGAATGTGATGTCATCGTGACCGCATAATCACTGTGCCAACCGAATGATTGATTTTTGTCTTTCAGCGTATATCGGAGTTATTAAATTAGTCTACTTGTAAGTTAGTGTGAACCCTGAAGCTGAGTTGTAGTGACTTGAACACCAGCTCCGGTATAGCCTAACTATTCTGAGCCATTTGTTCTACAATACGACGCAAGCAATAATGGTGCAGGCTTGTAATGCCCACAAATAAAGTGATATTTTATAGGTAGCCCTTATTAGAAAATCTACATCAATTCCAAAACAAATTTTAGTTCTGTACAGGTGGATTGACAGAAATTTGGATTTTTGAAGTTAACGGCTACGGCCTACTAACAGTAAACACTAAATTCCTCCTCAACCATCACACTTTTCCATTTTCTTATTTATTATATGACTACTTTAAATTTTTCATTAACCATTTGTATTAATAATCATCGGCACACCTGATTTTTTTTGTAACATCAAGGTTTAATAGTTTTTTTTATTATACATTTGCATTCTATGGAATTTTGTTTATTTTCCTTGTTTATATATGGCTTTTAAAAAATTACTTTCGTCACTAGGTACGAAATTAATTTGTATAGGTTTTTTATCACTGGTGACGAAAAAGAAATTTTCGATGCAATGAACAAACATCGAAATTAGATTTTTTAAGTTGGGTAGTAGAAAAAAATATTTATATCTGTGTTGTTCGGTGTGATTGGATTGGGGATATTGAAAAGATACTTGTATAAGATGATGGCCATTGAATTCACTATTGCTTCATTCATCGTGTCGGTTTAGACACAAGGAACGTTTCTAAGGAACTAAATTTTGGGATTAAATCTATACCACCAAAGCTTGGTTTAGAGTTTAAATGTAAATTGCATCAAAATCAACGTACACTAATTACCATCAAAATTAACTCAATATAAAACAAATAATTAGAGTAACACTTAAGCGGACCGTAGTAAGTAATCTTTCGTAGCGTCATACAAGGACGAAAGACGCTGCCAACAGGGAAGTCCTCAAACAACAATAAGTTAAGCTATTTTTAAATTTATGTCTGGAGCTGAAATCATTGATTGTTTTTTCTTTATGAATTGTTTTTAAAGACCATTATGGTCTTCTGAAGTGTTCTTTATTAGAGATTTTTGTCCGGGTGTCGTCCATTTTCCGTAGGTTATTCTTTTGGAATTATTAATAAACTATACATTTATATCCTTGGCATAACTGTACCTAAGTACAGCTTTAATAGGTTATTTCCTGGTATTGTTGGGCCGAAACGGTGTTGAACATTCTTTAGTATTTGTTTATGTCCTAGTAACTGAACTTAGTCCAACGTAACAACTTTGTCAGCGAAAAGGAATGCCTTGCTGCTATTCTTGGTATTATGTGCATTCATTGAGGCTTACTTTTTTAAAATCATTACTGAACGCACTTCTCTTAAGTTGATGCAGCAGAGAGATCTGTCTGTCAGATCATCTGAAACGTTGGAGTTTGAAGTTGTAAAAATTAACTTTTGACATTGAACATCGGTAAAGTAAAATAAACCTGCTACCAAACACTCTCTCGAGAATTTTCTCCATCGATGTGGCTACCGAGTGTAAAATTATATTTTTGATCTGAATCTAAGCGCTCCTACCTTTAAAATGGACAATTATTTTAAACCAGTGAAGATAATCACTGATTTCAATGGCTCCCTCCCCAATTTACGCACGTCAAGTGGACTTGGAATTTAAAAAAATTGGTTCTCCGTCAGCGACGTTGCATCAGAAGGTGAAACTATGCAATTATAAGTCCCGGAGAGCTAACAAAATGACCAACGTTAACAAATGGGAAAGATTGGCTACCAAATTAAATCATTTGTTTCGCACTGTAACATCTGCAAAAAAGCCAAATGTCCAAATACGGTGCTACGCGTTCACTTACCCACTACGCGTTCACTTACCCCCGAAAAAAAATCCTGTCACATAGCAATTTTGAATGTTTTAGACCATTTCACTAAGTTCCCATTCCTATTTCGTTTACGGAAGCTCTCTGCTGAGCCTATTTGCAAACTGCTAGAAACCAATGTATTCCATGTCTTTGATTGTACCGAAACAATTGTCTGAGACAATGAGTCGCAGTTTAAATCTAGATTGTTTGAAAATTTATTTTGGAGGTGTGAAGTTCACCATACCTTTAAGGCAGTAAACTCACTTCCGTTTTTAATTTTTATCACCCTCAAAAAAATTTTTTTTTCCACACATTTTGGTGGAAACGTACCTTATTATGTCCCTAATACGCTGTAATTTTTTGGAATCAAAACATTTATGTTTACATTTAATTTTGATTTTAAACCAAAATAGCGACCTCATTTTCACACGAAAATTCTCCTGTATAGGAAACAGTTTTTTCACAAAAAACATTAATCATTATTTGTTTGAGATTTTTTGAACTAAATTTCTAGATATTACGATGTGTGAATTCATAGGATGAGAGAATATTTGGTCAACATCTAAGTCAACATTCTAATCAACATCCCAAGTCACGAGTGTAAAGTCATTATTGATTGTTGCCAATCAATGCGAAACTTAATATCTGACGTAAAGTCAATATGTTGTTATATTTTTGGTAAGGAAATATAGACAACTTTAACTGACACGAAACCCAAAATTTTTTCTAAAAGGAATTTTAGAGAAAATGAAAAGTTAGTTCGAATTGCAAAATTCAAGTGATTCCAAGCTTAATTGTTCACAAAAGACCCATCCAAATTAATCATTATGTTTGTTGAAACGTCCACTTTTATATGGTGTAAAAAAACATTAACATAACATAAACACGGAAACGTTTTCCAGGAAATGCGAAAAACTGAATAATCTTGATTAAAGAGTTATTTTTCAATGATTGCTTAAAAGTCTTCATTATATGTTAAAATTTACCGCTTAAATCCTTAAAAAATATTAATTTTTCATGATAATGCTTATTTTTATACACCATCTAAAAGTAGGCGTTTCAACAAACATAATGATTAATGATTTTTTTGAAAAAACTGATTCCTATACAGGAGAATTTTTTTATGAAAATGAGGTCACTTTTTTGGTTTAATATCAAAATTAAACGTTAACATAAATGTTTTGATTCCAAAAAATTACAGCATATTAGGGACATAATAAGGTACGTTCTCACCAAATTGTGTGAAAAAAAATTTTTTTGTAGGAGATAAAAATTAAAAACGAAAAGCCCTTTTTTCCTCTGTTTTTTTCTATTTTCACGGCAAATTTTAGGTTATGTGAAAAAATGACTTATATAAAAGTATAGACCTTTTTATTACCTACAACCTTTATTTTAATTTTTTTTCGATAGAAGGTCCAGTTTCGCTGAAAATCATGAAAAACCATTTTCTACCCCTAAAAGCTCACCCAATTTCACCCCCGTAGCTCGGATAATATTTAATTTACCTTTCGCATCATTTGCGCAATATTTTCTTATATATCCAATAGTTTTCATCCTGTTACTAATTTTTTCCATTTTTTGCCTGTTTTTAAGGTATCTAGACTGGTCTGAGTAAGGAGGGTGTCAGTTTAGGTAATTCTGTTAACATTATTAAATTTAAATTTTATTTGTTTTGTAATAGGGTTGGTTTTTTTAGTGAAGTCATAAAATATGTATCTACGTATCTCAATAGAGAGAGTTGTGGCATAATAGCGTTCGTCTCCCTCAAAAGCCTAGGTGGTTTAGTAGGCGCACGCATTTCAGAAAATTGTTTAAGTATTTATTTTGGTGAATTTTGTTATGTCGTAGCCTGGTGATCGATGCAGCAGTTATATAAAATCCCTGATTCAGACGTGCACTATTTTCTCATACGCATCAAATTTGCATTCCCGTAAATTTTCATGGTCGTTTTTCATTCTCTCCCGTACGCATAGTCTTATACTCAATCCATGGTCGTCATTTACTATAGTTTCCGCCACAAAACTTTATTATCAGAAAGTGTAATTTTGAATTTTTGAGATCAATTAAACTCAAGTAAGTAAAGAAGTGGAATATTTTCAATTCAAAGGTATGGTTTTGAAGTTTCTCAGAAAAAAACTCCACTTCACATTTTTCGTGTTTCGGTTGGGATTCGAACCTACCTCGCCAGTACCCGGCTCGAATCCTTGGGCAGACACGCTATCGATTACGCCGTTGAGGCGATGACAATTTCAAAGTTGAAACTTCTTCATCACTTATTTATTTTTACTTAAGTAGAATTTTTCCACTGTCATTAGACTCCATATTATGGAAATGTTTTTACATATTACATATTATGGAAATGTTGTGTAATGTTTCTCAATGTAATTTCCTTTGCTCAATTTGTATTCGTACTTCCACTACTTTCAAGTAGATGTCCTACAATCGTCTATCAATTAGTAATATTTTTCCAGTGTAATTTCCTATGTTTAATTTATAATTATTAATCGCTATAAAATTGTCAGAAAACGGTTGTGTATTATCATTGATCTGTAAACGCGCTATTTACATATATAATTCGTTCCATTGCTGCGTAACCAATGTTTCATTTTTTTTAAGTCTTTTCCAATTACTATTACAAACTAGCAGTCCTACTAACGATAATACGAAAATAAAATTTCCCCAAGAAACTACCTTATCGATTCGTTATTGACCGCATATAAATAATTGTTGACAACTAGCCTCGCCCTCTTGGTCGATTTTTTTTGATTAACAAACATCACACCTGTGGTTGACGTTTTTTGACGTCTATAAATTAAACAAAATAGCAGCAGACTTTATTTTGTTCTGGAATGATTTTTTTTTGTGTTTTTAAGGAGAAAGTAGAACCACACCCAAAAATGGGAGGGATTGTTCTATTCCGGGGTAAGGTATAGTACACTAAAATAACCATCTGTGATATAGGATCATGAAGAAAACGTTAATCGTTGCGAATGTTAAAACCCTGTGATAATAATTATTAAACTCTATTTATTTGATTGTTAATAACTGGGATATAAATCATTAATGTTAATAACTGTGATATAACCTATTAAAATCTATCTATTTGAATGCTATTAACTGTGATATAAACTACTGAACCTTAATTTATTTTTGATTGTTAAAATCCGGGTTGTACAATAGCAAAATGTTTGCCAAGAAGAAAATTATAAAGATTAAGAGTATAATCAGTTGTTGAAGATTAGTTAATTTTATTGGCTTAAGGTGGTAATTATTTAGTATAAATTAAATTGAAATAACTGTTCATTTAACCACCTATAATTTAAAACGAAATAAAAACAAAGGAACTATATGATAAAATTGTATGTATAATTTGGTAAACTATTTCTTACAAATACGGTGTGACGTATTTACTGACTCTATCCAGCATCGTGTCCACCCGAGGGGTAATTATAATAATAATACCACAGTACGAGAGGCAGCGAACCTGTAAAACTCGAGTTTTGTTTGCGGCGAGGAACATGACCGGATATGGTGAAACCAGGAAGGGGAAGAGACGGGAATTGGCCACCACATGGGTGGGTTTAATTATATTTTCTTTACTTTTTTGTATATGTGTGGATGAATGCGTGAGTACATGCGGTGCGTATGAGAGTGTGCTTGGAATACACTTGAGTACAACACGAAAGTACAATATGAATTCTGAGTGAAAAAAAAAAGTTAATAGTGATGCTTTGGTTAACTCTGCAGATTTTACCAACTCTCCTGTTGTTGTTATACTAGGTATATAAAAAAAAGGGGGAACAAATAAAATCTTTTAACTTATTAATAAAATTTTTGTAAATAAAAAATGCTATGATTTTAGTAACGGAGATCGTCATTGGATTCAAATCGTAGTAATGCTTATCGCTTAGATAAAGTTCTCTTTATTTTCAACCGAATTTTCAAACTCAGGAATTTTGGGTGGGGAAAATTTACAAACCTTAGTTCCCGCCAACAAAATATTTATTACGTGGTTAGGTTAAATTTACACCGAATTGTGTGACCTGCACTAGGAGTATATAATTCGAAGGTATGAAGGAAATCAACGATTTTACTTAGAAATCTCGATAACCCTGATCGTTGGAACATTTTAATGTTAAATTAATCGGAAATTCAAGGGAGATTTTTCAAACGAAATAAAACATGGTATACTTATGGGCATGTATGTAGCATGGGTGATAGTGTGCATGTGTGTGTATGTGAGTGTGTGTGTGTGTGTGTGTGTGTGTGTGTGTGTGTGTGTGTGTGTGTGTGTGTGTGTGTGTGTGTGTGTGTGTGTGTGTGTGTGTGTGTGTGTGTGTGTGTGTGTGTGTGTGTGTGTGTGTGTGTGTGTGTGTGTGTGTGTGTGTGTGTGTGTGTGTGTGTGTGTGTGTGTGTGTGTGTGTGTGTGTGTGTGTGTGTGTGTGTGTGTGTGTGTGTGTGTGTGTGTGTGTGTGTGTGTGTGTGTGTGTGTGTGTGTGTGTGTGTGTGTGTGTGTGTGTGTGTGTGTGTGTGTGTGTGTGTGTGTGTGTGTGTGTGTGTGTGTGTGTGTGTGTGTGTGTGTGTGTGTGTGTGTGTGTGTGTGTGTGTGTGTGTGTGTGTGTGTGTGTGTGTGTGTGTGTGTGTGTGTGTGTGTGTGTGTGTGTGTGTGTGTGTGTGTGTGTGTGTGGATGGGTGTGTGTGCGTGTGTGTATGCTTGTGTGCAGCTGTCGGGACGTCGGGAGCGAAATTTAAATCAAATTTTTTTTATATAATAATAAATTTATTGCAATAATGAAAACTAACTCAAAAACTGGATCGTATTGCAATGTTGTTGTATTAATAGTTAGTTTGATATGAACCAAATAGGTAGTGCATTGATCGACTATAAAGCTCTGGGGTTTAGTATAAACTTCTACGAGTTTGCTTATATTTTGATTAAAAGCAGAATTCCACCTTATATTATGGCAGCTGTAATATCCCAAGCCTTATCTGGGTCTCATGAAGCCGTCGAAATCCGTTGTCAAGGAAAAAATATCTAACTCAAAATATTTCCATTAAAACCAAAGCTTTGGTCAATGTAACCAAAATGGATGAAAAGTCAAGACGTCGATTAAACTCATTATCAACCTTAGTTTGATTTCTTTTGGCTTAACATAAACCACTCAACAAGATTGACAACCAAAAGCCGATATCAGTGCTGGTTCGCATCGATCGATTAAGTTTCGCTATAATGGTCGAAAAGTACGTATACTGATGTATGTCTTTAGGTGTGAGAGTGAGTGCGTGTGTCTATGTGGGTGGGAGTGCGCGAGTGTATGAGACGTGAGAACTTGTGAATGTGTATTAACTTATGGGGGTTGAACGTGGTGATTGTGGTTCTTTCGCATAAGGGAGTTGCCAGAGTCTACTCAGTTCACTTGTTTTAATTTTTTTTCATATCCGTTCTTATCATGTTTTCTCACGTACTATACGGTTATTTGTAATGGAGTAGCAGGAAACCTCTCTCGATCCCATGGCTGAAACTAGCATGGGGCTAAATAAATCTCATGCAGGTGCGCGACCTGCTATGCCACTTCAATGCTATGCCGCGAAGAAGCTCTTCACTACAATTTGAAATTTTCTTTTAATTATTCTTGTGTCTATAAACTTGAGATAACACATATGTAACTCACATATAAAAACTAATCCTAGACTCACAGAGCCAAAATCAAAAACCTATAGTAAACAGTGAGGCAATATTAGTATGCAATACCACATTAATCTCATTTTGAGTATGCAATATTATTATCATAAATATAAATAATTTTTCTCTGAGTTTTTAATTAAAATCTTGGAAGCCAAACAATAAATTACCGAAATTGCAGGAGTGTGGAATGCGCTAGAGGTAGCATCTACCAAGTGATATGCAAACAGATTGTTGTTTTTGTCAGATGCTCACAAAAAAAACCGAGGATGTACAGAAAAAAATAAAAGGCAAACTTTTGCTAGATTTTTTCATAACAAGAGTAAAAGTTTTTTTTTCATACCGCAAATTAAAAGACGTAGCAATTTGTGCTTTAATAGAACGTTTATCAAGGCAGCACTCAGCATATGAGGCACAATAGACTTAGACGTTAAGGACAATAATATACTCACAATAAATAAGTAAACATCAATCTAGTTTCAAACGGTTTCAGTCAATAAACCATTTAAAGCAGCTGAATGAAACATGAATGAATGAACAGGTGTATCATATTTATATAGATTTTGAAACACTGAAATTGGAAATAAAAGTCAAGCGTATTTACTTATATTACACTAACGTCTAACCAAAAAATACTTTATTGATGAATCATATTATAATAAGTATTACCATCAAAAGTTAAAATAATTTAATTAAATCTTATTTACATTTAATTCAAATAAGCAACAAAACAAAAACAATATTTGATCGGGTTTATATATAACAAAAATGTCTATTTATTTTATCGAAACAAAATTTATTCAGTTTTTTGTGTAACTCAAACAGAATTTGTTAACATATTTGTACGTTTTCATTTTCATTTGATTTTTTTAATTTTGTTTGGTCTATCTACATTTTTTGCATTTCACTATCAATATTATATTTATTTTGATGTCATGCAAAAACGTGAAAAAGGAGACTGGACTGAATATGAATTAGTAAGCTTCACTTAATAATAAATGAGCACTCACGCGTTTTTTGGGCATCAAAACAAGGAATGTAAAAACTTAAAAGAACTTAATTTATTGTAAAAACAAATTCTTAAATAAATTAATTTTGCATAATACCCTATCAAGTACATTCCAATTATTCTTATTCGTTTTTTTCGGATGTACGATTAATTTATTTCTAATCCCATTTTCAATTATTGCTGAATCACATTTCCATTTAGAAAAAATATATAAGAATTCGAAACTGAAAGGAAAAACCATAGACAAAAAGACAAACGATTCTACTCAAAAACAAATAACGATCGTTTATCACTTTCCACAACACTACTTTATTCAATCGATTGATTACAATTCTAGCATGAATATTATACATACACCATCGATAATAGTGAATACACTGGAGATGAAATATAAAAAAAATGTGTCTATAAGCTTTGTATATTGATCGTAAGGAATCACCATCAAACTAATAATTTTCTCTCATTTTTTGCTTCAGCTTTAAGGGAAGATATTTAAGAAATTTAATCCAGCATAATTTTCTATACAGTGATAAAACATTGAATTGAATATCGTGTATCTATGTAGGATAAAAAATTTTATAGAAACTATAAAACTACATGAAAATAAAAAAAATAATTTTGTTCATAAAAATTACTTATTTCATTGTTTGTCGCAATGCGATAGTATCTGAATAACGATGAACATTCATGAGACGGAAATTTGTGTTGGACATTTTTTTATAAGTTCTATGCAATTTTTGGAATTTACAAACGTTTTGTGTCGCTTATTACTATTAGTGTTATTGGAACTAAATAAAATAATTTGCTTAAGTGATTTTGTAGGGAAGACATTATTGACTATCTGATTTTTTTATGAATAGAAGCAGGTATGTTTGCGTCAGTTTATATTGCAAACTTATAAATTTTAAATCTCATTTTCTGTTGATACATTTTGAACATGGACAGAAATGGACTAACGTTTAAACTCTTCATATCAATACCCCACAAAAAAAATCCTTTCATAAAATAGGTGAAACAAGGTAAATTGCATTACCTGTTTAATTGTTTCACACAAAACGTTATATTATAATATTATAAAATAATCAATATTATAATCAATTCTTTTCACTGTCATTAAAATAAATCCACTTGTTTCATTTAAATACCAACAAAGTTATCCTATTAACGAACAAATCCATTGTTATATTTGATGAGTTGATTTTTATAGGAAAAAAATGTAAAAAACAATCTACTTCAATTTCCATCATCACACAGATTACAAAAGTATATCGAAATGTAAAATGATAAAAAGCTTTTCATGTTATAAATTTTCATTTAAACAATCATAATAAATATCAAACAGCATTCAATTGAAACTTAAACAAGAGGATTACATTATATGTATTTATATCATAGACGTAGGTTGTTTGATATAAGTATGAACAAAGTTTTTGTTGTGTTTTCGTTCGTTTAGAAAAATCAAACGAAATAGTTTTGTTGATTTTATTTTTTGTGTCATTTTGCAGATTTATATAAGTTAAAGGCAAATATAGTTGAAATATTACAGTATTTATTTATACTTAGTTACATTGTTACTCCTTTAGAAATAACATTTCAAATTAGAACTCACACCTTTTCCTGGGTGTTGGCCAAAGTCAAATGGATGATGTAGCATCAAGGATTTAATACTGTTATAAAAAAATTGATGAAACACAATTTAATTTAATTTATTCAGTGCAACTAACAAAGTCTGGTTACTCTAAAAAAAAACAGATTCAAATCGAATTTAACTTTTACTTAATTAATAAAAGTAGAATGAAATTCTGTAAAATTTTAAAACTCAGTTTTATGAGCATTGATGATGCATCAAGTGTAGATTGGATTTTAAGAAGACAAAATGTCAGAAACAGATTTAAATAAAAACGCAACGATTTTTGTCAAATCAACCACATAAAGCTCTAGTACAAAATTATTTATCAAACATTTTAGTTCTGAAGTTTTTGACCTAAGGTGCACTGCGTATGTTTAAAAATGATTTCATTTAAACATACACAAATTCTAAAACTAGAACATTCATAGTGTGATAGCGTCATATTTAAAGATTTGGATTTCTTAATATTTTTGAGAGTATGCACAAAATTGTAAAATTACATGTCATGCACATTATGTGCACCATATCGTGCACATGTCGTAAAACGCCTTAGCACATTTGTGCACATAAACGTTAATCGCTTGTTTTACGAATAATATAAAACGAAGCGAAAAGAAATTTATTTAATGATAGAAATTATAAACAAAGAATAACATATATGGAAAGTGAAAAATTAGTTTAATATTTTCTAAAACGAATGGTTTCATTTAACTTTTTATGAGATAATATAGCTTTTGTAATAATAAATTGATTTTTTTATTTTATTTTCATCTAAAATTATGTGCCAAAAAAATTTTATTGGTGAAGGTTAATGAATATATTTCCAAAAAACAAACGGGCACTTTAAATAATTAATTTTTGTGATTCCCGAAAATAATTATGTATATATAATATTTTTTTTGTTATTTTTCATGTTGGTTTACTAATATTTAAATTTATTTTTTATAACATTCAAAAAATTGTAGAAAATTAATATTATTTTTTATATGAAAGCCTAATATTTAAATTCTGATTTTTTATAATTGAAATGTTATCGTGAAAAAACTTGCGAAAGAATGGACACATACATTTTCATTTAACAATTTAAAAATACGACCGCCATCTTCATTTTTCGTAATGACGTTACTAAATATATTTGTCTATGTAAAATTCTTAACGTATTAAACGCTAGTCATAAAAGTCATACTTCAAATATTTTTGTGTTTATATGCCTGAAACTTCTATGTACATTTTTGTTTATATAACTTTTGTTTAAAATTGCAAAAAAAACCATAAACGTATGACGTTACTCATACTTTAACTTAATTTAAAATATGAAATAGAATATTTAAAAAAAAATAAAAACTTTTTAAAATAAAAAAGTGCAAGAAATGTGGATAGACTCGTGAACCATGCACAGAATGTTTGTCGGCAAAGTAACTATGCAGAGTTTGAATTTCGAGAAATAATTCGGACAATCCGTTTTCAAATTCAAATCTTTTCAATTGTTCTAAAAGAATGTAGTTTTATTTCGGGAAATATCGAGAATATAAATTCGTACTCAGGAACCTTAAAAGTTTCGAGTTTTCACCATGTTCATATTCTACAGCAGAATAATTTCCTTGACAGTCACTTTTTGGGTCGTTCATTAAATCTTTGTTCTATTGAGGTCATGTTCTCCCACTCCCACTGGTTATAGAAAATGTTGAAAAGATTGAATGACTATAGCGGTCGGCTTATCTTTTAAAATTATGTTCGGAGGGGGTTGAGAGGGAAAATTTTGTAACAAAATATTTTTGACCTTGACGAGTGTCATATCGTAACGACCGACTATTTCGAGTTTTGCTCTAAAAATAAGACTATTCATATATAATTAAATTCGCTAATAATTTGCTAATTTATTTCGGTTGCAGCCTTTAAAATAAAACAAAAATAAAAGCATTTATGTGTGTCAATAATATTTTAACATTTTTTTTCTCAGTTAATTGTGTTGATGAGTCACAATATCACTTAATAATAAGTATTTGTTTTTATTTATATAAATGATGCATATTTCTGTTTGTAAAGAAGTTGTTTGGTGAGATTATATATCGAAGTACGATGTACGATGAAAAAGATAATAGAAAAAGAGATGAAAACTGAAAAATCTTACTATATATACTTGACCATTTTGTTCGGTCGAGGAAATCACGTTTTTAAAAATCAAGATATAAAAGTGAATTTTGTGATGGATTTCAACTAAATAATATTCAGAATAATATATAACTTTGAAATTAAATTGCTCAAGAACGGCTATACCGATTTCATCAAACTTTTTTTTTTGATAGATGATTAATTAGTCCTTTGAAAAAAAATTAATTAATTGTTTTATAATTAATTTTTAAATAAATATATTAAAAAACCTTTTTTAAGGATGGCACTAGGGTCGAAGATCAATTGCAATTTAATTAATTTTTTTCTGAAAATAGTTCTATTCGAACAATTTATATCATCAAAAAATTTTAACCACTGAAGTTCAAGAAAATAATGAACAATTAGAATTTTAATCGGACTAAAAATCTTTATAATTAAAGATCTCAAGAACACGAATTAACACCTCATTGAAAATTTGATATATTTTAAAGTAAGATTAGAGCTATATTTAAAAAAAAAAGTTAAAATTTCATTGATTTTAAAATTTTTTTTAATGGGTTGTTTGAAAAAATGAAGAAAAATTCGAATTGCAGTTGTACTAAAAATCTATAAAATTAAATATCTCAAGAATAAAATTAACGCCTCTGAGTTAATTTGAAATATTTTAGAGTAAGGATAGAACTATTTCCAGAAAAAAAAATAATTAAATTCCAATTGATCTTCGACCCTAGCGCCATCTTTAAAAAAGTTTTGTTAATATTTTTATTTAAAAGTTAATTATAAAAACAATTAATTAATTTTTTTCAAAGGACTAACTAATCATCTATCAAACAAAAAAAAGTTTGATGAAATCGATATAGCCGTTCTTGAGCAATTTAATTTCAAAGTTACATCGCATTGGCAGAATTTTCGTTTTTCATGCATGTTGGGGTGCCCTATGCTCAAACTAAGATCACGTTTTTCATCTATAGTAATGCTATAAAGAATAAAAACTATAGCGTATGGCTCATTTTAAAGTGTTATTAGGCGGGGTTTGAGAGTGTAAATTTTGAAAAAAAATTATTTTTTGAACTTGACGAAAGGTGATTTTTATCTAGACCAAAATAATTTTCGAAAGTGCGGTTTTTGAATTAGTTTCAGAGAGGTGTAAAATTTTCCCTGTCCTCTCCTTAACTTCGAACATCACAACAAAATAAATTGGAAAAACTCACGGTTATAGAAACAGTTCTAATGAGTGAATAAAAAATGTAGTGGTCGGCTCGTCATTTAAAATGTTATGTAGACGGGTAAAAATTTGGAACAAAGGTTCTAGTAGAAAAGAATTTTTTTTCTATAATATTCGAATGCATAATTTTCGACTTATTTTCAAAAATGTGAAAATGCTGTTTTTTATACGCGAGTAACTGCAGCACTACACTTATGTTTGGAAAAAGAGTATGCGGAACGAAAACTTGTTACATATACTATACTATTATAACAAATACAAAAATTTACAATTTAGCGTAAATTAGAGCACAGTCTTAATGATATATTTTAGTACAAATCTTACAAAGAAGATGGCGTGCTTTGGTTTAGATTAAAAATGTTTTTATTAATATTTTGATGTGTAGTATTTTATTTTTTGCGTGCACTAGATATTTCGAAGGTAAAATCTACTATTTTTTTCTCTCAGTCCGGTAAATTCTTCGTTCGAGCAATATTCGCCTATTTTACTCCGTCATATCATAAACGTTAACTAAGCAAAAACATTATTATTAAGTTTAAAGCTTCTAGAGAGCTTATGCAAGTTCTGGGAAATGTGTAAGTAAAAAAATAAAAGTTAAATGAAATGAAAAAAATTAAGGTAAAAAAAATTATCAGAAATAGTGATGTACAAAAATTCATATATATTGCTAAAAATTCATGAAGTTCATAATATTAAACAAACTTATTGGAGATAATAAATTTTCTTAGTTTTTCTACTCGCTATTGAGTTAAAAGCTAATTGCACTTTAAGCTCAGAATAATGCTCTGATACGGATCAGAATGTAAAACATATAATATCTGGTTTTAATATCAACTTTCTTTTCTAACTCAACGATGATCCATAACAAAAGCAGCTACAACTAAATGAAAAAATATCGGATAATTACACCTTTGAATTAGAAATTAATCAATTGAGAAACTTTTGAAAAAATTATATATTATTAGTTAAAAATATTTACAAACGTTCTAAACATCTTCATAATGATTTCAATAAAAACGAATATTCAACTCTTTTGTTTTCACCCATAAACAACAGATCTCCATCAAAAACACAAAACTAATTGGCAAAACAATTTCAAACAGTTTTTCTTTCCTTTTGACAAAATCAATTAAAGTCAGGAAAAACAATTTTCTTTTTCCACAATTTTAATGAAAACCATAAAAGAAATAAATTGTCATAATCACCATTTTCCTCATTATATTCTCTTTATTGTTGGTAATTACACAAAGTTGTTTTGACTATTCAACAAATCTTTTAAACAAACACAATGGTGACAACTATTTGTTTATAATTTTGTTTCATGAAGTTGTAATATGTTTTGATGTTAAAAGATAGTTGGTTTAAACTTACGGGAAGAACAAACCAGACGTTTTTAATAATTTTAAAGGAATTTTAATTCAGTGTGAAGCGTAATTAAAAATGCCTTAAGGGACAGGAGTTTATAAACAAACATGCTTTTGTTTCTAATTTTTTTAAAACTTGAAAGTAGAAGTTCATTATTTATAGAAAAACAGAAAGCGTTGGTCTAGGTTGTTCCCAAAACAAATCAGATACAACTAATTGAGTTCACTAATTGAACCTCGTTAAAACACGATTGAAATCACAAATTACATTTTCGCGTTTTCAAATTTTTTTCTTTGACTCCTATAAAGTTAATGAATTTCATCATAAACTTTCATTAAATTTTGAAACAACAACAAACTTTACATAATTTTCCTTTTTTTTCTTAATTAAGGTATTAATTACCGTCCTTTAAATATAAATAAAGACTCCGGTAAATTTAATAAAGTTTTACATAATACTTACAAAAAGTATTTTATTTTCGTGTACGAGAAAAAACTAAATTAAGAATATATTTTTCTTTTATTTTCCGGTTATGAATTTTTTAGATTTCATCTATTTTTTCGATTCTTTGGTATTGAGTCAAAGTTGTTTTTTTAAACGAGATAGAAATCACTTCATTTCCTTCACGAAATACGCAGATATTTTTGGGTGGGTATATATATTTTACGTAGTGGATCATAAATTGTACGGTGATTAAAACCAATTATGTCTTTAATATATTTGGTACACAATGAACGAGTACTTTTCTTATAGTCCATTATGTACAAAAATATATCTCTCACAGGAAAACCCTTTTTGTTTTAAAGTTTATCTTTCATTAAAACATAAAAAAATAACCATAAAGTTTCTTAGAAAAAAAAGTTTGAAATTGAATATTTTATAAATTTAAAAATTTAAAGTTAATTTAAAAGAATCATTATTCAATGTTTCTACTTCGGATAATACAAAATAAATTTATTAAATCGATTTATAAAACGTAAACGTAAATGCACAACAAGTTTGTGCAAATAAAAGTTAAAGAAGTGGAATCATGTTATCATCTCTCAATTATTAGGGAAAAAATCTCACGTAATAATAATTTATCGTTAGGAAATTAAGTTTTCGTTTATTTGAAGATAATTTTTCTTTATATCGTTTGTAAATGAGGGCTACGGCTCGTTATATGGGAACCGCCTTCTGAGGGTGGGGATGGGTTCGTTGGAAAGCTTAGGTGGTGGGGGTTATATACATATAGGTATCTTATGCCGGAGGGGTGGGGTTTGGGTTATTTGATATAATATTTTATGATATATTATTTTAATTTTCACTCGCTTCTGCGACCCTTAAGACCTTCGATCAATAGCACCCCCCTCAACACCACTCCCTCCCCTCTCTTCCGCCGCACCCATCCCTTCATCCACCTAACCTAACCTTTTTATTAAATTTTTTATTATTGTTATAATTTGATAGTTCTGCGTGGTATGTAGGTATGTAGGTATATATGTAGGTATCTTAGGCCGGAGGGGTGGGGTTTAGGTTATTTAAAATGAAATATTTTAAGATATAATATTTTATGATATTTTATTTTATTTTTCACTCGCTTCTGCGACACTGCAGACCTTCGATCAATAGTAATTTTTTTTTATTTTTTTATGTTTTTTATTTTTTTTGTAGATTATAATTTTCTTAATATATAAATGGAAAACGGATCAAGACGCCGATGATGTGAATCCGTTTTTAAAACTTCAGTTATCATTAGTATAATAAAAAAAAATTAAAACGTGCTATTTTTTTTTTATTTTTTCACTAGTTTCCACTAGCTTTTAATTTTTTCACACAGGGTGGCTCGAAATTTCTCACGAAATTACAGAAGTTACAGAAGTTTCAAAAACATCAGAAAAGGTGGGGTTGAAATTTCTTATTTTATCAGCGCCTTGATTCATTTTCCATCTATATAAAATTTTTTTGGTTTACATATACAGAATTTCTGAACTATATATTTATAATAACTTAAGCTTAAGCTGATTTAAACTTAGAAACGTTAATTATAGTTAGAGTTGGGTATTTCCCTAGAAAATCTCAATCTCGAAGATTTTTCGTAATACTAAAAAGTTAAACTCTTGAGATTTGGGATTCCCCCAAAAAAGTTTTCGATAATTTTCGAGATATCCAGAATATTTAAACAAAAACAACTTTAGTTTTATTTGTATATTGTTACGCATCTTAAATTTCAGGTCCATAAAATTTATAGTTTACGAGATAATCGATAAAATGTGATAAACACGTTTTGCTCTCTGTTTTTGGCTGTCACCAAAATAAAATTTTAAAAATCGCAGACTGTCAATGGTCGCGTCTGAAAAGCACGTACACTTTTGCTACAAAAAATTGTCTATAGAAAAAATTGGACTCATTTGCATTGTTGGTCTTAATTGTGTTAAGTGCCTCTATCAGTCATTAAACATTTTGTGTTTTCTGTTTACTTTTTTCATTTACATTTTTCATTTCTAAACCGTTTACCAGACTGTGAAAAAATTAAAATCCAGATGATAAAGGGGCAGATCTACGATCTGTTAGTTTTCTTTTTGGGATAGATAAAAACTCGTCAAATTCAAAGTTCTAGTTCTCCTATTTTGTGAAAAAATATTTAAGAATGGTACACGCAGCAAATAAGTTCACATTTTGGTGATTAAGCGCATCGATGGCAACATTGTATTGGTTTTAGAGCATTAATGATAACCTCGAAGTGTTTTACTTCTGCATAAGTAGTGCCCGTAAATTTTAAATTGAACGTGTCGAAAGCCTTCCGAACGTATTTGCTGATGCATAAAATTATTTAAGTAACACGAAGTTTTTCAGCTTCCAAACAAGCCGTTATCCAAAAATTGTTTTTTTTTTGTTTTCTTTTGAACCAAAACATGTTCCAGGCAAGTGTTTTGTTTTGTTAATAAGAAAACGCCATCTGAATATTTACTAAAGACAAAAAGTTCCAGTGAAAATTAAAGAACTAAAGTTGGACGGTCGCACAATCGCACGTACTGATACACTTCACCTCGAATTTTGTTCAGATAAGAGTCATTCCATATGAAATCATCGAAAAAAAACAAAAAACGGTGCTGCACTATTTTTGATTTTGCTTAAACTTTGTGGAAATGTTCGTTAGGGTTTCAAAAACCAAAATCCATATTGATTAAATTTTCGCACACGCCACTTCCGGTGACACACAAAATAAAGCAATGGAAAAGTCCTATTTTGGTGTTTTGCGGCTTTAGCCGTAAAAACTTTTCTACTAAAGATATCTACTCGACCAAGGTGGCATTAGAGAGCGGAAAGATGATTGTTTCTAAAACAAAAATAAAAATTTACATAATTTATATACCTGAATACCCTGTATATACCTGAATACCCGAATATATACCCTGTTATTTGATTTTGAAAATACGTGTATTTTATTGATTTCTTGTGATTTTCAATTGACACCAGGATCTGCACTGTTGATTTTAAAAGTCTAATCGTTCTCAAATATCAAAGTGCATATATTGTTAGATAATTAAAAATTAAAATCGACTCGTTTGGTCAACTCTTAATGAAAAAAATCTTTGCTTTAAATTTTGAAATTTTAGCATATTTAGCATATTTGCATATTTCAGGCTACAATTTGGACGTGTTTGATAAGAGACAAAAGTTTGAAATTTGCAGGATACTTAGTTCTTACCTTAAACTTTAAAAATCTTTAAAGTTAGTTTTGATTTTTCTTCTTATCGCACATTTACAGGCGTTTAAAGAGAAGCAAACATCATAGCCATTTGTTTGTTTTTTAATTTTATTTTTTAGTATATGTATTTTTATACTGACCTGAGTACTTATCCACCGACAAATTTATTGTTTAAAAATGAGTATTAATAATGTAACCACGAAGATCTTTATGACTAAAAAATTAATTTTATTGCTATAATTAGTCTTCACTAGAACTTTCAGGCTTTTGTTTTGTTCACAACACTAGAGTTTTAAATAAAAATAAAGAAAAATTGTTTCAAATTTAAAGAGTTTATTTAATTCTGGTCGATAAAATTTTTTCATGTTGAGATAAGTGGATAAATAAATGATATTAGGAACCATGGTATTAAGTGTTATTTTATTTTTTAAATTTAACATTTGGTCTTACAATATTCACAGTTTTAAATTAAACAGAAGCTGAAAACTTTCGTACTTTTAATTGACTGTGGGAAAACGGAGCAAAACTGTGATAGGTCCTCGTATTTTTAATTGAATTAATATCCATAAATCTCCTTGACAAAAACGTTTCGGTAGCATCAACATCAGAATTGGATATAAAAAAATTCTATACCAGGCATTTGATTAACCCAAAAATCAAACATCGTTCTAGGTGTTAGTATATGATGATCTGCAGTTCGTTGCAGGCTACCTTTCCTTAAAGTGAATTTTACAACTAGTGAATTTGATTAAAATTCTTTAACCGTTCTATAGTTTATTAAATATTCCTCTAACAAATTAAACAACAAATTTGTTTTGTTTTTCGCTATCTTTGATGTATTAATTTCAATATGGCGATACAAATTTTTGCATGAAAACTGGAAATTAAACGAAATATTTTACAGTCGTGGATAAAATAGCATCTTGTATTCGCTTAGGATAATGGCAATTCTTCACTCGGATGATTCCCTCCACTCGCTACGCTCGTTTCGGGAAACTTCATCCTCGTAAAAAATTGCCTTCATTCTAAGCTCACACAAGAATCTACTATTCTTGTGAACGTTTAATGGATCACAACACTTATTTCCGAATACATGGAAAAAATACGTAATATATTTTGATAATGGTATGTACAAATTATACAATAGATACGACATTTAATCGCTTATTCAATAAAAACTTATCACTTTCACTTATTTTATCTTCACTGATTAATTTCGATGGTCGTGAATGCGCCAGTTTATGACAATTTTCTCGTAACAATAAGCCAATTGAGCACTCTATTATTTTTATTATTTTTTTTACTAAATATTTCTACAATATTCTCTAAAGATACCCACCTTATTTTTTTTTTAAATTCGAATTATATCACCATAAAATACTAACGCTTCTTATAACAAACATTTCTTGACTACACATAAACATCTATTATTGACTGACATTGAATGACGCAACAAAGCAATTAACTAGAAGACCATGTTTAATTTTTCAAGTGTATGAATTTTTATTTTTGTTTTAGAAACAATCATCTTTCCGCTTTCCAATGCCACCTTGGTCAAGTAGATATCTTTGATTTGAACCATGTGTCTCTGATGAATGTAGTTCGAATCCTGACACGAAACACAAAAAAAAAATTTTTCTAGGGAATTTTAGAGAAAATGAAAAGTTATTTCGAATTGCGAAATTCAAGTGATTTCCAATATGTACTTAAGCTTAATTGTTCACAAAAACCAATCCGAAATTAAAAATAGTTCTAACGTTCTTGAGCATTAAGAAAAATTAAAAGTTTGATAAATTTCACAAAAGGTGTTATACAAAATGTTAATTTTATGATGGAAAATAACAGTTTTCTATTTATTTTTTGTTTTATTGGGTATATAGCCTGTTATATATATAAATATATTTGTTTAATGCATTACGCGTTTCGACGTCATTTTTTAAAAAAACGTCATCATCAGAACTAAAATTTACAAAATAAATTTATACTAATTTTAACATTTACAAGAAAACTATAAAACAACTCACCAACAAAATTATAACATACTTTAAATAAATAATTACTTTAAAACTAATACAGATTATATATATCATTAGTCAAAATTATTAAAAGGTTAAATAAATAAAAACATATTAAAATTACTTGTAGTACAACCAGAAAATATCACCAACTAACCAAGTTGCACAAGATAACATCTCACTAATCGAACGCAAATCAATATATGTTTTCTCTAATTTTTCTCTTTAATATATTATTGTTATATTATCGAGAAGGACCGTATAATTAATTGTTTTCATTAACTGCAGCTAATGAAAGGTCATCGAATATGTAGAGTTTTTTATCATTTACGTTAAATCAATAAATGATCATACGTATTCTTTAGATAATCGGAATCGATTTGTTTGTTAATAGAGTTTTTTGATTTTTTGATATAGATCATTTCCAAAATGCTGCGTTTACGGAAGTTAGATTCTTTATCTAAAATCTTTACGTTTGAAATGTTCACATGGTGGTTGTTACTTCTTAAATGACGTGAAAGAGCACTTTTTGAGGATGTGTCTGGAGCATTTGGAGCTTCGCTAAAACTGTGAGACATTGCGTCATGCGAATGTTGGTATATTCTTGTTTTTAATAATTGTTTAGTTTATCCAGTGTAGTTTACTCCACAATCACATGTAACTTGGTAAATTACATTAGATTGCAGTTCAATAGGATCTTTATCTTTAAGTTTGGAAAACAAAATATTTCCTAAATTCGAATATGGTCTACCTACAGTTTTTATGTTGTAATTATGTAACAAATTTTTTATTTTTGGATGTAAATGCTTTATGTAAGGAACTGATACAAATTTATAATCTTGTATGGGTGTAATTACGTTAGTGGTATTGTTGTTTATATTCACTAGTTGGTTTGTATTGTTATCTAATTGTGTCAGTTTTATTTTTGTACGTCTAATAGTTTTTTTAATTAGATGCAAAGGATATTTGTTATGTAGTAAGGTTTTAGTTAAAAGGTCGAAATTTTTTTCTTGGAAATTATTGTTGGATAATTTAATAATTTTTTGTGCAAGGATAGCAATAGTGTTAATTTTATATGAAAGTGGAAGCCACGACTCGAAATTAAGGTAACGTCCCGACCACGAACCTTTATGATACCAATCTGTTATCAATGAACCATCATCATTTCGGATAATCTTAATATCTAAAAAGGGTATTGTGTTATTTATTTCATGTTCTAATGTAAACTGTATTTTATTGTGAAACGAATTGAATTTATCTAGAAAATATTGAACTTTATCTAAAGGTATTGCTGTGATGATGTCATCGATGTATCTAAAAAAGAATGTAGGTTTGAAATTTAACATATCTAAAACATTGTTTTCGATATGTTCCATTACTAGGTTCGCTACCATTGGACTCACGGGTGAGCCCATTGGGGAACCAAAAATTTGTTTATATGTTTTATTGTTAAATTTGAATTCACAACTACCAAGCACTAATTTTAGAGCTTCAATAAACTGTGTTTTCGTTAACTTCGAACCACTATTCCTTTTTATTTCGCGCCATTTCTCTCCGACTAATTTTAAAACCAAAGAACTATCTACGTTAGTGAATAAAGATACCACGTCCAGCGATATTAAAACATGACCAGTGGGTAATGTAATGTTTTTTATTTTATTAATGAGATCTTCAGCGTTACCAACGAACGTTGATGTGTTGCCAATACTTGGTTTTAGTATATTACTACAAAATGCCGAAAGGTTGTATATTGGCGTGCCAATCGAGCTAACTATAGGTCTTAGTGGGAAACCTGGTTTATGTACTTTACTTAAACCATACATTTTTGCAGTTGTACCATTGTATGTACGAAGGTGTTTGCCTAATTTATTGTCTATACGTTTGTCTTTTTCCCAAGTCATAACCATTTTATTTACGTTTTTTTGTATCGAGGAAGTGGAATCTTTAGTAATATGTTTATATGTGGAAACGTCACTTAATAATGCTTCCATTTTATTCAGGTATTCTGTTTTATCTGACAACACTGTGATGTTACCTTTGTCAGCTTTAGTTACTATTATGTTTGGGTTGTGTTTGAGGAACGTTTTTGTTTGGTGTACCTGACTAATCGTCTTATGTTCATTATGGGTTAAATATTTCTTATTATTGGTTTGATTTTTGAAATTAGTTAATATGTTGGACAATCTATTACGTGCTTCAATTTTAATGTTGTCTTCTTGGTCATAAAGTGCACTTTCAACATCACTGATAATTTTGTGATACGGAACCGAATTATGTGTTACCGGTGGACAAAATTTATTACCTAGACTTAAAATTTTTTTGACATGTACTGGTATTAGTGTATCAGTTGTATTAACTAACCATTTATCTGTATTCATATCTTCATTTATAGGGTTAACGACGTTATTTACAGTGTGTTCTGGCATACCTGTTAGGTGGCTTATTTTTTTAAGATGCTTGTTCTTAACTTTAACAAAAACTATTTCATAAATTGTTTTGATTCTATACAATAATTCTGTTGAAACTTCGTTTGGTAAATATTCATTTGCAATATTCGTTAAATGTGTGATATTTTGTTTGATATTAGCAATGTGTTTTATGGTTTCTGAAATTTCTTGATTGATGACTCCAAAAATAAAATTCTGTTCCAATTTATAGAAAACATTATTGTTTATATGTTGGTTATTTTTGATCGACCTTTTAACTAAAACCTTACTACATAACAAATATCCTTTGCATCTATTTAAAAAAACTATTAGACGTACAAAAATAAAACTGACACAATTAGATAACAATACAAACCAACTAGTGAATATAAACAACAATACCACTAACGTAATTACACCCATACAAGATTATAAATTTGTATCAGTTCCTTACATAAAGCATTTACATCCAAAAATAAAAAATTTGTTACATAATTACAACATAAAAACTGTAGGTAGACCATATTCGAATTTAGGAAATATTTTGTTTTCCAAACTTAAAGATAAAGATCCTATTGAACTGCAATCTAATGTAATTTACCAAGTTACATGTGATTGTGGAGTAAACTACACTGGACAAACTAAACAATTATTAAAAACAAGAATATACCAACATTCGCATGACGCAATGTCTCACAGTTTTAGCGAAGCTCCAAATGCTCCAGACACATCCTCAAAAAGTGCTCTTTCACGTCATTTAAGAAGTAACAACCACCATGTGAACATTTCAAACGTAAAGATTTTAGATAAAGAATCTAACTTCCGTAAACGCAGCATTTTGGAAATGATCTATATCAAAAAATCAAAAAACTCTATTAACAAACAAATCGATTCCGATTATCTAAAGAATACGTATGATCATTTATTGATTTAACGTAAATGATAAAAAACTCTACATATTCGATGACCTTTCATTAGCTGCAGTTAATGAAAACAATTAATTATACGGTCCTTCTCGATAATATAACAATAATATATTAAAGAGAAAAATTAGAGAAAACATATATTGATTTGCGTTCGATTAGTGAGATGTTATCTTGTGCAACTTGGTTAGTTGGTGATATTTTCTGGTTGTACTACAAGTAATTTTAATATGTTTTTATTTATTTAACCTTTTAATAATTTTGACTAATGATATATATAATCTGTATTAGTTTTAAAGTAATTATTTATTTAAAGTATGTTATAATTTTGTTGGTGAGTTGTTTTATAGTTTTCTTGTAAATGTTAAAATTAGTATAAATTTATTTTGTAAATTTTAGTTCTGATGATGACGTTTTTTTAAAAAATGACGTCGAAACGCGTAATGCATTAAACAAATATATTTATATATATAACAGGCTATATACCCAATAAAACAAAAAATAAAAATAATAACGAAAGCCTAAGAAAAAATTTTTGCGTTTTTTTGTTGTAATTTCAAATAAACCAAAACAATATTAACAATCCCCTGGGTGAAAAATGGGGTCTACAATGAACAACCATAAATTCTTTCAAAATATTTTTTTACTATTTGGAGACATTATCGGAAACAAGATGAAAACTTTACTCAACATCAACATTAAATATGCCAAAGCAATTAACAAACAACATTTTCTTCTGAGATGCAGAAAAGAAAAAATCATACCAAAAACGCGACGGATCAAAAATAACCAACATATAAACAATAATGTTTTCTATAAATTGGAACAGAATTTTATTTTTGGAGTCATCAATCAAGAAATTTCAGAAACCATAAAACACATTGCTAATATCAAACAAAATATCACACATTTAACGAATATTGCAAATGAATATTTACCAAACGAAGTTTCAACAGAATTATTGTATAGAATCAAAACAATTTATGAAATAGTTTTTGTTAAAGTTAAGAACAAGCATCTTAAAAAAATAAGCCACCTAACAGGTATGCCAGAACACACTGTAAATAACGTCGTTAACCCTATAAATGAAGATATGAATACAGATAAATGGTTAGTTAATACAACTGATACACTAATACCAGTACATGTCAAAAAAATTTTAAGTCTAGGTAATAAATTTTGTCCACCGGTAACACATAATTCGGTTCCGTATCACAAAATTATCAGTGATGTTGAAAGTGCACTTTATGACCAAGAAGACAACATTAAAATTGAAGCACGTAATAGATTGTCCAACATATTAACTAATTTCAAAAATCAAACCAATAATAAGAAATATTTAACCCATAATGAACATAAGACGATTAGTCAGGTACACCAAACAAAAACGTTCCTCAAACACAACCCAAACATAATAGTAACTAAAGCTGACAAAGGTAACATCACAGTGTTGTCAGATAAAACAGAATACCTGAATAAAATGGAAGCATTATTAAGTGACGTTTCCACATATAAACATATTACTAAAGATTCCACTTCCTCGATACAAAAAAACGTAAATAAAATGGTTATGACTTGGGAAAAAGACAAACGTATAGACAATAAATTAGGCAAACACCTTCGTACATACAATGGTACAACTGCAAAAATGTATGGTTTAAGTAAAGTACATAAACCAGGTTTCCCACTAAGACCTATAGTTAGCTCGATTGGCACGCCAATATACAACCTTTCGGCATTTTGTAGTAATATACTAAAACCAAGTATTGGCAACACATCAACGTTCGTTGGTAACGCTGAAGATCTCATTAATAAAATAAAAAACATTACATTACCCACTGGTCATGTTTTAATATCGCTGGACGTGGTATCTTTATTCACTAACGTAGATAGTTCTTTGGTTTTAAAATTAGTCGGAGAGAAATGGCGCGAAATAAAAAGGAATAGTGGTTCGAAGTTAACGAAAACACAGTTTATTGAAGCTCTAAAATTAGTGCTTGGTAGTTGTGAATTCAAATTTAACAATAAAACATATAAACAAATTTTTGGTTCCCCAATGGGCTCACCCGTGAGTCCAATGGTAGCGAACCTAGTAATGGAACATATCGAAAACAATGTTTTAGATATGTTAAATTTCAAACCTACATTCTTTTTTAGATACATCGATGACATCATCACAGCAATACCTTTAGATAAAGTTCAATATTTTCTAGATAAATTCAATTCGTTTCACAATAAAATACAGTTTACATTAGAACATGAAATAAATAACACAATACCCTTTTTAGATATTAAGATTATCCGAAATGATGATGGTTCATTGATAACAGATTGGTATCATAAAGGTTCGTGGTCGGGACGTTACCTTAATTTCGAGTCGTGGCTTCCACTTTCATATAAAATTAACACTATTGCTATCCTTGCACAAAAAATTATTAAATTATCCAACAATAATTTCCAAGAAAAAAATTTCGACCTTTTAACTAAAACCTTACTACATAACAAATATCCTTTGCATCTAATTAAAAAAACTATTAGACGTACAAAAATAAAACTGACACAATTAGATAACAATACAAACCAACTAGTGAATATAAACAACAATACCACTAACGTAATTACACCCATACAAGATTATAAATTTGTATCAGTTCCTTACATAAAGCATTTACATCCAAAAATAAAAAATTTGTTACATAATTACAACATAAAAACTGTAGGTAGACCATATTCGAATTTAGGAAATATTTTGTTTTCCAAACTTAAAGATAAAGATCCTATTGAACTGCAATCTAATGTAATTTACCAAGTTACATGTGATTGTGGAGTAAACTACACTGGACAAACTAAACAATTATTAAAAACAAGAATATACCAACATTCGCATGACGCAATGTCTCACAGTTTTAGCGAAGCTCCAAATGCTCCAGACACATCCTCAAAAAGTGCTCTTTCACGTCATTTAAGAAGTAACAACCACCATGTGAACATTTCAAACGTAAAGATTTTAGATAAAGAATCTAACTTCCGTAAACGCAGCATTTTGGAAATGATCTATATCAAAAAATCAAAAAACTCTATTAACAAACAAATCGATTCCGATTATCTAAAGAATACGTATGATCATTTATTGATTTAACGTAAATGATAAAAAACTCTACATATTCGATGACCTTTCATTAGCTGCAGTTAATGAAAACAATTAATTATACGGTCCTTCTCGATAATATAACAATAATATATTAAAGAGAAAAATTAGAGAAAACATATATTGATTTGCGTTCGATTAGTGAGATGTTATCTTGTGCAACTTGGTTAGTTGGTGATATTTTCTGGTTGTACTACAAGTAATTTTAATATGTTTTTATTTATTTAACCTTTTAATAATTTTGACTAATGATATATATAATCTGTATTAGTTTTAAAGTAATTATTTATTTAAAGTATGTTATAATTTTGTTGGTGAGTTGTTTTATAGTTTTCTTGTAAATGTTAAAATTAGTATAAATTTATTTTGTAAATTTTAGTTCTGATGATGACGTTTTTTTAAAAAATGACGTCGAAACGCGTAATGCATTAAACAAATATATTTATATATATAACAGGCTATATACCCAATAAAACAAAAAATAAAAATAATAACGAAAGCCTAAGAAAAAATTTTTGCGTTTTTTTGTTGTAATTTCAAATAAACCAAAACAATATTAATATAGTTTTCTATTTAATTATCTGACCTTTAGTTTTTGATGCCATAATCTTGATCCCGTAATCTATACCAAAAATTTTGATAAAACCCAAAAAATGAGAAAATATAATGAATATGTAACACGGTTCCCCAATGAGAAGTCATAAATGAAACTTTGTCATTCTTAGATAAGGTCAATAGCTTGCCAAATCGGATACCGGTTAAGAAGCTAGCTCCTTAAAAATGTATAAACTAAAGCGTTTTAACTGTCGTTTGGATCAAAATATTTTAATAAAATTTATAAATATTTAATATTTAGACATATTTGTATCAGTTTTCAAAAAGCACAACATTTGAGAAGCTCCTAAGCAACCGGTTCCAACAAAACTGAAAATTAACATTTCCATCAGTTTCTCTTCTAGTAAAAACTGGAAAAGGTTGAAAAATTCTCAAAAACGGTAAAAGGGACGAAATTTTAAATTACTGCAAATAAATAAACACAATTAAACATTAAAACGACATTTCTTAATAGTTGATTTCAATCCGCAATTACAAAACGTTCTAAGATTGCATAGGTGTATAGTCCCTGGGCCCACGCCGGTTTCATGTAATGATTACTACATATTTAATACTTCGTGAGGCGCTTGTCCTTGATAAGTCCGAAAACTTTTTTTCTGCCATTTTCCACATGTTTTATACATCGTGAGGCGACCGTTATTGATAAGTCCTAAAACGTTTGTTTTGCCATTTTCCTCGATTCGGCCGATTTTCGTTCGGAAAGTTCCGAAAATTGCTGATTGCCCCCGATTTTGTAAATTGGCTAACACCATTTCTTTTAACTATAGGGAGTGTAAATTTGTCTTAGAAGATGAAGGTAACCTCAACCCTTGTCGGACTCGACAATAGCAGACAAATTTACAAGATCGCGGGCAATTGTCATTTTTCGGAGCTTTCCGAATGAAAATCGGCCGAATCGAGGAAATGGCAGAACAAAAGTTTTCAGACTTATCAAGAACGTGCGCCTGACGATGCATAAAATATGTGGTAGTCATCACATGAAATCGGCATGGGTCAAGGGACTAGTAGTTTTACTCATAATTAATTTTATTTTTATTGTTTGTTTATCATTAGTGTTTTTATTTAACCTAATCTGATTCTACTTATACAATAATCTGTCTGACGATTAAATCTATTACATACCTTCCTCTCGCTTGGACTTTTTTATCACAATTGAGATTATCAGAAGATTATTTTATCATAGGATCCAATTTTTTTTATCTATGTTTCTGTACTTAGATTTAATCGATCATAAGAACCAAAAACGTTTTTAATACGTATACTATATTATGTATGTAGTATAAATAGGGAGGTAATTAATTAATGGAGTCTTAGAGAAACAATTATTATTTAATAATAATGAAACAATTATTATTTGCGACGAAACATTTTGCAAAAATTATTGAAAAATTATTTCAATCTAAATTGGTAAACATTTTTCGTTATCAATTACTAACCTTACTTAAAGCAACTGCACTGATAGTCAAATATGCGATTACTGTCTTGTTTGGATAATATCACACTTGAAAAATAAACAATGATATATTAATAAAATTTTCAAGTACATACTGATTACCGATAAAACTGATTAATTTTGTACAAAATTAATATTATGAGTATTATTTTTTGATTAAATTAAATTATTTTTAGTTGTAATAATTGTTTCGATAAGGTGAACAAACGAAATAGGGGGTAGTAATCCCGTATTTTTGACCTTGATAAACAAATTAAAGAATTCTTTTTGTTAATTTAATGAATACTTGTAACCAAATTCCTTTCAGGGTAATTGCAGATACATTTTCAGTAAATTTCGTTTGGTATCTCTAATACAACCTATCGATTTGGATTTTTCAGTACTGTTGTATTACTCTACTCAAAAATCAATTATGATTTTATCGCACGATTTTCACAAAAGAAGTTTTGGTATTCATCCATTGTTATATCGACTATTAAATCTATAAACTCAAAACTATTACTTTTTTCTTAGTACACTAAAAATCAAATATGTACATTGCGCAAACTGTAATTTGAAAATTGAAAATAGCTGCATATTGACATCAATTGGAATCTGTTTAATTCCATTCCATTTGGCTTGATTCCGTTTCTGGTGATTCAAATTATTAACAATTTTGGTCCTTATATGATTTTTTAATTTGTGATTTTTAGTGCTTGATTTTTGGAGTAAGAAATAACGCATTACAATAGGGTTCTCCGTTCAAGGTTTTAAGTTTTGGGTTTTAGGTTATTGGTTCTAGATTCTTGGTTCTAGGTTCAAGGTTCTAAATTATTAGTTCTTTATGCTAGTAACTAGGTTCTAGGTTCTAGGCTCAAAGTTCAAGGTTCTAGGTTCTAGATTCCAGGTTTTAGGTTCTAGGTTCTAGGTTCTAGATACGAGGTTCGAGGTTCTAGGTTCTAGGTTCTAGGTTCTAGGTTCTAGGTTCTAGGTTCTAGGTGCTGGGTTTTAGGTTCTGGGTTCTAGGTTATTGATTCTAAATTATAGATTCTAGATTCTAGGTTCTAGGTTCTAGGTTTTAGGTTTTAGGTTCTAGGTTCTAGGTTCTTGGTTTTAGGTTCAAGGTTCTAGGTTCTAGGTTCTTAGTACTAGGTTCAAGGTTCTAAGTTCTAGGTTCAAGTTTCTAGGTTCCAGGTTCTAGGTTCATGGTTCTAGGTTTTCAGGTTCTTAGGTCTAGGTTCTATGTTCTAGGTACTAGGTTCTAGGTTCTATGTTCTAGTTTCTAAGTTCTAGGTTCTTGATTCTAGGTTAAAGGTTCTAGGCTCTAGGCTCTAGGTTCTCTGTTCTAGGTTCTAGGATTTAGGTTCTAGGTTCTAGGCTTTAGATTCTAGGTTCTAGGTTCTAGGCTCAAGGTGTTAGGTTTTAAGTTCTAGGTTCTATCTTCGAGGTTCTAGGTTCTAGGACATAGGTTCTAGGTTTTAGGTTATAGATTAAAGGTTCTAGGTTCTAGGTTCTAGGTTCGAGGTTCTAGGCTTAGGTTCTCGGTTTAGGTTCTAAGTTCTAGGTTCTTGGTTTTAGGTTCTATGTTCTACGTTATAGGTTCTGGGCTCAAGGTTCAAGGTTCTAGGTTTTAAGTTCTAGGTTTTAGGTTCTATGTTCTATGTTCTAGGTTGCAGGTTCTAGGTTCTAGGTTCTTGGCTCTTGGTTCTAGGTTCGAGGTTCTAGGTTCTAGGTTCTGGGTTCTAGGTTCTACGTTCTAGGTTCTAGGTTCTAGGTTCTCGGTTATAGGTTCTAGGTTTTAGGTTCTAGGTTTTAGGTTCTAGGTTCTAGGTTCAAGGTTCTGGGTTCTCGGTTCTAGGTTCTAAGTTTTTTGTCCTAAGTTCTAGGTTCTAGGTTCTAGGTTCTATGTTCTAGGTTCTAGGTTCTGGGTTCTAGGTTCTAGGTTTTACGTTCTAGGTTCTAGGTTCTAGGTTCTATGTTTTAGGTTCTAGGTTCTAGGTTTAGGTTCTGGTTTTTAGGTTTTAGGTTCTAGACTCTTGGGTCTAGGTTCTAGGTTCTAGGTTCTACGTTTTAGGTTCTAGGGTTTAGGTTCTAGGGTCTAGGGTCCAGGGTCAAGGTTTTAGTTTCTAGGTTCTAGGTTTTAGGTTCTTCGTTCTTGGATCTAGGTCCTAAGCAACTATCATTTCAACTTCTTTTAAAACACTAAACAGTCCTACTGAAACAAGCTTCCCCACCTTCATCGTTTTTTTTTAACCTCTAAGCGGTTTCGATAAAGGCCATTTGGAGAAATTTCTCCGCCTTTAACGAAGCTATGACTTGTAAAAGACTTCCGAGATAACTTCGGTATGGTCTTTTGTAACCAGTTATGCAAGCTGAATAGAATTTATGGTTTCACAAGTTATAGCTTAGAAGAAGTGCTTCTAATAGTTTGTTTTAAGCAATTTTTAGAAGTCTTATAAAAGCTTTAAAAAATGTGACAAAAACATTACATATTCTATAATACAGTTTTTAAATTTAAGTTTTTGTTTACGGTCGCATCAAGTTTTGAACTCTGGTCCTTCGATCGTTGGTCCCGCACGCTATCCAATCAGCTAATTTAAATGTTAAGAAACAGTAGATATCTTTGCTAGTTGTTACAATAACAATAGTCTAACTAACAATGTTTCTATAAAACTTCCATAAAACTTCCATAGAACTTAGTTTTTTAATTTAGATGTAGAAAATATAGTATAAATCAGGGGCTTACATTTAATGGAAATAGGTATGTGGCATGTAACTTCAATGGGTTTTTTTAACGATGAAATCATAATCTGAGATTTACGTCCTTAAAATATTTTGTTTCTTTTTAGTCTAAAAGAGTATTGACATATCTTATTTCTATTTGTTTTATTAGTACAAAGATTTTAGGTATAGCAACTTAAGGGGTTATATATCTTCAGTCATTAACTTTTAGCATGCTTACACCATTATTTTAACAATATTTTTTTTATATAAAAAGTTTGTGATTGGATTTTTAATAGGTGTCTCAACAACATGTGTATGCTTGATGCATATAAACGCCGTTAATTTTTAAAAATATTATTTTAAGCAATAGATAATAAAATAGCAACATCCCCAATACGATTAGAAAATTCAGTTAATATTCCTGCATTCTAAGACTTTACATTTTGAAATTAAATAACTAAACCTAATCTCAACCTAATAAAATTCTAATTAAATTTCGACTAATGATTAATAATATTATTGATAAAACAAACATTAGGGGGAAGTGGGGATAGTATAAACATGGGGCAACTGTAAAAAGTTTTAATTTCCCTCACAAAACATCAATCAAAAAATTCGACAAAAATATCACAGATGTCGCTTCGATCGACTACACACACCAGGAGAATTTGACAGCTGAAGTCAGTCTTGTTCAAAAGTTATTGGTGAATAGGTGTTTCGGCAACCCAAAAGTAAATTTTTTTTTTTTTGTAAAACTCGAATAACTTTTTTTACCATCATATGTTTAAAAATATTCCAACATGTTTTGATAGCTGAAATATTCAAGAAACATAATATTTCTTTGTTTTAGCCAAATTTTAGATCTTGGAATATTTTTTCAAAACATAACCCTAAAATCGCCACGTGGGGCACATATAAACAAAAAAAAAATTTGATAGTATAAACGCGTTTATATGTGAAGCATGGTATGGTTATATGGTATACGTGTGGTTTCCCGTTTCACTTTTGATATTGATTTGCAAAACCTAAACATACGATGAGATTGAATTTTGACTTTTTTCTTTATAATTTTCTACCTGAATTTATTGAGGTTTTACAACAATCGAAAAATATTGTTTTTTTTTTAAAGAAATATATATGTTATATGCTTATATATATTGTTTGAAGCACAATAAATAATAAAAAATTTTAAAAAAGGTACTTTATGAATTTTATTGTGTTGTTTTTTGGGTGTTTATATGTGCCCCATACAAAAATGCTCATTGTTTATAAGTGCCCCACCAGTGGGGATACTTTAAACGAGAAACATAAATTTTTTGAAATTCAAAATTTTATACTTAATGTTTAGTTACGTAATTAAAAAAAATAGTTTTTTGTAGTAAAGATATGAAATTTTACAATGAAACAGTTTTTAAGTAAAAATGTTTTATGGTTTTAAAGTTATTGAGCTTAAAGTAAAAACTGTTTATACCATCCCCATATTTATTGATAAATGAATATTATTGATAAAACAATATTAGATAAAACAATCCAGCTAACCCATGAGATATAACAAAAACGAAACGATTTCAATTTCGTATAAACTCTTCTAGTTGAAATAATAGAAGCAACAGCTACCGTCACTTTGACATATTATTGACATAATTTTTAGATTACGACAGCTGTGCTTCTATAATATCTGTAAACAGATACAACCGAAACAACTACAATCCTAATGACAAATATAACTTCTATAACCTTTTTTCGGAAGCTTTATTTAGTGTTGTGTAGATAAGTTTCGGTAAAGCTTCTAATATAAAATATAGAAGTATTTTAGAAGCTTTCATTCCGGTGGTGGGGAATACTTCTCTGTGGAAGTTGTATCGAAACTTTAAGGAAGTAATATATAGCTAGCTTCCACTTAGAAGCTTCAGCGAAGCTTTATTTAAGCTAAATCTGGTATAACTCAAAATTGAGAAGTTAGTTTGCTAGTTGGGTTGGTTCTAAGTACTAGGTTCTAGGTTAAAGGTTTAAAGTTCTAAATCCTAGGCTTTAGGTTCTAGGTTCCAGGTTTTTAGTACAAGGTTCTAAGTTCTAGGTTCTATGTACTATGTTCCAGGTTCTAGGCTTTAGGTTCTAGATTCTAGGTTCTAGGTTGCAGGTTTTAGTTTCTTTCTTGGTTCTGGGTTCTAGGTTCTAGGTTCTAAGTTCTAGGTTCTAGGTTCTTGGTTCTGGGTTCAGGGTTTTTGGTTTTAGATACTAGGTTCTAGGTTCCTGTATCTAGTTTCACGGTTCTAGGTTCTAGTTCTACGTTCTACTTTCTAGATTCTAGGTATTAGGTTCTACTAGGTTCTACTTTCTAGATTCTAGGTATTAGGTCTAAGGTTCAAGGTTCTAGGTTTAGGTTCTAAGTTCTAGGTTCTAAGTTCTAGGTTATAGGTTCAAATTTCAAGGTTCAATGTTCAAGGTTCTAGGATCTAGGTTCTAAGTTCTGGGTTCAATGTTCTAGGTTCTAGGTTCTAGGTGCTAGGTTCTATGTTCAAGGTGCTACGTTCTAGGTTTTAGGTCTTCTGGTTTTGGGTTCTATATTCTATATTCTAGGTTCTAGCTTCCTGGTTCTAGGTTCTAGGTTCTTGGTTAAAGGTTTTAGGTTTTAGGTTCAAGGTTCTAGGTTTTAGGCTTTAGGTTCCAGATTCTAGGTTCTAGGTTTTAGGTTATAGGTTCCAGGGTGAAGGTTCAAGAGTCAAGGCTCAAGTTTTAGGCTCTAGGTTCTAGTTACGAGGTCAATTAGGTTCTTAGTTTTAGGTTCAAGGTTGATGGTTCTAGTTACTTGGTCTTGAGTTCTTGGTTCAGGGTTCTAGGACCTAAGTACTAGGTTCTTATTTTTCTAGTTCTTATTTTAGTTTTTTTAGTTTACAAAATATAATCAAAATCCTTACCAGTTCTTTCAAAACTCTAAATCTCATTTCTTTTTTCACCCAGCGTTTCCATGAATTTTTTGCGATATTAAATCTGTAATTGTATTCCCTCAACCGAAAAATCAATCTTATATCAAAAAAGTTATTGTCTTCGACTCAAAAATAAACAAAATTTTTAAAAAAACAAATGAAAAACGCGACAATGACAATCGAAAAGAAAAACAACAATATTAAAAATTGAAAAATAATACAAAATTATCGATAAAAAAAAATTCGCCTTGTTATAAAAAATAAATAACATCGAAAACGAACAAATGAAGTCAAGTGTAGATTTATTTATTGTTTTTTCTTTTTAGATTTCCAAAATTGTCTAACGTACAAATAAGAGAACAAAAATCAAAAAAAACCTACGAAGGTTGATTGATAAGGCAAGGAGCATTTGTGTTCAACAGTTTCGGTGACTTAAAGCTCATCCCTCGAAATGTTTTACCATAAAAGGGGAAACAAATATTGCTAATTTTCCTATAAAAAATAACAAAAAAAAATTTGCACAAAATAGGGCGAAGTAGATTTCCACGATTTTGGTTTAGAATAATAAGAAAAAATTACAATTCGATAAGAAATGAAGGTGAAGCGTATTTTTTCTATTTGTTGTTGTTTTATTTAAACGAAAAGAAAAATGGGAAAATTAATACAAATATTGAGAGATTAATGAATTGAATAAATTGAAAAGCGAGGAAGGTTGATTTTTTTTTTGTTTTCTTTATTTTAATGTCATTGTCTTATCTTTTTATATTCTGTTTTGAGTTTTCTATTAAAGGTATTGTTTTAAATTGAATTTATTTATGTAAGTGTTTTAAAAAGCGTGAAAGAACAGAATAATGTTAAAGTACTGTGTTTAATTTAATCAAATTTTATTTTTTTGTTATTACAATTGTATGTATGCTTTTATATAGAAAAAGGCGTACACATGTTTGTTATTTCAATTAACAAAGGTTAGTTGTAATATTTTTGACTCCTTAGCTTAAGGTGAATAATGTGGGTCGAACTGAGTCAGTAAATCAAAATTCAAAGTAGTCATGATGTTTATTACAATTTTTTTCAATGATAACTAAGTAAACAAAAAGGAGTATTAGAAAAAAATTCATACTTTTTTTGTAAAATGCTAAACGCTGTTTAAAAAGTATACCATAAAATATCATCATCTTATTACTTTGGCATCTCTAACAATATACTGTTATCATTAAATTTAAAATTTATTTTAACCACACTTAATCGTGTTTGTTAGATCTATTTAAATTCAAATATATAATTCAATTGTAATTTGATGCAATCAAAATAAAAATTACCATATTTCAAAAGCCTAAATGTAATACAATTTCATATATGAATCTTTACAAATTTACTCTATCCTGAATCGTATCAAAATTTTCCAAAATATAGCAAAATTTTGATACAAATGTTTCCCCCCTCTAACAGAAACAAGCACATCTAACATCATTCAAAATATTAAATTTATGAATTTAGATTACGTTTCTTGTTATCTTTCAAAGAACTTTTTGTTTTCATACCTTATGAACCAGAACAATGCAACGCATCATATCACATTACATTCTTGAATCTTATTTATTTTCCAAATATTTTCTTTTTTTTTTTATGGATTTTAAATTCTACTATAATGTTGTTGTTTTTTGTGGATTCGTAAATGAAAGAATGTTAGCTTATTTGGAAAAACATTGGAGTGCAGATATGTTTTAAGAAGGGAATAGAAGCAAGTTATGTGAATTTCTGTTTAAGAAAAAACTGTTACTTCCTTCTTGTTTGTCTTGTATAAAGGTAATGGAAAGATTATATTTAAATTATTCAAGATACTTGTTGAAAAATTAGAATTTGCTGTTCCTGTAACCAATAAAGTTGTATATTTTGACAGCATTTTGTTTCTATTTCTGCAAATGTCGAATTTTGTATTCGAAGACATAAGGCAAATTGCAAATAGTATAAGCCAGCTTGTTATTTTTTCATTTTAACTAAAACTTAAAGAGTTCCTTGATATTTCTTTGCATATTATGAGTTTGCCTTAATTTTTTTTTTTGCTATTATTATATTTTTCTTAGATTGGAATAAATGAAAATACAACTTATTATAAGAGAATAATAAGAGTTTTCTTTTCTTAGTTCGTAACAAAACTTTATTTAAGAAAATGTATTTTAATGTGTACTGAGTTATCTCAGTAAATAACACAACATACACATAATGTAGCATTCATACTTTTGGTAAGCAATTAAAGAATATTAATGGAATAAAATGAATGTTTCTGTTAAGATTAGCAATATGTTTATTGTTTATATTCTTAGAGTTTGAATAATTAATGTAAAATGGAGTAAGTTCCTTGTGCTGTACATCTTGGTATTACTTTATATGAACTAATTTTCAGCTATATTTGATCAATTTCTAAAAGAATTAGTTGAGCTGAACGTAATATTAATCTCGTGTTGTTGTAGTATTCAACCCTTATAAAACTAACAGCATTAGCGAGATATTTATAATATTTGCTACCTGCAAGTTATACCTTGTAAATCAAGCTCGTTTTTCCTGTTGATTTTTTTGAACAGTATTTTGTGAAAAATTGAAAACTAAAATAAAATCAATTTGAAATGCTGATAAAAATTATGTAACACCAGGTGTTTTGTCCTATATTTTCACTTTTATCACACCTTCGTGTAAATGTTATTTCTTGTTTTGTTTAATATATAAAATGAACGACAGAAACTAAAACAGTTGAGTTGTATAAAACAATAATGCTTCTGTATTACTTAATTTCAATCGATATTAAACTCACATATCAAAACATTTTTTGTAAATGTTATTAATATTTGATTCAAATCCAATTTTCAATTCAACCAAACAGAAAAAAAAACGAAAATGCAATTAATATAATCAAATTAGAAATGATATATTATATTATAAAAAAAGTTTTAGCTCGTTTTTCTCGCAAGTAGTTTTTTAGTTTTTCGAATGGAAATTTCGAAAAAGTTTTCTTTTTCTAATATAATTTTTGGTTTGGTATGTACATTTTGTTTCTGTCAATATTTTTCTTTTTATTCAAAAACCACAAAAACAAACAAAATTTGTAAATATTCTCACATATGGTAAAGAAGAGGCTTGCTTCTTCAGTGATATACGAAACTGGTTTTTATAAGTTTTATATTTTATAAATAATATAACTAAGTAAATGTTAGTTTGAAATTTTTTTGGTTGGTTTGTTTGATTTAAAATAAATTGATTTTAAAGTTTTGTGGTATTTCGGATATTAGGTTTGTAATATTGGTTTAAATTCTTTCAGCATCTGTTTCCTATTGTTAGATTTTTTAAATATTTTCTTTATTTAAAGTTGATATACACAATTCCCTAGTCTGCTACTTGATTAACTATAAACGGCTTTTTTTCACAACGTCAGTAATATCACATACAATACGTACATTTATTTATTTTTTTTTTAATTATTAATTAATTAGACATGTTTAGCACACTAAATATGAAATATTCATTATCTAGACTCTTTGAATATCCGAAGATACCATGTCAACTATAAAAGTAGGAGGTGAGGAAAATGGAAGGAATGGGGATATAGTGATAACTATACTAATTGTTTTAAATGGTTATGGAAATTTTCTTTAAATACCTGAGGGGAAAATTCATCGGGAAATACAGAGGGAAGCATTGAGTTCCACAATTTGGCCACTCTATTAAAATAGTCGTTCTGAAAGGACAATTCGGAAAGGACATTCTGAAAGGACAATTTAAAAAGATTAAAGTTTTAATTTAAACATATATTCTATTCAATTATAAATGAATGTATTCAATTGAATTGAATGAAAAATTTCTTTGAAAAGCCTAAATAAAAATCCGTAAAAAAGTTTTATCTCAAATCCAGCTTGGGGATCGAACCAGTGTTTACGGATTTAAAATCAAGATTTTCTTAAGATATATATCTATACGATAGTGTACTTTAATTATTGTGTAAAAACCAAACAATAAATTAATGACCATTTTGGTTGTTTTGATTAAAAAAGTTTTCGATATTAGGAAATTGTGTGATGGGAAACAAAACGAATTTGTAATGGGAAATGAAGACCGATTATTGCGTGGAAATTTGGTGGCATTGTTAGGAAATTTAATGTTTCTAGCTTAAAGTTTTTGCTATCAAAGCTTTTAAAAATATTCCAAAAATTCTTACAAAATCAAAAATTAAAACTTTTTCCAAAAATTCTAAAAATATTGCAAAAATTATTACAAAATCTATTATACAAACTTTTTTCAAAACTCCAAAAATATTTCAAAAACTATAACAAATTCAAAAATTTCCATGACCAATTTCATTTTTAATTACATCTACGTCATAAAAACAGCTACATTTTTTTATTCCAAAAAATGGGCTAAAAAAATTGATTAAATCATTTTTTGGCACACTTGCCATTATTTTTTTGACAAACTTATAATGCTATAATTCTCTATAATAATAATAAAATTTCATGTCATACAAATTATTAATTTTCTTTTTTTCCAAAAAATTGGGTGAAAAAGTAATGCTTTTAATGTCGATAAAACAAACTAGCCTGGGTTGAGTCTTGTACCGATGATTATACAATTATTTGAACGATGAGCATAAGCACTGACTAGTAATTTTGACTGTTGTAGCGATGATCATATACAATTCAGTAACGATACTAGTAACGATGATTATATACAGTTAGTAACGATGAGCATAAGCAATGAGTTTCAAAACTTTCAAAAAACTCAAATAAACCAGTTTGAATTGCTTATGTTTAAAAGCATCTAAATTATCTAAAATTCAAATAAAGATGATTACAGTTATTGTTCATTTAAAGTATGTGAATCTTTTAAAGTTCAAATAAACTATTTTTAACTGTTCACTGTTTGAAAAACATATGTGAGGTATCTAAAAAATCAAATAGAGTAATTTAAATTATTGCCTGTTTAAAATATTTAAGTTATCTAACAGTTAAATAAATTAATTTACATCGTCTATTGTTTAAAATATTTAAGTTTTTAAAAGTAAAAAAAAACTAAGTTAAATTGCTCATGTTTTAAAACATTTAAATTATCTAAGATTCAATAAATTAATTATAGTTGTTATTATCTAAATTATCTAACAATCAAAACTAAAGTGGTTGTAATTATTCATTTGTTAACATATCTATAGCATTAAAAGTATTTTTAGTATCACCATATTCTGAAAACGAAGGGCAACATTTAGGTGTTTAATTATATTTTGAGCAGAAAATGGTTCACGTCAAATTACGGTGTGACTCTGCTGTCGTTTTCAGAAATGGCGTTTAAGCTATAAATGTCATAGCTTTTATGTATATTTCTCTTACTTTTTTCGGGATTGTTTAGCTTTCTAGTTCGTCAAAAATATTAGTTTTAAAGTCATTTAACAATGTTATTATCGGTGTGATTGATGTTAATTTTAAATGATTGTTGTTTTAAATCAATCAAGTAAATTAAATTAAAGTGTAACATTGGTTAAGTTATCTTTATCGTGTATTGATGTTGTATTATTAAAAAATTGTATAAATTATTTGTCAATGTTTTATTAAAGTGAGGTTTTGTTCCTGATGATGATGAATCATGTTGAGTTTATAAATCATGGAGTGTCGATATTTGCAATATTTTGTAATTTTCCCATAGCATGAATAATTGAAGTCGTACATTTCAGATACAAAATCAGCTGCAATTTTGAATATTTTGATATCTAAGGAATTTACTACACGACTTTGGAGTAACTGATATTCATCATGAAAATTGAGGTTATGTTCGCATAGTATTTTTATTGATCATCGTGTAATCACCGAGTATATTCAACCTATAATTGACATTTTATATTCATCGTTTTCCGTGTAACTACAAGTGCAGCTGCAGTGATTATAAGGATTAATTTGCACGCTCATCATATTATTGCATTATGCACATATGTCATCGTTCTGTTTAGTGCATATGTACTGCATAAAATATACCGTCCTTCCTGAGTTTTGCAGTTATCATTGTACCAATTGATTTATCGTCGTATTATTGTATTGTGCACATATATCATCGTTCCTGTCAGTGCATATGTACTGCATAAAATACATCGTCGTTCCTGAGTTTTGCAGTTATCATTGTGCAGATTGAGTTCTCATCGTATTATTGTACTATGCATATATATCGTCATTCCTGTTAGTGCATATGTACCTGCACAAATATATCATCGCTCCTGAGACTTGCAGTCTTTCATTATAAAGATTGATTCATATTAATGCACATCTACTACTCAATATATCGTCGTTCCTGAGAGTGCTATATTCATCAATTGGATTGATTTCTATTCATCGTATCTTTTGATTATTTTTCATATGAGCATTTGGTATATTCATCACATTTAGAACGTGGTTCATTTTACATTGCGATACCGCATTCATTGTATAATCACCGTTTTCACACAACAAATACATCATCGTCCAGAACGTGCATCACTATGCATCTTGATATCATATTCAACATTTAATTATAAAATACAGTCCACTCATCAAACTAAACCAGCATCGAGAACGTGCATTAGTGTACACACATAATTTGTTGAACATAGCATGCGTAATGATTACTAGTAACGATGAATATCACCTTTCAATAGATGAATCAATACACGCTGGTTGCTGTTTGCAACGAAGATTACGCACTGAATGAAACCAACACACGCGGTTCATGCAAAAACAACATCATTAGCAGTAAAACTCCATTTTACATGATCTTTGCCTAAAAACAAAACACTGGATCAATCAATCAATCAAAACACGAACCTGTATTCCTGTGACTATCGTTGGTAACCAAAACTCAAATAACTCCAACACAGCATAGTATTGTTAGGATACTTTATTTCAGATACCACAATCATCGCCTACATTGGTTATTTGTATCAAAAATCACAGCTTTGAATAAGAAGGTTTAATGTACAAATTCACATAAAACAGAAGTTTTAATATTTTAATATATATTTTTGTTACAACATTATAATAGGTTATTCGACGGTACAGTTCACAAAAAAAAACCAATCTTACAAATTTAATTTATGAGTTAAAACACTAGAACATTCGTGTGTGCATATTTTACTTGAATAAAAACTTATTTAAAGTTAAAGTTAAACATCGATGAACAAATCTGATTTCACTAGTTGAAGTTCTAAGGGGTAAGAGAGCTTTCTAAAGCCAAAAACAATATACAAATACATACACACAAAAAAATTTTATGGTTAAATTGATAAAAAAGAACCATACTTTTAGAGAACCATACAATGGTGATTTGTTAACTATATTTTATGGTTGCTACGAACCATACTATGGTGATAGATAACCAAATTTTATGGTTGTTATTATAGATACAGAACCATACTATGATTATAATTAACCACATTTTATGGTTGTCTAAAATATGATCAATTTAACCATAAAATTTTTTTGTGTGTAAGGCATTAAAACCTTTCATTTGCAGCAGCGCCGCGCATTTTCACCATTGGCATTAATGATGAAAATTATTACAAAATCAAATATACAAACTTTTTTCAAAATTCCAAAATAATTTCAAAAATATAAATTAAAACATTTCCATGACCAATTTCATTTTCAATTACATCTACGTCATAAAAACAGCTACCTTTTTTTCCAAAATATTGGCTGAAAAAATAAATGAAATCATTTTTTGACACACTTGAAATTATTTTTTTGACAAACTTATAATGCCATAATTTTCAATAATAATAATAAAATTTCATATCAAACAAATAATTAATTTTCTTTTTTTCCAAAAAATTGGGTAAAAAAATAAATAAAAATCTTTCTTTTGACACACTTGACAACATTTTTTGACAAACTTATAATGCAATAATCCAGATATTGGTCTCACATACCAATCCCGATCATAAAGATTTCTCCAAATTCAATGTTCCTACTCGTAATCACTTAAAATGAACGTTTTTTAAGCAAAAAATATGCAGATTTCCTTATTTTGACACACTTGACGATTTTGGCTTTCGGCTCTCTCCATTGAGTATTTGACCATTGATCCATTGACTATTTTTAGAAAAAAAATTTTTCAAATCCGTCCAGCCGTTTTCTAGATTTCGGCGGTTGTGACGCCCGGCCGGACTGACGGACGGCCTACAGACAGACGCAATTTTTTTTTGTTATGCTTCTTCAGAATCAGTAGGTCCTAAAACTTCGAGAAATGCCAAAAAACAAAATAACCGACCAAAAACTCAAAAAAACACACCTATCACATTTGACCCATTTTATCTCAAAAAACCGCCAAAATTCCAAAAAAAATATTTCTGAGTAGATGTGTCCCTTTTCAAGACCTTTTCAACGATACACATATTGCCCCACTTTTGTTGGAGCAAATAATTTTAAATTGTATCACAAAAATAGTGCTTACGTATTTATATATAGATTAAGAAAAGAATAGCATATAAGAAAAAGCATATATTAGCTTGTGCGTTTAAAATCAAAAATAAAAGATAGATATATATATACAAATGCCTCAACAGTTCTAGGAATGCTGTCATAAAACATGTCAGCAAAATACTCAACCATGCTTCCAATAACTACCATTCAGAAGTCTTGTGACAACATCATCTAAAAATTTTGTTTTGTTTTCCTCACTGAATGCCAAAAACGTAACGTAATCACAATGTCCTAAAACTTATCCCTACCCCGTTCCACTTAGGCTTCTGTTCTTTTTAAATATTTGCTTCAATACAACATTTAGCTCGTGTAGACAAACACAGTTATATTTCGACAGCCGGAATAATTCAGTCAATTTGGCTACCAAAAAAAAAATTATCAAAAATTTTCTGTTTCCTTGTACCCTTGTATATTTCCAAATGGACATAAAACTACTATTTTTCAAATAAACATTTTTAATATACATTTCTCTTACCTAACATAAAATCATATGTGCATCATGAAACCATTCATCAAACTGCGTTCCCGTAAACGAAACACGTAATTTTCTTGTTCAATCAAAATGAGAAACAAAACATTTTCTTTTACTTTAATAATGAAAAGGAAAATTCACCGAATACAATATATTAAAAACAACAAGAAAAATAACAAAAATGAAAAATTTCCCGTGAAATATGATGAAAGGAAAACAAGAGGAATAATTTTCAATTTACATTTTCTAGTTATAATTTTTTATTTCTTTTTTTTTCATCATCATATTGTTATTTTTCATCTGTGTTTTGTTTTTTTTCTGCACAATCTGAAATTTTTTTATTGTTTCATCTTATTTTAAAGATGTCGAGAAACGAAACACAAAAAAAGTAGAAATATCATAAAAAACGAAATATTAAAGAAACAGAATGATTATAAAGTTTTATGTCAACAAAATCTAAATTAAATTTTTTTTTCGATTTGTTGCTGGATTTCGTGGTTATATATTGTGTGCATATAAAACAATGTTTTGTTTCGAAATGTAGATTATGTGGAATAGGAAGTGCGTTAAAATTCGATATTGGTTGAGACAACTGTTCCGTAGTACCTTATCTCATATATTGAAAAATTTCCTACATCTTATTTTAAGAAATTCTCATTAGCGACAGTTTTATCACTCATAAAAAATTTACGAAGTCAAAATACTTTGAAGAACAATGGATCAACAATTCAACTAAAATCGAAAGAACTCCATCCACTTGACTACAGAAATTTTCATTTACAAAAATATAAAACTTGAATAAGAAATTTTAAACAATAAAAGTCAAGATAACAAAAAAAAAATCAAAATCTTATAACTGTTCATCATTTTTAGTTTCTCGATTATTATTATTTTTGCAATATTATTCGAAGACATTTTATTCTTCTTTTATTTAGATTATAAAAAAAAGTTCTTATAAATTTTTAGCTATTTTGTTCGAAAGGAAAAATTTCCAAATATAAAAAAAAATTGAAGCTTTTCACGCAATAGTCTTATCTTAGAAAAGGAAATATATTAAGTAAATGAAAAAAAAAACTGGATCTTGTGTAATTTTTTTTTCCTATAACAAATGGAAGATAATTGAAAAAAAATGTTTATGGATTAAAATATTTTGTCGTTCGTTTTTTTTTATTGGTATTTTTTCTTGAGAATAAAAAAATATAACTTTGAATGATTGAATTTAATGGCTGTGGAAAATTGTTGTTTCATCAGTTGGAGTGGAATAACAGATTTTTCGTTTTGGAAATTTTAATTAAAATTAAAGAAAATATAAAAATAAATTGTTTATTGATTTTGAGATTAGATTTAGGAACAAAATTTGTCTCGTTTGTTCTGGGTCATCGGCAGATTAATGAGATGGAATTGTTAAATGATTAAGAGCTGTTGTACGTAATTTTGATGATTTACTCATTAAATTGTATTTGTATGAAAAATATAAAAGAATGTTTATAATAAAATGTAAAATTCAATGAATTTTTGTGTTAACGTATGTAGAATTTATATTTTAAATTTAGGAAACAAAGATTTGATTGATCATTCATGAAAAAAATCATTTAGTGAAACTTTATAAGATAAGTCGAATTTATTACTTGTTTTTCAATATTACTAATAACTTTAACCTTCACGTGAACAGTATCTACCCGGGTAGATATCACGGTTTTTGTAATTCAATAACTTTAGATATTTAGATATTTTTTTTCCTTTATTCTTATATGAAAATTTTTACTGGTCAATGTGAAAAACAAGTAACTTTATTTTTAAATATATGCTTTTATTGTATGCTTACACAAAAGTAAAATAAATACACAGTTACACTTGTTGATATTATGATTTATGTAATATCTGCCGGGGTAGATATTGTTCATATTAGTCGCTAAAAATTTCCGTTCACGTGAAGGTTAAATATCATATTATGAACTTCAGTTCTATCATATTTGATTGGTTTATACTTTCTGTACTATTTGTGTCACCTTAGAAAACATATCTTCTCCATGATACAATATAAGTAATATTTTGATAGCACCTTGATTTTACTTTCAATATAATATCCACATTGATCTCACTTTTTATTATTTTTTATGGATCACATTTTTTTTGGTCGAGCTGTTTTCGTCGGTTTTGCTTTACTTGCTATTTTCATACTTTTCTCTATAGTCACTTTTGTTATTTTACTTTATATACTTGTTTTGCATTATTATATTTGCGGTATTTACTTTTTTTATTATTTACTTTTTTTATTATAAGAAATAATTTTCCTTGGGCAATAAAAAATTCTATATTTTGTCTAATAATTTTGTCCAATATGTCCAATAATTTTATAAATTCTGTACGAACAAATTAAACTGTAAGAAAAACTGAATCTTTTAGTTTCGTTTATGAAGAAGTTGATTATTCAATATAAATTGCTTCAAATGAAATAAAAATTGTTGGTGGATTAGTTTGTTATGAAGCTGTTGTCCCAATCTCCGTAATTTAGAGTCGCCCTACTTTTTCATACGCATTATATTTATATTAACAATAACTTTTGAAGTTATTTTTACCCTTTTCGAACACAATTTCTTATATTCAGTTCGTAATCGGATTTTACATAATTTTTCCAAGTTTGATACGAGTCAGTTGTGCAAACTCCTTAGTGGGTACACTAATTGGCGAAAGAGTTCCCAAGAAACAAACTTATCGTTTGTTATTGTTTGAAAACGTGAGTGATGTGATAGTAAATGTCGGAAAAACACAGAAATGGTTATTAGAAACTAAACCAACAATTCTATTAAAATATGTTTAATACTCGAGAATTAGTAATTCACTACTGCATGCAAAGTTTCTTAAATTATTATCAGCGTCGTTTAGTGTAAATCCAGTGTGAAATAATTAAATTAATCATATCGAAGGTCGAGTGGTTAGATAATTTTTGTATTAACATTAATTTTTGTTACTATTTATTGAAGTGTATCGTCCAATAACGGTAAACTAATGTAATTTACCATTGTAAGTTCGTTTATCGGAATCAATTTTCGTTTTTTTTTCTATAGGAATTAGTTCTAATAATGTTATAAGCTAAAATAGTTTTCCTATATGTTAATGCTAAGAAATAAAAAGAAAGAAACAATAAAACAAAATACCGTATATGTTGTGTACGTCCTTAAATCAAAGCTAAAAAAATATATGAATGTTCTAGTGCTTAAGTCAAGTTCCAGTTTTGTCATTAGTACAATTAATTGAATAAAATTAAGGAATTATTAGTGAAATTATTGTTCAAACAACGAAAAATAAAAGATTGCGTATAGAATATAATTGTTTCGTTTACTATCTTCAATCACGTTGTCCAGCACGATGCGCTAAACCGACCACCACGTATATATGCATTACCGTTCCTATTGTATAATTTACGGTATATCAGAATCCAGCCACATGTATACGTGCTAATTTTCAAGTAAACCAGTTAAAGATATATCCGCCGGCAACTATTTTTTTTTGTTCAACTACACAATCTTACGGCATTTCAACCTCCGACTCCGGGTGCATAATCTAATTTTTTTGTGTACATCAAGTACCGTACGAACTGTACTCCAATCATCTGTAACTGTTTAGTTCTGCTGGAACAAATGAAGAATTGGAATTATATGGATCTGGTTGACCTTATGGGCTAGGCAGTGTGTTAAGGGGATGACGGAGAGGGATCGACCACAAACCTCGGGTGAGTCATATTTTAATTTAGTTCTATTTGCATGTATCAATGATTCTGGATACGTATGTAGGTATATAAGTGTGTGTATATAGATGTGTGGGTGTGGGTATGTGTGAACGAGTGTAGTTGTTGCCTGCGCGTATGTCTGTCAAACTCCAATTGGAGACATGTAAACTAGAATTTGGCATAAATATTGCAAAATAAAAATTTATTGATAAATATTTAAAACTAATTAAAATTAAAAATGGATGACTTATTAATATTTATTCAATCCAACGATAGAGTTGATCGTAAATGTGATGAAAAACAAAATTCTTGAATCTGCAGTAACAAATAGATTAATAAATGACGATATGACGGATGTGAAAAAATATCGTACTTCTAGTGCTATCATACAAATATTTGTTCCAATTATTGCGTCTCTACGGATAATATTGTGTCAATGCGATAAATCTGATTATATTTCAATGTGAAAATGATTTCAATATTATTTCGGAAGAAGTTTTTTTATGATTCTATTAAGCTGGGAACAAAATTAGTAGAAGTGTTACCCCAGCTTTTAGGGATATGCATCACGTGTGGTCCTGAGGTGATTTTATTAGAAACCATTCCAAAACATGGAGATAGATTGACATCAGTGATGGATTCATGGAATTTACAAGTCTGATCAGTCTATTCTAGCAGAGGCCGGTAAACAGCTTTTAGTAATTTCTGATGTACGTAATGTAGTATTGACAGCATTACCATCGGTTACCGAAAAATTAAGCTAAGATCCATTCACAACGAAGTCATGCACTGATTTGTGTTAAACATCAATTTTAGTCATCATATTCAAGCCGTAGAGCATCAGATCTTTCGTCATCTTTTCCTGAATTTTTTTTGTTTGTCATCAAAATTGTTTGTCTACTGGTTGCATATCTCACATGGTACATAACCCTCAGCATGAAAATAATATCAAGCCAAATTATTTGATAGAATATGGTAGCATGGCTGTATCGCGTAGTGTGATTGTTTGTATGGACATGGATGTGTGAATGTGTGTGTGAGTATGTGTGCATGTATGTGTGTGTGTATGAGTGAATAGATGTAGTGCGAGAGCGTGTGAATGTGTTAGGATTATGGGGCTGGACGTGGTGATCGTGGTTCTTTGCGTGTACGGGGGTCACCAGAGTCTATCTATTTCACTTGCTTTTTCTTTTTTTTCCGTGTCCACATCGAATTACGCGTACTCTACTGATATTTGTGCTGGAGCAGCAGGTATTTTTTTTTTGTTCGACCCCACTCACTGAAACAAGTTTGGGGCTTTAATAATCTCGCTAGGTGCGTGGCCTGCTATGCCACTTCGTTGATTCTTCAACGAAGCAGTGCTTCATTACGAGTTATAGCTTTTACTTGGTAGGGATACCACTTTTTTTTTTAATAAAATGTGTTGTGTTGTAGGAATTACAATATGGGTCACATTAACACATAAAAACCTTTTAAGACCAAGGTCCCACAACAACATACGTTCAAAGGTGTTGATGGACGTAAATCATTCTTGTTTTGTTTTTTTTTTATTTTTTGTTAAAGAATGGATAACTAAACAAAAAATCCTATCACTGATAAAATATGACATAGGCCAATATTTTATGATAGAATAGAGCAAATAAAAGTAAATTAAAAAGTAAATAGCAATTTTTACAAAAAATTGCTGAAACAAAACAAAAATGTAGTTGCCAATAATCCAGCTGGTTGCATATTCCTTGATCCTGTGACGCACCGTCTTTCTTAAAGATTAAAGCCCACACATAGTTATATGAAGGCTCGTTTCTTCAAGGAAGCAATAGCGTCTCATCATCAAGGATTATTTCACAGCTAAGATTGAGGATGCTACCGTTGACTGAATACAGTTCATCCGCCACCACCCCTAAGATATCACCTTGGCTAGTGATATCTCACTGCTATTGCCAGTGATATCTCACGTTAACTCGTATGTCAATAAAAGTTTTTTAGAATTTAAGTTTTATAGGAGCATATCATGCACAACATCCCAACCCCTCCAGAAAGAAGGCACAATATTTTCAATGAAGAAACTTTATTGACTTCCAATCCTGTCATTTTTATGTTATTGATTTTTGTCATTATTTAATATTTGTAGGGAATTATTCTAACAAACAATCTTGTTTAATTTATTGTTTTTTTTTTAAATTTTTTCATAGTTTTCTAATGTCTAAACGTCTGGAGAAAGAAAGAAAAAAAAAGAAGAGAGAAGATAAAAAAAAAATGCCTAAATTAAGTTGCGTACAAATTAACCTGCACCGGTCAGCAATGGCCCCAGCTAATTTGAACCGCTTTATCCACCAGTATGCTCACGATGTTGTGTTCATCCAGGAACCATGGGCAGACAGCAAAAAAATAAAAGGTCTGTCGACTAACAAAAACATACAACTGATATACTTCTCAGGCCAGGAGAGACCCAGAACTGCGGTGCTCTTCAACAAACGCTTGAAAGTATTTCCCTTAACAGAATTCATTTGCAGAGATCTCACAGGTGTGCAGATTGAAATCCCTCTCCCAACAGCGGAGTTTGCAAGTTCATCCTAGCATCTGCGTACTTTCCAGGAGATGAGGAGGAAATACCACCTGATAAGATAAGCAAGCTAATTCGACATTACAAAGACAAACACTAAAACCTAATAATTGCGTGCAATGCCAATGCTCATCACACCGTGTGGGGTAGTAGTAACATCAGCACAAAATGTGAGTCTTTGCTCCAATACCTATATACAAATAACATGTTTATTGCTAACAAAGGCAGCAAACCCACCTTTAGAAACGCAATCAGAAACGAGGTCCTGGACCTAACTCTAAGCAACAACATCACCGAGAATTTTATCAGTAACTGACATGTCTTTGACGTAGCTTCTATGTCGGACTACGCATACAGATGCTTCAATATAGAACACCAAATGGAGAGTACTCCCCATTTAGGAACCCCAGGAAGACCGATTTAAAGTACATCTTCGCGATAATGTAGGCGATTGTGGCAGGATCAACTCCACAATGGAGCTCGACTTTGTGGCAAACTACCTGCAAAATGTTATCACCGAAGCTTGCCTCCGCAATTCTCCTATTTTCAAGTCTAAAAGGACCAGAGATGTGCCTTGATGGAATGGCAATTTAGAGAGGATAAGGAATAAAGTTCGGAAGCTCTTCAACAAAGCAAAAAGAACTAACACCTGGACGGAGTACCAATCGGCTCTTACCAACTACAACAAAGAACTCAAACGATCAAAAAGGGATAGTTGGAGAGAGATCTTCGGAACGATTGACAGTCTACCGGCTGCAGCTCGACTCCAATTGCTTACGTCCGATCACACAAACCTTCTGGGTTCAATCTGCAGGCTGGACGGTACCTACCAGCTACAGTGAAAGTCTAGAAATACTATTACAGACCCACTTCCTGGGTTCTACATGCGTGAGCTCAGAAGAGGGAAATATACCAAGCTTTCGTTCGTTGGATCCTGAAACTAGGAAGGTTTCAGACCTACTGGCCAAAAAATATTTTCCCCCAACAGAATGATTTGAGCAATCAAATCATTTGGACCGTTCAAATCCCCAGGAGGCAACGGAATATTCCCGATCTTCCTGCAAACAGGCTTAGCTACCATTCTCCCATACCTTGAGCATTTGTTTATAGTAAGTTTTAGTCTTGCGTACATTCCTCAGACATGGAGAGAAGCTAGAGTAGTAATCTCGCTCAAGCCAGGAAAGAAATCAAACGAAGCCAAATCATACGGGCCAATAAGTCTTACATCTTTTCTTCTGAAAACGATGGAAAAGGTGATGGACTACTACATAGTCGTGCAAGAGATTGAGAGCACACTGCGTTACAAGGAAGCACTTGCATGCACATTTATGGACATTCAAGGGGCCTTTGATAATGTGCATTTCAAAGCTATTACTGCAGCCAAATTCTGTAACTGTAAAGCGGTGAAGTGAAAAAAATTTCTTCATTTCTTTTCATTAAAAAACTTATCACTTCACCACTTCACAATTACAGAATTTGGCTGCTGAAATGGCCACAAAGAAAAATCTAAGCACGCACATTTTAGCGTGGATCATTAACATGCTACAGAGTCGGAAAATTACAACTACACTAGGAAATACATAGGTAACTGTCATGGCCTCCAGAGGATGTCCCCAGGGAGGGGTACTCTCTCCGTTGCTCTGGCTGATAGTCGCTGATGATCTCCTAAATATGTTGAAAAATTCTGGCTTTAACACTGTAGGCTACGCCGACGATATAGCAGTCATGGTGAGTGGGAATTATGACTCTACTGTCAGTGAACGAACCCAAGCAGCCCTCGACCTCGTGATGAATTGGTGCAATGAAGTTGGGCTGTCTGTCAATACACAAAAAACTAGTACCGTAGTCTTTACCAACAGAAGGAGTTTCCATTTCAATCCTCCTGAGTTTAACGGCAAACAGATACAGGTAGTCAAAGAGATTTAGTATTTTGGTGTGATTCTCGACAACAAGCTCACCTAAAACATATCTCGGACAAAACAAACAAAGCTCTCTTTACGTGCAGAAACTTATTTGGAAAAACCTGGGGATTAAGCCCCAAAAAAATACTTTGGTTACATCAAAGTATAATAAAACCCATACTGTCTTACGCAGCTTTGGTCTGGTGGCCAAAACTAAACCAAATATCTGCTCAGACAGTGCTCGAAAAAATACAGCGACTTGTGTTCCTTTGTGCCACAGGTGCTTTTAGAACCATATCAACATCTGCAATGGAGGTATTTCTCCTACTTCCTCCATTGCACCTATACATCAGATCTGCAGCAGCATCTAGTGCTCGCAGACTACAGCTAGTCAAAATACTCAAACCTGGTAACCTAACCGGTCATCTAGCGATCCTTGTGGAACTGCAGAACGAAGTGGAGACCTACTACATTTCGGACTGTATGCTTAATATCACTGATCTAGATAGACTGTTTACTATCAAAATAGTAGCCAGTGAAGGAATCGAGAGCTACTTACAAACACTACCACCTAATCTGGTATACGGATGGATTCCAAACTAATGAAGATACTGGTGCAGGGGTGTTTGGTCCCAGGGCCACACGGCCGTAAGCACTGGGTGTCTCTGCAACAGTACTTTCAGCTGAAATCTTTGCCATTAACTACTGTGCAATGCTGTGTGCCGAAAGAGGATACAGCAAAACAGATATATACATTGTTTCTGATAGTGAGGCAACGCTGTTAGCTCTGAAGTCGACGCGCTTCGACTCAAGCTAGTATTGGAATGCTACCAGAATATACAAAAATTGCCGAAAATTACACGCGTTACACTTTTGAGGGCACCTGGTCTCACAGGAGTATACGGCAATGAAGTAGCAGACTCGCTAGCTAAGAAGGGCGCTACTACAAAGTTCATTGGTCCAGAACCGTGCTTTGGATTAACCAAGAGCTCGCTCAAACGCGTTATCCAAAGTTGGAAACAGGAACAAAATAAACAACTACGGTGTATGCGGGAAGGTCTGCTGCACTCAGAAAAGTTTTAGGCAACTTCCCCGTCTCCCCTCTTAAAACAATCGATCTTGAGCGAGAGTCTCTGAAGATATTAACATGGTGCGTGACCGAGACACGGTCCAATATATCACCACCTTAACAACATAGGCCTTGTTGCCTCTGACAGATGCAGATTCTGCAAGTCGGAGGCAGAGACTATGGAGCACATTATCTGTAACTGCTCTGAACTCACATGGCACAGATGCATTAAACTCGTTCAAGAGAAACTAGCACTTCCTGTACCAAAAAGCATCAGTCCAATCCAGCTAACTAACTATGTTAAGGAACTCGGATTCGACCACATTTCACATTCTGCATTCTGTGACATTGACGTCATCTGCACTATAAGAACATCAGGGTTAAGCACAATAGATCTCTAGGTCGCAGTGCTACTCGAACTAGCTAATGAATTAGTTCAGGCTCGAGACCCAAAAAAAAAAATTAAAAAAATATCTAAACACAAATTTTTTTACTTTCTTTTTAATTGTATTTATTTATTTTAACCTTTTATTTAATTTGTTCTCATTTTTGTTTATCTGTTTCTTATTTTATTATGTTTCAAATTAATTTTTCCTAGAATATTATAATAATATTTATTGAAAAAAATATATAAATATTTATTCTATTGTTTATTTTTTCCATTTCAACATGATTTTTTTTTAAATTACTTAGTTCCTCAGGTTATTTATCTCTTGTTATAGTTTTGCTTTTTATTTGTAAACAAATTTGATCACTACATGCTCCATTGAACAATGGACAATGTAGTTGTATATTGTCTGCAATTTGACTGTTTGTGTTTTACAGATATATTTCTTAAATTTTATAAATTCTAGATCAGTTTATGTTAATTTTGTCTTTCAATTTTCAAAAATTTCGTTAATTTTGGGGACGCTAAATTGTAGTAAGTTGGAGTTTTGTCAAGTTAACGTCATATAATCCAAATTAATGATATGTTTAGTTAGTATTGTCACCTTTCCAGGCGTACGATAGACTGTTTGAATCTCTAACTTACACAATATTAGATTTAAGCTGTTTTAAGCTCAGATGGTTGCGACTAATAAAATCCTAGATTAGATAAACTTTAAAAAAAAATGAATTACCTGCAGAATAATTTAAGCATCTAATAAATCGTAAAACCACATCATTAAGAAAGCTTTGAAATAAAATACATTCAAGGTACATAATCTAATTTTCTCTTAAAATTTAAATTTCAAGGACTAGATATAATTTGCACTTGTTATTTTTTTAATATTGAAACAAACACAATAAAAACTCTTCACCTAGACTTTTCACATTTTCAACACTTATTATTAAAAAGGAAATTTTGAGTTTATTTTTTATTCAAACCAACCCTTTTTACGGCATTTACATAAGATTTTAATACTTGAAAATAAGAGGTATAAATAGTTTGTACTGTAAAAGTGTGTTTTCTTAAATTATTGTAAAACTTAAATTTATTAGTTTAAATTATATACGAAAGGATTTTAATGAAACGTTAGTTTTAATAACTTCAATTGTACCGGGTGGAGTAGAAGTATATATTTTTATTTTCTCTTATCTCCATTAACCACTTTGCAATCAATTGTTAACAAATAATCAAACTCAATAGATTTTAACATCAAAGTTGAAAATTCTTAAAACAAACAAATTATTTATTGTTTATTCCATCCCCATCTAAAAGGAAAAATAACTTCTTTACTTTTCACGAAAAGAAACACTAACAACAAACCATAAAAAAAACCAAAAAAACAATATTTGTTTTTAAACTTTTTATTAAACTTACTTGCACACTTTTCATCATATTTTTTTGTTCTTTTCCATCTCACATTTTCATTTCCAGAAAAGATTAAGTATCCAAAAATTCTTCTACGTAAAATGAACGAAAACGAAGAATATTTGATAAATTTTCGATCTTCGATATCTCATTTTCAATTTTCCAAAATAAAAAGGAAAATAAATATTTTAAATTGAAACATTTATCTAAATTTTCGTTTTTTTTAGATTTTGGTTAAATTTTTCATGTTTTTTTGGGGAAGAGAAAATCAAATTTAAAAAAAATTCTCATCACCGTAAGGTTTGAAATAGGAATCAGATTTACTGTTAAGAATCGTTAACATTAACACATAGATCTATGAATATAAATCTTATTTCAGTTTTTATTATTTCTAAGAAAAGAAAACAAACGATAAAATTGTATTGTTATATTTACGATTGAAAATTTAATTCTAAATTAAATTGACATTTTAATGTGAATTTTATTTATTTGATTTGAGATATTCTTTGAATGATAAAAATATAACCAAAATGAAAATTTATTTATTGATAAAATTAAATGGAAAATTATTCAAATAATTCGTATTTTAACAAAAATTTATGGAACGTTTGGAATAGATAAATGTGATTAGGGGTTTTGGCAATAACAGACGAATGAAAAACCTTAGACGACGCAGTGTGTTAAGTGCCACTGTAGGTGGCTTGGACTTTTATACACAACAATTTTGTTACTTCAAGAAAAAATAAAAATATAACTAACCTACGGATTGTAACGATCACCCTCACACAAATCTGAATTTAGGAATCTCTTAAAATACTTATTCCTAATCTGACATTTCAATAGTTAAACTTCGGAATTAATTAATAATATATATATATATATATATATATATATATATAAAAACAAATAAACTTATCTTCTATGTAATCGATGTGATGCCTTCTATCCTTTCCAGATTGCCTTCGTTGTTTTCTTTCCATTCACCAGCAAAAAATCCATTTGGAAATATAGCTTTTAATTCACTTAACATATGTGAAAAAACCAGACTTAATTTTGTTAAATTTCTTCGATAGTGAGAATTTTCATCAAACATCTTTTCTTTACCTTCCTTAAATAGTTTTATAGCTTGTTTACATTTTCTCATTAAATTATTTATAAAGATATTAAAATGTTCATTTGTGTGTAATAAATGCATTTGATCTTCATATTTAGAATAAATCAAACGTAATCTTTGATATGTATCACTTTATTATTTTGTTTTTAATTCTAGACACTTATAATTAAAAACACACTATTCCAACTTTCATAAAACATTTTTTGTGTTTAAATATAGTATTACAAAAATTTGTTTTTGATATAATTATCAATGAACTTATTTTTTTCTAAACATGATTGCATGAACAAACTTTGACTAGATGTTATTTTTTTAAAAATCAAAACCGGAATAAAAAAGGAATAATCATTTTGTTTTAAAAGTTAAAAACTGAATAATGAAAAAAATGTGATTTTCCTTTTGACATCTTCTAATGAAAATCAAAATCGTGTAATACCAAGATTCAGCAAAAGTTAGAATCGACATCTGTTCGTTAGAATTGGAAATAAAATTGGGTACGTTCGTTTGTTTTTATAGTATATTCGAAATTTAACTAGCCGTTAAGTATTAGAAAATTTTAAAATGATTATTAATGTAAAAAATGAACTGAAACTAATGAAATACATTTTTATTGAATTAGAAAAAGAAGATGAATTGGTTTTATTATTGTTTAGGCGAATATAGCGGACGTTACAAGTGGTCTGAAAATATGAAATGAACTGAAAAAAATCAAAGAAGGAAAATTGACAAACAAAACAGTGCATATGTTGGTATATGCTAGCATGGACCTTCTTACTAATAACTAAAAAAGCCACGGCTTGTTCTCATTGTTTCATTGAAATCGAAACTGAGTGGAAGAAACTCATAAACGGTCGACAATCTACCACCTTATTAATATTTCAGAGAGTATTGATTGACTTGAAGCAAAAATTTAAATAATTTAGATTTTCCAAGAAACAAAACATTCTGAATTCGCTTATTATCTGATCTCTTAAATACTTTTCTGTCAGTAACTAACCACAACTAAACATGATCCTTTCCGCAAACTTAAGATAAACGTTCCTATAACAAACAACCTTGGTCCCAGATTTAAAACACAAAACTAAATCAACAACCTAATTCAGCCTATTTAACTTTTTAAATCTCTTCAAAAATTTACGAACATAATAAAATTATTGTAATCCTATTACATATTCATAAATCATTGAACATATGAAAAAGTTTAAATTGTAATTTCTTCGTGTAAGATAAGACGATGATTGAGATCAATAAAATGATCTTTGTAATACTCTTCCATAAAAGGTTATAAAAACTATAAAACTCACAATCACAACAAAAAATTGAAAATATTCAAACAAAACCATTTTATCTTACCCTTCATAACCCTTTTTTTATTCTTACCTTAAATTTAATTTTCTTTAACAAAATAATACGTTACATGAAAATGATGAAATTGTTTTTTCTTTAGAGTTCTCTACTACAAAGGATTATGTTTTCTTTTCATTCCGTTTTTTATCACTTTAACCGGAAAATATTTGTTAAACAGATTAGGCTGTAGAACTTCTCTAAAGCTTTTTTTCGATAAGCAGTTAAAGTTCTACTGATGTTGAAGAAAGATAGAAATACTTTCCCTTAAGAATTAAAATTTCATTCGTAGAAAAAGTTCTATAATTCACCTCTTATTGTTTACCTTTTTCTGTTGTTTTTTTTTTGTTCAGTAAAATAAGTTAAAATATTTAGATCACGTCAAGACAACAAATTACACATAAAACATTAAGGCCAAGAAGGTCGATGTAGAAGGAATAAGCCATCCAAATCGTTTATTTTTATTTGGATTTCAAACATTACAGGCACCACTGGTTACTGTTTCTCGTTTTGATCTTATGATAAAAAAACAGAAACTTAATTCTGACATAACAACGTATTAAGCTGACTACTTTCAAGAAGTTCTTTTTTAATTTCTAATACTACAGTAAATACTGTGTATGTCTTTATTCCTACCTATTGATTTTTTGTGCTATACAATTATTTCAACAGAGAAAATAGGAAAATGAAAAAAAAGCTAATATATTATGTAAAAAAATAGGAAAACCTCTTTTCCAGGTATTCTTGGATAGAGAAATAAAAGAATATCAAGAAAGGATATTACTTATTTCGTTTTTAATAATACCAGTTCATGTTTTGTTTTTCTTAGTTACTGATTTATCCACTTTGTAAGTAATAAAAATATAAAGAAATTACAAGAATTACAATCAGAAAATTTTAAAACGCCTATTATAGTCTCGTTTCAAAACAGGATATAAAAAATTATATGTTTGATGAATACCTTGATATTATACAAAAAATAGATTTATGTAAAATCAAAATTCTTTTGATGTTGCTGACTGTTGTACATTATGAGTATATAGCTACTGAGCTTACCTATGTTTTATAACAACTTGTTTGATTAAATATTAACCCTCATCCGGCGGTATAATTTAACAACGCTAACAGGCGACAGAGGTACAATTGTACCTTCATATATTTTATATGGAAATCTTCAAGGTAAACATAATTATAGTGCGATAAATAGATAATTTTTTTTTTTACATTACATTTATTTATATTATTCATTTTTCTAGTTGTTCTAGCCACAGACGGCTGTTAACAACGTAATACAATAAATTATTTATATTCTTCTTAACAAAAGACCACCACCCTATAAAATATATTTTTTTTTTTTTATTAATTTTTTTTTTTTATTTGTTATTGTTTTGTATTGTTTGTTTGCTTGGATTGTTATTTGTGTTGTTTGTTTCATTCTGTTTTAATATAATTTTGTACCATGTCAAATGTAATTATACTGATACAGCGCTAACATTCAAGAATTCAATAATTAATTTTTGTCAATTTCACTAAATCGCTTTCATATTTAATTTCTCTGAGTAATGTATTGTATTTAGTAATCTCCCTATACATAATATTATTGCTACTCATTCCGGTAGCGAAGAATTCAACCTCCACGTGAGATCTTCTACTTGTAGGATATCTGTGCCTTTCTGAAACTCGGCTGATTTGAAATGAGTTCTTTATTTTGTTGTAAAGAATTTTATGAATTAACACCAGGAGCTCTACCTCACATATAACCTGGAAGCTTAGGAAGTTGTTAAATTTGTTAAATAGCGTTAAAGTAGGATATCTACGAGGTAAATTATGGATATATTTGATAGCTCGTTTGTCTTTATTAGAACACCTACTCTATAATGGGTTAAGATACATTAGATGAGACTGTATATATGAATTGTAGATCATAGTTAAGGTTTTAAAGTTACATATGTTTTTTATTTTACTCAATGTAAATATGTAAGGTGTTATTTTGGAAGATATTAGGTTAATATGGGAATCCCATTTTAATTTGCTATCGATCATTAAACCTAAATATTTATACTTCAGGACTCGCTCGATTGGTTGATGTCTGTAAAACAGTTAAAGAGTATCCAGTTCAGAATCCGAAATTTGTTTATTTTGAAATAAAAGATATTTTGTTTTATTTATGTTGAGCTCCAGACGATTTGTTTCAAACCATACGCTAATTACTTCAAGGTCGTGCTGCATGTCCAGGAAAAGCTGTTGTAAATTATTACTCCGATATTTTAAAGCAGCGTCATCAGCGTAGACATCTATTTTACCTCTTAACTCCAGGTGGGCAATATCATTAATAAAAATATTGAAAAGTATTGGGCCAAGGATTGAACCCTGTGACACTCCATTTTTGATGATCATTTTATACTTTTAATATTATTTATTGTTACAACTTTAGTTCTTTGCGATAGATATGTTTTAAACAGGTTTAATTGGAGTTCATTAAGCTGTAAAAGCTCTAGTTTTATAAGGAGCAGTAGATGATCAACCGTATCAAATGCTTTACGTATATCCAGAAATAAACACGCTACGCAAAATTTTTTGTCTAAATTATTACATAAGAAATTTGTTAAGTCTATACATGCAGCAGTTGTGTTTGAGTTTTTGGTGAAACCATATTGGGAGTTTGAGATAATACAATTTTTATCTAAAAAAAAGATCATTCGTTTTAATATGACTTTCTCAACTATTTTAGATAGCGAATTAAGGATTGAGATAGGACGGTAATTATTTGAGATCAGTTTACTTCCCTCTTTCAATAAAGGTACAACTTTCGACTGTTTTAATATCGAAGGGAAGGATCCAGTGTTTAAAATATTGCTAGTCAACTTTGTGATCGTCGGAATAAGGTTGTGACTAAAAGTTTTTAGAAATTTGGCAGAAATCAAATCAAAACCAGTCACAGAGCTACAATTAAGTTCTTCAATACAAATTTTTATTTCAGATTCAGTCGCTTCAAATAGGTCGAGCGGGTGGTCTATGGTATGAATATGGGTAAAATTATTGGATTGAGTAGATATTACAGTGGTACTTGTATCATTTGCAACATTAATAAAAAAGTGATTAAAAGCATTGGTTATCCTCGAATTGTCGTTCGTGATAATCCCGTCGATCTCTAAGGACCATAGACTTTTGCTATTATCATTTGGGCTCTTATTAAAAATTATTTCTTTCATACAATTCCAGTAAACTCTTGGTTTGGAGACTGTCATTTCAAGTTTCGCACTGTAGTATTTCTTCTTTTCATATTTTACTGTTTGAGCCGATTTTGTTTTAAAAAATTTATATTGTTCAGACACATATGTATTGTTCGGATTTTTCATTTTTAATTTGAAAAAATACTCTCTTCTCTTAATCAGATTTCTAATTGTGTTATTCATCCAAGGCTGTTTTGTCTTATTTTTTTTTAATGGTTTCTGTTTGTTTATTTTTTTCGATTAGATTGGTAAGGAATTCAGATAAATCATTAAAATTTTCAAAATTGACAATAGTGTCCCAGAAATTATCTTTTGCAATAGCATTGTAGTTTAGAATATCTATTGTTCGATCCAGTGATTTCGTGGAAAAAATAGTGTGTTTGGTTAGAAACAGCATCTTGTGATCTGATAAAGAAGTATCAAGATAAGCTAGTTCGTATGAGCATCTATGGATATCCGTGATAATATGGTCAATATAGGTGGAAATCGTGCTAGATAATCGAGTGGACCAATACTATTTAAAAATGTAAATCCATTGGATTCGACTAGCTAGATATATTGTCTAATAATGTTGTTTGTGACATCAGCTAAATTAAGGTTGAAGTCGCCTACAATAATAGTATTTGGATAGTTATTTAAAATAGAATCTAGTTTATAAAATACATTATTAATGTTGGAGAGATGCCATCTATAGCTTGAAACTAAGTTAAAGTTTAATTTTGTTACCTTGACGATTAAATAACTGCTTCCCTCAATTTCTTCGTCTTGGATTAAACTTCCTGAGAAACTTGAATGCAAATAGATACATGCACCTCCTGCATTTCCACTCAATCTATGTGAGACAAATAGATCAAAGCCTGGTATGTTCAAGAAGATTTCTTTGTTTTTATTCAACCATGTTTCAGTCAGAACGATTGCATGAACATCACACGTGAAGGTTGAGATAAGGTCTTGAAGGTCATCAAATTTATTGCGAATACTTCGAATATTTAAATATAATATATTAAAAGCAGAATCATTGGTAGAAGAACTATGTATGTTAGCAGTATAAGATATATTATTTATATTACAGTTACTGTTTAACGTTCATATTACCTGTTTGTGAGATAAGATATATTGTTATGTATGTTTGAATGCAAGTATGAAATAAAAAGAATTAGTCAACTAAATATATATAAAAAAGGAAAATTGAAATGAATGTAACCTATATAAAACTATCAATAATTTATAAGTTTTCTTGGAGTGCTGCTACTGACTGTTGCTAAAAAATTTCCCAATATGGTTGAAATTATTCGATGATTTGATCAAAAAAACTTTTGAAGTGTCGGTTTTCCGCAAATAAATTTCGCTGTTTTTCACCCACAAATATTTTAATTTAAAATCTATTTTGAATTTGGCTGCCTCTCTGTATAAGTTTAGTTGGTGTTGAGTCAGATGATCTGTGAAGAATATTTGAGGATTTAAATCTTGTTCAGCACCTAAAGCGTGCTCCAGATTGAGTTGATTATAAAACAAAGGACCAAATGATCGCTTTTTCTTTGTTAATTCAATTTTGACTGCGTTAGATTTAAATTTGATCAGTAGTAGTGAACTTTCTGAAACTTTCTGATTCTGATTGCTATCAGATGCACTTGGTAATTTGCTTTGGTGTTGAAATTTGTTTTGTTTAATTTCTACAATTTGCACAATATCATCCGCTGCAATATTGACGTTGATGACTTTAAAGATTTCCGCAACAATATTTTTTGGTTCCAGATTATTACAAGAAGGCAAACCAGCAGTGATTATATTTGACTTACGGTTAATTTGCTCGGCTGCGTCAATGTTGGATTCTATGTGATTTAGTCTGCACTGGAAGTTATGCAGCTCCAGCGAATGAACATTTAATTCACCTTTCAATTTCTCGTTCTCTTTAATTATATTTTTGTTATCAAGTTGTAATCCAGAAATTTGTTCAACCAAAAGGTCCTGAGTAGATTTGAAACTTTCAAAATTTCGCCTATCGCATCAATTTTAGCTTCCATGGTTGATTCCACAGGAGACGGGTAAGTGTTGGCTTGAAGAGTTTCGGTCTGACTTCTTGCTTCTGGTGTGTTATTAATTGTGTAAATTTGTTTACTTCGGGTGAACATAACCACACTTTGATGATAATGATAAATTTTCCAAACAATTCTAGGCAGGTTTGGGTGAAAAGTTTCTTCCACAGATAACACACTCAAGGCATGAGGTTTAATAACCAAAGCGCAGTGATTGCATAACAGATTTGTTGAATGTTTATTTCTTTATTCCGGAGAACATATGGCATATGAAATGTCAAACTAATATTTACACCGTCACTCACTGTTTTGATGTATAGAATAAATGCTTTACTATATTATTAAAAATACTATTTTCCTCGATAAACCGAGGTGTAAGTTAATACCAATAACTATATTTATTTAATCTTCTACTATTTAACTTATTTATTATTAAAAAAAATATTTAATTGCGAGCAAATAAAAAGTCGATTTATCACAATGGCGGTCGATTGATTTATATTTAAAAGGTTAAAAAATAATATCATAATATAATAAGAATTTCCAAATTATTTAGAACATGCTTTGAAAGAATTAGGGCATTATAAGTTGGTCAAAAAAATGTTGTCAAGTGTGTCAAAAGAAAGATTTCTATTTATGTATAATCTTCGGTTTATTTTACTATTTTTTAAATAAAATAAACACCAAGCAACAGATCAATAATTTCTTACTGTTATATCTCAAATATTTCGAGGTTTTAATGACCTCTTCCTCAGTGAGAACTTTAATCAATTATTAGAAAATATGACTAAAACACACATAATAGATATCTAAAACTCTAAAAATGTAAACATTAAAAGACAATAAAAACTTATAAACTATTAGAAACTTACAATAAACATTTAGAACCGGACACTGTTATACTAAATTAAATAAATTAACATTTTAAAATTTTTTCTCTCTTATTTAAAACGTCACTTATGTGTAATTTCTATCATGTCGATGAACACAAAAAACAATTTTTGTTATTATATTGTAGTATGACCTTAGTCTATCTCAATAATAATTAATAATCTCAGTATATCTTCATATCATAATCTTTCTTATTTGCTGAAAACTTTTGATTGTAGTCTATGCAACAACCATTATCTTGCCATAATTCTGTTTTATTTTAGATGTTGCAGAATGTGTGTATAGGTTGGGTTTAAATATTCGATATCTGACTTTATATTAATGGAATATTGTCTGTTTTTGTGAATGTTTATTGATTCTAGTGTCAATCTTTTACTCCATTTCTTCTCATGTTCTAGAATTTTAGTATTTCCATAGTTAAACTTGTGTCCTGTATTTAATGTGTGCTGCTGTGCCGCTGTTCCATTGTGGTTGGGTGCCCTAATTGACAGCAGCATAACACATAAGTGACGTTCTAAATAAGAGAGAAAAAATTTTAAAATGTTAATTTATTTAATTTAGTATAACAGTGTCCGGTTCTAAATGTTTATTGTAAGTTTCTAATAGTTTATAAGTTTTTTATTGTCTTTTAATGTTTACATTTTTAGAGTTTTAGATATCTATTATGTGTGTTTTAGTCATATTTTCTAATAATTGATTAAAGTGCTCACTGAGGAAGAGGTCATTCAAACCTCGAAATATTTGAGATATAACAGTAAGAAATTATTGATCTGTTGCTTGGTGTTTATTTTATTTTAAAAAAAATAAAATAAACCGAAGATTATACATAGTATAAAGAGATCAGATTTATGATATAAATTATATCATAAACGAAACAATATAAATTTCTATTTATTTTTTTAGCCAATTTTTTGGAAAAAAATAAAATAAATTATTTGTTTGACATGAAATTTTATTATTATTATAGAGAATTATGGCATTATAAATTTGTCAAAAAAATGTTGTCAAGTGTGTCAAGAGAAAGATTTTTTTTGATTTTTTTACCCAATTTTTTGGAAACAAATAAAATTAATTATTTGTTTGACACGAAATTTTATTATTATTAATGAGAATTATGGCATTATAAGTTTGTCAAAAGAATGTTGTCAATTGTGTCAAAAGAAAGATTTTTATTTATTTTTTTACCCAATTTTTTGAAAAAATAAAATTAATTATTTGAACGACATGATATACATCGCTGATCAATACTAAAAACCATGTCCCCATAAAAGTTTTTGGCCGAAAACTATATCAAAATCCTTAACCCAGACCAAAGTCTTGATATCTCAGATCTGTGAGATTTCAGACCCTCCATGTATATATTATTATATTATACACTGGTCTATGATATAATAACTATAATACCGTTATTATATCATATAAAAGGTATGAAGGTACAATTGTACCTTTACCGCCTGTTATGATAATGAAAACCTCTCAAACCCCTATCTTTGAAAAGGGTGGGGATGTTTTTCTAAAATTATTTCTGCATGATCCAGGAACATGTAGAGATCTCATAAAACTTCTTCCGGCTACTACAAGAAAAGTTATTAGTATTTAAAAACGGAAAACGTACAATTGTACCTATGCCGTCCGACGAAAGTTAAGGAAGTGGATGTTAAAATAGAGTTGAAATAGTTTCCAGCTTAAGTAATCAAGCAAGCTAAAACTATAGTATGTATCCATGCCAATCAAACTCAAGTAACATTGTAAATCCTTTGAATTTTTCCAATTCATTTTAAATCAGATTTGGGTTTCCCTGAATAAACCTTACGATTCATTATATTAAAACTTTTTCGTGTTTCGGGCAGAATTGAACTCCCTATTAGTAACTCGGTTCAATCCTAGGTGTTAGACACGTAATTCACAACGCCACCGTGACGATGGTTAGATACATTTTAATTTCGATATTCAAGTTTGAAAGTTTTTTTGTCATTATATTTTTCGTTGCTAAGGTTGAATTACTCTTTCTTTTTTCAGACAATTACAGGTTGTTTGTTCTTTGGGAAGCATTTAATTTCTTAACCTAAATTATTTATTTTCTAGATACAAAATCCTTGATAAGCTAAGACAAAGGTCCAGAAAAACTGCTGAACAGAGCCATGAAAACTCGTAATTAAGCTGATTGGACTCTGTATAGTGAAGCAAAGAAACTTTTCAAACGGCTTATTCGTAAATCAAAGAAAAGGTATTACTCAATTGAGACCATCACAGAGGGCTCTGAAACTAATGAGGGCTTTCGAAACGGATACTTTAGCGAGACTGGATAATCTTAAATTATCCAACGATAATCACACTTTTTTTTTTTTTTTTTTAATAAAATGTGTTGTGTAATAGGGTTTAGAATATGTGTCACAACAACACATAAATACCTTTTAAGACCTAGGTCTAGACCTGGGTCCCACAACAACTGGCGTTCTGAGGTGTAGATTAACGCTTTTTTTAAACATCTGTGGGTTGAAGCCACCTGAGACTAAGTGTTCCGGCAAACTATTCCATTTGTACGCAGTTCGGACAAAGAAGTCTCTCTGCGATCTGCCAGTATGACAGCGCGGGATCTTTACCGTTTCACTGGTTGCGGCAGCCGATTGCCGAGTGGAACGGGGGTAAGAATAAGTTTGAGGCATGATGCCGCTGATTTCATCTGAGCACTGCTGATGACGATATTTGTAAAAAAAAAAAGCACTTAAGCAAAGGATGGATATAAGATCCTTATACAGCAGTCTTCCAGCACCATTTTCCTGGCTGTGAATTTGGAGAAATCCCTCAGAAAAAACCTGACCAAAAGACTGGATAATGACAAAAAAAAAGTATCGTCCGAGGCTCTATCTTGTCTATCAACTCTTTTGAATTATGCAAATCTCCTGATCCAGACAAAATTTGGCCTATTATGATACAACAGTATCTGGACATAATAGAAGATAGGCTCTCTAAGGCTCTTCGTTTTTTGCAAAGCTCTTAGCTATGTACTACAGGTGTGTTGTAGCGTAAGAGTCACCTTTATCCAAAACCTCGGTTGATCAACTACTGCGAGACGAAAAACTTCAGGCCGATCAGTATTTCTTCATACTTTCTAAAGTCTTTGGAAAGGGTGATCGACCGTTACACTAGAAAAGTCTGCCCAAAGAAAACCTCGCTAAGGAATAGGCAATACGCCTAGCAAGGACGTCTACGGACACGATCCTTTAAGAGGTAGTGTCTGAAAGAGAAGAGACTATCTCTAAAAAACTTTTACTCCTAGCGCATTTCTTGACATAGAAGAAGCCTTTGACATAGCCACTTTTAAGTCACTCCTTACCGAAGCGGACAGCAACGGTGTGAACAAAATACTCCTAAGGTGGATACAACGGGCGCTGAAAGATCGACGTCTGTTTACTTACACACGAACAAAAACCCAACACCGCAATCCATGTTAATATTCTTTTAAAGGTAGACGATATGGAGTACCTCTGCAGAAAAATGCAGAACGTTTTGGACACTGCCTACAGTTGGTATTAAAAAAGTGTTCTTTCGATCAATGCTTCTAAGACAAAGCTCGTTGCGTTTACCAACAGAAGAAAACTAAACAACTTCACTCTTCATTCAATCATTAAAAATACATTTACACTCCAAGAAAGTGTAAATTATCTTGGTGTTACTCTTAACAAGCACCTCAATTGGACCGTTCATGTTGAGACTAAATGAGCAAATGCAACTCGAGATCTGTGGCAGTGCAGGAGGGTTTTGACAAAAATACAGGCTGACTTGGAAAATGGTCTACTGGCTGTAAAGAGTCCTTGTTAGACCTATTTTCAGCTGCGGGTTTCTTGCATGGTTTTCGAGAAAATTCATTAGGAATGCCATAAAATAGGAGAGGATACAAAGGCTTGCTTGGGACTACCCATGCAGCCAGTCTGCAGGTTTTATTAGAGCTTCCTCCCTTGCATAAATATGTTAGAACGAAGGCTCTGAAAGCTACAACATGACTCGAACTCCAGAATACTACCAGTTGCTGTAGAAAAAATCATCAATTGTAATTCTAACGATAGAGGACTGGTACACAGGTACACAGATGGATCTCTTACTGTAAATGGTGCAAGAGCTGCGGTATAATTCAGAAATTAAGATCTTTGGCTGCAATTTCTACTTGGCGAGTACTGTACAGTATTTCAGGTTGAGTTATTCGCAATAAATGCAGAATTGAGGTGAGCGACGGAACTTTAGTCAAGGCAAGGTCATTAATATTTATGCTGAACTACTTTTACTTCTGCTGGTCCAAAAGCCCTGGAAAACTACACTATTTAGTCAAAAATAGTGCAAGAATGTTCTAGTTCCTTGAATTATCTTGGGCTCAAGAACAGCTTATCACTAATTCAGAACTTATGTTTTTAGGATACTACAGTTTTCTTTAATGAACTAATTTTGATGAAACTTTAGCTAAAGATGGAGATTTATATGAGAAGTAACTGATACGCTTTTGAATGAAAGTGGGCAAAATGGTTGTGGCATTTGGAGCACATGTTTTTTATACATATAGAACTACGCAAAATCTATAACAATAGTTTTCTTTTTTAAGTATTTGATAGATATAAGCTCACAATATATCCCAAACATTTTGTTCTAGAGCTGTGCTTCAGTCAGCTTATGCATCAGCGTCAAGAATATTTTTTTTTACTTTTCTAAATGAATTGAATTGAATTGAATTTATGCATTATGTTTTTTTAGGCAAAACAACCATGTAGTCATAGCCTGACATGTAGACTGCTAGCTCCTTTATGCCCTCCTTAAGATCAAGAGCTAAACATCCTTATAAGACCGCTTTGGAGTCCTGAGAAAGCTCAACATTCTCCCACAATGTGAAGGACTGCTTGATTCTCTTCAACACAAAAACGGCATGTTGGATCATTTTCTACTCGAAGTCGTACCATTTGTTTATTCACATGATGCGGACCTGTTAGCAGTCCCATAGCCTACAGTCTGATCGGGTCAAATTCAACCGATATTCGGTGGTTTGCCGGCTTAACCTTGGAGTGCACATTTTGGAGACCTTGCAGTTTTCTATGTCCCTCCATTAGACATTACTGAATCGAAAGAGAACCTGTTCGATTAGCAATCTTATCCTACCTTTCAATATATCAATTAATTCAGGGCGTATGAACCTCCCTGCGAAGCTCTTTGCTAACTCATTAGATTTTTTGTTTCCCAGATTCCCGCTATGGTCACATGTGGTGGTGGTATTATTGAGAATTTTATTGCATTATAAGTTTGTCAAAAAAATATTGTCAAGTATGTCAAAAAAATTATTTTATTTATTTTTTTAGCCAATTTTTTGGAGAAAAAAATTTAGCTGTTGTATGACGTAAATGTGACGTGAAAATTTGTGAATTTGTTATAGTTTTTGAAATATTTTTGGAATTTTGAAAAAGGTTTGTATTTTTAATTTTGTAATAATTTTTGCAATATTCTTAGAATTATGGAAAAAGTTTTAATTTTTGATTTTGTTATAATTTTTTCAATATTCGCAGAATTTTGAAAAAAGTTTCAATTTTTGATTTTGTAAGAATTTTTAAAATATGTTTACAATTTTGAAAAATTTTAAATATTTGATTTTATTCTAATTTTTGGAATTTTGAAAAAAGTTTCAGTTTTATCTTGTTATAATTTTTGCAATATTTTTAGAATTTCGAAAAATGTTTGATTTTATTTAATTTTTACAATAGTTTTGGAATTTTGAAAGAAATATGAATTTGTGATTTTGTAAAATTTTCTCGAAACGCTAAATAAATACGTTTTTGAGTAGTTTACTGAGTGTATCATCTTTTCTCTAAATTATGTTTAAATATGATCTGTTTTAATTTTCCGACAACGTATTGATGTTTCGTGTTAGTTTTGTAATAAATTTCCAAACAGAGATAAAAACATACTTGTACTTTAACAAAGAGTTATGTTGCATATATACATCGCTACCCAAAACTAAAAACAATATCCTCATAAAAGTTTTATGCAGAAAACTATATTAAAATCCTTAACCAAAACCTAAGTCTTGATTTCTCAGAGATTGAGATTTCAGCCCCTCCATATTTTTGAAGTGTAAATCAGAACGGTACAAATAGAACAGCAACTACATAAAACAAAATCTTCTTAAATTTGCATTAATTTAAATAATAAATGTTACAATTTCAGTATACACATTTGATGTTGTATTAAAATCTGTATGCATTTTTAATTAATTTTTTTTGAAAAAGGTAAGAAAGCTTTTTAGTACTTGAGATTTACATATTGAACCTGTTGTTATTAGACACATTCTGTTTTTACTTTGCTTAGTCGTCATATTAATTTTTCTTTTATTTTATTTCCGATTTGTTACCTTAAAATATGCAAATAATTTATTTTTATAATTTCGTTTATGATTGCGAACAAACATAGTCGTATAAATAAAACTAGATAAAGTAAAGTACTATGTTCGGTCTTAGGGTTCCGTTTTTTATAACTAACTCTATTGGTGAGAGCACAACGTGTTTTTTGCATTATATCGATTATCTCGTACCATTGATCTTATGGATCTACAATTTGAGGTTTTTTTTTTTTTTTTTTTTTAATATAATGTGATGTGTAGTAGGCATTACAATATGTGTCACAACAACACATAAAAACCTTTTAAGACCAAGGTCCCACAACAACATGCGTTCTAAGGATGTTAATGGACGCAAATCTGTTTTTTTTTTGTTATTTTTAATATTTTTTTGTTAAATAATGGATAACTAAACCATAAATCCTATCACATATAAAATATGACATAGGCCAATATTTCGTGATAGAATAGGGAAAATAAAAATAAAATAAGAGATAAAAAGCAAATTTGTTTTAAAAATTCGCAGGAACAAAACTAAAATTGGTTTGCCAATAGTCCAGCTAATGGCATAATCCTTGATTATGGGACGCAGTATATTTTTCAATGATTAAAGCTCAGATATATAGTTATATGGAGGCTCGTTTCTTCGGGCAAGCTACAGCGTTCTAGCATCAAGGAATATTCATAAGCTAAGATTGAGAGTGCTACCGTTGACTGAATACAGTTCATCCGCCAGCACCCCTAAGATATCACCTTGGCTAGTGATATCTCACTGCTATTGCCAGTGGTATGTGATATCTCACGTTAACTCATATGCCAATAGCAGGGACTGGAGTACGCGGGGTTGTCACACCCGTGGATCAAAAAATAGAAAAAAATTAACAAATTAATAAAAACTGATCCCTCCATGCGTACAAGTGAGGTGCTTATAAAACTAACCTATTCACACAAGATGACGGGTTAAAAAGTAAATAAAGGTGTTTTAGTTTGTTTTACACAGGCACGATGTGAAAACTTTGAGAAAATACATTTTTTTTATCGAGACGAGTACGGTATAATATGAAAGCGCTCCACTTCAGTATTCTATTTAGAAATCTATCTTGGAATTTTACACCTCACCGTTTTTTGTATAATTTTGAATAATGACGTTCTCTTTATGTTTTATTGCCTCGATTAACTGCGACTCTACTTGATCAAAAATTTTGATCAAAAATTTTAAAATATATTTGGAATGATAGAAAAATTAGTGAGTTTTTAATGAAAAATATAGAAAGGTGTCAAATACTCATAATTATATTTATTAAGGGGGTGGGAATAGAGTGTACAAATTACTCGAGTTTGCAAGTACCCGGGTAGTCGAATATTTAAATTCTGAAATACTCGGGTTACCCGGGTACCCGGGTATTTGAAAAATCAGTAAAATATATTTAGAAAAATTACTATGGTGGGGTGCAACCGTATAGGGCTAATATGTTTAAGTTTCTTTCATTAATAAATTCTTACGAAACCACTTTTAATAAATTGAAGCTTGTTCAATGCAAAAATTAGAGTGGAAAATTAGTTTGATAAATAACTGAATATTATCCAGGACAGAGACTAGAGCATTCAATACCAATATTTTTTACATTAGCGACATAGACAATACTGGTATTGCGATTGATAAAAATCGGTATTGAATGTCATTACTTTTATAACAAAACAAAAAGAAAATGCCATAACTTTTTTAAAATACGTTTTAGTTTCATTTAAAGAAACTAATAAAAAATTACCCCAATGGCCAATCATCAATAGCAATAATTCACGTTTCATAAGATCGGTAAATCAGAAAAATTTCTTCATTGGTAATTAATTCTATAATTCCATTTTCCATCCAAATTGGTGTCTGGGAGGAAAAAATTCTCATTAACGCTAATTCCACTCAGTTTTGACCATCAGCATATTCTCCATGATCATTTTTATTATTTCGTTCAATGTCCTAAACAACAGATTATGTATTTGCTTACAAAATCAGACACACAGGTACAAGATTTTTATTGAAAATAAAAAAATTGAGCTTATTTCCCAAACGTTGTTCATTCGACAAGAATTTACTTTTGACTGACATTTTTTTAATAAAATGTGTTGTGTAATAGGACTTACAATATGAGTCACGACAGCACATAGAAGCTTCTCAAGACCTAGGTCTCACTAAGATTTAAAAGGTCCTAGGTTCTACGTCCCAGTTAATATAAATTCAAGCTTATGAATATTTTAATTGGTTGTTCAAAAATAACATTTTATGGTAGATACCCAGGTAGTTAATCGAAATACCCGGGTAGTCGAGTATGTTGAAAAAGCAAAAAATACCCGGGTATCCGGGTACTCGATAATCGACATTGAATACGATAGGTGGGAATGAGAAGGGGTAAAAACATCATATAAAACCAGGTCTCAGTGGGGTGTCATTTGAAAGAGCACCTGATTTAGAAAACATAGCAATTTTTATAGAATTTTGCGATGCGCAGTTTTTAAGTTATTGTCATAAAAATGCAACTTTCAGAACGTTTTCCCCTTAACGTTTCGACACTGATTGACAGAAAAATTTGAAAAAATTATCGAAGTTTGGTAAGTTTTAAATGAAAATTATAACGAAGTCTCAAATAATTATATTTCTGTGTGTTTAGGGAAGGAAAGTGGGGAGGATAAAAAAAAACTTTTTTGAGTAGGGTGTGATTTGAAACAACACCTTATTTAAGAAACAGTGCATTTTTTTTAGAATTTTTAGAATTATTTTTTTTTTTTAATAAAATTTGTTCTGCAGTAGGAATTACAAAATGTGTCACAACAACACATACATACCTTTTAAGACCTAGGCCCCACAACAAGATGCGTCTTGAGGTGTTGGTGCTAAAAAAGTGATATTTTTATTATTTAGTATTTCACCCCACTTAATTTCGGCGCAGATTTACAGAAAAAATATTATATACCATTTACAAGTTGGTTCAATTTTTTCTTTATTTAACATAAATAGATATGGATAAGATTTAACCTTAAGTAGCATTCTTTGTGTCAATTTTGATCAATGTAGATGTAATTTACTATTGACGTTTACGATTAAATATTTATTTTGTTATGCGTCTACGATCTGGCAATTTAAAGAGTTTACAACAAAAATTTATGTCACTTTCTTTTGATATTATGTTCTTTTACATTCACGGAACCCTTGGCGATTTTTATTTGCACTTATCCAACTTGTTAAGGTTAGTGCACAAAAACGAAAATTTGGTTTGATGACAGTAAAGTATTACATTCATGAGCACAAAATGAAATTCATACCCCCAATTTTTTTGGCATTTCTCGACGTTTTAGGACCTACTGATTCTAAAAAAGCGAAAAATAAATGTGTGTCTGTCTGTAGGCCGGCCGGCCAGCCGTCCGTCATTACCTACGCTGCAGGGAAAACGGCTGGAAGGATCTCAAACATTTTTTTTTTAAAACTAGATTTTCACAAGGGACAGGTTCGAAAGGACGCTGTGTTCGATAACTGTACCGGAAGTGTATCAAAAAAATCATTATGTGTGTCAAAAATAGCAAATTTTCATATTTTTGGCTTAAAAAACGTTCATTTTAAGTGATTACGAGTAGGAACATTAAATTTGGAGAGATCTTGATGGTCGGGATTGGTATGTGAGATCAAAAACTAGATTATTGCACTATAAGTTTGTCAAAAAAATGTTGTCAAGTGTGTCAAAAGAAAGATTTTTATTCATTTTTTTACCTAATCATTGGAAAAAAAATAAAATTGTTTGTTTGAAATGAAATTTTATTATTATTATTGAGAATTATGGCATTACAAGTTTGTCAAAAAAATGTTATCAAGTATGTCAAAAGAAAGATTTTTATTTATTTTTTACCCAATTTTTTTAGAAAAAAATAAAATTAACATGATATTTTATTATTATTATAGACAATTATGGCATCATAAGTTTGTCAAAAAATAATGTCAAGTGTGTCAAAAGAAAGATTTCATTTATTTTTTTAGCCAATTTTTTGGAAGAAAAATGTAGCTGTTTTTATGACGTAAATGTAATTTAAAACGAAATTGGACATGGAAATTTTTGAATTTGTTATAGTATTTGAAATATTTTTGGAATTTTGAAAAAAGTTTCAGTTTTATCTTGTTATAATTTTTGCAATATTTTTAGAATTTCGAAAAATGTTTGATTTTATTTAATTTTTACAATAGTTTTGGAATTTTGAAAGAAATATGAATTTGTGATTTTGTAAAATTTTCTCGAAACGCTAAATAAATACGTTTTTGAGTAGTTTACTGAGTGTATCATCTTTTCTCTAAATTATGTTTAAATATGATCTGTTTTAATTTTCCGACAACGTATTGATGTTTCGTGTTAGTTTTGTAATAAATTTCCAAACAGAGATAAAAACATACTTGTACTTTAACAAAGAGTTATGTTGCATATATACATCGCTACCCAAAACTAAAAACAATATCCTCATAAAAGTTTTATGCAGAAAACTATATTAAAATCCTTAACCAAAACCTAAGTCTTGATTTCTCAGAGATTGAGATTTCAGCCCCTCCATATTTTTGAAGTGTAAATCAGAACGGTACAAATAGAACAGCAACTACATAAAACAAAATCTTCTTAAATTTGCATTAATTTAAATAATAAATGTTACAATTTCAGTATACACATTTGATGTTGTATTAAAATCTGTATGCATTTTTAATTAATTTTTAGATTGCACTAGATTATTGCACTATAAGTTTGTCAAAAAAATGTTGTCAAGTGTGTCAAAAGAAAGATTTTTATTCATTTTTTTTACCTAATCATTGGAAAAAAAATAAAATTGTTTGTTTGAAATGAAATTTTATTATTATTATTGAGAATTATGGCATTACAAGTTTGTCAAAAAAATGTTATCAAGTATGTCAAAAGAAAGATTTTTATTTATTTTTTACCCAATTTTTTTAGAAAAAAATAAAATTAACATGATATTTTATTATTATTATAGACAATTATGGCATCATAAGTTTGTCAAAAAATAATGTCAAGTGTGTCAAAAGAAAGATTTCATTTATTTTTTTAGCCAATTTTTTGGAAGAAAAATGTAGCTGTTTTTATGACGTAAATGTAATTTAAAACGAAATTGGACATGGAAATTTTTGAATTTGTTATAGTATTTGAAATATTTTTGGAATTTTGAAAAAGTTTGTATATTTGATTTTGTAATAATTTTTGCAATATTTTTAGAATTGCGGAAAAAATTTTAATTTTTGATTTTATAAGAATTTTTGGAATATTTTTAGAATTTTGAAAAATTTTTAATTTTTGATTTTATTATAATTTTTGGAATTTTGAAAAAATTTTCAATTTTTGGTTTTGTAATAATTTTTGCAATAGTTTTAGAATTTTGGAAAAAGTTTGAATTTTTAAGAATTTTTGAAATATTATTGGAATTTAGAAAAAATTTAAATATTTGATTTTATTCTAATTTTTGGAATTTTGAAAACGTTTGATTTTATTTAATTTAACAATATTTTTGGAATTTTGATTATAATTTTCCGGCAACGTATTGATGTTTCGTGCTAGTTTTGTAATAAATTTTTAAACAGAGATAAAAAATACTTGTACTTTAACAAAGAGTTATGTTTGATATACAACGCGGCCCAAAACTAAAAACCATGTCCTCATAAAAGTTTTTTGCCGAAAACTATATCATAATCCTTAACCCAGACCGAAGTCTTGATATCTCAGAGCTGTGAGATTTCAGCCCCTCCATATTTTACTTTTGAGAAACCCCACAAACTCACATCCATTGATATTGGTCCAGTAGCTTATTATATAGCATCAGCTTCAAAAATGTATGCGTAGGCAGAGCAGGTTAGGATAAATAAAAATAAAATTTCAAACAAAATTTACTAAATGCAGTTGTTAAGCACGTACTGTAAGGCATCTTGCAATCCATGAAGTTTTTTAATATTTTGCTTATAAAATATGAATGGCTTGCTAACAATTATGACCTTGGTATTAAAGGAAAAATTTGAAACATTTTCGAATATTTTAAACAAAAAATTTACAAATTTAGAAAGATAAATCTAAAAAAGTTTCAGATTTATTAATCTTTTCACAAAAACTAACATTACATAGCACATACGTAATCAAACTAGAAGACTGAAAATTGTATGATTTTCATAAAACTTTTATAAACTTTCAAAAAACATAGTTTTGCAAATGAAACTCTAAAGAGATTAAAAATGTTGAACTTTTAAACATTTTCTAAAAAAAACTTTGGGTAAACCTTTATATAAGGAAAACCCATCGAAAAAATGATATATGACATTTTCCAAGTTTTCCCCTTTATTCAATTTATTGAAATAATTTGATGTAAGTTTAGCGATGTCGTGGCGACAGTTTTCTAGTTTTTTAGGAAAAAAAATTTAAATTTAAGATGAAAGTTTTGATGGTTATTGTTGTACAAATGATTTATGAATAATTTTAAATAAATGTACTTTTTCGATTATTTGTGGTTGACAGTAGGAGATTTAAGTAGGAATATCTGGTTAGACAAAACATTTTATCGGTGTCATTAAATGTTGACTGTTTTTATTGTGTTTAACCCCCTCGTAAAATATATATTTCAATTACAACGGATAAAGATTTACGGAGTGTTTTTTGCGGTTATGAAAAACAAAATCTTTTTAAAATTGTCCTTCTCATTAAGATAATGGAAAGAGATGAAAAGGTTGAGTTTATATATTGTTTGTGATGAAAATTTAACCATTTGATTAAGAGATCCCCTCAAGGAAAAAATAATTTTCACATCACTAAATGATTGATTATTGTATCATGTGAATATTTTTTATGTTAATCAAAATGTCATATTTGTATATCCTTGGGCGATTTTAACAAATTGTTATATGATTTAGATGCATAGGTATTTACAATACAATGTAATTAAGCTTCAGGAGTGGGGAACACAAATATTTCATTTAAATAAAAACACTCTAGATGGTAGTTGTAAGGAGAAAAAGTTTCCAGCACAAAAAATAAATTCGTGTTATGATTGATTTGAAAATTAAACCAAAGGCAAAGAATAAAATTATTTCGTTAATATTTTTTTTGAAATTGTTTAATAAAATTATTTTCTTACTAAAGCAATGGGATAAAAATCAATGTTTATCATACAAAGGATATGCGGTAAATAATTATGCACGAAATACGAACGTTGTTATGTCAGAAATACCATTGTTAATGATGGTAATTGTTAAATTTTTCGGTTCTTGTTCCCGGTATGAGACATCTCATGGGTATTGGGTCTGCCCCACGATTTGTAACAATTAATTTAGCATAACTACATGTTACAACTAACCTATAAGGGTTAATTATATTTTTTCTTTAAAACAATTTAAGTAAGTCTATTGAGCTGCTTTTGATTAAGAAAAAAGAGAAAAAATGATTTACTTCCTGACATCGAAGCAGAATATGCACAATTTATTGCCTGGCTCGGCAACTTTGAAATTGGATGTATTTGAGTATTTGGACGATTTACTGATGGTTTCAGCCGATTTGAAAGAACATGCGTCCTTGTTGAGTAGGGTTGCAAATATAATGAAAACAGAAAAATTAGCTGTCAACACCGAAAAGAGTAAATTTGGTGGTACCGATCGATATGATAAAGTGGTATTGATGGCAAGTTTTTCAAGTCTAAAGAAAGATCGGTCACTGTGCCAATTCCTTTGGATGGCAAGGTGGTACCTGAGGTTTATATTTGAGTATACAACCAATACGCAAAAATTTTATTGAAATGAAGCTGCTCAAAACGCATACAATGCAACGCTACCTCATGTGTGATTGGATGCGTAATTCTCCAAAAATCTAAACAGGACAAAGTGCATTCTATCACCTATTTCTATCACCTATTTTTATTTTATAAAAATAAAACTCGGCAAATTGGCAATACAGCGTAACCGAGCTAGAATGCTTAACTGCAATATGAGAGTTACAATGTTTATAGACAATTAGATGTTTAGATGCGGTTGAAAATCTTAAACTTCATCAGTTGGAACCAGTAAGAGTCAGATTTTATTTTTTCCCACTAATCAGCACTGTTTTATTGATTGAAAATAAGTTTTATTGTTGATATATGTTGTATAAAGCTCACTTTTAAATTTGATGTTGCAAGAGATTTAATGTTTATATTGTCTGGTAATACAGACAAATAAGTATTCAAACCTCACGATAGTAAACCAAATAAATATTTTTAATACTTATATCATTTATTCTTTGTATGAATAAAATAAAAACATTTTTATTACATGACTATTATTTTCTAATAAAAATGTCGTACTCACAATATTACAAACCAAACAAATATGCTCATAAACCAAAATATGAAAAACGAAAGATACCATCATAATGCAGACCATATGGTCAAACTTAGAAATAAAATTAAATCGTCATAAATGAATCTCGTTATATAATACATTAAACGGTCCAGACTTCCATCTAACACAATTTATATCTCAATAATATTTTCTTATTATTTCTTTTAATATTTTTTTATCTTCAAACGATTAAATTATCCATGAACCAAATTTTACTCAAAGACTTTTAGTCAAACAAAAACTGGAAATAAAATGAAAACGGAAATCATAAAAGTAAAAAAAAAAAGATAGATTCTGGTTTTTATGTCTTAGAGATCTTTTTTGTCCTTTTTATTTCATCATAACATAAAAGCTTATTTATTAAGAAAAGTAGATGTACATAAATTCGTTACTTTCAAACGTAAAACAAAAATTTAGAGTTTGATGTGATAAAAAATTTTAAGTTTGAAAATTATGGGAGATGACCATGGTTTTCTTGAAATAAAGTTTTCGAAAGTTCATTCAAAATAAAAGAAATTCAATTCCTTCAACTCATAAAAGCTGTAAACACCCATATAAATAAAATAAAAAAATTTCGTGCCACCATTTTAAATTTCTCAAAAAGTTTATTAAGAACAAGAAGAAATAACACTAGAATGACAACAACAGCAGATTATCCGAACACAAAAAAAATAATAATAATCAACAATGTAAACTTTATTTGTTACTCTCTTGCCTCTTTTATGTGAGTGAGCAGAATGAAAACAATGAAACATTACCGAAAAAGCTAAGTGGTTTTAAGATTTTTCTTGATATATTATCAAGATTAAGAATTAAAATATTGGTATGAAAAGGAAATGAAAAAAGAAAAACAGATTCTTTTGAATTTTTCCCAAAAAAAATAAAAAAAAATATGAAGTATAACTCTCTTTTTAGTTTTCTTTTCTTTTTGTTTTGGGTTAATAATTTGAGTTAAGATTAAGACAAGAGTGTTAATTCTCATGAATATAAATTTAATTTCAGAGTAAGGTTTTATAAATGCTTCTGTTTTTATTACTGTGGTATTATAAATGAATAGAAATTATGGACATTCATTTTCTCATTTATTAAACATAATGGTACATATTTATGTTAAGGTTTATTTCATAAACTTTACAATTTGGTGTTTGTGTGTGTGTGTGTAACATTAGTCTGGTGGAATGAAAATGCGGTTTTTATTAAAGAGAATAAAAAATAACAAACATTTAATTACGTTGATCTGATATTAAAGTAATAAGTTGATACAATTTTGTGACTTTAAGGGTTTGTAATTAAAAACTTATTGGATGTTCTGAGTAAAAAATGATATATATTGAGTTTTAAATTGGAGTGGTCAACAATTTATTATTCTTTCTTTATGTGATTTAACATCGGTGAACACTACTGTGAGTACTTTGTTAAGCTGTATAACAAAATTAATTATTATAGAGATTGGTTTATTAATTACTTACGTCTGACTACACAAATCCTCTGGAATAAGTCTGCTGGCCATAACTGCATTGAAGTTCCAGAAGAGCAGAAGAGCAAGTGGTGTTCGAACGAAAGCCAGGAAAGGGTCAAACAAACCTAAATTACACAGTCCAATAAATCTCGCATCGTACGCTCTGAAAACGATAAAATATGTCTAACACGTTCGGTATGAACTTCTCTAGCGTTGCCCTCTCTACTCGTACAAGCATGCATGTCAAACTGAGTAATCAACAAAAACGGCATTGGATAAAGTCATAGAAGATGTAACGATCAGCTCTGTTTCGATTTCTGGTCTAAAGTAAGAATTAAAACTATTTAAAAAACAGTTCCATAAAAACAAATTATCCTATTTTCAGCTCTTACCCTATACCAAATTAAAAAAATCAAGAGCGAAAACATCCAAAGAAACTCCGTAAATCAATTTTTTATATCTGAAATAATAGAAATTGGGTCATACAAATGTCATATCAAAGAGAGAATATGAAATTTTCATCAAAGTGATCAATGTGAATAAGTTTGTAGTTCTTCAGAATTTAGTAATAATGAAATTGTAGCCTTGATTTTCGTGCTGTTATGTGTATTGATTTTTTTTTATTTAATTAAAACAGGTTTTTACAGAGAATAATATTCTCATTCCACAGGATCTGTATTTGAGGTCGTGTGGTGAAAACTATTGGTCGTGAGGAGCAATTTATTTTGTTAAATTTAAGAAATATAAGTGAAATTCAGTTAGATAGATCTGGAAAAAAATTATAACTATGGGAGTCTATGGCATAGTCAGGGTACGATGTTTAAAACTTGCAGTCACGTTAGGGTGAGAATTTGTTCTTATATTTTTTATTAGAAATATTTCATTATTATTAACTATAATTTTCCTTTAATTAAATCTGGTAATTAAATCTTTTTGTTAATATAATATGTTTTTAAGTTTTATGAGAGATCTCCCAAACCTGGTTTCACTTCTAACAAGAACTGGAATTTCTTCTTTAAACGTCCAAAATAACATAGAGATCGAGAACTGAGAGCACATTAAAATACAAGGAGGCACTTGTATGCAAATTTATGGCAATCCAAGGGATCTTTGATGATATGTCCATTTTCTTGCTGTTATTGAAATGACCACTAAAATTCTAATTCTAAAACTCTGAACATATTATAGTATATTTTGGCGTTGATTATTAATATGCTATACATAGTCGAAAAACTACGGCTTCACTAGGAAATACATCGGTAACTATCAGGGCTTCTAGAGTCCCACATGAGGATTACTCTCTCCCTTTATTCAGCTGGTAGTCGCTTATGATCTTCTCGATAAGCGGAAACATTCTTGCTTTACCACTGTAGGCTGCATCAGGTCTATTGTCAATAAACGAACCCATGCAGTCTTATACCGTAAAGAATTGGTAGAACACGGTGGTTTTATCTGTCAGGGCTATCGAGCAGTTACAAAAAACCTAGGAGATTAATTGCTTAGAGTGTGATCTTGGACAGCTAGTTCACATAGAATTTACACCTAAAATACATTTCTGGCAAACCAAACAACGCTTCCTTCTTCTGCAGAAACTTTGTTTGGAAGACATGAAAATTAGGCCCCAGAATTTCACTTTGTTAACATAAAAGTTTAATAAAACCTATACTATCATATGCAGCTTTGATCTAGTGACCGAAAACAAGCCAAATATTTTCTCAGACAGTGCCTAGAAACATACAGAAACCTGTGTGCCTCTGTGTCACAGGTGTCTTAGAACTACATTAACATCAGTAATGAAGATCCTTATACATTAAATATGTAACAGCATCAAGCATAGCCTCATAGGCTACAGTTTATCAAAATACTTAGTCTTGACAATCTGACAGGTCAACTAATGTTCCCCTCGTAACAACGAAGTGTATCAAATGTTATTGATCAAATATATCAAATGTTATTGATCTAGATAGACAGATAATTGTCCACTTAGGGGCCAAAATAGGTATTGGGAGCTACTTACGATCAATATCAATTGATTTCATCGTCTGGTACACGGATGAATTCTGAACAAATGAATGAATGACGGATGCATTCTGAAGGCACTGGTGCGAGGGTGTTTGGCCCCGACTCGCAACAGATTCGCTGGCAACAAAATAGGTCAGCACAAAATTCATTGGTCCAAAGCAATGCTTTGGTCTTATCAAGTAATAGAAAAATAATAGAAAAATCTATTTAATTTGAAAAAACCGGTTCGCATAACTTCTTTAAAGCCGCTAAGGCTATCTAAGTCAATTTCTGTAAATCTTCTCTTCCTCCTCTTGTTAATAGAGATATATCTATTATTGACCCAAAAGAAAAGGCTAATTTGCTAGGACATTTTTTTTCTATAACTTCTACATTAGTCGAACCCATTTACCTACCTAGATCTATTCCTAAAGCATCGCTCAAAATGAAGCGAATGATTTATCATAAAAAGATTATTCAAAAAATGCTTTTACAAATTAATTTCAACAAGGCATCTGGGCCTGAGCATATTCCTCCAATTGTGCTAAAAACGTTTGCTAGGGAGCTAGCACCTATGCTCACTAAAATATTTTATTTGTCTTACAAGAAAGGGATTTTTCCTGAAATATGGCAAATTGCTACTGCTAGTGTACAGCCAGCCAGTTGCAAAAAGGGTAGTAAAACTAACCCATCCAATTACATACCCATTTCAATTTTGTCAGTAGTTTCTAAAGTTTTTGAGAAATATATAAATTTTGAATTAATGAGCTTCTTAGAGTCTTCCAAATTACTTAATGAAAGACAATACGGCTTCCGAAAAGGAAGAGCAATGGGAGATTTCCTTTCGTTTGCTACTCATCTTTGGAACAAATCCCTTGAAATCTTTGGTGAGACTTTCGGTGTTGCTCTTGATATTTCCAAAGCACTTGACAAAGTTTGGCACAAAAATCTTATATGCAAATTAAGATGTTATGGTTTAGATGAGTCACTAATTTCTTCGATACAAAGTTTTATATCTGAGCGAAAATTTCGAGTCAATGTTGACGGTATTTCATCGGATGTATTTTCGTCTAATGCAGGAGTTCCTCAAGGTTCCGCTTTATCCCCAACTCTTTTTCTTATCTATATTAATGACTTATTGGTTTTAACAATTAATCCTATCCAAAGTTTTGCTGATGATAGCACTCTTCATGCGTCTCATGCTGTACCTAGATTATATTCACCATTAGCGCTTAATAACTGTAGATCAAATTTGATAGATTCATTAAACGTTGATCTTAAAACTATTTTTTATTGGTGTGTTGCCAACAGTGTAGAATTCAATACGTCCAAAACACAAGTTTGCCATTTTTTAAGATTGTCAACACCTAACCCCTTTCCATTGAAATTTGATTCCAATTTGAGAAAGAGTTGCCTAAGTCTGCAAGCCTATCGAGTCATACCAGAGCATCGGTAGCGGCCCATCCTTTTACGGTTCAAATAATTAGATGTAGAACTGTAGCCTTCCAGCGCGACTTTTTCAACAGAGTCTCTCATCTCTGGAACTCGTTCCCTTCGTGGGTTTTCCCTGATAACTTTAATCCTCAAAAGTTCAAAGTCGGCGTTCATAAATTTCTCAAAGAAACTTAATTCTCAATCGACTATAATCCCTAGTTGGCATGGTATCTTCGGATATTCAGAGACGTTAATATATAATTAATTATATTAACACTAAACATACCAAACACCAAACATGCCATTTGCTATCCAAAATCAATCATTTTGCTGAACAACTGTTTGGAGAATATCAGTGTGGTTTCCGGCGGGGCCGAGGTACCACCGATGCACTTTTCTCGATAAGGATGATTTTGGAAAAGTGTCGAGAGTTCAACATACCTGTGCACCAACTTTTCGTTGATTTCAGGCAGGCCTACGACTCTCTCGAACGAGAGACTCTATGGTCTGCTCTGATGTCAATGGGAATTCCTGGTAAACTGGTATCACTATGCAAAATGACAGTACAGAACTCTCAATGCTGTGTACGAGTAGAGAACGAAATATCAAAGCTTTTTAAAGTCGACTCCGGTTTAAGACAAGGTGATGCTATCTCTCCTATACTTTTTAATATAGCCTTGGAATATGTGTGCCATCAAAAGAAACTACCGACTAATAACAATGTCTTGTCAATAAACTCAGTACAGATGATTGCTTACGCTGATGATGTTGTCATCCTCGGCCGAAGTGAAGCTGTTATGAGTGAGACTTTCAAGTCGCTTGAGAGTGGTGCTAGGAAAATTGGTCTGCAAATTAACTACAATAAAACCAAACATATGAATGTTTCAAGAGAGGCTGAGAAGAAAGATTTGATGTGCGGCGATGAACGAATTGAGGGAGTTGAATCTTTTAAATATTTGGGATCAATGCTTGACTCAAACAACAGCATACTTACAGATATTAAAGCTCGAATCGCTGCAGGTAATCGAACTTTCTACTCAATTAAACCTCTCCTTGGATCACCGTATGTTTCAACTAACACCAAGCTCAAGTTATACAAGACATTGATTAGACCGGTTGTGATGTATGGGTCACAAACGTGGACCCTTACACAAAATGACGAATCGCATTTATCTGTATTTGAGCGTAAGATCCTACGCTACATTTTTGGTCCACTTAAGACAGACGATGGAGAGTATAGAACCCGGTATAACTTTGAGATCAGAGACCTTCTTGAGGGTCCTGATATAATAGGTTGTATCCGTTCTAATAGGATTGCTTGGTTTGGGCATGTTCTACGAGCCGATTCACAGTCTGGAATGATTAGAAAAATGTACGTTAGTACCCCAGGGAGTGGTAGACCGCGAGGTAGACCACGACTACAATGGGAGACTGACGTAATAAACGACCTTAAAAAAATCGGCTGCCATGGTAATTATGTCGCTGTTGCGAATGACCGTGGTGAATATTCAAAGCTGATTAACCTGGCAACGCTCCTACACGGAGCATGAACGCCTTAAAAAAAAAAAAAAAAAAAAAAAAAAAAAAAAAAAAAAAAAAAAAAAAAAAAAAAAACATGCCAAACATCAAATAAAAAAAAGGGTGCGCCTAAGCTGGACACAGGAACATGGGCACAGGAACAAAATAGACAACTATGGAGAAAGCAGGAGCGTCTTTAGAATTCTAAAAATTATAAATGGGCAACCTATCTGTCTCTTGTCTAAAAACCTTTAAATCTTAGGAGTGAGAGAGAGAGAAAGAGAGACCTTTTCTAACTTCCTCTACTAACACTTCCTCTACTATGTTAAGGGGCTCGTTTAAGACCAAATTGCACATTCAAAAGTGACATCGACATTATTTGTCGCATAACATCGGGTTTAAGCACAATATAATTTTAGTTTACAGCACTGCTCGAACTAGCCAACCTAATAGGATTTGGAAATCAACCGAAACGTTGAACAGAGCGGATGTATAATCGAAAATAAAAATAAAAATATTGAAAATTAAAATCTTTAAATATTAAACATATTACAAGTATTAGTGCTTTGTGATTGTGAAAAAAAATTTATTACGATTAATAAAAAAAAACCAAAAATTTATTATTTTACTGAGTAGTTGATCCACTTAAACGGTATACAGTAATTGAAATACGTAAACTAGAAAAAACAAACGCTAAATGGAGACACGCCAGTCAAATAAATCTAAAACGAAACCAGTTGGGTTACTTATGAACCAAGTCATAAATGATGCTGAATATGAACCGTCATTGAAGGACATTTTTTTGTTGTTGAAAGAAGTTCATAACTCAATCGAGTTTTTTGCTGAAAAATACGATAAACTGCTAGAAAGAACCGAAAAAATTGAAAAAGAAAATAATGATCTAAAATCCGAAATCAAGACTATCAACATCAAATTAGAAAACATTGAAAGAGAACATAACTATCATCAAAAACAATTACTTGGAAAACACCTCACCATCCATGGTATTCCCATCAGCGAAAAAGAGAACGTTAGTGAAACAATACTCAAAACTGCGAGTATACTGAACATTAATTTAAAAGAAACGGATATATTAAACTCCAGAAGAATGGTCTCCCGGAACAACAGAAATCCACCAATTATAGTAGTGGAACTTGCAAATACTGAAATCAAGGAACTGCTAGTCGCGAAAACAAAATGGACCAATCTTACTAAAACAACTACAAGGCACATCAAAATCACCAACTCAACAAAAAATATTTATCGAAAACCACCAAATCACTGTATGATGAAACACGCAACCTAAAATCAAACTTTAGCATAAAGTTCATCTGGGTAAAGAATGGAAGCGTGTTTATACGGATAAATGAAGACACGCTAATAGTGAAAATCTCTCACCATAGCGACCTCACAAAGTTAAAAACTTCTCTTCAAAGCAAAGCAAAATAGTATGTAAGTAATTATACCACACAATTGTTTAAAAAAAAATTGTTAAATGCATTCCAAAAACACAAGAAACTTATCTAACTACAACAAACACATTAATATCGAAATAGAAAATATGGTAAACAAACAACACAACAACTTATTTGGCATTAACATTATGTATATAAATATAAGAAGCGTCAGAAATAAGTTGGATGACGTTGAACTGCTCATTCAAAATAACAAACCAATACATATCATTGTACTAACTGAAACATGGCTTTCGGACAACGAAACACATCTATACAATATACAAGACTATGAACACTTCTTTTGCACACGACCAACAAGAGCAGGAGGGGTATCGATATACATACATAATACATTTAATGCCAATATTATACACAACCACGAATTCGAGGGCAACAACATACTTGGACTACACATTTACAACGAATCTACAAACATAAATATATTCGGGATATATAAAGCACCAAACTCAGATTACAACATATTTTCTACCCAATTAAAAACACTATTACAGAATTTCAAAACTACAATTTACTTCGGTGACTTTAACATAAACCTCATTAATACAGACAAACTTACCACAGATTACGTAAATTCAGTATACACTAACGGACATATTATTTTAAATAAAATAGATCAGATAAATATAACAAGAAAAAGTAACCAAATAGGTACCATCATTGACCACGTTATAACTGACATTATCACAAATACATATGCACTGTATTTACAGGACATACCCATTTCGGACCACAGACACATACTTTTAAATATTGCAAACATAAAAAACGTAAACAAGGAGGAAAAAATAGATAAAATAGAACTAACAAAAATAATTATGTCAACCGATACCGAAATGTTCATAAAAAATATACAAAATTGCATTAAACAACATACGACAGAAAGCCATAAACCCGTTATCAAAAATCAAAAATTTATCAAACCTTGGATGAATCACAAAATTCAAAAGATAATTAAACAAAAAACTTTTTTTATAAATTAAAACAAAAATATGAACAAAACGAGTATTACAACAAGCAATTTATATATTATAGAAATAAGGCAAACCAACAAATTAAACACCAAAAACAGACAAATTTAACGAAAACTTGGATAATAGTAAAAAATTTTGGAGAACCACCAATGAGATACTTTTTAACAGATCGAACGACAAACAAAAAACAGCGATAACACTACAACAAGACAATACAATAATAGACAAACAAACCGAAGTAGCCGAGGTAATCAATGACCATTTTATCAAAATTTGCAGCCCCGCACACAACCACAGTCTAAATATCAGAAACCAACTGAAACAAACCCACACACCGTGCGCATCGCTAAACTTATACAAGACAACGCGTACTGAAATAACACAGATAATAAAATCACTCAAGCGAAGTACAGCGAGTGGACATGACAAAATACCCATGACCTTTTTTAAAACGTTTGTAGATACGCTCAGCCCCAAGATATCTAAACTGATAAACGATATGTTTCAATCAGGGTCTTATCCAAATATCCATAAAATTGCCAGAATATCACCAATACATAAAACAGGTAGTAAACAAGATATAGACAACTATAGACCAGTTTCTGTTTTAACATCATGTTCAAAAATTTTTGAGAAAGCAATACAAACGAGACTAAATCATTTCCTGACCGACAACAATATAATACATGAAAACCAATTTGGATTTGTGACAAGTTCAAGCACACTTACTGCATGCACACATTTAACAAACTTCATTGAAACTAATATTGATAAAGGAAATACAACAGCCTGTCTTTTTTTGGATGTTAGAAAAGCATTTGACACCGCGCAACATGATATCCTATTTGAAGACTTGCACGAAATTGGTATTAAAGAAGTCCCACTTAAACTACTTAAATCTTTTCACACAAACAGACAACAATTTACAGAAATAGGCTCGTGCAAAAGTAAAACAAAAACAACAAACCAGGGACTAGCTCAAGGATCCATGCTCTCAGCACCAGAATTCTCGATCTATAATAAAGGCATATCCAACCTCAAACTTAATGGAAAACTCCAGATGTATGCTGTTGACGCGGCAATTATGTACACGGCCTTAACAACAGAATCTATTCTCAGTCAGATACAAGATGACATTCAAACGATAGCCCATTTCCTCCAAGAAATTAAATTACAATTAAACATAGCCAAAAGCAATTACATAATATTCACCAAACACAAACCGATAGCTGAAGAAAACATCATCGATATAACATTAACGAATAGCATAATAAAACGGGTTAATAGCACAAAATATTTATAACTGATAATAGATGATAAATTAAACTGGGCACAACACATCGATAAAATCAAAAATAAGGTAAGACCAATTATTTTTGCATTATATCGTTTGAAACCATACTTACACAAACAAGCACTCTGGAACATTTACAACGCACACATCATGACACACCTTTTATATCTGAACCCAATATGGAACAATGCTCCACAATATAAATTGAACGAACTGCAAGTTCTTCAAAACAAAGCTATCAAAATAATAAAAGGATACCTTAGCTACAACCAACACGATCATTGTACACTCTAGACACTAAACTAATACCCATAGAAATAATCTGCAAATTACAAACCACAATCCTTATATTTAAAATAAAAAACCAACTAATTAAACACAACTTTCAACTATCATACAGAACTGACACACATGCGCATGAGACACGACAAATGACTGATTTAAATCTTCCTCAGATAAGAACCAATACGGGACGTAATACACCTCTTTACAAAGGAATGAGTCTGTTCAACAAGTTACCAGAAATACTTAAAGATACCAAAACACTCGCACAATTCAAACACAACGCACTGCAATATTACATGGAAACATACATACAACCAAACACATAATACATCAGTTTATGTTATTTGTTATATTAATTGAAAATTGCTATATTGAAATTGATTAAAATTTTTAATTGTTATATTAAGATTACTATTTTAAGTTTATTACTTTAAGCTCTGTACAACATAATAATGAACGAATTTCAAAAACTATTATTTTTAAATTTAATTTAAGTTACTTACAAGATATCCTCTTTTGTAACTATACAAGAAATAAAAAAAAATATAAAAAAAAAAAAATAGCTCAGCTGCAAGCCCCATTCCATAAGTTTAATTACCCTTCTTCTTATATACAAAGGTGACACAACAATGACAGCATCTGATGAATAACTAATGTCAGTTAGATTTCTTTTTAATTTTTAATTAAAGGGTTTTAACGAATTGTTGAAAGCTATAAACTTCTTTGTGCAGATAAAGATTGTGCTTTATGCACCAACGTAGCATAGAAGTGGAGGAAATGACACAGAGAAATTGATTGTCGGAACTCAATGATTAGTCGTCAATTAATAAACATCCTGATCGTTATAATCAGATCTTTCTGATATTTATAAAACCGACCAGCAATTTATCAAGTGATGTCTCTTATTCAAAAACAAATAACTATATATGGGTTGTTTATGTTTCATTACAGCATAAAATAAACCTATTCAGGAGTACAGTCGTGCTCTATTCAGTTCTAAATTTTGTTCGTCTTTTACAATTTTGGTACTCCTTGTACTCCAGGACTACGGCTTACGCTAATGATTTTTAAAATTTTAAAAAATAAGAAAAAAATAATTAAAAATTCAGAGGTGGAACCGTTGTTTGTCACTTTGAAAAAGAAGAATTACTCCTTTATGTGAATACATTCACAAACAGCCAGTTTCAAACAAAACACCACAAATTGATACGTCAAGAACGTAAAAATAAAAATACTATTGATAACGCTACTTATTTTATGCTTTTGTGTCTTGTTTGAACTAAACTTGTTATAACCATTAAGGTGTCTCTCTTGCCTTTAATGTTTGACTTAAATTTTTGTTTATTTTTCTAATGCAATCAACTCTATTTGTTTTATAACTCAAGCGTTGTCCTAATTAAATAACATTTCTCCCATATGACATTAACGATTCACCCTTATAAATGACTTAAAATGATAAAATACACTAACTCAATCTAAAATCAATTTATTTCCATTTCAAAGGAAATTGCTCCCTTAAAGCATTGAATAAACACATAAACAAACAAACAAAAAATGGGAAGCCTATAGGTTTTTTTTTCAAATACATATTAACATATTAGTTGGGTCACTTCTTTAAATATATAATGTAAATGTATCAACCATTTCCTTTGAAGTGGGTATTCTACCCATTTCATTTCAATTTATAATTCAACAACAATCAAATAAACTAAACCATAAACCAAATTGAAAGCAAACAAAATGCAAATTTTTTTAAACTCAAAATGGTTAGATAGAGAGATAGTATCCTTAAAAAACCTAAAAAGGATAAAATCTTTCAATTTTGGGATTACTACTTTTGATTTGAGACGAAAGATGTTCTTATTACGACTAAAGGCAGATTTCAATTTAATTAAAATATTTACTCTAAACATATTTTTACTCTAAATCTAACCAAACTTGTTAGTTTATAGAAATAGTTTTTTTTTGGATAAACGTTTTACTTGAGTTGATTCTAAAATTGTTAAAATATTCATTCATCCATAAAACTAATTGAATTGAAGCATGAAAAAATCTATTTAAACAAAATGAAAAACTTATCAAACCTAAATAATTGAATTCCGTTAAAATAAAAGCTTTTTTGTAAACTTTTTCTCAGTAAAGTGGATTTTAACCAAATTTTCACTTTAAACCATGTATCTCAACTCAACTTACCCAAATAGTAAATAGATCAAACATCGTTTAAATTCATTTTAATTATTTCACATTTCACATTCATCTGTAAACTGAAGAGAATTCAAATTTCGAAAAAAAAAAGCTTCGACCATAACAACTTAGCATTAAAATGAGTAAAATAATTCTACCTAAAGTAGTTTTAGGTGAACTTTTTGGAAAAATTGTTTTGTAAAAAAGTTTTTATTAGTGGTTTTTTTATGTTGTAGGTAGAAACATGAAAAATTTGATTTTTTTAAAGTATTTTTTTAAATTCTGCTGGTTTATAATGTTTTATCGTTACTATAATAAGTTGTGTCTCTATTATAGAATAAAAAAGAAGATTTCAAATATGCTGAAAGCTAAACATAACATCTTTTGAGCGGATATCCTTTAGAGCGTGTTGCGAAGCAATTTCACCCATCAGATGCTTGCGATGGATAATAGAGAAATGAGTTTAATGGTTCTTGCCTGCCATTTTTTGTGTTTTGTTTCGTTAATTAATTTCGAATATATACTAGGAAAAGATGTGATTCGTGGTAGTCGAGCGGAAGGAAATCTGAAACACAGTTTATGTGTAATTTGATAGTGCAATTTGTAGTAGAATTTGTTTCGTAAAAAATAATTAGAACAATTAAACTTTTTGATAAAATTTGTATTATAATTATATTAAAAGAAAAATTTTCAAGTACTTTAGATGTTATTTCTTTGCTGCTGTTTTATTTATGAAAAGATGAAGTGAGAAATATTCAATGCATTTGATCAGGTTATAACCAAAAACTATAAGTATTTCACTAATAAGTGAAGAAAATGCTTATGAAAGCATTTGATGTAATTTTGTTTGCTAGGACTAATCCTGACTTCTAACATCCGCCCGTTACAGGTAGAGTGGAGCGCCAGTTGGTTATGTTTCTGCAGATAATCAGTGACGTTAATTTTTAATTCTTAAGCCATGTTTCTCCATTTGCCAAAATCCTTCGTTTAATTTTAAGAGACCCTTTAATAATTCAAAATTCCTTGCAAATCGGTTCTGATTTATCTGTCTGTTTTATTTTCATTTATACGAAGTTTTAGCTGCCAACACCAGATAATTTGTTTATTGATTATGGTTAAGGCTCTTTACTAAAAGAATTTTTTATCCCAACTTAAACTCCAAATTTCAACAAATTCATGAAATTGGAATTGAAATTCGATAACTTTTTGTACAACCCAGTATGCTGGCTCCCTTAAAACACATCCTAACTAGGCAAATAGCCACCTTCGTCTGCTCGTTTCTTTTCCTACTCAAAACGTATTCGCTACAAATAAATACTGTCACAGGTCACCATAATCCAAATACTACCGTCAATTATTGAGAAATTAAACACTTTACATATTATAATATAAAAAATAAAGAATATTTACTATCTATACCAATTAAATGGCTTTTATAACGGCAACCTTCTCAAAATCAAAATACAGTCTTCGCAGGCCATCTTGACTTTGTAAGTCAATACATTTACTCCTGTTTTAATCGTAATCAACACTATTACAAAAAAACTACTTAACGACGATCAACTTAATACTTATAAAACTTTGTAACTTACTTTTCCTTGCATTCTCACAGTTTGAACTAGAGCAATTGGCAAACTTTACCTCGAGTCGATTGTGCCGACCATACCAATTTAGGGCATGTTTGCTATCATTTGTCGCGAAATACATTTTTTCATTTCGAGTCTAAATTCTTTTTTCGAACTATCAAAGTTACCAGAATTGCAGCCGCACTACCACCTATCATCCACAAGCCAACGCAAGGGTAGAACGGTTACTAAAAAAACGTAGAACAACTTTGAACTTCGTTTCAAGTCACTTCGCAACTTCATCCCTAAAAATCTCAACACATTTGCAATTTGTTTGCATATTCAAACTAATAAGGTACGTTTAAGCAAATCACTTCTCTGCTTCCGAAAACAATTAGTTTTGGCTCTAAACAGGAAAAAATTCCTTGGTTTTCATAGACCGACTTAAGCCGAATTTTGATGTTTTGCTTGCGTTTTGCTTTAAAAACTCACCAAACTCAAAGAGGTGCATTATTCTTCTAAATGGACGTGAAAACTCATTTTCTCGAGAGGTCTATCTCAAAAGAGGGTGATGTAGCAGCAAATATCAAGATAAAATAAATTATAATAAAATGGTTTTGATTGGGTTAGGTTGTGCAATGGTTGTGTAAGTTAGAGAACAACTAATGAACATTTATATTAAATTAGCTCATTACCTGATTCATCATATTTATTTACAAATAATAGGAACGTTTTTACTTAATATTTTAACTTTCAGTACATCATTTAGGCAATTTTTTATGTTTCATATTTAAAATAAAACATATTTTTTAATAATAATTTTAGATTAAATATAGAATTTTTGTGGTGATTTTGAATTTTAAAGTGTCTAAAAAATGAGGTGTTAAATTTCTGTAAAGTTTTAAAATTTATGAAAAATAATTGCAACACGCATTTAATAATTTTAATTAAAAATAGATTTAAATGAAAAATAAACCCTGATGATGACCAGAATGATCGAAATATTGGGAACAAACTATATATATTTTGAAATATTTCATATTCAAAGATATTTTTCTCGTAAGTAATATTTCAGAATAGAAATTCATACAAAAGTTAAGTTAATGATTTAAATTAATTTTAGTGATTAAATAACGTTGAAGAATTTTGAAGTATTGTTTACAACCCTTCTGAGAGATTGCTTCTTTGTTCGCAATAATTATTTTTGATTATTATATTTTTAAAATACAATTTTTTTTAGTCTGGATGATCTTTCAAGTCTGGACAAACAGTTGTAAAGTATTGGACTTTACAACAAGAATAAATTATTGAAATACTGAATCTATCCCAGCGAATTTTGATTGGATATCTCTTCAAACAACACTCAAAAAAACTCTATATCATACAAATCAGCCATTGTTCTTTTGGTTTTTCGTGCATTAAATTTACCACTATGAGTTTTATTTTCACCTTAACACAATTTCCTAAATCCATCCAAAAGTATGTTATTTTCCTTATTTTCTTTCGGCGGCAACATGTTGTTGCATTTTTGCAGACCACATCACCATGTACATCATTTTTCAGCATTATTTCTAGCAAATTTTTTTGGAACACAAATAGCTAATAAACTTTAAAATGAAAAACTTGATTGTTATTAAATAAAAGCGATAGTTTACTGATGGTAATGTTGACAACATATCTTTTGATTAAAATTTACATAATCTCTCGATCGAACATTTGATCGATTATTTAAAGATTTTCCATCTCTTACTTCTTTTCAACTATACTTCTCATCTTATACAAATTTAAAATGTTCACATATCATCTCAATATAAAATGCTAGTCAAATTATTTCCATATACCATTTCAATAAATTCTAGTCAAACGAGAAAATATTCTCCTCTACAAATACAGACAACCATTCTACTTTTAAAAAATTTGAACAACCGTATTATATTTACATGTAAAAAGCTTTACATAACTAAATTTTTATTATTTATGAAGATAGAAACATGTATTACTGCTAGTGTGATGCAACAAAGCATCATATCATATAAAATCATATAAAAGGGCTGGAATTCAGTATCCCTTAAAAATGTATTTTATAATTTTTTACTGCACATTTTTTTGAATAAAATTAAATAATAGCGTGTTTTCATGTTTTCCTTCCCAACTTAGTTCCAAACCTATTTAATAAAAAAAACTTCGAAACTCTTAGAAAATACAGAAAGATACGAAAAATAACGAAAAATATGAAGTGAGCCAAGTGTAAAACACTCATAATCGTATTTATTAACCGTGTGGAAGTGAGAAGAGAAAACACCATTTAAAACCCAGCCATGTGAGATATCTTCTGAACGAGCACTTTATTCAAGAAACATTGTAACTATTTTTAGAATTTTGCAGTGCACAGTTTTTGAATTATTGTCAAACAAGTGCAACAAAAGTTGGTCCCACCCCTTGGGTTTCGAGCTTAATTGACAGAAAAATTTGAAAAAATTCACAGAAAAGGGAAGTTTGATAAACTCTGAACAAAAACTACAGCAAAGTGTCACATAATTATTTTTCTGTAGTTTAAGAGAGTGAGATTGAGGAAGAGAGAAAACAAATTATTTTTTATCCTAACAAATGGGGTGTCATAGGAAAGAGCACTTAATTTAAGAAACGTTGTAATTTTTTTTAGAATGTTGCGGTGCACAGGTTTTGAATCATTATCAAAAAAGCAACTGAAAGTTGGTCCGAAACCGGACGTCTTTCGATCCGACAATCAACCTTACACAACCTCACACACACAAAAGACGAACTATGGAATCATGCTCTAAATTATTAAACCCAACAGCTGTTAACAAAAAAACAGATACTAATAATATTGATAATCAATACAATCAAATAATAAAACGATCTAGACCAAGGCTAACATCAGCTTACTAACACACATTCTATCCCTGTCACACACTCACCAAAACAACAATACAAACCAGAACTGCTATAAACAACACTACCAACCTATTATGATTTCCATAATGTAAAATTTTGTAAAATTAAAATTCTGTGAATATGTAAACTTCATATTAATGTTAGCATGAAAACATATAACATGCAAAATAATTGTTAAAATATCCTAATTAAATAGTAATATGACATAATGTTAATTAGTGTTGTCTTAAAATTAGTATTAATTGTGATATATATCAGTAATTTGTTATTATTCTAGTGTTTAAATTAAGAAAATATTCTTCATTAAAAGGTATGCTCTGTATACTTATTTACATTTCAAATTTTCCATGGCATGGATTGATCTAGTTACTCTCTAATTGCATGTAACTGTTTAATTCTCTGAAAATTTCTAATTTTTTAACAAATTTTTTTAATCTCTTGTAAAATTCTTTAAAATATTTTAAAATGTTTTTGTTCAATTTAATTATCTTTATAGAACCGAAGTTTATAAAACTGAAGCATGAAAACATATAACATGTAATTGATTTGTTAAAATATCCTAATTAAGTAATACTTTGACAAAATGTTAATTGATGCTGTCTTAAAATTAGTCTAATATGATATATAGCCGTAATTTTTATTATTCTATTGCTAAAATTAAGAAAATATTCTTCACTACAAGGTATGCTTTCTTGTAATTATATAAATTTTAATTGTTCCATGATATAGAATGATATAGTCTCACTCTACTTACATGTAACTGTTTAATTCTCTGTAATTTTTCTAAGCTTTTTAACTAACCTCTAACATTTTTTTAAATTTCTTGTAAAATTTTTGTTTTGAAAATATTTTTAAATGTTTTTGTTCAATCTAATTGTTTCTATAGAACCGAAGTTTATAAAATATGCTGATCATGACCCACATAAGGGTCGAAATATAATATTATATTGTAAACTACAACATTTCTTTCAATTGGTTTGACGCTGCAGATTTAAACAATATCTCAACTTTAAAAAACTTTTTTTATATTTTAAGCAATCGGTATTTTAATCTAATATAAATAAATGGTTATGAATTATAAATCAAATTGAATTAAAGATTAAATAATATCTACATATACAAAATAACTGCTGTTATTTATTATGAAATAAGGAATCTGATAGAGCCAATTAGGTTTTTACTATAGTAAATTGAAATTTAAATTCCATGTAAGTGTATATGTATTAGAATAAATTTTTAACCAATTTGATGCAGCATGGGGGGGGGTTCGAACCCCCAGCAACCCCCCCTTGCGTACGCCACTGAGTACACATAAGTGTTTTTATGTTTATTGACATGGATTATTTTAATATAATAAACTGAAATAATACCGGAACCAAAATAAAATAGTAAATCATTTCGAAAACTTCCTTAGATATGAATATTTTTGTTTTAGAGGAAAACTCGAAATTGGTTCGTGGTTACAGTTTTGTAATAACTTTTCATTACGGTTTTGTAATAATTTTTCTAGGGCACAATTTTCGATATCATATGCTTTAATAGACGGCTCGTTAATTGTCAATTATTTGTTGTTTTTACAAAATTCTCATTCCATTCAATATCTTTAACTAGCTACATCTAGGTTGTGATTATGCATGTAGGTACCGTAAATAGTTGAATTTTACTACCCCAGTTATCGTCATTGTCTAAATTTATCTTTTAATTTTAACATTTGTCATTATAAATTTTCAATTTTGTGATACACTGCTTGATCCATATACACCACAAAAAAGGTTTCATGATGACAAATGAACCAGAAACAACAACAACAAAAGTCAATTAACCTCTTAGATCATCAGATCACTTACTAATTTCAGCGATACGATAGCAAATTTTATAACCCTTAAGAGTTTCTGATGTAATTACAAACGGAATTCCAAACCGATTTATTATTCCGAAAACTTAGTCTTGGTTCGTGAAAAGCAGCTGGAAAACGATGAGACTAACGCACCGCAATTTAAAATTTACAATGTACAATAGACTCAAGAAACTCTCAGGGTCTACAAAAAAGCAAAACACATCAACCGATATAAGATTGAGTTAACCAAATAAATTTTAATCAAAAATAAAGTAAACAAGTTTGGCCAACATTCAGTGGGCCATTGCTTTAAAGAAAAAAGTTTTGGGTTAAATTTTTTCAGTACACTCAAAAATTGTTCAACCCCTCCATCCACCTAAACTTATTCGCCCAGTTAAAACAAGAATGAAACCAATTGTTTTTTTGGAGTAATATAGTCGGAACAATATTTTTTTCTATCAATACCAACCAGATGCGCACACAAGGGGAGGGGAAGGGGGCTTCGGGTCCGGACTAAATTAATGTATTTCTCAAATAATTTAGCAACAATTGACAAGATTTATATGGGTTTGTAATTTGTTGGATCCGCTTTAGCACCTTTGTTGAAACTGCTGTAAGCTAGCTATTTGCCAAAAATTCTCTTCTTATATGACAAATAAAACATTTGATGCTAATACCTTAGCAAATGTTTTAAGAGTAATTGAAGAAATATTATCTGGCCCAGATGTCTTATTATGTTCTGGATTATATTTTTACGAAAATGATCCGGTCCATTTTCTTAGAAACTACAGGAATTGGCCTAGGCTACAAATTAAGCTCTACTAATGGCTTTATAAAAATTGCGTGAACCATCCTGGGCTGCTCAGCAAATTTAGTAGCTTTTTCGTAATAAATAGATATTTCTTTGCATCTATTAGTTTTCTAATAAGCATTTTTTTTAAATTTTATTGCATTTTTACATTTACTAGAAACCCGTATATCAGTCAGTCTTCGGAACGATCTATTGGAATAAACTTGCCCGTTCCCACGTGTTTTATTTCTGAAAAGTATATGCAGAAATGTTTGAATTAATTGGTCCCTGCAAATCTGCAGTTTTATAATCCCAAACAAGACTCGGATCAAATTTAATTTCCTTAGGAACTTATAAATTTAAATATGTAAAAAACAAATTATGATCTGTTCCACTAAAAAGTTCTGATACTCTAAATTGTACCAACGAAAGATTATTTGTCAAAAAAAAAATAACGCATTTTGGCCAGGATTGTCAGAAGCTCTGGTAGGTTGGTCCATTATCTGAGTTTAAAAAATATTAAAATAAAATTTTAATATAATAATAAAAGAGTATAAGTTTTGTTTGACTAGAATGTTTTCAATAAATTCCTTCCCTTCTCAATAATGAAATCCCAACAAAAATATTTGTTTTCCAAAACAGCCAAATTGGCCAGCCAATACAGTTTTCGCAACAAAGGATCTACAACCGATCTATTGAACTATGTCACACATCGTTGGAACAGAACACTTGAAAAAGATTGTAAAACTTATGTTATCGCATTAGACATCTTAGAAGCATTTGTTCGAATCTGGCGTGCCAACCTGATCAACAAGCTCGTTTCGTACGTATTTCAACCCCTAGTCGTAAGATTCACAATTTTCTCACCGACTGATACATTTCGGTATCCATCGATGACTTTTCCTTTGAGTCGAAATTAATTAACGCAAGTGTACCCTAACGCTCAGTTTTATTCCCTAATCTATTTTTAATTTATATAAACCCACTATTGAAAATCACCAGTAATCCGATAAATAGTTTTGCATATGATTATCGACTATCGTACACTGCACAAGTCATTCCTAAAAAAATGGTAAAAAAAGACCTAGAAAAAAATCGCCGATCGGGGTGACAAAAATTTGTTTATTTTAATTCCACTAAAACACAGCTATTGATATGGTTTCCAGATCAAAAATAGAGTTTCCCAATGATATTTCAATTAGTATAATGTGTGATGAACAGTCAGCCGAATGTGAAAGCTTTCGTTTATTGGGAGTCAGAATTTCCAACTGTGGAACGATCATATAATGGCAGTGGCAAAAAGCGTGTCAACAAAACATGGCCTCCTTATTACATGTAAAAACTATTTCACTCCGCATCAATTACTCCACATTTATAAGTCCTATATTCGTTTATTCGTTTCTGTATGGAGTATTATTGCCAAGTCTGGAGCGCTACATCTGTGTCCGTCCTAGCTCTTTTGGACTCTGTTCTTGCTATGCGAATGAATTATATATGATCGAAATTTAACATCAAATTTTGCTTCCCTATACAACATTTTCGAACTGTTGCTGATATCGTTGTTTTTTATAAATTTCGTCACCAGCAGTGTTCGGATGTTGAAACCACTCACTATTATGCTGACATAATTCAGAGGGATTTTTTGTACAAATCGTACAAATGGAATGCTTTTCTCGAACCAAAAGTCTCGGGGACGTTCAATCCATAAAAACATACAAAACATTCAGCAACACATCAGAATGCAAGTTGTTGTGATACCTAGGTCTTAAAAGGTATCTATGTGTTGTTGTGACAAATATTGTAATTTCTATAGCATAACACTTTTTATTAAAAAAAAAACTTCTTTGGAAACCCCAATCCCCCCTCCCCCCTAAAACATTTTCCGTGTGCGCCCCTGATTGAAACTTTACCAACAATTTTTTAAATTTATACTTTAAACGATGACTTCCAGTCGGTAAAAAAAATATCTGTAATATCTGTAAAAGTTTTTAGAGAAAATATATGAGCTATTTTCATTATTCATATTGTCAAATTCATCTACTAAAAACTTACAAAACGACATAGCTAAATTTGACAGTGTAAAAAATAAACAAGATTGTATTTATATATAGCATTTTTACCAGTGTAAAATAATGTTATTATTGTGTTCGCCTGTTATTATTCCATCTGTAGGCGAACACAATAATAAGATTATTTTAGACTGGTAAAAATGCTATATATAAATACAATCTTGTTTATTTTTTACACAGTCATATTTAGATATGTCGTTTTGTAAGTATTTGGTAGATTAATTTGTAAATATTATCATTTATATTTACAAGCGTAGAAAAAATAGCGTTTTCTACACGTGGTAAAGAGACGTTTTCATCACTTGTATAAAAATCTACTATTCGTTTTTAATTAAAAGTATCAAAACTAAAATGTAATTGCCAATAATTCCGCTAGTAGTATATTCCTTAACCATCTCTTATAGAGTTATATGAACGCGCAGTCATTTGAACAAGCGATAGCGTTGCAAATTTTCATATTAACAACAAATGTCTAACCCTCCATGCGTTAATTAGTATGTTTTTTAATAAATTTTTAAAATAGGTTACCTTTTTTTTTTTTAAACAGATGCATTTGTAAATGTCAAAATCTAAAGCATATATGTTAGACTTTAAAATATTCTATAAAGCATCCGATAATATCAAACTAAGCCTTGGATAATTACAAATAACTTGCCCAAATGAAACAACTAAAATAAGATTTGTAGCTATCGAGATTAAAAACTTTAATCTAATTTCAAAGAATCGTATCTAATCATAAAATTCAAATTCATTATGCTTTTAACGTTTATTTACATAAACATAAAAGAAATTAAAAAGGTAAAATTACAGAAAAATGAAAGCCGTTAATATCTAAAAATTTGATATTCAAAATCCTAATTGATAATTTCCTCGCATTAGCTTAAGGCTTAACGTTTTCACGTTTCTCTAATTAAAACGAAAATTTCAACTTTATTAATAATTCAACAACATCAATTAGTGCTTTAATTATCATCGTTATTACATTTTAAATGAGACAAAACAACATATCAATTAAATTTTAATTAAATAAGAAAATTTACTTCCTTTAATTTTTCTTTAATTAAAGTAAATTAATACGTTAGGTTTTGAAGGAAATTCCATTAAACTGTTTTACCAACATTAAGTAATAATGAGTCTTAGAAATCTGTTTTTAATTCCAATACCGTTTAAACATACGTAAACGCTTCACATGGAAATAAAATTTATTTTAGATAATAAGCTTTAATGCAACAATCAACATCATATATTCTTACATTTTCAAATCATTTTTCACAAGAACTTAAAGTTATCTTGCGTATAAACCAAAAATAACAATAAATATACATACGTACTTCAAAAACTTTTTATATTTTTACCTAAATAAATATAATCCTCATTGAATGACAGGCAAACACAAAAAACCTCAACAGAACAAATTCAATTTCCTTCTGTTAATAAAAAAAAACAGACTGGAAAATAAATATCAGTTTTCACTTTTCACTTACACATTCTTTCCAATAAAATTAATTTTTTCCACTTTTCTTAAATCGATATCTTTATAATTTTATTTTCTGTCACTTAACTCAAGATTACAATATTTTCTCTCACTTTTAAAACACCATTTTTTTGATTTTCTACTTAAAATTTTTACATATTTATTTTCACAACTACCGACCATCAATTACCAACCAAAAACCACTGAAATCATATTTTTTTTTTTAATTCAAAATTTACAGTATGAATTTCAGTTAATTAGAATTTTATTTAATAAAAATTAAAAACTAAAACATGCAACCAAATGTTTATACAAAAAAATATGTATTGCACCGAAAATTAATTATTTTCACCCAAAAGAAAAAGAAAACATGAAAATCTTCAATGCAGTAGAATAAATATGATAGAAAATTCTCTAAATGTTATTTATACAAAACAAAAAAAAGACAAAAAGTTTTCCGAAATTTATTGTATCCAAACACCGAAATACCGACAAAACTGATCTAAACGCTCATCAATTTGCTCATTAAACAGTTCAAATTACACTAAATATTTTTTGAACTTGAAGTAACGCAACTAAGATGCTTTTATAGTTGGATTCTATTGTTACGATGAAAAGCTAAAATGGGGGTACATATTCTGCGCACGCATAATTTACAAAATTTCTCCTTTTATTTTATTTTTTTATAAAGGAACAAGAATGTCGAGACTGAGGAAAATGAAAAATTCTTCTACAGTAGAAATGGATAAACAAAAATAAATTCAAATCCTTCTTTTTCGTTATTTAATAGTGGAAATGCAATTGTGTTTTCATTGTGTTGGAAAGTTTTGAAGATTAGTACACTGTTAAATCAAACAAATAAAGCTGAACCATTATAGAAACTTTATTTTACATTTTTTTGATTTAACTTTTAAACCTTTTTGAATGTTTTGGAACTTGAAAATTATATTTGCTACATGTTTAACTATGCATAAAAACAGCAACTGTGATTAAAAAACCGTAATTGAATTTGCATAAATCTTATGAACAAAAACGCTTTGTTATATAATTAGTGCCAAAAAAGCTTGTTCTTTTCATTGTTGGCAGTTTTCTTCTATTTTTGCACCACTTCTGTTCATGCATTTTATGCATACCATGCATAAAAGGTTGTCTGCTAAATTTTAAAGGAAAAAAAAAAAATAATCGAAAATAGAAAAATAAGTGTGTGTTAGTGTTTATGAAAACAAAAGTGGTGAAGAACGGAGACGTCCAATTATAGCCGTGTTCGATTTGACTGAAGCAACTGAATTAACTGAAAAATTGAATGCAATTGTTGTTGTTTTTTCAGTTGTTTCAGTCAAATCGAACGCACCTTATATAATTGGTGAGACTGTTCTTTATTAAAAATTATTTTCTGTTTTATATTTACTGTTACCAGGCGGTAGGCAGGTAAAATTTTACCTTGTATTGCTTTGATATAATAAATTTATTTATTATTTTAAAGCATAAATTTGTTTTGTATTGCCTGGTAACAAGAAATGTAAAATTTCGTTTTAGTTGTTAGTAGGAATTTTGAAGTAAAACCCTTTTTTTGTACTCCTCAATTTTGTTAGTGTCTTTTGTGCCCCATTTTATTTACTTTTCCCCTATCGTGCAGCTGTTGCATGAAACCTGCTATCGTGTTTTTGTGACAAAGATACCCAGTTTCTTTTGTACTGTGTAGTGTTGAAATTTAGGCCTGGCCAAATTTCAGGATCTATACCTGCAATGCCAAAGGGTAAGTCTTTGTCTCAACAAAATGGCAGCAGAGTGAGCCAACAGCTTAGCATTGACTTCACCAACATAAGAGGTTTCAGTTCGAATCTAAACGTTGTTCATCACTACATCGAAAAAAATAAACCTGACATACTGTTTCTTACTGAAACAATTGTCAGTGGCAAAGCATCGAAATTGGGTCTCGATAAATACTGGATACCTAGTTACGAGTTGGAACATTCCTGATATAACAAGCATGGTGTCTGTGTATTTGTTCGAGATTCACTTTCATGTATGAGAATTAAGGCTCGTAATAAAGAATGGCTTAAGTATTCATCGTGCACTGACGACGTAGGAAAACAAGCCAAACTGATGCTCACAGATTATCAAGGTTTGACGCAAATGATAGAGTGTCCCACTAGAATCTCAGACGATTCACATCACAACAATAATTTGCTGGATCTGTTTTTGACAACGAACCAGATACTACGAAGACAAAAGTTGAACAACCCCTCGGAACATCGGACCATATACTAATATCAGCAATAGTGCAATTTACATCACCGACACAAATTAAAGCAAATCCTCGTCGCGTTTGGAACTATAAACGCGCTGACTGGGAGGGACTAAGAAACTTTTATGATAAAACACCTTGGAAAACTATTTGATGTGTTGATCAAGATCCTAGAACAGTTGTCTCAAACGATGGGTTCACCATACCTTTACTGTTTTATACTTCGCACAGTTAACGGGTCCGAGTGAGATTCTTAAGACTGTTCTCGGTAGGACGTGCATCTTTGCGAAATTGATTGTGCTCTTCGATGCTTTGTGCATCACACTGGCTGAAGCCATTGTGTAAAACGCGCTTGCTATAATTTTGTTGCTCGAAAACTTGTTTCTGTCCCTGTGACATAGTTTTTTGTCGAATTTTCGTATTGAGTGATGCCGAAAAACAGGACCAGCGTAAGTCTATGACGCACATTTACCTTTGGGTGTTACAGTTAAACTATTTTTTTTTGGCTCAGAACAGAATTGTTCTTCTGTTGGGAATCAGCCCAATTATTCTTTTTTGTCGTTCATGTTTTTTGTTCTTGGATTTTTTATATATTAACCTTAAGTTTTTTCTTCTCTTAATAGTTTCTTGCTTACCCCGGATAGCTCGGTCGATAGAATTTGATACTTTTTATTTCTGGGTTTGGGTTTGCTTCATATTCACTTACATTTATTTTTATCTTGTTTAGTCTACGGGCCTCCTTCTTTTGTCCAGTCATGTAATGGCCATGACCGCGTTCTGTTAATACATACAATTTGCTCATTAATTTGTTCTATTTTTCAACCTTATCAACCCTGGTGCTTGTATTAACACCAGTTTTTATATAAAATACAATTACATGTATCTAACAGATTTTCTTATCCGTTAGATTAAATTTCTTTTCAAATCTTAGAACTTCTTTTCACACATTTTACTTTGTATAATAATTTATTTTATAGAATTTAATTCATTATAAAATAAACAATAATTTTCATAAACAAAAAAATATTTTAATAATCATTTATTTTGATGGTCTGAGTTTAAGTCAAATAGTCTAACTAAAGTTTATCCAAAAATTATTTCTTTTTGATAGTTTTGTATAAAGGTCTTTTGTCGGCACATACTTTGTTTTTCTTTGAAAAACTAATTTGTCCTTGAAAAAAAGCAGTTGAGCTTTGCCAGGAAAGCTGAGTTGTATGGTCGAGGAAATTGTTATTTTTACGACTGATTGATGATAGTATTATAATGGGAATTAAAAATAACTAAATTATTTTTATTTATTATTAAAGAAGAATAACGAAAAATGTTAAGAAAGCTACTGTAACATTAGTAGTGAAATCTTGCTTATGTTTAATTAAATAAAAGTACTTTTCAATTAACAGAAAACGAGAAGTTCATATTTAAAAATTTTGTTGTTTTGTTTTATTCACCATACACTTCTGCTCTAAGAAACGATTAAGGAAAAACATATGGAGAATATTATGTGTACGTTGGTATAACTACTTTTTAAATTATTGATAATGATAACGTTTACTGTGGTGTGAGGATGAAAGAGATACAATTTCATAATTTGTTTAAGTGAATTTGAGTGATAAGTCAGTAAAAGGTCCAGCTGTTTGACATACCTGATTGGCTAGAAACAACAGAAGCCAGAAATAAAACGCGAATAATAAAACAAATACTGCTCAAAAAATTAAATTATTATTCATTATACAAATGTTTCTACAACAATCAGATGTGGTTTATAAGAATTGTATAAACCGATGTAACAGATTTGTTTAAATCTCCCCATTCTCTCGAGAACAACTTTAGAAAAAATAAAAGGCAGCAATGTTTGAGTTCTCTCTAATAAGATAATTTCATTTGCCTGGGAAATCATTTTAAAAAACCTTGCCAATTTAAAAAGTAATAATATAGGGGGTTGCTTTAAACTATTAAGGGGTCTTTAAATTTAACTTAGTGAAAATTAAATTATGATCTGATCAGCCCAAAGACGCTGATACTTTAAACTGTACTGAACCAGAATCATTTGTCAATAACAAATCGTTATTGACAAATAGGTTAGTGTTTTGAAAAATTTAATCAAGGTGTACAAATAAATTTCCGACCTTTTCAGATAGGTGTAGTTAGTATCACTGCTTGTATATTATTCAATCGGGCAATACATTTTTTTTGAAGTTTAGGTGTCAAACTTGAATAATTACTAGTGACATTTGTTCAAAGCGTAAACAACAATTATTTTCATGTAATTGAAAATGTCGAATTTTATACCTAAAAAACAACATTTGCGGGAAGTTTTAGTTCATTATTTTTTGTTGAAAAAAAGTGCAGCGGAAACAAATCGTTTGCTTGTGGAAGTTTACGGTGAACATGCGCCATCGAGAACAACATGCAAAGAGTGGTTTCAACGATTCAAAGTTGGTGATTTTGACGTAAGAGACAAAGAACGTGAAGGAAGATCAAGAAAGTTTGAAGATATAGAATTGCAAGAATTGATTGATGTGGACCCTGGTTAGACTGAAAAACAATTGGCAGAAGAGTTGAATATTACCCAACAATGTGTTTTGCAACGTTTAAATGCAATGGAATTGGTTCAGAAATTGGGTGCCGTACAAATTGAAAGAAAGGGACATAGAACGTCGGAAAACCATGTGCGAATTGTTGCTTCAACGACAACAAAGGAAGGGGTTTTTGCATCGGATCATCACTGGGGATGAAAAATGGATCCGTTATGACAATCCAAAGCGCAAACCAGCGTGGGTCAAGCCATGTGAACCAGGGCCGTCGACGCCAAAAGCAAATATCCATGGTTCGAAGGTGATGCTTTGTATTTGGTGGGATATGAAGGGTGTCGTCTATTATGAGCTGCTGAAAGAGAGTGAAACCATTACGGGACAAGTTTATCGACGACAACTGATGGTTTTAAAGCGAGCCCTAGCTACAAAACGACCGGAATGGGACAAAAGGCACAATAAGATTATTTTGCAACATGACAACGCTAGGCCACATATTGCTATACCTATCAAAAATTACTTGGACGGGCAAAACTGGGAAGTTCTACCCCACCCGCCGTATTCACCAGACATTGCTCCCTCTGATTACCACTTGTTTCGGTCGATGCAATCAGCCCTGGCACAGCAGCACTTCACTTCATATGAAAACATCAGAAAATGGGTCGATGACTGGATCGCCTCGAAACCACCAGACTTCTTCCTTCGGGCAACCCGTTTATTGCCTGAACGATGGGCGAAGGTTATAGCTTCCGAAGGAGCATACTTTGAATAAAACATTTTTTCATTTTCTACACAAACTAATGTCTTTTATTTCAGTAAAAAAGGTCGGAAATTTATTTGTACACCCAAAATACAGCACTAAAGCTGACTATGGTTCCCACTAAAAAAATAATGTCTCACTTAAAACTCTCAAGAAAGTAGTAAGCCGAGTTTAAGTTTACGAACAAGTCTCTAATGTTGGCAAAACTGATCGAAAAATTTATCATTTTAAATTAGTCTTAAAACACAATAAAACAAGCCATCAGTCTACAAACCCTAAACTACAAAACCTAAATTGAATTTCCTAGGATGAATTTCGACTCGCTGAACTCAATAATTTTTTGTTTTCAATTTATCATGTAGCTTATAATCAACATATCCTATTTTAAGTTCATGGCCACCATTTAGTTCTTTATCAGTGCCCTTAACGTTCAGTTCCTTTAGTATTTAATGGTCAGTTTACTTCTTTTTATAAAAGGTTTCTCCTTGCCAAATTTCCGGCTCGAACACGATGCGACTGAAATTTTTTGAATCATTTCATTCAAGTTTCTCAGAGTATTGACTGCATTTTGCATCGGTGGGTTTTAAAACTTCCGCTGTTTGGTTAAATGTCGCATTTTCATGTCTTGCATTTTGCAAATGTCTTGCATTTTGCAGTTTTGATGGTGGTTCTGAAGTTTTTATAAACTGCATTGTAGGTCTTTGTAGACAATATTTTTGTACTCTATCTCCTGCAAATGTTTTGGCAGCCCAGCCCTAGTGATATTTAGAGCCCAACATTCAAAATCAAGCTTTCAGTTTCATGGAGTCCATCACTAAAATGTCTGTATTCATAATATCTGCAACTTGAATATATTTAACCCAATCTGGTTGTTCATATCAGAAATCAGTTCCCTGTTCATTTCACCTCTTTCCAAAATTTGCACCGCATTAAGCTTTACAATCAAAATTTCTACTTTGTGTCCATATTGGTCAGCAGACAAGTTTGCTTGTCTAACATTGCTTAATTCAGCATAAATTTTTGAAGATGTTATACGACCTCTAAAAGTTTCCCTGAACAAAATTGAAAATTCGTCAAGCGTATTTGGTTTCTTACCAGAAGCCAAAGAAATGTTTGCCTTTTCTGACAACTTCGTCTGAAAAATGAAATCAATTAACTTTAATTTTTGAGTCAGGTCTTTACAAAGTACCATGTAGAATAATGATCAGATTCAGAAAGTTTTCTACTTCTGAATTATATCCATCAAACTGAGGAATCAGTTTGTACATTGAGACAATGTCAATGTTCGGCATGTTTTCTTGTTCTTCTTTGTCCGTCAGTATTCAATAGTATTCAAGTATTCAATTACTAATCTGTTTGCTGCTCTATGAACTATTGTTAACCGCTTTTAAATTCTATCAAAATCGTCACTGTTGCTCGCGTAAACCTTCGAGCTTTGAGTCAAGAAACTCAGCACCTCATCATGCGTGTAAACTTTATTTTCTTTTAACACCAATTCAATTGAAAGAACTTCTTTAATTATCACCTCAGCACGGTTGAAAGTTTCCATCTATTTGCAATTTAGGTTCCAAAAATTTGACTCTGCCAAAGCTTTATTCATTCATACAAATTCTAAAAATTCTCTTTTCTCTTAACTACGGTTTTAATTAGTTACACTATTTTTTATTCTATTGATCCAACTAAAACACCCAAAACTACAACTAGGGCTACTCTTCTTGATCCTAGGTACTGTTTTCCATTCCTTTTGAATGCTCTGTGTTCTTTATTTTTCTCCTTCAGTTCCCTGATTTTGTAATGGTTAAATGCTTCTATTGGAAAACCCATAGAACCGAGAGGGCAGGCCGCGCACCTAGTGAGGTTAACAACCCAAAGCTAGCTTCAGCCTGTGGGAACAAGGGATAATACCTACCGCCAAGCTAACTGGATCAGGTTAACAGCAAATAATTGGTAACATACCCATTGCAATGTGGTTTTACGTGGCCTTGAACTGGATCAGGTCAATTAACCGCAAATAATTGGCAACATACACCTTGCAAGGTGGTTCTACGTGACACTTTAACTGGATCAGGTCAATTAGCAGTAAATGATTGTTAACCTACACCTTGTAACGCGGTTTTATGTGATACTTTAACTGGATCAGATAAATTAGCAGTAAATAATTGGCCACATACACCTCGCAATGTGGTTTTAGGTGACACTTGAACTGGATCAGGTCAATTAACAGCAAATAATTGGCAGCATACAACTTACAACGTGGTTCTACGTGACACTTTAACTGGTTTCGATAAATTAGCAGTAAATGATTGTTAACCTACACCTTGTAACGTGGTTTTTATGTGACATGTTAGCTGGATCAGATAAATTAGCAGAAAATAATTGTTAACCTACACCTTGTAACGTGGTGTTATGTGACACGTTAACGGGGTCAGATAAATTAGAAGTAAATAATTCAATTGCGGCACCGATTGGATTCCGTCCGGGTAATATTGTGGACTTCAAGCGGAATTGGATCGATCAATGGATGCAAACCTAAGTAATTATTCTCTTGGTCGTAGCAATCTTTGTTGTTCATACAATGACACTGCATGCGGTACATCAACCTCTCAAGCTAAAATAAAAACTTTAATGCCGTTTATGTTGTTACCGAATTATGACCCAGTGGTATTCCACCACTGCAGGTGCTCAATTCGTGAAGGGATTAATTGCCCAATGGTGTGTTACTCTTAATAAAATACTTAGATATCTTTTTGTTTTAGTTACTTTCTTCTTTTAATTTTCTTGCAATCACATATAATCTATTTACAATACACCAACGTTACAATAAAAACTTACTGAGATATTTAAATTATACTTAATTATTAAATTTGTTTCTTATTTTAATTTTTTTCTTTAATTTAAATCTATTTCTGGCTTCTTTTTGTTAAGAAAAGAAAAACCAGCACCCATAAGCAGCAGCACAAAAAGAAGAAGTGTCATGTACTCATGTCTCAATTTTTTTATCGAGACGTCAAAAAAAAAGTTTTTTGCGGGAATCCGCAATGTATTGTATTTTTCGTTGATGGAAAACATCGAATTTTATTTTGCCGATTAAATTACGTTCGTATTTTATGTTTCCATCAACTCCATACAACAACCAAAAAGTTGCGGGTTTAATCCCACGTAACGTTTTTGTTCCAAATCAGAACCGAATTATTTCCTCATATATTAATCTGACGTAGAACTAAAAAAAAAGAAATTTATCCGAACACGTTGTACTATTATTTTTTATACATAATTTTTTTTTTTTTTGTGAATATTAGTACGACACTTCATAAATTTTGAATGCGCTCTTAAAATATGTAACAATTACTAATTATTGAAAATATTCAATAATTTTTTTTTCTTAAAAGCCGTAATGGAGCAGATTGCTTCTTTTAGCTCTAAGAATTGTTACTTGGGATTCATTCTCCATAACAATTTTGCTCAAGAATGCGGCCCGCTCAGCTCCCTTTGTTATGTGCAGTAGCCTATACGCTTCAGCTATATCTCTTATTATTTCTGCCTGCATACCTCTACGTATCTTTTTAATAGTCGCTTTGTTTTGCCTTTCGGCTGGACCACCTCTATTCTTTCTCGTTGCTGTCGCTGACTATATTCCGCTGCCTATAAAAAAAATAAATTCGTAACCAATTAACATGATATCAAAAGTACGTTTTTGCTAATTCCATATCAAATTTTCTCAGTTGAAATATGATTATCAAAACAACTTTATTTTTGCTTTCAACATAAATAAAAACAGTTAAAATTAAACAAGTTACGATATTATGTTTCTCATCGTAATCAAAATCGCTAAATTATCAGAATTATTTTTATAAATAATATTTACCTTTGAAATATTATTTGCATCGTAAAACTGTTAATTTAGTTTGCATAATATGATTGCATGATACGACGTATGTTAAACATTTCAGGTCTTTATTTTTTAGGCTTGAGAAATCTATTATTAATTTTACTTATTCTTATGAATCAGTTACATGATGAGATGAATCAATGACCAAATCAATGCGTGATGCATATACGCATTACAGCCTCTTATTGAAAGGATAAGGTACCTATCTTTATTTCAGTTACATCAGCGCACGATGCAGTTGTTATTTGCATCTTTCACCCATTATCTGGTTCCTAGTACATTCAATAATTTTTCTACAAACAAATGAGTGAGATAAGCCAAAATCCAGCGTGAACCTTCTATCTTCAATTAACAAACGTAAGAACTAAAATTTAGTTCTTACGTTTATTACTGTCGTATTTTGCTTTTTGTATCAATTATCTATAACTTGAATAAATGTTTTTATATAGAATATAACACAAATGTATGTTATATGCTGGATTAAGCTTTTAAATAAATCATTAATGTAAGACCAGAATCGTTGCATGGAAAATTAGGAAAAAACTTAGTTAAAATTTGCATGTATTTTGTTGTGAGTACCACAGTTTTTGTAAAGCGTACGAAAACTACTCAAAAATTCATAAAATCTATTTTAATTGCATTTGTTTTTATCTAGAATAATTACCATCGTGTATCGTCAGGATGACCAATACATTATTTGAGATATATCGATTCATGGGAAATTAGTGAACAATCATCATTATTCAACCAAAATTAGTGTTGAATTCAATTCTTTTGGGACTAAAGTAATTTTTTTATAAATTTTTACATTTGACTCTGATAAATTGCATGAAATCAAAAAAACTAACACTATCCTATTTCAGTTCTCAACCAACTCTTACTAAGATAATTATGAAATATGTTTGGCACACAAGTTCATGTATCACAACGAATTTGCGCCTTTTAAATCTTTAGAGCATATAACGTGAAAAAATAGTATCACATTTATTAGCGAAAATACGAAAACAATAAATAATATCTTGAAATCATTTCTTATCATACATGCACTCTGCAACCATCCACAAGTTTTCTTTTAAGAAATTTATGATTAAATAAATTATCAACCCACCGTCTTTTTTACCCGAGTACAAAAGGGTGGTTTTATTGCTATAAATTTATTATTACATTTCTTCCAGTATAATCTTAGAAGATCATAAGTTTTACAATGTAAAATAAACAATGCTTTCGTCAAGGGTGGTATGAAAGCGTAAAACTATAAATATAATAAAATTAGATTAAATCGTTGCGTTTTATTTTTTATTAGATCCAAAGGTTAACATAAAAAATGGAGATGAAATAAATTTAATGTTTCAGGAGTTACCTTAAATTATGTCGTTATTACGAAATATTGCACCACACACATTCAATCGAATGCTTTAGCTACATAATAGACTTAAAAATTTGGTTACCTCAAAATTTCGTTGTTTTGAATTAAATAGCCAAAATTGAAAGCAATACAAAAGAATTTTGTCTTAAACACAAAAAGCATCCAAAAATGTCAACAAAAATAGGTGTTAACATATTTTGTGTTGCTATATTTGTTTTGAGACCAATTCATAAAATGAAGTTGTAGAATTTTTTTTTCTTCAACAGTTAAATTTGTCATAACTACAAACAAATGATTAAAATCATATATCCATACTCCCGCCGCTTTTATAAATAAGTTATTACAGGGGCCCTATTCCCGAACACATAAATGTGAATTTGAACAATATTGTGAAGTTTGTATTGCGTAACATTAAACGGTAACGATTTTACGAAAAAGGAATTTTACAATATTGTCCAAATTAAATTTAGACAATAATGTGAAATTCATTTTCCGGAAAATCGTTACCGTTACCGTTTAATGTTATACAATACAAACTTCACAATATTGTCAAAATTCACATTTATGTGTTCGGGAGTTTGGCCCCTGAATTTAATGCGCAAAGACTAAGTGAGCATCTTAAAGCATTCCCATCTACATGCTTATGGTTGTCCTAGAAATATTTAAAGCCACAATAGTGGTGGACTGCGCTAAATATCGAAATATTTATCATGATTTACACATCGTCAAATTTAGACCCATAACAGTTTATTATAGTAAAGCACCAAGATAATCGATCTCACTGATCCTTGTAACCTTAGACCTTTGTAAAGTAAAACGACAAAACATACGACTCAGAATAACAGAACAACAAAAATCTTGGAGATGTAATTAATTTAAATTATATTATTTTTTTTAATCAAACGATGATAGTTGTCTTACTTTCACAAGGGTGCTGTAGGATGTATTGTTAAAAAAGAAATTTCATATAAATAAAAAACTCATTGGAAAACTGTGAAGGTTTTTCAAAAAATAGCATCGATATAAAACGAAGGGTGAAAAGCCAATAATTTAGGGTACGAAATTATTCCTGAATGCACTTTTGTTTAATTTCATTCTCGGCTTATGCTAAAAAATTTTTCTTAAAACTTGGTTTTTCTAAATTGCAATTGATTTCAACAAATCAAAATGAACGATGTTGATCATCAAGATACATAATGTTCCATAATAATAATAAAATTCAATAAAATCAAGGCGTAACCGATAATTTAATGTTGATTTTTGAAATAATTTTTTCTGATTCTTAGTTTGATTTGTGTTCAATGGTGAAACTAGATAATAGAATAAGTGTGATTGCATGATTTTGGAAAATTTTTAAATACGATTTAGGGTGATGAGTTATTGTCGATTAAAACTCCATAGATTTATTTTTATGTTCGAGTGTTATTGATTAGGCATAATATTAGTTTTTATTTATTTAAGAATGGTCAAGTGATTTATTAGATCAAATATCTTTGATGACCAAAAATTTGTGGTATTAATGCGATACTCTAGATAAATAAAGGGATTTTACCGTATATTTGTACAAAAATTCTTACGTTAACAACTTTTATAAAAAAAAATTTAAGCCAGACTTTCACATCAAGGATCAAATAAAAAAACTTCAACTCAGTTTAGTGTAATCCTCCTCCAATAAAATATTGACTATAGATTCAGAATAAAAAAATTTATACAATTACATTAAATTAAACAAGAACCTACCACGTACAAAACCTTCTATAAAATTTATAGATGCTATAAGAAATAAAAAAAGAAGAAAATAATAGAAATTAAAGACTAAAGTACTTGGCGGGAGGCACAATTTTATTTCCGTTATTATTCATTGTTCTTTTATTTATCTTCTTCTTTTTTGTGTTTTATTATAATGTTTCATGAGGTAAATTTTGTTTTAGTATCTTACTTTTGATTAGGGATAATAACAGTTCACGTAATCCCTTAAATTCACGTTCATCTTCAATGACGATGCAGTTTCAAAATAAATAATGGTCGTTAGTTTAATGCAATGTCATTGGGAAATTGTTTGGAAAATAATCTAAAATTATTGATTGATGAGAAAAATTAAATTTTTTTATTCAGAAATCGTTTAAAGTATATCTTTTTTTGGAAAGAGCTAAATAATGAGGCCTATTCAGTAAAACCTTTAAGGCCGTTCCTGATGAGAACAGTTATGGAAAAAGTTACCTTCCACATGAAATAACGAAATGAAGATAGAGTTCGTATTTTAAGTAGTAAAACGATTTTTTCGCTTTTTTACAATTTAAATGAAAAAAAAACAGATATCAAAAAATTTAAATACTTATATACAAAAAATATTTCGTTTTGTTCGCCTAAATATTAAAGTGTTGCTTTATTACTGTGATATGCGGCCTTAAAGTGTCACTTTTATTATTTATTTTGTTGTCATAGTTACATCCAAAAAAGTAAAAAGCTTTTGTATTTGTTTAAATTCTATGCAAAAAAGAAATTTCATTATCTAATTAAAATAGTTGTTATTATTTGTTGTCATGGTTATACAATAATTTGGAAAAAATAACAAATATTTTGTCAAAGGTTCCACATATTTATGTGGAACATATGTTCCACATGTTCCATATGTTCCACATATTTTTATTTTAAAATTTATGCAAATTTATAATTTTAAATTAAAATAAACAAACTTTTCTAAAATATTTTGCTTGCGGCGAATAAAAATAGTATATGATGCACGGACGTTAGCTATTTTGGACTTAATGTAGGAGCCAATCGCGGCTGGCGCCTCGATTTGCAAACTCTACATTCGTCCAATATCTTTAGCTTTACGTCCTAGCATCATAATGTACTATTTTGGGTTATTGATTTAAAATTGAAAAAAATTCAAAAGATTCACAAAGTTATTTGAGTTTCAGTGCTCACATATTTTATAAAAAATAATGTAAATTTTCTATATTATTCTTAATATTATGAAAAAAATTAAATATTAGTAAACCGATATGAAACACGGCAAACAAAAAATATTAAAAACATATATTAATTTTTTTAAGCCACAAAAGTTAATTATTCAAACTGCTCGTTTGTTTTCTCAACCTTTCCAAAATAAGATAAAATTCATCAATTTAATATTACGAAAGTAATATTTTAAAAAGTTTATAATGAAACCATTTTAGAAAATGTTTAAAAACTTTTTTAATATTTACTTTTCTTTGATTCTACATTCTTTTGTTTATTATTATTATCATTAAAGTCATGCCACATGCAAAATACAAAACGAACGAATTTGGTCATTTTAAGTCAAATGTGCAACTGAACAAAAAATTATCGGCGATATTTAAAACAGAAACAACACTAAAAATGACAGTTTACCAAAAATAATATGATTTTTTATTTTGAATTTGAAATGAAATTTTTTATTATGAATGTAATTATATTTCTAAAATTTTTATTTCGAATACACTCAACGTAAATTTTAAAGAATCACACAAACGAAAACTTTTAAAATGAAAAATACCACGATGTGAGGTTAAATCAGAACGGTAAAAAAAATCGGTCATAATTCTACAAAAATAGTTCATAATTGTCCAAAAAATCGGTTGAGATTTTTGAAGTAATTTTTTATTTCTATCGGTGGTAGAAATCGTGCAAAATGATTTTTGTAAAAATCGTCAATTAAAATTAATTTAATAATTGGCTTAGTTTATATTAATCGATATGTATTCTAATTTACCATACATTTTGCATAATTTCCAAATAAAACAAGTTTTCCTTCAATCCAAAATTAGGAAATCATTGCTAGGAATCCGACAAAAGTTTTTGTCATGTGGCAAGGACTTTAAATAAATTTCATTTCGCTTTTTTTTACTGTCGTAAGACATACGGATGACAGGTGTGTGCGTATATGTACTAGAAGCGTTTTACGACATGTTCACGGTATGGTGCACATCATGTCCATGACATGTATTGTGCACAATTTTGTGCACGGGGATTTTCTTACATGCACAATTAATGCACATTTCATGCATGTTTCCCAAAATTGTTTTACAGGATACCTCAGGATACACACACATACACACACATCCCTACACCCATACATATACACACATTTGCACGCGTTCTACCACATTTTTCTAGAATAATAAAAAAAATTCTATCAGAAAACATATATATTATCCACTATGAAACCCATGCCATACGGCTAAAAAAAATACAACATAGTCTCAAAATGGCTGTAATAACGATTACCCGAAAATTTAGATTAAAATTTAAAACAATATAAATATTTAATTATTTATTTTATAAACATATTGTACAACCCAATGATTTGTATTAACATTAAAGGAATCAATATAATGCTTAATTTGATTAGCGTTTTCGAAAAATGCTTGTTTTAATATTTTCACAAACAGACCAATCTTTATTTCAGTTTTCATCGGTTTTCCCATAACTTAACAAAACATTTAATGTGTTAAAACACATTGCTCGCCTTCTGATAATAACCAACACGATACGTATTTGTATAACACGAATTTCCCTTATACTCCAAGTATAACGCATTTCATTAAAAAAAATTTTTTTTCTGTTTTTACTACACAAACACATAAAAAATTTTTATCCACGACTACTAAAGAATACTTTGTAATTGTAATTGTAATCATTCCTTTCTATATATCAAATTCCTTTTTATTTATTTCATTCCATTTTATTTATTCATATTTCCCCTAACAAATTAAAAACTTGATTTGTTGGTATAGTAATATAAACAAATAAAACAAGAACAATACATATAAAATAAACAAACATGTTTTGTTTTGTTTTATATTTCATAGATTTATTTCAATATGGCGATATATGCTTTTACAGGAAAACTTGAACAAAATTATTTGAAATATTTGTAGTCGTGGATAAAATAGTATATAAAATGTAGTCGTGGATAAAATAGCACTCGGATGATTCCCTCCACTCGCTACGCTCGTTCCGGGAAACTTCATCTTCGTGAAGAATTGCCTTCATTCTAAGCTCATACAAGAATCTACTATTCTAAATTGCACTAATACGGCACAACAGATAAAATTTTTTTAAATTACATAAATAAATTGGTCTAGAAACAACACAGACATGTCCAATTGTTCTATTTTTAACAATTAAATTAGGGCTAGTGAATTTCACCACTGAAGTAAGAAAAAAGACGTGAATAAAAAAAATTCCTGTTATGATCTTCTCGAGTGAATAAATATGGACAACTTCCATGTTCCCGAATATTTCGCTTATATCATTCAAAACAACGATTAACGGAAAACTAATTCCGAAATACCGCAATACAATTTTGTCGACCTTGAGTGGTGATTAAATTTTTCTTTTAAACAAACGAACCAATCTCAATGATATATACACGATATCTGTTTTATATGTGTATGAATTATACAGCATTGTGAAAACACAGCATAATCGCAAAACATATAATATCTTTACATATCCAGGCTTTTTCTTTTTAATCACTCGTTTTAATATACCTGACACGACAACTAAAATAATATTTCTAATCCAAAAAAATAAATTAAAACTATCACACATGACACTTTACGAATTTTAATCCATAAAATGTTCTACGCGCATCACCAGCGGCTGTACGATATATATCCCAGCTAACATCATCAATTTTTCAGCATTTTGTATGGTTATTGCATATTTTAATACATAGAAAAAAATTGAATGAAGAAAAAAAAAAATAACCATATGTCACCTCGTCCTAAGCTGGAATTACTTTTACTCGTTGATACGTCGCCGCAAATTGTTCCAGAAAGCCTGCGCTCCATTTACTCAACTCAACATTATGGGCATATATTGTAGTATCAGCAATTTGGAACTCAATATCTGCCAACTTGCAATTGTTAAATAGTTTTGCCGTAATCTCGACTATCGATAGGTTCTCGCAAAAATCATCATCATCATACCCGATTTCGCAACCCATTTTGCTAACTTATAAGTAATTTCCTGTCACACTTGGTAAAAATTATTTTCTAAATTTATTTCAATTGTAATTGCTTGTTATAATAGCCAAAATATACTTAAATTTTCAATAAAATTAAATCCAACATAAAAATTTTACTTCTACTTACGGTTTATGACACAAATAAAAATGAATAAAAAACAGGAAATTTATTTTCTTGATATCCACGAATGAAAACAAATCGGTTGACAACTCATCAGTAATACAAAAACAAGAGGCCCTCTATACTCGAAACCGAGTATTTATAATTAAATAAGAAGGCCGTTTTAAACGATAACAAAAACGGCAAGCATTATCTTGTAAATTTCTATCGATTATTGAACCCACTAAGAAGGTTGTGATGGGGTTAATTTTCAGTTACGTTCATTCGAGCGCATTACACCATAACACAATACACAAAAATTGAAAATTAAATAACAACAGCAATATCTAAACTTAAATAGGATGAACTTTCAATTTCGAAATATCATCGTGGCGTAATGGAAAGCGTATCTGCCAAATGATTCGAATCATGGCCCTAATGAGCTACATATGTTCGAAACCCCACCGAAACACGTAAAGAACAAGAGTAGATTTTTCTCTGAGGAAAATCTAAAATAAATTTCTAAAATAAAAATTCAAATTAATTCCTTAATAAATTCAATATCCAATATTCAATATTTTGTTTTATTTCAAGCTCACGGTTGAACACGAGTGAACACCTGGTAAAACACAATATAAATCCTATAAATAAAGTAAACGGTAAGAAAAGATATCAACATTTAAAACTACTTGTATCAAGTTTTGACATAACTTTATTGTGTAGCAATGTATAACGATTGGAATATTCTATTGTACGTTTTATTTTATGTAATATCAGATTAAATCGCAAACCGCATATGAAATATAAATTCTAAAATAATAATTGTTTTCAAACAACTTACCTTTTAATTAAATTTCCATTAAAAATTAAAAATTTTCAAGATATTTGACTTATTTCACTTAACACAAGCACAACAAAAAAAAATTAAAATCGTGGTAGTAGTCACATAATTGCGTGCTAATATTTTCTAACATTTTAAATTAAAACTATATCCTGAACTTTATTTTACAAGAAAAAGAAAGTTGTAAAATCATAAAATATTAAACCGTTTTTGACAAATGATTGCAGAGAACACAAACAGAAAAGCTGTTCTGAAAAATATCAAGCTCGCCTGCATTGTATGTAGACGAAAAGTATTACATGGATTTTCAGTTGAAAATTTAAAGTCACGATTCTCATAAATTACTTTCGTTGGAATAGAGAATTGTCAGGGAAGGTTTATATGCAGGTAGATTCACTTAAAACGAAACATATGAATAACTTATTTGTTATAATAAGTAACTGCTTAACTGTTGTTTTACGTTAACTAACGTTTCAACTCGTTCACTTTTTAGGGTTCCGTTTTTTATACGGTGCACTATTGGTGAGCGTAAAACGTGTTTTTCACATTATCTTGATTATCTCGATTACTATAAATCCAATGAACCTGAAATTTGGCGTGCGTATAAAACTTATCTGTCCACACAAAATGAGGAGTTGAAAAATAAATAAAATGGTTTTCGTTTGGTTAACAGGGCTACGATGTGAGGCTTTTGAGAAAATACATTTTTATACCAAGTCAAGTAGGGTATCATATGAAAGGAATTTACTTCAGTATTTCTAAAAAATGTATTTTGGAATTTTACACCCCACCATTTTTTGTGTAATTCTAAATAATGGCGTTTTCAGTATGTTTTCTTTCCTCGATTAGCTCCAAGCCTAAATAATCGAAAATCTTAAAAAGTATTTTGAATGACAGAAAAATTAGTAAGTTTTTTTTAAAAAATATAGTAAAGTACCAAATACTAATAATTATATTTATTAAAGGGGAGGATATGAGAAGGGGTAAATACACCATTTAAAACCCGGTCATGTAATGAAGCGCTTCTTCGTTGCTAGACAATGAAAAGGCATAGCAGGCCGCGTACCTAGCAAAATTGTGTTAATAGCCCCAAGCTAACTTTTAGTCCGTGGGGACGAGAGGGAAATCCTGCTACTCCAGCACAAATACGGAAATTGTACGCGAAATACATATTCCATACGGAAATGAGATAACACAAGTGAAATAAAGAGACTTTGGCGACCTCTTTGGCGAAAGAACTACGAGCAGCACGTCCACCTCCACTTTTATTCACATCTTTTCACACTCTCAGCTCTCATACACGCACACACCCACACATAGCCACACGTAAAATAATCCATTACTATTCTTCAACACGAACACAACGGTTACAGGCTTCGAAACTCGAACCCATCTAAGATCAATTTAAATGCAAAATATTATAGTTGTTTTCGATACTAGTCTGGATTATGAGTTATGTATGAATGAAACTAATGGCTAGATACTCGAAAATAATGATGAATTACATCCCATCACTGTTTATTTTTTTAATGGTGCTTTCTTCGGTTTAATATAGAAAATCTGGATAGTGGTACTATATAGAAATAGTAGTGCTATGCATTATAGTTTATTTTCACCACCGAGTTACTGATTCCATTATAAGTTGATAAAATTTTGAGTAATAATTATTGAAACTAATCAGCCGTTTCAAATAATACAAATAACCATTTATGAGCATCTTGGTTTGTGTTAAACCACACCACCCATAGACATCTCCTGCATGCCCGCACACAAACATACACCCACGCACCCTTCCACACATACATACTTACCCTCACATACATAGATTAACAAAATAAAACTCACCCCATGTTGTTGTAGGGCCCCAGCTTCCAATCCGTTCTATCAACCAGTCATCATGCTTCGTAAAAACGTTCCAATTAATAGATGTATCCGGCCGATACTACAAATAGCTGCTGATAAATTCAGTTAATCAAAAGCTGCATATAGGATCTTGTCAATTGATGACCAATAAATAATCGCTGCACCTAAACAGGTGATTGGTGTATAATCACAATGATTCAGTATGATAAAATTGTGATTATTAGTATTGGTCGATAATCCAGGAGGTTTGATTATTAAATAATCATTACACCTAAACAGGTGATTGTTGTACAATCGCAATGATTCAGTATGATAGGAGTATGATTATTAGTATTGGTCGATAATTCAGGAGGTATGAATATTAAATAATTCGTTGCACCTAAACAGGTGATTGTTGTACAATCGCAATGATTCAGTACGATAAGAGTTGGATTATTAGTATTGGTCGATAATCCAGGAGGTATGAATATTAAATAATCGTTGCACCTAGACAGGTGATTGTTGTACAATGATAAGGTTATGAATAATGATATGTTATGACAATCCAGTAGATATGTATTTGATCTAGTCGATAGCTGCTTAATAAATAATCGTTGCACCTACCAGGTGATTGTTGAAGTTGAATACAAAGGTAGTAGTATACGGTTGAGGATATTGATATTGTATGACCAACCAGAAGGTATGTATTTGGAATGATCGTTGCACCTAAACAGGTAATTGCTGAATAGGAGTATGAATTCAGTATACTGAGCGGTAAATAATCGTTGCACCTAACAAGTGATTGTTGAACCTGAACCCCATTTCGGTATCAAAAGACTATGACTAGTACTATAGTATGAACACCCACAAAAAAATCAAAACAAATATGTGATCCCGTCGATTGATGAAAGGTAACTAGCCGTACCACTATGTTGCTGGTTTCAATTCACGGTTGGCTGAATGTTCACGAACGATCGAACGGATATGTGCCAAAACCTTCATCAACTCTATATCAGGATACTTTTCACTCCGTATCATTTAATAAAAACAACATTCACAAGAGTAATGCCCAGAAAGATGTCAATATCATCACCGATTAAGAACAAGTTAATAAAGAATTCGGTTATTAATTTGTTTTTGTTTTAGTTTTGATCAAAATTATAATCTTATGTTTAATTTTAAGCTCACATAAAATTATTAATTATAGTTCTAATGCCAAAAACCTAGGTTATTTAATTTACACTAACTTTTAGGTGAAAACAAACAAAAAAGTCCAAGCGGCACGTATATCCGCTAGAAATAGGTAGATTTCGAGATCAGACAGTTTTGTGTACCAGTAGAATCTGATGTATCAGATTAGTTTAAACAAAACAAACTAATTTGAAACAGATATCAAACAAATTTTAAAAAGAAAATTAGCTACCTACAAGCAATATTATATCTATCCAATTTTGCAACAAACAAATAACAAATCTACCACAAAACATGTGTGTGACAATTTATGACACAAACCTACTTTATATCATATGTCGTGCAATTGCTGAGGGTTCAAAATAGTTTATTTCTAAGAAAAAAAATTAATTTCTTCTATTCAAATCTTTTATTTTTTTTGACTGTTATAAGGTTGATATTGACTGTTATAAGGTTTTTGGAAATTGTAGTTGGGGATTGTTGCAAACTTTTTTGTTGAAGCCAACAAGTCAAAAACCTCTAATTGCAGAGGTTTATATTTATAAGAAACGGATTAAAATGTTTCCACAAATTCTAAATTTATGAAGATTTTAAAAATATTAGTATCCAAACGGCCGTTATAACGGATTAAAACAACCACTTTTTTTTTCTAATATAAAGCCTATAGTTCCTTAACCATGTGTCAGATTTTTCTGATTTATGAACTTGTCCAAGGTATTAATAAAACACACATTTTTAAGAAAGGATTTTTGATCTGGCTCTACAAATGCAACCGTGAGAGCGCCGGTTGATTTAAACGCATTTTGTGTTTTACAAGCTTTTTTGTTGGAGCCGCTCACTCAGAAACCTCCAACTGCAGAGGTCTATTTTTTGAAAGAAACTGATTAAAAAGGTTTCAAAGATTCTAAATTCATGAAGTTTTTAAAAATATTATAATCCAAACGGCCGTTATAACGGATCTAAAAAACAGAGTTTTTTTCTAGTATAAAGCTTCTAGTTTCTTAACCATGTGTTGAATGGGGCTGATTTACGAACTTGTCCAAGATATTAATAAAACGCACATTTTTAGAAAAGGTTTTTTGATCTGGCCTTATAAATGCGACCGTGAGAGTGCCGGTTGTTTAAAAAAAAAATTTTTTTTTGCAAATTTTTTTGTTGGAGCCGCTCACTCAGGAACCTCTAACTGCAGAGGTCTATTTTTCAAACAAATTGATAAAAAAGATTTCAAAAATTTTAAATTTGTTAAATTTTTTGAAATATTAGTATCCAAACGGCCGTTATAACGGTTTTAAAAAGTCAATTTTTTTCAGAAAAAAGCCTCTAGTTTCTTAACCACGTGTCGGATTTTGCTGATTCACGAACTTGTCTAAGATATTAATAGAACACACAAGTACAGAAAATTTTTTTGATCTACCTCAACAAATGCGACCGTGAGAGTGCCGGTCGTTTTCGTTATATCTCATATCGTTTATATATATATATATATATATATATATATATATATATATATATATATATATATATATATATATATATATATATATATATATATATATATATATATATATATATATATATATATATATATATATATATTTATATATATATATATATATATATATATATATATATATATATATATATATATATATATATATATATATATATATATATATATATATATATAGATATATATATATAAATTTTTTTTTTTTTTTCGTCTCCGCTTTTCATATATAGTCGTTTGGCACAAAAAATTTTCCGAAATTCCGAGATGAAGCCCATTGCAATAGGTAGATTTTTATATGAAATCTACCTAAAATAAACGTATTGGACCATTCGGTTGCATAGGTTTGCATCGTTATTACAACCCGGTATCCAGTTTTCAATCATCCGTTAATATTACTTTCCCGCAAATGTTCAATATCAAAGATGGACACCAAAAAAAATTATCTCTATGTCATCAACCTCATCGATAATTCGAGATTGGAAATCATTATTTTTATACAACGGTGTCTCACGAAACAAGATGATTTAACGGTTGTACAAAAACACTTTAACAGATTGCAAACCATTAATTATTGGGTTCTTTTAATACCAATCTATGTATGTCTCATATAACTTGCTTTATATTATCCGCTGTGTATATATCGTATATAATATCAATCAAAATTGTCTACACTAATCACTAAATTCTGCTAATTAATTTAATTAAATTGGATTCGACTTAATCTTTTTACATGAACCGTTTCACTAATAATTGTCTGATAAGAATTAGGCTACATAAAGTTTACTTACGATTAACATCATATCATAGTGTAAGACTTCAATGTTCTAATTTACTTGGTTTATTTGTATTTCTTTAGAACCAAATAATTTAGCTCATTACTTCACAGCACAATTTAAACAACAATATCACAGCCCGTATAAGCAAGAATTATTTTAATGAATCTTATAGTAAGAACGAACAGAACGGCTGTGTATTTTTTCGAGCAACAATTTTTTTCAAAAAATAATAATAATAATTAAATTTCATTGATTCTTTTATATTTCTTTTATATTTTTTTATTACTTTTTTTATTAGTAAATAATACTGATTCTCACTATTTATCTTTTTTAATATTAGGTAAGGAAAATAATCAATTTAGAAAAATTAATTGATGAACTGAATTTAACAAGAAAAATATCAACAAAAATTTAGATCCATAGATTCTAGAAATTCAGGATAATAAAAATAAGATAAGCGTTTTAATATAATATTTAGTTTTTATTCATATATTAACAATTTAGTGTACAATTATTGTACGTAATCTGTTAAATTGGAATTGTTTATTGTAAACATAATATAATAAACAATTCGAAATATTCGTGGAAGGTAAGGTACAATAATTGTTTACTGTCGACTTATGTAGAATTGTAGTTATTTTATTAGTTTCGTTGTTAGTTTTCTTGTGGTCTTGTTGACTCAATAACAGGTTTTAAGTACACTTTATGTATAGTTTCCTGTCTTTGAGTTACATCTTGAGTTACATCTTGTTTTGATGTTTCTAAAATAATATTTTGTTTACAATTTCATAATTTTAATTGTCGATTTTAACAGTGAACCTAGACATAGATTCAGGTTGTCCAGCTGTTGAAGTAGTCAATTTCAATTTCAATTTGAGTTTGTTTTTTTTTCGCATTACTGTGGTTTTCGTATGTATGTTTTTCATTGATATTTCTCTATAAATTAAAATGGCAAAATTATCTATCAGCTATGCGAACATAAGAGGATTGAATATAAACCTTAATTCAGTCCATCTTTTTCTTGAAACTATGAAACCTGATATTTTTTTTCTAACAGAAACGATCATCAGTGCGCGTGCTGTGACCTTAGATAAAAACAGATATCTTTGTCCCAATTATGAACTTGAATCCTCTTTCTACATTAAGCATGGAGTTTGTGCTTATATTAGGGATACTATACCATATGTGAGATTAAATAAATTTGAATTAAATGCAAAATTTCACAATATGGTGTCACTAAAAATTAGTTGCCCAGGTCAAACGCTGTTTGTCTTTGGACTTTACCGTTCACCCAATTCACCTGAGAACTCTAATTTATTTCATGACTTATCTGAGAAGATAGATAGGTTGGTTGAGTATCCTAATGCAAGGTTTATAGTTCTTGGAGATTTTAATGTCCACAATAAAGAATGGCTTACACACAGCTCTAAAACTGATGAGGTTGGTAGACAGGCTGAGTTGTTTGCTCTTTATCACAATTTTACTCAAATAATAAACCTGCCAACCAGAGTTCCTGACATTCCTGGTCAAAGTAGTAATTTACTTGATTTATTTTTGACAAACGATCCATATCTGGCTCAATTTAAAATATCAGAACCATTGGGTGGTTCAGATCATAATTTGATCTCCACACAACTAAATATACAAATTCCAAAACAATTTAAAGCGAATCCTCGTAAAGTTTGGGACTACAAAGCTGCGGATTGGCAAGGACTTAAAAGTTTTTTTAGATGTTTTCCTTGGAAACGCTATTGTCCTACCGGCCAAGACCCAGACATAGCTGCATCAAATTTTTCTGAAACTGTAATTGATGGTATGCACAGATTTATTCCTAATAAATTGATCATTCCGAAAACTGATCTATGGTTTTCTAGTAAATGCAAAAAAACTATAAAAGTTAAAAAAAAGGCTTTTCTAAAGTTTAATCAAAACAAAACCGATGAAAACCTTAGACAGTACCGTAAAGAGAGAAATTTATGTCGTAAGTTAATAGATGAAGAGAAACATCTATTTAATAGGAAAAAAAGCATCTAAATTCGCAGAACATCCGACTGGTTCTCGCAATTTCTATAAAGCCGCAAAGGCTGTCCAAAGCAACTTTTGTAAATCTTCCCTACCGCCTCTTGTTAATAGAGATGTCCCTATCATTGATCCAAAAGAGAAAGCTAATTTGCTTGGGCATTATTTCTCTTTAAATTCTACTTTAAAAGAACCTAATTTCCAACCTAAACCTATTTCTAAAGTTTCTTATAAAATGAGGCGGATAATTTTTCGGAAAAACATTGTTCGAAAAATTCTTTTAAAAATCAATACTAACAAGGCACAGGCCCTGATTTTATTCCTCCGATTATACTTAAAACATTTGCTAGGGAGCTAACACCAATTTTCACTAAAATCTTCTATTTGTCATATACACACATAAAAATAATGGTAGTAAAATTTACAAACCAGTGTAATAAATTTGAAAAACAACTGTTGAAGTAAAATTCATTACAAAATTTAATAATTATTACAGCTGGTAGTACTTATGTAGTAGAAATCAGTAAATATTTTTAAGCGATTACATTTATAGTTAAATTCTACTACAAATTTAATCAAGTTTGATTATCATACTGTAATTGATTTTTGCTTAATTTTTATTATGTAGTCAAATAAACCACGCTTGTTGTGGAATTGCATTACAACCATATTTGATTACACTTACAATAAATGTTACTACATTGTTTGGTATATTAGATACCAGATGTAATTAATTTACAAAAACGATAAACTCATTATGTCTGTAGTACAGTGCAGTTATTTTAAAACATCAAAAATAAGTTAAGGTAAATCAATCATTCGATGATATTTTTGAGCCTATCTATTAGCTTAGCTCTAATTCTAAATCATTATATCGTGATAAGTGCATTTTGAAATTTTATAAAAGTTGTTTTTTCTGATATTCTTGTCAACGTAAGTAGTTTGTAATAAATTTTAGAAAAATAGAGTTCTATGTTTAATGCTTGATGTAAAAGTGTAGCAAAGCCATCAAACAATACCATGGACATAGGAAATGAGTGTAATTTTGAGGGTAAAACATATCACATATTACAAAACAGTCCCGATACAGTTGTAATCGAGAGAGATAGAATAGCGGAAGATATTCCGTATATCTTACCATTGTCCTGTGATGGTAGTACGGCAAGTGTAGTAAATATAGAGGTTAGCAGTGATTTGGACATTGTTCAAACTTTGTTGTTGCAATGGAATTTACCTGAACTTAGTGAAAGCTTTTATGGTAAGTGTAGTATATATCGTGTAGTATAATTATTTTATATTCAAAAAGTTTGCATGGCATACCGAATATAAACTAATTAAAGTTTTAGAACATAAAGATTTATTTAAAGCACCAACTAACATTACTATTTCTTCGGAAGTTCAAAACACTGTTCAACAGGGTGTTCCAGTCTTACAATACAAAGAAATCAAAGGAACAATTCTAAATATTCCTTTTTTAATCAAAAAGTTTTTCGAAACTGAAAATCTACTGGAAGAAAGTATTGTGGAAATGGAGAACCTAATGTCATATTCGAATGGCATCAAAAATTTTGTATGTGGCTCTGTTTGGAGAGAAACGCATTCAAAATTTTTTAAAGAAAATAAAATTGCTATACCACATTTTCTTTACAATGATGACTTCGACCCAGATAATGTCTTAGGTTCACACTCAGGCGTAAATTCAATATCTGCTTTTTATATGAATTTCCCAGCTTTAGTGCAATATAAGCGTTCTGTTTTAAGTAACATTTTACCAGTTATGCTAATAAAATCTACATATTTTAAAAAATATGAACGCGATGACCTTTGTTCTTAATTGTTGGAAATATTGACAGATTTGGAGATTAACGGATTGTTAATTGAAACAGGCAATGTCAAAAAACGAGTTTATTTTGTTTTAGGACTTGTGACGGGTGATAATCTTGGTTTAAATAAAATTCTTGGTTTCCGATCATCTTTTTCATCGTTTCACTTTTGCAGAATTTGCAAGGCTCCTAAAACGGAAACACAACACCTTTGCTTTGAAGTGGAACCTAACATGCGAACTGTTGATAACTATGCAACCGATTTATCACTTGACAACCCTAGATTAACAGGAATTTTTGAATTGTGTATTTTTAATTCCTTGCCTTCATTTCATGCTGTAGTAAATATATCAGTCGATATAATGCATGACCTTTTCGAAGGTGTTTTAAAAAGTGACATGTGTCTTATTATTTTATACTTCGTTAAAAAAAAGATTTTTTCCTTGGAGGATTTGAATGATAGAAAGCAACTATTTGATTATGGCATTTTAGATTCTAAAAATATTTCACTTCTAATAAAAATGGAAAGTCTGCAAAACAGAAACATAAATATGCAAGCAAGTGAAATGAGTTGCTTCGTCCCACTTTTTTCTTTGATGGTCTGGGATCTTGTACCAGAGCAAGAAACAGTTTGGGTGTTTTTTAAGAATTTACAAAAACTGGTTGATGTATGCATGTATTCATGTTGATGTATGCATGTATTCAACAACGATGACTTAATTGAGCTCGAAAATCGAGTTGCGCATCACAATAGGGATTACATACAAATTTTTAACGAGCCGCTGAAGCCAAAAGCGCACTTTTTAACCCATTATGCAACAGTTGTTAAAAGAGCTGGACCTTTAAAGGTGATGTGGAGTATGCGAAACGAAGGCAAACATAAAGAATTGAAGCAATATGGTCAGTCTATTACCTCAAGAAAAAATCTTTGCTACTCTATTGGAGTAAAAATGTCTTTTAAACTAGCACATTTGTTCTATTGTAACGATGGTGATAAAATTATTCAAATTAACAAAAGCAATGAAGTGTGTGTCTCCCAAAAATCATATTTTAAAGAGCTAAACGATTTTGGACTTAGTGGTATTCAGATTTTCTCAAATGATGTAAGTTTTTGGGGACTTCCTATAAATCAGGGTTCATTTTGTACAAGCAAAATGATAATGTTATACATAAGATAATTGAAATGATAATATGTAATAAGTATGTTATAATAGTATCCACAAAAATATTTTTTTCTTACGATACAAATTTACAATATTGTAATACGATTACAAATAAGTACAGAAAACATCAGTTTAAATAATGTATCTGAATTTGAATATTATCCAACTTTGTCTCACAAATTATCTAATGGCAGATTAGCACTTCGATTTAAGATAATTTAATTTGCAATATGTATTATTTGTACGGGTAAACCGTAAAATGCACTTTTACCATTCAAAAATTGTTCGAAAAGCCGACCATTTTTTTTCCTATTGAAATAACAATACTTAAAATTGATATAACAATACCTAATAGTATATTCTTCAACGATGCCGAAAACAACATATTTTGAAGCGAGAGGACAGTTTATCAGCCGAGGCGATAGCCGAGGTTGGTAATGGTCACGAGATTCAAAATATAATTTTCGGCGAGTAGAAGACTGTGCTTTTTCTACTACTTTTTTTAAAAATTATTATTCATTACTGAACATTTTCATCTATAATTACATACAATTCAAACTTTAAAACATACAAACATCCAATTAAAATCTTTAAATTTAGATTTATATTTCTGCTATTAAAATATAGATGACTCAATATGAATAAATTATCTAATTTCTATGTCATAAACAAAACCGTCTTTAGTTACAAACCTGATTTCCTTTTCGTACAATAACTTTGTACATATACATATTTTTATTCTTTACACTACAAAATTCTACATTTTTATTCACAATTCACAATAACACATCTTTAAAGGTTTATTGTGTTTTTGCATTTCGCGTCTAGTAGGGTTATAACTAAAGACGGTTTGGTAATAAACAAAATCAAATTTAAAATTTTTATTATTATTTCTAAATAAAAACAACAGTTTTGATTTAGTTTTTGTATGGCGATGACGTTATGTAAATTCCTGATATATTTTTATAATATTATCCTGAAAGATACAACGTAAATTATTTTATGTAAAGAAATATGTTTATTTTCGTTTTTCTTAAATAAATAGGTGAAATAATATTTTTTTAAATATCTTGACACCAACTGTTTATAACCGTACTATTTAAAAAGAATATATGAATATTTAGTTAACTATTACTATTTTTACATTTTTAATGTAAATTGTCCGTAAATAATTCAAAAATAAATTAAAGTTATCTTCCCAAGAGAGATAAATTAACACTAAAAAAATTATTTCATCAAATAATTGACTCTCTTAACGGGTGTTCTAGGATAGTTTATTCTAGTTAAGAAATTAGAAAATAGATGGCTTTTAAAAAATTACAAAAGCAAATTGTATAGGTTTTTTATCACTGGTGACGAAAAAGAAATTTTCGATGCAATGAACAAACATCGAAAGTAGATATTTAAGTTGCGTAGTAGAAAAAGTTATTATTATTACTATTATTTCGAAAAACTACTTGGATAAAATAATTTTCTAAAAAAATATTTTACTGTTTGGTGTAAATATATATTTATTTTTATTTATGCAAATAACACAGAATCTTATTTGATCGAAAATTTCGGGTCAATGTTGACGGTGTATCATCGAATACTTTTTCAACTAATGCAGGAGTTCCTCAGGGTTCCGCTTTATCACCAACTCTTTTTCTTATCTATATTAATGATTTGTTGGACTCAACGGTTCATCCTATACATAGTTTTGCTGATGATAGCACGCTTCATGCGTCTCATGAAGCACCTAAATTATATACACCCTTAGCGCTTAGTGAGTGTAGGTCAAAATTGATAGATTCCCTTAACACTGATCTTAAAACAATTATGGATTGGGGTATTGCTAACAGTGTTGAATTCAATACAAGCAATACACAGGTTTGTCATTTTTCTAAGATAACGACACCCAATGCTTTTCCATTAACGTTTGGCCCCAAAAATCTTTTAGAGAATGAGTCTGTCAGACTTCTAGGAGTTGAGATTGAAAATAATATGAAGTGGAATTCTCATATTTTTAATCTGACTAAGAATGCTGTTCAAAAGTTAGGATTTTTGGGGCGATGTCGTAAGTTTTTCGATAGCGAACAACTTCTTTTAGTTTATAAATCTTTTATACGTCCCTGCATGGAATACTGTTCTCACATATGGGGTGAAGCTTACTTGAGTAGTCTCAACTGCCTTGATTCTGTACAGCGTAGAGCTATTAAACTCATTGGTAACCCAAGTCTTACTAACGGTCTTGATTCCTTGCACCACAGAAGAAATGTTGCTGATTTAACTATATTTTATAAATATATTATGGATGAACGAGCTTCTGAAGAGATCAAATCGATTTTACCTAAATCAGCAAACCTTTCGCGTCACACCAGAGCAAACGTAGCAGAGCATCCCTTTACAGTTCAAATAATTAGGTGTAGAACTGTAGCCTTCCAACGTGACTTTTTCAACAGATTCTCTCATCTTTGGAATGCCTTACCTTCCTGGGTTTTCCCTGATGAATTTAATCCTCAAGGCTTTAAAGTTAACGTTCATAAATTTCTCAGAGAATCTTAATTTACATTCCATTCTTATCCCTAGTTGGCATGGTATCTTCGGATATTCAGAGACGTTAGTTTATAATTTATTATAATTAACACTAAACATGCCTAACTTTGAATAAAAAAAAAAAAAAAAATCTCAACATTTATAATCGGAACATAATAAAAATACGATCAACACAAAATTAAATTATTTCAGTTCACCGCGTGTTTTTTTATATTTTTCTTTTCAACTGACAGCAGTCATGTTGCAATCACAAAAACGGCACGCCAAAACAAATGAAAAATGCCAGTCATAATAGACTAAGAAAAAATAATAGGACTAGACTAGACGTTTTAGCTGCTATATATAGGTGAATAATAGAATCGATAATGCAGGTTCTTGTAGATTTTACATTTAAAAATTATCGTTATTTTAATTTCCCCTATCAAGTAATACTGGCTTTTGGGTTGCAATAAAAATTGGAAGATATTTCAAGGATAGTTACTATTCTCAAAACATTTAAACGAAATAATCAAGTAATCAACATGAATGTGGAATGAGAATGAACAACTAGTTTTACAATAGTTTTACAGTGACTCATTAATTACTAAGACACTACAGGGACTAAATCAATTTAGACAACTAATCTAATTTGACCAAATCAATATGGGCCTCTAAATAATCTGTAAGAAATTCTTACGTTGAACAATATCTGACAACTTGATCATATCATTTATAATTAAAATTCGGTAATTTTATAAAACCGAATCTAGACTCTACAGCCAATTGGAACCCAGTATTATTAGGGTATCTGATAATTACGTATTACAACCAATATTAAAATAGCAAACTACAATTGATTTACAGTATCATCTCGCTTGCGAGAATCATATGAACATGTATATAGCGGAAAGAAGAATCGATAATATTAAATATAACGGTTCGAGGATAATTTCTATACTGATTGCCGGATACAATTTTAAGGTAGGAAAACAAATTGATAAATACGCACAACTATTTTAGGTTTTCACGACAACACGTTTGAGTTTACGGAGAAACAAATTAATAATTATGGTGAAATTATGCTTGAGAGAACGCAGTGTGACTCAGTGTAATTATTTTTAATGGAATACTAAATTAGGGTAGCGAAAAATATATTAACTGAGGACTATGAATTAAGTATGATAAAAAAATTCGTTACAAAAGTCGCATGTAATGAAAATTTAAGATATATGATAAATTAGTGAATCTAAGAATCAGTGAGTTATCCAACTGCGTCGTACTTACTTCGTTACAGTCAAGTGGGGTGTCGTTTGAAAGAAAACCAAAATTAAGAAACATTACAATTTTTTTTAGAATTTTGCGATTCACCGTTTTTGAATTATTCTCAAAAAAGTGCAACAAAAAGTTGGTACTACCCCATACGTTTCTTCGTTGATTGACAGAAAAATTTGAAAAAATTCATAAAGATAGGAAATTTGATAAACCCTTAACGAAAAATATACCGAAGCTTCAAGTGATTTTATTTCTATGTGTTTAGGGGATGAGAGTGGGGAAGGGGAAAAAAAAGGTTTTTTGGCTCGAATGAGTGGGGTGTCATTTGAAAGAGCACCAAAATTAAGAAACATTATAATTTTTTTTAGAATTTTGCAATGCACCGTTTCTGAATTATTCTTAAAAAATTGCAACAAAAAGTTGGTCCCCCTATACGTTTCTTCGTTGATTGAAAGAAAAATTTTAAAAAATTCATGGAGATAGAAAATTTGCTAAGCCCTCAACGAAAAATATAGCGAAGCTTTAAGTGATTTATTTTTATGTGTTTAGGGGATGGGAGTGGGAAGGGTGAAAAAAATGTTTTTTGGCTCGAATGAGTGGGTTGTCATTTGAAAGAACACCAAAATTAAGAAACATAACATATTTTTTTAGAATTTTGCGATGACCGTTTTGGAATTATTCTCAACAAAGTGCAACAAAAAGTTGGTCCCCCCTCTATACGTTTCTTCGTTGATTGATATTAAAATTTGAAAAAATTCACAGAGATAGGAAATTTGCTAAACCCTTAACGAAAAATATAGCGAAGCTTCAAGTGATTTTATTTCTATGTGTGTAGGGGATGGGAGTAGGGAAGGGTGAAAAAAATGTTTTTTGGCTCGCATGAGTGGAGTGTCATTTTAAAGAACACCAAAATTAAGAAATTCGTAATTTTTTTAGAATCTATTGTCAAAAAAGTCTTATTTTTAATGTTAACACCACTCAACCCCTAAATTTCGTCGTTAATTAACAGATTTGAGTCGTTCTTTAGCTACCATAAACAGCTATGGATAACATTCAACCTAAGGTAATATTTTTTATATCATTTCGATCAATTTAGATGAGATTGACATTTACTATTGATATTTACGATGAACCATTTATTTTTTATGTGTCTATGGTCTGGCAATATAAACCCTTTACAACACAACTTTATGTTAATTATTTTGATACTGTTTTCTTTACATTCACGGAACCCTTGACGAGCGAATTTTATTCGCACCTGACTGACTTTTTTAAATTTATATCCAGAAGAAAGTGAAAATCGTTCTACCTAAAAATATTTCAAAGATGTCGTGATTTTATATTGTTAGAACATTATTTTTCAAAAGTAAACGATTCCAATGTTAGCTTTAAACGTATTTTAGCTACCAAAAATGTTTGAAATTTGAAACAAAACTAAACACAAAACTTTTTTCCGCCTGATTTTACCTTTTAATTTTCTATTGTAGTTTGCAATAATAATAACAAAGCTAGAAGAGAAAAAAGCTTAAAATAATTTTATATTTGAACATTTTTTTAACCTAACTTTTTTTGAATGTTTGTTTTGTTATTGCGTGCAAGATAAGTTTTTTATTTGTTTTGTTAATTGTAGAATTCCAACATTTTAGTTTGTTTTGTTATGTTGGTATTTTGCTGATTTTTGATTTATTTGTTTCCTGTTTTGTTAAAAATTAGATATTTAAAGGTGTGGTTTTAACTACATGAAATTGGAAGCCGAAAACAAATGTGTATCATTAAAATTTTGGGAAAAATTAGGATATTAATAAAAAATCAATAAGTTGTAGGTGAGATATCAATATAGACAGACATGACTACCATTATAGACAACAAAATTTTAGAATATTGTTACATAAATTCAATAGTACAGTTGTACGTTTAAAATACTAAATAAGCTTGAACCTAATAAGCGATTTATAAGAGTAATCATTGTAGGCCACAACTCCAGCCAGCTTGACCCTTATTCGAGTCGAAAATGGATCAGAAATAATTTTTATAAAATAAAATGTGTTATGCAGTATTAATTACAATATGTATCACAACAGCAGGTAAAAACCTTTTAAGACCAAGGCTCCACAAGAAATGCGCATTCTAAGGCGGTGATAGACGCAAATTTTTTTGAGTTTTTTATATTTTTGTTTAAAGAATGAATAACTAAACTAAACTAAAATTTCCACGAACAAATTATAAATTATCCTGTTGGTGGTGTGTTTCTTGATCATTTGACGCATCATCTTCCTCAATCAACGAATATTCCATAACTAAAGTTGAGGGTGCTACCGTTGACTGGATACAGTTCATCCATTCACCAGCACGCCTAATAAATTGACTTTAGCTAGTGATATCTCACTGCTATTGCCAGTGGTGTTAGAGATATTTCACGTCAATTTTATGTCAATATCAGAGACAATGTTGTCACACCCGTAGATCAAAAATAAAAAACGATAAAATCTCGAGCTGCCGTGAAGATGGGTATAATTTAAATGGATTGCAGCTAGTCGATCTTTTGTTTATTATCATAGGAAACAAATTTGTTCTACTTAAAATTATTGAATCTTTAGAAAATATAAAATGTCAAAAATGCAAGACCAGATTCATTCATTTACTCAACTACAAATTTTTCAATAAGAACCAGTAGCAGTGAAGGTTTCTGTTCAGATTACAATTATAAATTACAATAATTCAATTTAATTAAGTTTAAAAGCGACTATGAGCTAATTCATCAAAGATAAGAAGTTTAAAGTTTAGCCAAAATTTGGTTTGGTTAAAGCTTTGTTCTTTTTTATTTCCAGATACACCAGTTGTCTCCGTATAAATATTTGTAAGCTTTTACTATATAAATTTTATCTATTTATATTTTCATTAAGCAAGTTTTCTATATTATATTTTTCTATTTTGTTCGTAATTTTGTGCTACGTAAATATTAATTATATAAATTCTGATTTTGACAAATAATCTATTTTGTTTTAATTTTTGACTTAGCAAATTTATCTATTTTATTTATTTTATTTAATATATAATTTATTTGATCTATTAATTTAATATTTTTTACAATAGTAATCTTGATGATAGAACAATCTGGTACTGACACCAAAGAAGTTTCCCGGTTTTACTAAAAGATTTTCGAAACTTTCACTAAAGGCAATACCGAAGAGAAGTAACAAAAGAAGTATATATAAAATTCGTCAGCAACATGAAGATAAT
>OY856187.1:21808790-22312166 GCA_963693315.1 Diogma glabrata | reverse complement strand
TTGAAGATTTATTGGTGTTTTGTCTTTCAATTTTGAAAAGATGGTGTCATATAATGTTTTATTGGCTGTTCCTACGACTTCAAAATTAAAATTTTTAAAAAATTGTCTTAGTTGTTCAAAAAGACTTTTAACGTATGGTAAAGTAATGTAAATTTTGTTGTTGTTATTAACAGATGTTTCACCCACAGTTATTTTTTCTTTTCCATAAATTTGCTGATTTAGTATTTTCCGTACAAAATTTTTTGGGTAATTGTTTTTTTCAAGAGTTTCGAAAAGTAATTTAAAATTTTTATTGTGAAATTGTAGATCTGATAAGCTCAAAATTTTTTGGACCATTAAAGTAACTGTATTTCTTTTATAAGATTGGGGTAGCCATGAATTATAATTTAAATATCTACCAGACCATGTTTTTTTATGGAACCAATCAGTTACTAATTTGCCATTACTTAAACGGTGTACGACTAGATCCAAAAAAGGTAAACAGTTATCCATTTCTGTTTCAAAAGTAAACTGTATCTTATTATTAAAACTATTAAATTTATTAAGAAAGTCTTGAATTTTGTTTTTTGGAAAAGCAGTAAAAATGTCATCAACATATCTAAAGAAAAATGGTGGTTTGATCTCCATTTCTTTTAAAACGGTTTCTTCAATATACTCCATGATTAAGTTTGCACAAGATGGGCTAACAGGAGAACCCATAGGACTTCCAAAAATTTGTCTATAAGCTTGCTGGTTATAGGTGAATTCACAGTTGTTTAAAACCAACTCCATCGCTTCCACAAATTGTAATTTTGTTAATTTAAGCTTGTTTAGTTTTTTAATTTCGCTCCAATTATTGTTCACAAGTTGAATAACAAGATTACTATCGATATTGGTAAATAATGAAACAACATCCAATGATATTAATATGTACTCCTCTGACAGCTGGTATTCTGCTAATTTATCTTTTAAATCTTTCGCATTTTTTATAAACGAATCTGTTCTTCCAACAAATTTATTTAAGATATTAGATAAAAACGACGACAAATTGTAAAGAGGTGTTCCAATAGAACTCACAATTGGACGAAGAGGTGTACCAACCTTATGGACTTTAGGTAAACCATATAAAGCAGCAGGGACGCCATAGTAAGACCTCAACCATTTTCCTTGTTGTTGAGTTATACGTTCTTCATTTTCCCAAGACATAACCATTTTATTAAGTTTTAATTGAATACTGGAAGTTGGTACTCAACACTTCCAGTATTCAATTAAAACTTAATAAAATGGTTATGTCTTGGGAAAATGAAGAACGTATAACTCAACAACAAGGAAAATGGTTGAGGTCTTACTATGGCGTCCCTGCTGCTTTATATGGTTTACCTAAAGTCCATAAGGTTGGTACACCTCTTCGTCCAATTGTGAGTTCTATTGGAACACCTCTTTACAATTTGTCGTCGTTTTTATCTAATATCTTAAATAAATTTGTTGGAAGAACAGATTCGTTTATAAAAAATGCGAAAGATTTAAAAGATAAATTAGCAGAATACCAGCTGTCAGAGGAGTACATATTAATATCATTGGATGTTGTTTCATTATTTACCAATATCGATAGTAATCTTGTTATTCAACTTGTGAACAATAATTGGAGCGAAATTAAAAAACTAAACAAGCTTAAATTAACAAAATTACAATTTGTGGAAGCGATGGAGTTGGTTTTAAACAACTGTGAATTCACCTATAACCAGCAAGCTTATAGACAAATTTTTGGAAGTCCTATGGGTTCTCCTGTTAGCCCATCTTGTGCAAACTTAATCATGGAGTATATTGAAGAAACCGTTTTAAAAGAAATGGAGATCAAACCACCATTTTTTCTTTAGATATGTTGATGACATTTTTACTGCTTTTCCAAAAAACAAAATTCAAGACTTTCTTAATAAATTTAATAGTTTTAATAATAAGATACAGTTTACTTTTGAAACAGAAATGGATAACTGTTTACCTTTTTTGGATCTAGTCGTACACCGTTTAAGTAATGGCAAATTAGTAACTGATTGGTTCCATAAAAAAACATGGTCTGGTAGATATTTAAATTATAATTCATGGCTACCCCAATCTTATAAAAGAAATACAGTTACTTTAATGGTCCAAAAAATTTTGAGCTTATCAGATCTACAATTTCACAATAAAAATTTTAAATTACTTTTCGAAACTCTTGAAAAAAACAATTACCCAAAAAATTTTGTACGGAAAATACTAAATCAGCAAATTTATGGAAAAGAAAAAATAACTGTGGGTGAAACATCTGTTAATAACAACAACAAAATTTACATTACTTTACCATACGTTAAAAGTCTTTTTGAACAACTAAGACAATTTTTTAAAAATTTTAATTTTGAAGTCGTAGGAACAGCCAATAAAACATTATATGACACCATCTTTTCAAAATTGAAAGACAAAACACCAATAAATCTTCAATCAAATTTAGTTTATCAAGCTGATTGTGGATGTGGTAAGACATATATCGGTCAAACAACACAATATCTAGGAAAACGTGTGAAACAACATCTCAACGACGCAAAAAAACTAAATAATGATAATATGAGTGCATTATCTAATCATACGAAAAGTTGTAATGTAAATCTACCCCTGCAAAATTTTAAAATTTTAGATAGAGAAAAAAATTTAAATAAACGAAGGATTTTTGAAATGATCCGTGTTAAACAACATAAAAATTGTATAAACATACAAACAGATACAGACTTTCTTCATAATACTTATGATTTTGTTTTAAGTTGATTTTTAACAAAAATTAAAGAAATGAAGGTTTTACTACTTAACACCTTGTATTTTCTAATTTTTTCATTGTATTATTGTTTTGCATTTTCTTTAATCATATAATTTTTTTTATATAGTTAGCTTTTTCTTTTTTGATTGTTAGTTTTTCATATTTATGTCAATTTATTGTTGTTATATTATTTTTGTATAAGAATTTTTACCAAAATATTATCCTTGAAGATGGTTTATCATTAAAAACCGAAACAATTGTCGATAAAAAATTATAATTATTGTTTTATTTATTGGCTTCATCCAAAGATTTTATTATTTAAAAAATATATATATATATATATATATATAATATTATATATATATATAGTATATATATATATATAATATATATATATATATATATATATATATATATATATATATATATATATATATATCAAGAAAGCCAAACATATATGTCTGATCGCAGTATCGTGGATACATACCAGATGATGATTTTATTAAAGGTAAAATGCATATTTTTTTTTGATAAATTACAACTAACGACGGTCGCCATATAATACGATAGCATATAATACGACACAAGAAATCATCCATAGTCGAAATGAATGTTTTTTTTATTTTTACACGATGAAATGTACAGATAAATCAAGTGGTCAATATAAATCAATTAGTGCTACATGCCTCAAAAACATCGTTATAGAACGATCAGTATTAGTCAAGTGATATTCTTGTGGAACTACGCAAGTCCAGTTAAAAGTAATTGGGGTGTTTACTAGAGCAGCGCGATTATTGTCCTGAAGTTGGTGATTCGTAACATTAATGAACGCCATCCGCCGCGTTGACCTATTTATTTTATCAAAACTTTTCCTAAAAAGAAACCCAACCCATTTTTTTAGTGATACTGACAAACTGTATTCAGTGTTCGAAAACCATGTTTTGATTTGTGTACGGAAATTAATTATTCAAAATTTCTTAGTGTTATTAGTACAAAATTCTGTTCATTGAAATAAAGGTAGAAACACAACACGGACGATAACGTCGGACGATAAAAAAACGTCTACAATTTCGCTGTTGTAACCACAACAAAGGCGTCACCGTGAAAAGCTGTCAAAAATAAAATTGCATAAACTAAAATACTTTGTTCTTTGTCAAAATGAATTTCACAAATTTCAATTTCAAAAATAACTAAGTTTTACTAATAAACAAATAAGAATAATTTTTCTACTAATAACTAATTTTAAAAATAAAATACAAAATACAAATTATGAAAATATCTAAATGAATAAAACCAAACTTTGTTCATAAACTGAAAATGCAGTTGACAACTCAAAACAACACGATTACAACCTCAGAAACGCGAAAAACATCAGAAAATCATATTTTTTAGTTGGCGGCACTGTCACAATAACATTAAAAATTACCGTTGCAGCTAAATAAAAACAAAATTGATATGTGGCAATAATCATCGCCGACGATAAATTAGAAATAGAATCTAAATTTTCTCCGACGAAAAAAACTTTTTCGTTTATCGCTGTAGTTGTGTTTGAAATGTATGTATCCTGTGTATTCTAATTTTACTAACGTCGTCGTCAGACGAATTCGCCCGTGTTGTGTTTCTAGCTTAAGACTGAATTTTTTTTTATATATCCAGTAGTGTTGTTAGTTATTAGCATATTTTCTTATACGGAACTTATTTATGTAAAAATAATTTAGTGTTGTACTAGCCCGTGTTCTTGAATTGAGATATCTATTTAAATCAATTAGTGTAATTAGCATAATTGCCTGTTTAGTGAACTAAGATTATTTATTTAAATCAAGTAGTGTCATTAGCATAATTGCCTGTTTAGTGAACTAAGATTATCTATTTAAAGCAATTAGTGATATTAGAATTCTAGCATATTTATCGAACTAAAATCATTTGTATGAAATTAAAAAATTCATTGAGTAGTAAATTTTATTAAAAATAAAAGAAAAAAATCGTAAATGTTTGTCCGTCAAAAAAAATTAAAGTTAATAAAATTGATATCCGAGTATTTATAATCAAGGCAAAATAAATAAGGAGGTCTTGTTATTTTTTCATGTGGAAGTAAACCCGAGTGTGGTCGAAGGGTAGTAGTTCTATTTGTGGCTGTCCACGGCTTGGTAGCTAATTTACAAGAAAAAAAGGGGGTAAGAAATACAAAAACGACCAAAAGGGAGGATAACCAAATATACAAAAGGATTGACTAATGCGAATTGGGATACGTATCTGATCGACGAGGTACCCACGATTAATCATACATATCTTCCTCCCCGCGTCAACGAGAAAAAAGTACCTCTCCAAAATACGATTCGCAGATCCAGTGTGGGGTATGTTGGATGAGTGCTTTGGGCGGTTGACGCAGATGAAGGGCTAGGCCAGTTAAGAACTTATAGGAGTGGGATCTGGACTAAGCAATGGGGTGAGTTCTATGTTAACTTTATCATTTTTTTTTTAATGATTAAGGATGTATTTGTAGGTGTATAACTGTGTATATATGTGGATATGTGGATGGGTGTATGTATGAGCGAGGATGTTAGTTTCATGCGCGTTGGCCAACAGAATCCAATTGGAATCTGGTATACCAGAATTTCACTTAACTATTGGGAAGAAATTTTTTTTATTGATAAAAATGTGACAATAACTAAAACAAAAAAAACAAAAAACAAAAATTTAGCAAATTTCACTTAGTCTAACATTAAGATAAATTTTTTTTTGAATATAAATTGAAGTGTTTTGCGAGATATTTCGAAGAAAACCATGTAATGTAATTTGTCCGTAGTTTAGTTATTTTCCATCCTTAAAAATAGTTTTTCTTTCAAGAACAAAAAAAAATATAGTCCATTGATTAGTTAGAATACCAGAAACCAATTTACCGAAGTGTGGGTGCCGTCTAATGAATAGAAGAAAAAAACAAAATACAATCCGCCAATCCAATTTCCGATTTACTCACAGTTAAATTCACCTATTTTCCTTTGATAGAAAACATTAAGTTCGAATAACCTGCAACGTTAACTTATGGAGGACTGGAAAAAGTAATCGAAATTACAAGAAACGTGATTCAATTGAATTGGACAGAAACGAGATTACGTTTATTGGGTTTTTGGTTGTCTGGTAATTTTAGATCTGGCAATTCTCGTATCCTTTTTTTTGTTGATATTTCATTTTTGCACAATCTTGGAGAGATAGCTAAGTTTTTTTTTATGGGTATGTAGTTTGAATAACAAATCAACGTTATACTATTTGAGCAAACCATTTCTTATACACATTGAAATGGGGCTGTTAGCTTGTGGAGTGAATGTACGTATGGGCTTGCATGTGAGTACGTGTGTGTGTGTATGAGTGAGTGGAAGAAGCCCGAGAGCGTGTGAATGTATTAGAGTTAGGGGGTTGGACGTGGTGATCGTGGTTCTTTATATATGGGGGTCGCCAGAGTCTGGTTTCGCTTGTCAGGTATCACTTGTTTGCTTAAGTATCCGTTCTCATCGTGTGTAACGCGATTACAGTTATTTGTGTTGGAGCAGCAGGTATTCTTCTCTCGACCCCATAGGCTGCAGCTAGTCTGGGGCTAAAAATAATCTCGCTAGGTACGCGGCCTGCTATGCCACTTCGTAGTTAACCAACGATGAAGCTCTCCGTTACAAATATATTTGGAATTTTGAAAGAAATATGAATTTGTGATTTTGTAATATTTTCTCGAACGTCTAAATTCAAGGTTTTTGAATTGTTTGCTGAAAATGTAATTGAAAATGAAATTTAACATGGATATTTTTGAATTTGTTATAGTTTTTGAAATATTTTTGGAATTTTGAAAAAGTTTCAATTTTTGATTTTGTAAGAATTTTTGGAATATTTTTAGAATTTTGAAAAATTTGAAATTTTTGATTTTATTATAATTTTTATAATTTTGGAAAAAGTTTCAATTTATGATATTGTTATAATTTTTGCAATATTTTTAGAGTTTTGGAAAAAGTTTGAATTTTTGAATTCTTAAGAATTTTTGGAATATTATTCGAATTTAGATAAGGTTTAAATTTTTGATTTAATTCTAATTTTTGGATAATTTTTAGAATTTTGAAAAAAGTTTCAATTTTGATTTTGTAAGAAATTTGGAATATTTTTGGAATTTTGAAAAATTTTGAATTTTTGATTTTATTATAACTAGGAGGGCCCGGCGTGCTTCGCTACGCTTATAAATAAAGTTTTTGCGTAGACATTTTGTTGACGTAGAAGCAATGATTTCAAAAAGTGGTAATGAGAAATGCTAGCATATAATTTTTAATTTTTCTTTTTAAATATATGAATGAAAAATAATCAGAACTCTAGCTGATCAGTTCAGATATATGAAAAATTAGCGATCAAATAAACTAGAAATCAAATAAGCTTACTTGAAAACTAATTTGATCGCTAATTTTTCCTATATCCGAACTGATCAGCTAGAGTTCTGATTATTTTTCATTCATATATTTAAAAAGAAAAATTAAAAATTATATGCTAGCATTTCTCATTACCACTTTTTGAAATCATTGCTTCTACGTCAACAAAATGTCTACGCAAAAACTTTATTTATAAGCGTAGCGAAGCACGCCGAGCCCTCCTAGTTTTTACTAATATACTACGCATACGATACGTTTATTACTACCCACTACCAAAGAATATATAAAAAAGAAAATATAAAAAAATAAATTTCATCATTCATGAAATCAACATTATTACGCATATAGTCTCTTTTATTCCGACGACTTGATCTAACCTTTCATGTACGAAGACATAAGAAGACTAAAATGAAATTCCATCTACCAAAGAATATGAATATATAAAAAAGAAAATATAAAAAATAAAATAAATTTTTAAGTTTTAAATTTAATTTCGTTTTTGTATGTATGTAAACTTATAACGCATATGTATATAAAAAGTTTTTCGTATATAATAACTTTTTATTTATGATCCGAAAAATCCTCAAAAATCTCTAAAACCTAAGTTACAGTAATATCAGTTAGCACTGAAAATTTGAAATTAATCAAAATTCGAATAAAAAAGCCTTAGGCTACGCATACGATACGTTTATTACTACCCACTACCAAATACAATACTATCGATCTCATACACATTTTTTTTCCAACTTTTTTTTTAAATGAGGGATTATTACTGCAGTGCTGCCTTGTAACGAAAAAAAATGTAAATATTATTTTATCTCAGACACATACTATTTTGCAGCGACACACAACGAATATTACAAATATTGTGTCAAATTATAATTATTTTTAGAAAATCAAAATATGTTCGTGTTTTTCTTTTTCAAGACTAAACTTTTATTTTATTATGCGTGTGTAACTGTGTATCTATTTGTGTGTGTGAGTGGATAAGAAATATTTTTTGTGGATTTGTATATAATTTTGGTTTTTGGTTTCTTCTCGTTATGCGATTTTTGAAATGATTTATGAGAAAAATTTGTTAAGGAAAACTGGGAAAACTAAAGAGCTTAGTCGGTTTTGTGAAGTTTTGTAGAATGGTGTATTTGGTAGAATGAATGTACTTCTAAGGCCGGGGTGCTATTCTTGTAAGCGGGTCAAACTAATAAATTATATTTTTGTGAAAAAAAATGAAACGGTATTTTTTTTTAAATTTTGACTTAAGGTATTTTATTAGTATTTATTTTGATTTGAAATTTCTTCTGATTTGTTTTAAAATTTTTCCCAAGAATATTCCATATTATACCTACACATTCTAGGAAACATGCAATGGGTCGTAATATGCAAAACGGGCTTATTGCAATTCTCACTCCTTATAACAGGTACAACATCCCAGCCAACACGTGATGCTTCAATTAAAGGAATATTGATGACTGCTTTGAACTGTATATAATTGAATCTATAAGGCTCTCTATATAAATTTGCGATGGGTTTCTTCAGTTTGAAGAACCTTATGTTTCCTTAGTAGTTTTACTCGTTACACTTCCTATCGAATTGTGGCATTTAGGCACCATATCAACCTGTTTTTTGTATAAAGTGATGTAGTAAGCTGACTTGTTTTAAAATAAGTTGATATAATGTCGTCTTATGATGGTATGTCATTGAAATTGGGTTTTATAACTATAGGTTGCTGGTGGTATCATAATTTTTTCTCAGAACTGTAAAGACTAAAATTTAAGTATATAGTAATTCGGTAAATTGATTCGATTTAAATTACCTTTTGCGTTGATTTATCAACCCTGGTTTATGCTGATTTTGCAAAGGCAATAATTAATATTTTTTGTATATTTAGTTATGTTATTTATTCTACATTTGAGATTTGAGGCAGTACAAAAAAACTTATATTTTTTTGAATGTTTTTTTGAATTTGAGATCAGTTATTACTTTTTATATTGATAGAGATATTCTATAAAATAATCTTATACATGCACGAGTATATAAATCTGGACGAACTGATAATTAACATTAAAATTGTATTAAAATTTCTGTGATTAATTTATTTCGAAATAAAATTTTTAAAAGGGTTAGTTTAAAAAATTAAATGCTTAGTGTGTCTAGTTTATAGAGATACTTGCTTTTCGTATCAAGCATCTATTGGCAATTTTTTCTTATTAAATTTAGTAAGAGATAGTCCAATGCCTTAATTCGATGGTCATGGCATGAGTTTTCCTTACTGTACCACTCTGGATTATTTTTATTGGTCATTGCAATACAATCCTTTATATAAATTTCTTTTATGTTATTTGTATGAATCCGATTTTTAAAGGTCCAATTTTTCTTATGGAGCAAATATTCCCTAGGAACAATGACAGTTTGGTCCCGAAGTAATGTAGAACTGCACTGTTCACACTTTATCTTTTGAACGATTTTGTTGCTCACGTAAAAAACAAAATACGTTATAACATTATGGTTCGTGGTATTTGTATTTTCCAAATCGGTTGATGTAAGTTCAAACACCTCGTCATATTGATCCAAATCCGTGCACTCAATGTCCAATTCATTCTCGATCGATTCTAATGCTATTTGTTCTGCTCTGTTGATCTAGTCATGTAATGGAATAGGTTCGTGCGATTTTCTAAATCTTCGTCTAATGTACAGTTTGCTGATTTACTTTTTAAATTTGGTATAGTTAATTTCATATTCATTATGAATTTTAAAGTATTGTTAAATTCATAAGCAGAAGGATTGCGATTATTGCCTCCCTTGCCACGAACTAGACTAAAGACATTTTCTAATATGTCCTGATTTAGTCTTCGAGTTGATATATAGTTTATTGACTGGTATGTTGCGAAAACCATCTGCGTCTATTCCACCACCGCGTTTATATTTTGAATAAACCCGTTAATCGCGTAAACCGTCTTTTTTTTCTTACCAGGCTGCACTATTAATTCAATAGACTCAAGAAATCTTACCATTTCTTTCAAAAAATGCTTGTAATTCTGTTCATTCCTATTAATAAAATAACAATTTTTGGGTGCAATTTTTGAACTATTAAACAAATCAAATAAATCATTAAACTTTTTTAAAAATAATTCAGTAGCTTTAGCAGAATCTGCTAGTTCTTGTTCAAATTGATTTAAATGCAAACACAAATTCTAAAATCTTTTTGTTGTATGGTTCTTGAAAAACGGCAGCTCGTCAAGTTTGGTCGACAAAAGAAAGAGAGTTGTGCATTAGGGTGTCCCTTAAAATTCAAATTTATAAATGCTCGAGGGCCGTTGTTTTAATTGGTGCCTTATGCTCTTAAATAAGTCGTATCAAAAATTCAGCTCGATATGTCAATTTCTGACTGTGCCACAAGTCTTTTAATGTTGTTCATATTCGTAATTTATTTTCTAAATAAATACTTTAGCGAATTATACACATAAAAATGTTAATTGTTTGATTGGTTTTGTTTTATGGCTCTTAATTTTAATTATTGCAACACTCAAAAACTTTTAATGTTTCCAAAGAATGATAGACTGGTACAATAGAAACACCTAGCCGTTCATCACTCTTTTAATCTTGGCCTTTGTTATTATTCGTGGCAGCGACAAGTTATTAAATACTTGATGAAAAATGACTATTTTTGTATCTTTACGTATTTTATGGGATCTGATAATAATATATAATAAAAATATAACAACATGGTTATGTCTACTAATAATCTATATCCACACCAAAGTGATGGACTGCATAAATATTTTACGCGTTTAAACATGCACAAAATTGCAGTAGATCAATACAGCGCGCAACGTTCAAGTTAATATCTAGTGTAAAAAGTATTATACGTATGACTTTAGTGGCGTTTAAGTTATTTTTATAGTAAAAGTGTTTAATATGGACTGTAATAAAAAGGATTCTACAAAATATAGAAAAAATGTCTACGACAAAATATTTCAGGAGAAACAATGTCGTGATGATTACAAAGAGTTATTGGAGCTTACATTTGTCTTTCTTTGAGGAATTCCCCCCAGGTGAATCAAATTTTACAAATCCGGAGCTATTAGCGAAGCTCGTTTCATGTCACGAGCCATTCACAGTCTGAAGATATTCATGTTTAGAAATCGGTTTAGAAATTGGTTTAATTCAACCAATGCAATCAACGCTCCTAAGAACGATTTTTAACTTATGAATGATTTAATCTTATACAAAAACATCAATAAAATAGTTTCCGATGTGGCAATTAAAAAATTTAAAGGTCATCTATGGTATTTGACAAAAGAATTGGCTGGTTTGGCAATTTTAGATAATAATGTGACAATATCAGAAAAGAAAAACATGGTTAAAAAAATTATTTTAAAAAGAATAATCAAGCAACTCAGTTTTTTCGTTTAAAGGTTGCCATGGTTCTGGTCTTCAACGATTGTCTCTAACAGCAAATGATATCAATAATTGGCCTCAACAAACATTAGGTAGCTTTGTATCACCTAATACAATAAAACTTTTTGATAGGTTCGGACTGAAACATAATTTTCTAAATGTTGATCCAACACTTTGGAATTAACAGGAAGACTATCAAACAACAATTATTTTCTTGTTTACAAGTTACAAATGATGTTGCTGAGAGAGGTGTGGCTTTAACCCAGGAGTACTTAGGAAGAGTAAAATCAGATGAAAATTTACAAAACTTATTGCTTGTAGCACAAATCACACGTAAACAGTGTGGAAAATGCACTAAAGAAAGCTTAGCCGAGTAGTTTTGTAAAAATTCGATTTTCACTTTTAATTAACAAACAAATATGATTAACAAGTTTAGTAAAAACTATTTCCTTGAAACAGAAACGTTTTTGTAAGATTTATATTTTAATTTGCATTTTAAATTTGCTTATTAAACTGTTTTATTAAGATTGAGTTTTTTTTTAAGATAAATAGTTATTTAACAAAAGAAAATGTTTACAATTTTTTTATTTAATTTTTGCAAGTCTTGTGGCACAGTGAAATATTGTCCGATTGAGCTCAAATTTTACATAATAACTTCTTTTTATCAATAGCACAAATTAAAATAACGGCCCAAAAGATAAATTAAAAATTAGAAATTACACCTATATAAGGGACACCCTATTGTGCATGGCATTATTCTTTAAATCCCCCTCATATTATATGTATCTAAAAGATTTAGGATTTCGTTTGCCAGTTTATAGTTCGCTACAGACCTGGTTACCTATAAAAAACATTAGGATTTGGTATACACGATGGAAGTTTCCTCAAAATCGAAGCATATTTTAAGCAATGCAACAATCAAATGTACAACGAGTGTGTTCTTGTTTTTGATGAGATACATATTAAACCATCTTTAGAATACAATAGACTCTATGATTATGTGGATGGTGTGTGTACCGATGGAGTTCACCGCTCGAATGTAATTGGTAAAGAAGTTTGCGTACTTATGATATAAGAGGCCTTTTGTCCTCATGGAATTTTATAGTTGGGCACGTTCTTTCTAATTCAGCAATTGAAAGTGATTTACTTGAAATTCACATAAAAAATATAATAGAAAAGTGCGTTGCAAAAAATATTAATATTCGAGCGTTAATTTGTGATCAAAGATCAAACAATCGTGCTGTATTTAAAAATTTGGGTATAAAAATCGATAAACCATATTTCATACATACAAATTTGAAAATTTTTGGTTCTTTCTGCTCACCGCACTTAATAAAATCTATAAGAAATATATTAATGGCCAACACACTGAAAACATCAGATGGTATAGTGAATTTCGAATTCGTAAAGAAAGTTTATGAAATTGATAAAAATAAATCCACCAAAATGTGCCCCAAGTTGACAATAAACCACGTTGAGCCGAACAATTTCGAAAAAATGCGTGTGTCTTATGCAGCTCAAGTGCTTTCCAACTCAGTTGCTTCAGCAATTAATTTGTGTTTGCATTTAAATCAATTTGAATAAGAATTAGCAGATTCTGCTAAAGCTACTGAATTATTTTTAAAAAAGTTTAATGATTTATTTGATTTGTTTAATAGTTCAAAAATTGCACCCAAAAATTGTTATTTTATTAATAGGAATGAACAGAATTACAAGCAATTTTTGAAAGAAATGGTAAGATTTCTTGAGTCTATTGAATTAATAGTGCAGCCTGGTAAGAAAAAAAAGACGGTTTACGCGATTAACGGGTTTATTCAAAATATAAACGCGGTGGTGGAATAGACGCAGATGGTTTTCGCAACATACCAGTCAATAAACTATATATCAACTCGAAGACTAAATCAGGACATATTAGAAAATGTCTTTAGTCTAGTTCGTGGCAAGGGAGGCAATAATCGCAATCCTTCCGCTTATGAATTTAACAATACTTTAAAATTCATAATGAATATGAAATTAACTATACCAAATTTAAAAAGTAAATCAGCAAACTGTACATTAGACGAAGATTTAGAAAATCGAACGAACCTATTCCATTACATGACTAGATCAACAGAGCAGAACAAATAGCATTAGAATCGATCGAGAATGAATTGGACATTGAGTGCACGGATTTGGATCAATATGACGAGGTGTTTGAACTTACATCAACCGATTTGGAAAATACAAATACCACGAACCATAATGTTATAACGTATTTTGTTTTTTACGTGAGCAACAAAATCGTTCAAAAGATAAAGTGTGAACAGTGCAGTTCTACATTACTTCGGGACCAAACTGTCATTGTTCCTAGGGAATATTTGCTCCATAAGAAAAATTGGACCTTTAAAAATCGGATTCATACAAATAACATAAAAGAAATTTATATAAAGGATTGTATTGCAATGACCAATAAAAATAATCCAGAGTGGTACAGTAAGGAAAACTCATGCCATGACCATCGAATTAAGGCATTGGACTATCTCTTACTAAATTTAATAAGAAAAAATTGCCAATAGATGCTTGATACGAAAAGCAAGTATCTCTATAAACTAGACACACTAAGCATTTAATTTTTTAAACTAACCCTTTTAAAAATTTTATTTCGAAATAAATTAATCACAGAAATTTTAATACAATTTTAATGTTAATTATCAGTTCGTCCAGATTTATATACTCGTGCATGTATAAGATTATTTTATAGAATATCTCTATCAATATAAAAAGTAATAACTGATCTCAAATTCAAAAAAACATTCAAAAAAATATAAGTTTTTTTGTACTGCCTCAAATCTCAAATGTAGAATAAATAACATAACTAAATATACAAAAAATATTAATTATTGCCTTTGCAAAATCAGCATAAACCAGGGTTGATAAATCAACGCAAAAGGTAATTTAAATCGAATCAATTTATCGAATTACTATATACTTAAATTTTAGTCTTTACAGTTCTGAGAAAAAATTATGATACCACCAGCAACCTATAGTTATAAAACCCAATTTCAATGACATACCATCATAAGACGACATTATATCAACTTATTTTAAAACAAGTCAGCTTACTACATCACTTTATACAAAAAACAGGTTGATATGGTGCCTAAATGCCACAATTCAATAGGAAGTGTAACGAGTAAAACTACTAAGGAAACATAAGGTTCTTCAAACTGAAGAAACCCATCGCAAATTTATATAGAGAGCCTTATAGATTCAATTATATACAGTTCAAGGCAGTCATCAATATTCCTTTAATTGAAGCATCACGTGTTGGCTGGGATGTTGTACCTGTTATAAGGAGTTAGAATTGCAATAAGCCCGTTTTGCATATTACGACCCATTGCATGTTTCCTAGAATGTGTAGGTATAATATGGAATATTCTTGGGAAAAATTTTAAAACAAATCAGAAGAAATTTCAAATCAAAATAAATACTAACAAAATACCTTAAGTCAAAATTTAAAAAAAAATACCGTTTCATTTTTTTTCACAAAAATATAATTTATTAGTTTGACCCGCTTACAAGAATAGCACCCCGGCCTTAGAAGTACATTCATTCTACCAAATACACCATTCTACAAAACTTCACAAAACCGACTAAGCTCTTTAGTTTTCCCAGTTTTCCTTAACAAATTTTTCTCATAAATCATTTCAAAAATCGCATAACGAGAAGAATTAAAAACCAAAATTATATACAAATCCACAAAAAATATTTCTTATCCACTCACACACACAAATAGATACACAGTTACACACGCATAATAAAATAAAAGTTTAGTCTTGAAAAAGAAAAACACGAACATATTTTGATTTTCTAAAAATAATTATAATTTGACACAATATTTGTAATATTCGTTGTGTGTCGCTGCAAAATAGTATGTGTCTGAGATAAAATAATATTTACATTTTTTTTCGTTACAAGGCAGCACTGCAGTAATAATCCCTCATTTAAAAAAAAAGTTGGAAAAAAAATGTGTATGAGATCGATAGTATGGTGTATTTGCCACTACCAAAGAATATGTTAAAAAGAAAATATAAAAAAATAAATTTCATCATTCATAAAATCAACATTATTACGCATAAAATCTCTTTTATTCCGACGACTCGATCTAACCTTCCATGTACGAAGACATAAGAAGACTAAAATGAAATTGCATCTACCAAAGAATATATAAAAAAGAAAATATAAAAAAATAAATTTCATCATTCATAAAATCAACATTATTACGCATAAAATCTCTTTTATTCCGACGACTCGATCTAACCTTCCATGTACGAAGACATAAGAAGACTAAAATGAAATTGCATCTAGCAAAGAATATATAAAAAAGAAAATATAAAAAAATAAAATAAATTTTTAAGTTTTAAATTTAATTTCGTTTTTATATGTATGTAAACTTATAATGCATATGTATATAAAAAGTTTTTCGTATATAATAACTTTTTATTTATGATCCGAAAAATCCCAATCCCAATCCCAGAAATAGGTTACAGTAATATCAGTTAGCACTGAAAAGTTGAAATCAATCAAAATTCGAATAAAAAAGCCTTAGGCTCCACAAAATTTTGCGTTAGCGTATTAATATATAAGATTTTCATAATTTTGGTAAAAGTTACAATTTTTGATTTTGTTAAAATTTTCGCAATATTTGTAGAATCTTTGGAAAAAGTTTTAATCCGTGATTTGGTAATAATTTTTGAAATATTTTTAGAATTTTGTTTGAAAAAAGTTTGAATTTTTTATTTTACAATATTTTTGGAATTTTGAAAGAAATATGAATTTGTGATTTTGTAATATTTTCTCGAAACGCTAGATGGAGAGGTTTTTGAGTAGTTTGCTGATGGTATAATCTTTTCACTAAATTATGTTAATATATGATCTGTTATAATTTTCCAACAACGTATTGATGTTTCATGTTAGTTTTGTAATACATATCTAAACAGAGATAAAAAATACATGTACTTTAACAAAAAGTTATGTTTGATAGACATCGCTGCCCAAAACTAAAAACCATGTCCTCATAAAAGTTTTTTGCCGAAAACTACATCAAAATCCTTAACCCAGACCGAAGTCTTGATAGTTTCATAATTATATTCATACGGTAAAAAACACCTAAACTCTAGAGGTATATAGTTGCTATATAGTATATCCCTTTCGAGTCCCTTTGTCACAAATGTGAGGTACTCGGTAGAAGTTGTCAAAACAAAAAAATAATACTGAGTTGAAGGCCAACCATCACAATTGTGATATAAAATTCACACATAAATGGAGGTTAACCATTTTTGTATTTTATGTCTAACTTGAAGCTCAGCTGTCACAAATGATACACTAAATTTTTGTATGCGTTGAGATCACCCAAAATTAAAACATAGAATATTTACGTATATTTTTGGTAGGTTAATACTCTTAACACTAGCAACCAGATTCTATAATTTTTTTCTGGTAAAAAATAAATAACTTCCAAGAAAAATAACCCACACATTTGTGTGAACTGGACCTATTCTTATACATTTTTGTTCTTATGAGTTTCTGTTATATATTGGCCCTCGATCGATACCAACGCTTTACAAGATACGATATCAACATCTAAACAATAAATCAGTAAAAATTCCGTTTATTTCAAAAACATTGAAATTCTATATTTTAAAAATATTTGACATAAATTTTTATAAAATATTAGCTTAATTCATTAAGATAGTTAAATTCATTTTATTCATTGTACAAATGATAACTATTGAATACATAAATTTGTAAATAAATTCAGACTGTTGGAATCACAGGTTTGTTTAATTCTAGCAATATTAGCTTAGTTCACTATAGTATTTGTATAGTGGATTGAAGATCGCAGAGCCGATTTCTGCTCATGCATGTGGATATTTTTTTCCAATGCACATCCATCTTTCCAATACAATGCAATTCGTGGGTACGAAATGCAACCCATTATAAGGAATATCCCGTATAATTTTTTAATTTCTGCTGCTGTTACTTTAAGAAGCTTACCCTTTTTATTGATATAGTACATATTTGAATATTTTGCGGTTTCTTCGAAATGCGTGCTATCAAAATAACGGTTGCAATATTCAATTGGCAATTTTACTTTGTGTTTTGCAGATATCGTAACCACTGGTAGTACGTTGTTTTTGAAACGGTGCAACATTCCAGCTGGATAACGATACTTGGTTTATAAGATTGGTGCCTATAAAGATATGAAAAGTAATACGCATACTGATATATGTTTTGAAATAAAAACTTACTGATTCCAATATCACAATCGTTCACCATATTTCCTTCGTCTGCATTCTGCATCTATTTCAACAATCACCTGACAAATAGTTTCCGGCAATGTGAAATCAGAATCAGCAACGTCATCATCATTGTCGATATCTTCTGGCTGTGAATCGTTAAGCAATTCCTGCAGCTCATCCTTATCTACTAACCAGATTCCTTTAGCAAATTTAACTAAAAACAAAAAAGTTACTTTTGGAGTCCAACTGTTACAATCGTGATAGTAGTTTTTTATTTATGAACTTTTATAGTTATCATTCTAAAACATATAAAACATTTATAATAAATTTAATTATACACTATTTATAAATGTAAGTATGTATAAATTTTAACTAAACTGTTTGATTAACTTTATTTAATTCAATACTTACATCGAGATGATTTTCGCGCTCCCGACATGATGACAGTTGGCAATCAATAAATACATTTTAACTTGATAATACGAAAAATTTTGGCGGTTATTCTAATACATAAAGAACCGATCAAAAGAGGGAACTCAATCTGAAAAATAGAAAAATTTGTTAAAGACGATTGGCAAATAGTTAAAATCCAGTATATATAAGCCCTCACGATTGTGATAGCTGGTCTTTAAGACTCACTTAAAAGTTTTTAGAAAAACAACCAAGTCATCCTCTTTTTTTTCTATCACAAAAATGACAGTTGGTCTTTAAGTTAACTTAAAAATATTAATATAATCATTTTAGATCATAACCCTCACCATTGTTACGTTTGGTTCTTACCTAAGCAAAAATATCGTTGAAGATGGACTCGAAAGGGATATAGTTAATTATATAGGTATATAGTTAATTTAATAAATATAGGCTTAAAATTAGTCATTAAAAAAAAGTATGTTATAATTTATATTAATTTATGTAATATTTAATTAATATTATTTGGGTTATTTTATTTATAATATATTTAGGATTTTGTCGCAAAGTTTTGCGTAAGTCATTGTGGGGACATTAAAGTAAAACATTGAAGTTAATTACTGGCTCGTGATCTATGTCGAGAAGCCGGGATCTTTTCATGCTCTGCTAGTTAAATGCTCGTCGTCAGAAATAATAGCAAAAAACATTTTTTGTTAAAAATTTTTTGTCAATTATTTTTTGAGCGGTAAATTTTCTGTTTATAAATTTTGACTTTTTCGTCATTTGAGGTAAAACTTTTTTCAATACGGTAACACTTGAGGTGCTAATGCTATCAAGTTTATCAAACTGCTCTTTTTTTATAAAAATAAAAATAATGTTTAGCCTAATAAAAATAGGAAAAATTGATTTCTGACGCCCCGTCATTTGGAAAAGTGCAAAAATAAGGTTATGCTGCATTGTGTCACAGTTGTGCTGGGGTCCTTTTCCTGAACACAAATTTGTCAATCGACAATATTATCAATTTCACCAAAATTCTTAACAACTTTAACTCTTAGTTGTGTATCCTTAGACATAAACCAATTATAACAAATTATAACAGATTTTTGGTACTAGATTCGTACTTTTGACAACTAACTTTTTTAATCTTAAAACATGCAAAATAAAATAAAAATATATTTAATAAATAAATATGTTTTAACGATATTTATATAAAAATATGATTTTTAATATTATTAAAAACATAATTTTGCGTTATAAATTAATTTTTACGCCAATCGATGAAATATGTATAAAAAAGTCAACACACAAAGCATAAAGCAAAATTGTGATTTTGACAGTAACTATATTGTTCTTGTCAGATTCACAATATTGTGTTGAATTTTCACCAAGTTGGTGTTACATAATATGAAATTCACAATATTGTGTGAAATTACAATATTGTGATGACATTTATGTGTTCGGGAATAGAACCCCTGGATGTGCTACTCAGACATAATTCCATATCACAAATGAAAAAAAGTTGGCACGCTAAATCGATTTTTTGAGTAGAAGGCTAACTTCGAACAGAAATTTTTCGAGGAGAGGGCTAGGAAGAAGTTAGACCTGGAATTTTGAAAAAAATAATAAAAACTTACTATTGTAAGAAAAAGAAAACAGAGCAGAAACAGAAAAATTTTATAACGCTAACATCGTTTTTGAATAGATGTTAGCCCCACAAAACAAAAGTTTTGTAGTTGGTGATGGTTTTTTTGCTAGCTCAAAACCCCTTATATTCATAGCCGGCTAATGAGCATGGCCATATGCAAAAAATGGATTAGTGTGATTAAATTTTCTTAAACTTTTTTTTATATAAAGATTTATATTTCAAGATGGCGTTAAATGTTTTTTAAATTTTTTGTATATTGAGTTTTAATTTCAAAATGGCGCCATAAGTTCACGATTTTTTTCTGCACTAAAAAAACAAGCGGGCTGACAATATCGGGGGTTTTGGCTAGCTGCTTAGAAAGAGATTAAATAAGCAATGGAAAATATTTGTACGCTAGCATTATTTTTTTGTAGGAATCAGTGTAAGCAGAGTAGCACAACCAGCACATGTTTAACACAATACAGAACAGCGTTTTTTTTCTCATTTTTTCCAAAATGCCGGGGCTTACTTCTACTTTAGAAAATAATGTTAGCGATTTAAAATTTTTCTGTTAGTGATATAAAATTTTTTTCTTAGTAGCACAACCAGCATAACTTGATCACAGTACAGAACAACCTTTGCTTTTCAGTTTTTACATATTGGTGGGGCTAACTTCTGCTCGAAAAATTGTTTTAGCATGTTTAAATTCTTCCATTGCTGGCGAATTTTTCTATGAGTACCATAACTAGCACTACTTTTTTAAAATTAATATTAGAACAACTGAGCTACGCTCATCTAGTAATTTACATATCATATTTATAGCACATTTTTTGAGGTGTAACCCATTGGTTAGTCCCATTTACAATATTTTTGATTTTCTAAGGTATTTGGCTTACTTTTTGGTAAGTGTAGTTAACATGAGAGGATTTCGTTTCATTCAGCTTAATTCGCCATCTTTTTGTCTAGTTGTGAATTTTATTAGTAGCGTATTGCAGTTTGCTAGTTGTTTCTTCTACGGTTTTTTCCGAAGGTCAAAATTGCAGTATCATTTGCAAATGTTGCAATAGTTGTTTTGCTTAGGCCAGGCAAATCTCTTGTATATAGCAGGTATAGTACCGGTCCTATGAAGCTGCCTTGCGAAACTCCTGCATCAATCTTTTTCAATGTGAAATACTTATCGTCATATTTGACTCTAAAGTGGCAGTCATCCAGATAAGAGCTCAAAATTTCATATAACTCTTTGACAGATCTCTTTGCAATTTGTACTTTAAGCCATGATGCCAAACTTATAACCAGCACTACCCTAGCGCAATACAGCACCCTTTATTTTAAATTTTTTTTTAAAATAGTGGAGCTAACTTCTACTGAGAAAAATGTTTTTAGCGTTATAAAAAAATTTTTTGATGAAATTGGGATATTAGATTTTTTTTCTAAATAGGACAACCAGCACAATATTTGACAACCTTTGTCTTTAATTATTTTTAAAACTTCTGCTCGAAAAATCGCTTTAGCGTGCTAACTATTTTTCATTGGTGATATGGCATTTTGGAGTAGCACATCCAACACAACTGTAGCACAATACAGCACAATTTTTATTTTTTATTTTTCGCAAAATGGTGGGGCAAAGTTAGAGGACGTTAATATTACCATGTAGTGAAATTTACTTTATCAACACAAAAAACGAAGAGTAAAAGATATCGTCGTCGTCTTCGTTTGAAGGTGTAACATTAGTAATTTTCAATTGGAATTATCTATTACATCATTCGCAATTGGTGTAACAGCTTATTTATTTTATATTAATTATTCAATAGTTACCATGATTGTGTGCAATAATTTTGTAGCTACGATAAATTCTCACCAATCACCTGATTATTTTGATGCAACAATTTTAGCAATTACGCAGTTTTGTTTACAATCACCTGCTTATTTTGGTGCAACAATTTTCGTACCAACACGGTTTTTTTTTTCAACAATCAACCGTTGATTTTTGTGCATGATTTTTGACAGTTACAATATATTTTCAACAATCATTTGTTTAGTTTTGTGCAACGGTTTTCGGCACTTGCAAGAAGTCCTCAACAATCATCCGTTTAATTGTGGTGCAACAATTTGTTTATTTATATGCATTGTGAATTGTTGGTGCATTGTGAATTGTTGATTTTCTGTAAGTAATGTGGAGGGCGTAATCCTGAACAGATGATGGGGTTAGTTAAATTTAGATGATCGAAGGGTGGGGATGGTCGTAGATGATCGAAGTGTGCGGATGGCCTTTTATTCTTTTGTTCTTTCTGAGTTAGAATTGACGATAAAGTTTATCGAATTCACATACTGAATCTCGGCCGAACAAACTCAAGATGCGCGAGCCTTCTTGACTTCAGGGTCACTAACAGTAAATCACCCAATCACCAGCCGCTAGTTACACATTACAACACAAAATACGATAACAACTAGTTTTCGTGAATGTACGGAAACACTTTTTAACCTTCACGTGAACAGTATCTACCCGGGTAGATATCACGGTTTTTGTAATTCAATTACTTTATGAGTTTTTAACCAATCATCATACCTGTTCAGCTATGTGACTAATTTTTAAATTGATTTCGCAAAATCTGAGAAAAAATATTTTAACTTTCTTTTAACAGTTATTTTGAATTTTTATGGTTTTTTTAACGCAAGAAAACAATATCTACCTGGGTAGAGATTTTTTCCTTGGGTTTTATATGAACATTTTTACTGGTCAATGTGAAAAACAAGTAACTTTATTTTTGAATACATGCTTTTATGGTATGCTTACACAAAGGCAAAATGATATTATGATATTAATACACGTTTGATCTATTACACGTTTGTTGATATTATGTAAGTTGATAATATGTAAGAAAACAATATCTACCCGGGTAGATATTTTTTTTCCTTTTTTCTTATATGAAAATGTTTACTGGTCAATGTAAAAAACAAGTAACTTTATTTTTAAATATATGCTTTTATTGTATGCTTACACAAAAGTAAAATAAATACACAGTTACGTTTGTTGATATTATGATTTATGTAATATCTACCGGGGTAGATATTGTTCATATCAGTCGCTAAATATTTCCGTTCACGCGGTTAAGAGAAACAAATAGTAAATGTTTCAACAAGTGGTGAAAACGTCTCTTTTTGCGTGGCTGGATGGTTTGTTCAGGAACAATAAGTTCAGGAGCACAAATAGGTTTTTACTACTCGTAGCAAACGCTATTCTTTCTACGCTTGTAAATATAAATGATAATAATGACAAATTCATCTACTAAAAACTAACAAGAACTAATTTTGACAGTGGGAATCAAAATAGCAATATTGTATTTATACATAATTTTAACAGTGTAAACTATTTTTTTTATTGTATGCCAGTGTTCGCCTACAGATGAAAGACAATACCAAATAGTTCGAAAATATAAATTTAATTTTGCAAGCACAAAAATTTAAAAATTAGCTTTTCAGTTATGTTTTAAATAAAATTAATTTGATTTAATATTATTAGTTATTTAAATAAAACTTACTTTTTGAAATTTATAAATAAATATAATAACTTCACGGATTGATTATATAAATAACGTGACTTGACAAGGAAACGAACCAATTTTAAATGGGACTTTTATAAAAATATTGCCAGCTAATAGAAATTATGTAGTCAATTTTTATTAGTGGTAATAAGTTTTAAATTGTGTTCCGGTGTTCGCCTACAGGTGGTGGTTAAAACCAAATATTTAAAATAATATTTAAAAAAATATTTATAACATTACACATGCTATTAGACAATTTGATGAAGTATTGATGAGTATAACATATTCTTATTTACCACGTAAAAAAATACATGCAAATTGTTAGAAATAGTTATATAACTTCGTTTTACAATTTATGATTTTGATGTTTTTTATGGGGTAAATTACAGTAACATATTATATATTATGTTTAATACTTCATAAATACATGAAAATTGCCTAATTGTAGTAATTAATATGTGAAATTTTATAGATAATTTTTAAAATTATTATTTTAAAATATTTGGTTTTAACCACCACCACCGAAACTTAATTATTTTCACTCACAAGTGAGAAAAAAAATTTCAGTCACCAGTTAGAAAAAGTTTCACTTTGACATAAATTTTACTCTATATTAAAATGGCATTTTTGTAGCTTAGAAAGTAGAAAAAATATATTATTTTGAATGGAAAAATTCTAACGATTCTCTTCGTTATTTGAGTTAAATTGAATAAAAAATTTTAATTATTTCAAAATCTATTGAAATTTCAGTCTAGTGAATTATAATCCTATTTTTAGTATACATCTTTAGTTACATAGCTTCACAAAAATAAGTTTCGACGAAATAAAAACTTTTTGAGACACTCTCTTAATTTTTATTGCAAAATAAACAAATTGAAACAAATGTAAACATTTTTAATTCAAAATCGGGTTAACATTTTATCATATCCAAATTGAAATTATAAATGTCTACAGTCCCCTCTTTTGTAATAAAAATTAGTTAACTTTTAATTTTGGATTACTTTATCATTAATATGGATCAAAGAACAAGATAAGGTAAAAGAAAACATAATAGTGCAACTATCCAAATATACGAAAAAACGAATTAATGTTAATTAAACTGAATGAAAGTTTTTGTAAGGGGTTTGTTGTCGGTTGATGAGTACAGTTGATTTGGTAAAAAAAAAAATCCTTTTTTTACTTACAGTTTACAAAAACGTAATACGCAGAAGGAAGAAAAATTAAGTTTTAAAAGGGAGAACTTTACAATTTTACAATTTGATTGTAATACATTTTACTTGCCCGTTGCTCCTAACATTGCATTAAGCAACTATTTCTTAAAGTTTATTTTCTATTTCCCTGTCCATTGAAATACAAATATAAAGTTAAATTATAAAATAACATAGAATGGATTACAATGGAATTAAAGTCAATCACGCAAATGTTTTTATTTACTTTAGTTTTGGGGAAATAAATTTAGAGTAAATAATTTGTGTTGGAATGTTAAAGCTGATATTGACGATATCTATAGTGTACTGAATTTGTTCTTTAATTAGATATGAACTATTTTTTATCTACATGATTCATAGCACTTGAAGTCAAACTGATATATTCAATGGACTTGGATTAAAAAAATTGATTCGTAATTTCATCCAAACCAGACACTTTTTATATGAACAAATATCAAAAACTTCTAATAAAGCAATCAAATGTTAATTGATGATTTTTGAATTCACTAAACTAAAAACATTCAGATTATATACTTGATATCCATTTAAGCAATAAACATAAATACAAATTTGCTTCGTTCATTTATCATATTCTGATTTGTGGGATATTCATATATTCAAAAATTAAATAATAAAAAAAAATCGTTGTGTGACATTAATCACGATGTCACAATGTTTTGCGGTTCCATTTATTTCAATTTTTTCATCCATAATTTAATATGTGTATCTGTTTTTTACAGAGTAATTTTTTTTAATGGCACAAGGGGAACCATAACAAAAAAATTGTTTTTGTCAAATAAAACTCGTTTATGTTAGGTTACATTAAAAAGTTGGTCCTATAACGAGAATGGTTACAAAAAATAAATTTATCTCGATAAAAAAGCAAAACAACTTCATAGTCACTCATCATCATAATAAAAAAAATGTGGGATTAATTTATTAACGATAAAAAATTTTTTGGTTTATTTGTAAACTTCATTTATGGTTATAGTTTTTGTTATTTTTTTATAGTTTTTGTTATTATTATTATTACTTTACAAAACGCTACAAATGAAATTCAATTAAGTTTTATTTGCTTTAGTTTTTGTAAACATTATAGCAGTGTTCATGATTGTTCTATTTAGTTCTTTTGAAAATCAAGAGCATTTGCAGCCATTATTTAACTAGTGTTGCACTTTTATAATAAGAATACAATTTCTTATAATATAAGTTAGGCGATAAATGATAATTAATTTTACTTCACCGACTCGGAAACGTACAACGTTAAAAGATTCTTTCATAATAATAAATTAGCAAAACTTGCAATTATCAAAACCAGAAATTTTCTCAAGTACAACAATATATTTTCATTCCATTCTCATTTTAGTTTTTATCTTATACATTAAGCTATGATAAAAACTAAGAATTCACATAAATTTAAAACAATTTTTATTTTTATTATCAGTCCTCAATTTAATCCAACAAATAAAAAATTACAGAGACAGAAAACATTTTGTCTAAAAATTTAGGTATAGCTTTAGGTATAGATGGGTTGCGCAAGTAAATTCAGTCATTATTTTTTATATTTTTGTCTTAGTTAACAAATGTCTATACAAGCTCAATTTGTTCTTCAATAAAAATCACAAAAACCACCATAATGCTTACAATTTCCGCTCCTGCCACCAATTTATCTTTTCCTACAATTCCTTAATATTTTGTAACTAATAATAACTATAAAAAACAAAATATAAAATAAAATTGTCTCCACAGCTCCAATTTTCTTATTTTTCCTTTCATTTCCTTCATTATTTTCTATCTTCAGATGTATTTTTTTACACTACTTTGGTTTTTGGAAAATTTATTACACGAACACGACAGTATTAAATTTTAACATTTTCTTTTAAAATGAAATTAAAAAAAGTACAGTACAGTAGTAAGGAAAAAAAACGATGGTGGACCATTAAAACATTTAACACATTTTCACACTTGGTGAAGTAGAAATAAAAAAAAAAGAGCGGTAGAAAAAAATTATATGAAAACTATTGTGGTAGGATAAATTTTTATAATTTATTTATTGGAATTTTCAAGATAAATAGGTTAAATTTATGGTGTCGTTTCTTTTATTCTTGAAAGTTATATCAATGCATTTGTGATTATCTTTGACCTATATTTTACTGAGTTTTATACGATTTTATTCAATAAGTGGAAAAAAAGGAACTGTTTTTTTTAAATGTGTTGTGCAGTTGGAACTACAGTGTCACAACCACACATAAAAATTTTTCAAGACTATGATCCACAACAACATGCGTTCTAAAGTATTGATGGACCTAATTACTTCGTTTTTATGTTTGTTTTTTTATTTTCTTAATGCTACATGGGTCTGAAAGACCTAAGTATTACATTCATGAGCTCAAAGTGAAATTCTTACCCCCACTTTTTTTGACATTTCTCGACGTTTTAGGACCTCCTGATTCTAAAAAAGCAAAAAAAAAATGTATGTCTGTCTGTCGGCCGGTCGGCCGGCCCGCGTTACCTACGCTGCAGGGAAAACCGCTGGAGGGATTTCAAATTTTTTTTCTAAACTAGGTATACTCAAGGGACAGGTCCGAAAGGACGCTGTGTTCGATAACTGTACCGGAAGTGTGTCAAAAAAAATCATTATGTGTGTCAAAAATAGCAAATTTTCATAATTTTGGCTTTAAAAACGTTCATTTTAAGTGATTACGAGTAGGAACATTAAATTTGGAGGAATCTTGATGGTAGGGATTGGTATGTGAGATCAAAAACTAGATTATTGCATTATAAGTTTGTCAAAATTATAAGTTTGTCACACATGTTGTCAAGTGTGTCAAAAGAAAGATTTTCATTTATTTTTTTACCCAATTTTTCGGAAAAAAATAAAAGTGTTTGTTTGAAATGAAATTTTATTATTATTATTGAGAATTATGGCATTATAAGTTTGTCAAAAAAATGTTGTCAAGTGTGTCAAAAGCAAGGTTTTTATTTATTTTTTACCCAATTTTTTTTAGAAAAAAATAAAATTAATAGTTTGTATGACATGTAATTTTATTATTATTATAGAGAATTATGGCATTATAAGTTTGTCTAAAAAATAATGTCAAGTGTGTCAAAAAATGATTTCATTTATTTTTTAACCAATTTTTTGGGAAAAAAATGTAGCTGTTTTTATGACGTAAATGTAATTGAAAATGAAATTGGACATGGAAATTTTTGAAGTTGTTATAGTTTTTGAGATATTTTTAGAATTTTGAAAAAGTTTGTATTGTTGGTTTTTTAATAATTTTTGCAATATTTTTAGAACTTCGGAAAAAGTTTTAATTTTTGATTTTGTAAGAATTTTTGGATTATTTTTAGAATTTTGAAAAATTTTTAATTTTTGATTTTATTATAATTTCTGGAACTTTGAAAAAATTTTCAATTTTTGATTTTGTCATAATTTTTGCAATATTTTCAGAATTTTGGAAAAATTTTGAATTTTTAAGAATTTTTGGATTATTATTGGAATTAAGAAAAAGTATAAATATTTGATTTCATTCTAATTTTTGGAATATTTTTGGAATTTTGAAAAAGGTTGCAATTTTTGATTTTGTTATAATTTTTGCAATATTTTTAGAATTTTGAAAAAAATAGGATTTTGAATTTTATAATATATATATTTAGAATTTTGAAAAAAGTTTCATTTTTGATTTTGTAAGAATTTTTGGAATATTTTTAGAATTTTGAATAAATTTTTAATTTTTGATTATATTATAATTTTTGGCATTTTGAAAAAAGTTTTAATTTTTGATTTTGTAATAATTTCGCAATATTTTTAGAATTTTGGAAAAGTTTGAATTTTTAAGAATTTTTGGCATATTATCGGAATTTAGAAAAAGTTAAATATTTGATTTTATTCTAATATGGAATTTTGAAAAAGTTTGATTTTATTTAGTTTAACAATATTTTTGGAATTTTGATTATAATTTTCCGGCAAAGTATTGATGTTTCGTGTTAGTTTTGTAATAAATTTCTAAACAGAGATAAAACAATACTTGTACTTTAACAAATAGCTATGTTTGATATACATCGCTGCCCAAAACTAAAAACCATGTCCTCATAAAAGTTTTTTGCCGATAGTTTTCGGCAAAATCCGATCAAAATCGTTAACCCAGACCGAAGTCTTGATATCTCAGAGCTGTGAGATTTCAGCCCTTCCATATTTTTTAATTTGATTTAGATTAAATAATTTTTTTTAAATATTTCGCTTGCGTCGAATAAAAAATAGTATATGATGCACGGACGTAAGTGAAGTTACTTAAGTTAATAGTTATGAAGGTTAGAGACGGGTAAACAGCAACTTTTTTAGAAATATTTGAACAAACAAAACTAAAATTAGGTTGCCAATAATCCAGATTCCATATTCCTGGATCATATAGCGCACTTTCATTCTCAACGATATAGATATAGAGGGGTTGGATATTGAGTTATATGAAGGCTAGTTTCTTCGAGAAAGCAATAGCATGCCATCGTCAGGGAATATTTCATGACCCACACCAAGATATTTTCGCGGCAGTAGCTTCGACATTGTATGAGATCAACAGTGGAAAATAAACAGTGGAAAATTCCCAAAATAATCATTTTGGGATATTTGGGAACTTCAACGAGTGTCAAAGCATGGTCGTTCTCACATCGCGATTACGCCTTGATAATTTACATATAATATTTTCATTATCTAAGACTTTAAATTTTAATTTTAAGCCGATAAAAATAAACCTATCAACACTTATTGTACTTACGAAGATCAAATGAATATTAAGCAAAACTTTCAAAATAATCTAACTAATATTGATAACAGAATCCTCCAGAATGCTTAGGCAGAATGTTACTTGAAAGTTTATTATTTTTATTAATAAAATCCACTTAGACATTTAATTGGTCAAATGTAAGTATAAACAAAAATCACTTGTTTCCTCTTTTCTTCCATAATAATAACTCTCCACACGGTCTTGCAAACAAAAGTTACGGAAACACAAAAAGATCCACCCTACTCTACAAGTTCTCTCTACTAACGAATTTCGATGAATTTAGCGGACATTTTGCGACAGTTTGTTTGCTAGCATCGCTTACAATAAAAAAAATTTCAGTAAACTGTATCTCGGGATTCTCTTTCTGAGCGCACAGGTGTTTGATATTAGGCCTTTTATTCGTTGTCTGATCTGAGTTAGGTGATCCATTGTAGTAATTTCTTCCATTTTCTCTGACAATATTTCAGTGGTCCATAGGTCGAGCCGTGAACAATCAGGAATATTTCAAATAAAGCATAATGGGAGAAAAAGTTGATATCCAAAGGTGCAGTTGATCCCTTTCAGAATGTTGATCCTTTACATCTGATCGAATACCGAATAAGACAAATTGGATAACCTAATATACAGTTTTAATAGACGGTGAGTAAAGAACAGTTTTGAAGTATTTAACACCATACTTAGTTAAAAATATTTGAAATTTTCGAAGTGAGTTTATTTCCATTGACAGAGGCTATTGGCTCAGGACAACAAAAAGTTACATAACTGCGTTTCTAATAAGTTATAGAAGGGGTCAGCAATAAGTTTTCTACGAAGTAAAATGAAGGCAAATTTTGTTTGGTAGTCGATCAAGGACCATAAGGGTCGTTATATTTTTCGCTTTATATCGAGAATATGGAAATAGGCTGTCTTCATATAGTTTGTATACCATGCTAAGATCTGCTTGATCGATTTGATTTGTCGATCTCAATTATTTGCAAGTTTTACAATTTGAAAGTTGTGTTTAGACTATAGAAAGCATCCGAAACCAGAAGAAGAGTGCCGTACATAATGCAGACCCTGCAGAGTTGTGAGGTGGCTAGTTCTTCTGGAGCCCAGAGCTTCGGAGTCTCAACCGTTACACAAAGAGCAAAGTTGATTCTCTTAAAAAATTCCCCGTTAATCACCCGCAAGCAAGGTACAGACGTCCCGCCCTCCTTAACGATCTGTACCCAATTTCATATATAATCAGGAAATAAGAATGCTGGTGAACTGAGATCTATGTCGTGTTCGCTGTTTATTGTGATTGAGTACATACAGTGTACGTGAGAAAGTGCATCTGTCACTGTATTTAGGGTAACTTTTCTCTATTTTAAATTGAAGTTGTGAAACATCATATTGCTAAGCGACAAGATAAATCAAGTTGCTGCATTAGTCACTTCGAAAATGCGTGGTTATTGTTATAGTAAAGAGGTGGTTATCGTTTATTGTTTAATTAAAATAAACTTTTATTTATATCAAAACAACAATATGGCCTCTGGTCCAAGAAAATCTCTAATCAAATCTAATTTAGTGCTTCATTTCAGAAAAATTTACAATGACCCAAAAGAAAATTTATATTTATATAGAGAAAAATTCATAAAAATATAAAGAGAAATAAAAATAAAACGAATATGAGAAAAAAAATCTTAACTTAAATTTGTTGTTGTAGAACCCAATTTAAAAACCCAGGATGTTGGCTGTTCTTTCAGTATCTCCTATCCATCAATCGACCAAAAAATAGATCACTCCCACCCATTTCCTTTTAGTTTTATACAACTTATTGCAATCCTACTTTTTTTCTTGTATCTTCTTAGCTCGTGATAATTGTAAGTTCTTCTTGTTCGTAAAACAATTGAAAACTCTTGGGTCTTTATTCAAGCTAGAAGACGTTTCACTGATTTATTTAGCGTTCATACCCAAAACAAACGTATTTTTTTCTTTACTCAGATCTAACGTTAAACTTTAGATAATATTACACCTTCTTTAATTACACGTTAAGGTTAAATGGTTAAATATGAACTTTACTTCATATTTAACCATCAGAACGGGATTTCACAAGTGGATACGACTCATTCAAGGTTTGTTATAATATAATGATAACTCTGTTTTATTTCACTTTCACCATGATCAACCAAAAAATAGTGTATTAGGAAACTAGTTTCATAATCGACGATTTTATCGCACGCAATCTGTCGCGCGGGTCGTTTTCTACAGGATAAGTACAATAAAACGTCTTATGAAACGAGTTTTTTTATACTATTTTTTCTATTTTCCATTTTTTGGCTTAAAACTTAATAAAATGTGTATTTTATTAAAAAAAAGTCAATTTGAAATTTTGTTATTACTAATTATTGTAATTAATTAAAATATTTAACACTAATTTAGATATTCCTTTTAATTTTATTTATATAATTATTCGTTTGAATTTTCACTGACGTTTGTATGACCAATGTGACCAACCTTGAAAAACAAAACTTTGTGTATCGAAATGAAGGTCATTTTGATACGCAGTTGGGTGTCGAAATGACTTTATTTCAGACGCAAAATGGAACAAATATTTATTGTTTTTATCTTTATTTTTTATAAACATACATTGAAATTTTTATTTTTCATTAGTTTTGATTAAGTAGGTGTTCAACAAACTTTATTAATTAACAGGATCTATTTAAATTTTTTTTATTTGTGTCGTTTGAAAAGCAGTAAATTTATGTCCCAATTTTTTTTTCTTTTACAATAAATAAAACACGAGTGATATTTTCGAGAGTAATACATGGAGGGGCTGAAATTTCACAGCTCTGAGATATCAAGACTTCGGTCTGGGTTAAGGATTTTGATATATGTAGTTTTCGGCAAAAAACTTTTATGAGGACATGGATTTTAGTTTTGGGCAGCGATGCATATATCAAACATAGCTTTTTGTTAAAGTACATATATTTTTTATCTCTGTTTAGATATGTATTACAAAACTAACACGAAACATCAATACGTCGTCGGAAAATTATGTTCTGTTATAATTTAAAAAAATTATCTTCTGTTATAAATCAACATAATTTGGTGAAAAGATTATACAATCAGCAAATTACTCAAAAACCTCTCCATTTAGCGTTTCGATATTTCAAAATCACAAATTCATATTTCTTTCCAAATTCCAAAAATATTGTAAAAATTAAATAAAATCAAATATACAAACTTTTTTCAAAAAAAATCCTAAAAATATTTCAAAAATTATTACAAAATCAAAGATTAAAGCTTTTTTCAAAAATTCTAAAAATTTTGCCAAAATTATAACAAAGTCAAAAATTGTAACTTTTTCTAAAATTATAAAATTAGAATAAAATCAAAAATTTAAATTTTTCAAAATTCTAAAAATGTTCCTAACATTCTTATATAATCAAAAATGGAAACTTTTTCCAAAATTATTAAAGTTATAATAAAATCAAAAATTCAAACATTTTTCAAAATTCTAAAAGTATTCCAAAAATTCTTAGAATAATCAAAAATTGAAACCTTTTTCCAAAATTCTAAAAATATATATATAAAATTCAAAAATTCTATTTTTGTTTCAAAATTCTAAAAATATTCCAAAAATTAGAATAAAATCAAATATTTAAACTTTTCCTAGATTCTAATAATATTCCAAAAATTTTAAAAAATTCAAACTTTTTCCAAAACTCTAAAAATATTGCAAAAATAATCAGAAATTGAAACTTTTTAAAAAATTATAATAAAATCAAAAATTTTTAATTTTGCAATTTTCTAAAAATATTCCAAAAATTCTTACAAAATCAAAAATTGAAACTTTTTTAAAATTCCAAAAATATTTAAAAAAAAAAAATTTCAAAAACTATAAGAAATTCAAAAATTTACATAAACAAACAGCATTTTCCAAAAAATTATCTAAAAATATAAATGAAGTCATTTTTTTGACACACTTGACAATATTTTTTTGACAAACTGTTGCAATAAAATTCTCAATTATAATAATTTCATGATCATTATACATTTCATTTCATACAAATAACTAATTAAATTTTCTTCTAAAAAAGTAAATGAAAATTATTCTTTTGACACATTTGACATTATTTTTTTGACTAACTTCCCGACTAGCAATTTGTTCATGTGTGCTCTATTATGATCCGAGCCGGATCAGGGTGTAATAAGGTAAATCCTAATAGGGCATTTGCATCTGGCCCCTATCAGAAATCATGCCGGATTTCACTACTAGGGCGTTCCGTATTTGTCCTGATCTGGCCGGGATTTCGAAGACCTTCGTTTTACCTTCGTGCCCCATCGTTTTAATAAATTTCATTTGGTTAAAATTTACATGAGTTTTATCCATTTTAGATATACATAGTTTACGAAATTTCACATATACTTTAGTTATCGCTTCTCTTCGTTATGAATACATACATATAGGTAAGTATAAAGCTAGAATATTTGCATAGACAATTTTTTTCTAATGTATGTATGTGATAGTAAAGTTTTTAATTTTTCTAATGTTTGTAGGAGTAAATTCTCTATTTTAAATGATCCGGTCCGGGTACGGCTCTAGTAGGGCTGTCTGATCCGGTTTGGATAGTTTGCGGCGTTACATTACTGATCAGGCCCTGTTCAGTGTGCCTCATACGGTCCCTATCAGTATGGAAAGCCTTATCCGGTCCAGATTTAAACCCTTACATAACGCTAGTCGGGTTATAATTCTCAATAATAATAATAAAATTTCATGTCGTACAAATAATTAATTTTATTTTTCCAAAAAATTGGATATAAAAAATCTTTCTTTTGACACACTTGACAACATCTTTTTTGAGCAACCTACAATGCCATAATTCTCAATTATAATAACAAAATTTCATATCAAATAAATAATTAATTTTATTTTTTCCAAAAAATTGAGTAAAAAAATATATAAAAACATTTCTTATGACACACTTGACAACATTTTTTTTCCAAACTTATAATGCCATAATTCTCAATAATAATAATAAAATTCCATGTCATACAAATAATTAATTTTATTTTTTTCCAAAAAATTGGGTAAAAAACAAATAAAAATCTTTCTTTTGACACACTTGACAACATTTTTTCTCTGCAATAATCTAGTTTCTGATCTCACATACCAATCCCGACCATCCACATTTCTTCACAATCTTTATTCCTACTCATTATCACCTAAAATAAACGTTTTTTAAGCACAAAATATGCATATAATCTTGTTTTGAAACACTTCACGATTTTTTCGACACACTTCCGGTACAGTTATCGAACACATCGCCCTTTCGGCTCTTATCATTGAGTTTTCCGATTTTTAGAAACCAAAATTTTTAAAATCCCTTAAGCCATTTTCTAAATTTCGTCGGTTGTGACGGCCGACAGACAGACATACATTTTTTTTGCTTGTTTAGAATCAGTAGGTCCTAAAACGTCGAGAAATGCCAAAAAGCTGGTCTTAAGAATTTCACTTTTAGCTTCACTTTTTATCTTATTTATATAATTATTAACTTCCCGATATGGGAAGTTATTGTTTTTGGGTCGATTTTCGAAATCGGAATATTTTTGATATCCTTACGATTTATGACCTCCTAAGGCTGTTTAGACAATTTTTAGCTGGCAGTCTGTATGTGTGTGTGTATGTATGTGTATATCGCTGTGTGGAGAATTTTCGCCCAACGCTTTCTCAACAACGGATGGGTCGATTTTAACGAAAATGATCGCAATCGATGTATCTTGTCGTAACTTAGAGCCCAGTCTTTTTCTAGCGTAATTAAATCATTTGTTTTTTAGTGGTTTCCAAAAAACTGAAAATCATCTCTTGCAAATATCATGAGATTAATAAATAATGCTATCAAGGTCATGAAGCTTCCATATTGTTTGTCATCATGTCAGACATTTATAATGACATTTGTATTTATAATTGCTATCTTAGTTTTTGAGATTTTTAACATAATGTGAAAAAGCTACGTGTTATTTTCTTTATGCAAACGCATGATATCTGGATGAAACTTTTGTATGTACATGAGCTGCAACCGCATCCGGGCTTACTTGAATATCAAAAACCTGAGTTATTTTCCAAATTTGACAAAAAGGTCAGAGGTTCGAGAGTAGATTGCCTGGTCAACTGTTTATTAACTTCCCGATATGAGAAGTTATTGTTTTTGGGTCGATTTTCGAAATCGAAATTTTAATAATATCTTTACGTTTCAAGACCTCCTGAAGCTGTTTAGGCTATTTTTAGCTGGTAATATGTATGTGTGTATGGGTATGTGCGTGTGTATCATCGTATATGGACAAACATTTGTCCAACGCTCTCTCAACAAAGGATGATCCGATTTCCACTTCAATGGTCACAATCGATATATCTTGGCGTAACTTACAGCCTTGTCCTTTTCTAATGAAATCAGTTCATTTATTTTTTAGGGGTTTCCAAAAAACTGAATATCATCTCTTGCAAGTATTACTAGAATAAATAATGCTATCAAGATCATTTACCTCCCATTTTGTTTTTCATCATGTGAGCCATTTATAATGACATTTGTATAAACAATTGCTATCTTACTTTTTGAGTTTTATTTAAGAAAATTTGAAAAATAGGCGTTATTTTCATTACGCAAACGCATGAGAACTTGATGAAACTTTTGAATTAAAATGAGCCGCAAACGCATCCGGTTTTATTTGAAAATGGAAAATGTGCTATTTTGAATGAGCTATTTTCAAAATTTGGCAAAGGAGTCGGGGAGGATGTCTGTGGTTCGTTGAACAACTTTTTTTTAGACTTCTCAGTCTTGACATTTAATTTTGTTGAAACATAGAGCATAAGGATTTTGTAATGTTTATAGTAGTCTTGCAACTTGCTGCTTTTGTAATGTTCGAAGTTAAGGTGGAGGACAAAAAAATAAACACACTTTTTTGGAAATAACTTAAAAACTAAGCAGTCGATAATTCATTGAAATGTCTGTCTTTTGAAGTATTTGGATTTTTTTTGATTTTTTGAAACCAAACTCGATTCCTTAAAACAAACTTTTGTTTTACTATCTCCTTATCAATGTCCATAAAATATTGATATAAAAAAATATTCATAATTTTCTTGTTGTCAATAGGAGTGGACAAATACATTGTATAACTGTAAAAAATTTCAAGTTGATAGCACTTAAAGTTTTTGAGAAAATCGATTATGTAGACGGACACCGAAGTCTCACCAATAGGGTAACGTTTTTATTTTTTCAAAGTACTGAACCCTAAAAATGGTGATATTGTTTGAAAAAAATCGAAAAATTTTTGGCAACGTTGACAAAGTAGACTTTAAGTAGACTCCACCGCTAGTTTTTTTAAAATATATAGTGCAATGAAAATCTTCTTTCCAGTGTAACCTAAAGATGAAATGACGATTAATTGCAAGTCTTAGAAAGAGAATTTTAATTTATTAAAGTTTTAAGAAAATATCTTTATGTTACCTATTTAACTTACAAGTTCTTGGCGTGGCCGCTATGGTCACACCCTACCTACTAGTTTGTTTTAATTTTCACTGACGTTTGTATGACCAATGTGACCAACCTTGAAAAACAAAACTTTGCGTATCGTAAATAAGGTCGTTTTGATACGCAGTTGGGTATCGAAATGACTTTATTTCAGACGCAAAATAGAACAAATATATTTATTGTTTTTATCTTTATTATTTATATACATCCATTTAATTTTTTGTTTTTCATTAGTTTTGATTAAGTAGGTGTTCAACAAACTTTATTAATTAAAAGAATCGATCTAAATTAGATTTTATTTGTTTCGATTCAAAAGCAGTAAATTTATGTCTCAATTTTTATTTTAAGTAAATAAAACACGAGCAATATTTTCAAGAGTAATACATGGAGGGGTTGAAATTTCACAGCTCTGAGATATCAAGACTTCCGTCTGGGTTAAGGATTTTGATATAGTTTTCGGCAAAAAACTTTTATGAGGACATGGTTTTTAGTTTTGGGTAGCGATGCATATGTCAAACATAGCTTTTTGTTAAAGTACATGTGTTTTTTATCTCTATTTAGATATGTATTACAAAACTAACACGAAACATCAATACGTTGTTGGAAAATTATAACAGATCATAAATTAACATAATTTAGTGCAAAGATTATACAATCAGCAAACTACTCAAAAACCTCTCCATTTTGCGTTCCGAGAAAATATTTTAAAATCACAAATTCATATTTCTTTCAAAATTCCAAAAATATTGTAAAAATTAAATAAAATCAAAATTTCAAACTTTTTTCAAAAAAAATTCTAAAAATATTTCAAAAATTATTACAAAATCAAAGATTAAAACTTTTTTCAAAAATTCTAAAAATTTTGCCAAAATTATAACAAAGTCAAAAATTGTAACTTTTTCTGAAATTACAAAAATTATAATAAAATCAAAAATTTAAAATTTTTCCAAATTCTAAAAGTTTTCCGAACATTCTTATAAAATCAAAAATTGAAACTTGTTTCAAAATTCTAAAAATATATATAAAATTCAAAAATGCTATCTTTTTTCTAAATTCTAAAAAAATTCTACAAATTAGAATAAAATCAAAAATTTAAACTTTTTCTATATTCTAATAATATTCCAAAAATCTTAAAAATTCAAAAACTCAAACTTTTTCCAAAATTCTAAAAATATTGCAAAAATTATAACAATATTAAAAATTGAATTGTTTTTCGAAATTATAATAAAATCAAAGATTTAAAATTTTTCAAAATTCTAAAAATATGCCGAAAATTTTTGAAAAATCAAAAATTGAAAATTTTTTCAAAATTCTAAATATATATATAAAATTCAAAATTTTGTTTTAAAATTCTAAAAATATGTATTCCAAAAATTAAAATAAAATCTACTGTTTAAACTTTTTCTATATTCTAATAATATTCCAAAAATTCTTACAAATTCAAAAATTCAAACTTTTTCCATATGTGGTGGACCAGTAACCAGGCTGATCCACCCCATTGATACAAACACCCAAACATTCCAACATCTTTCCAAACTCAATATCAATTATCCCAAATCATTCCAAACAATTGACCCATTGATCAATTCAGTGATCATCCTAACCAGTCTAGACACAATAACCCACAGCTGCAACATAATCCTACATCCCTCATCTAATAAATCGTTAATCGAAATCTTTCAAACAACTTTCAATTCAAACAACAAATTCCTAAATCTTCTCATAAAAACACTCAAAGTATTTTTTATGTCTATTTTTCAATTAAATAAACAATCCATACATTCGTTTAATTTAAACAACAAACTTCTAAAATCCAAAGTTCAACTGGTTACAAAGTCCAATGTACAATCCATGCATTCTTCCAATTCAAACAATAAATTCCTATAATATAAAATCCAATAAACAATCCATACATTCTTCAAATTCAAATAACACATTTCAATAATACAAAGTCCAAAATTACAATCCATACATTCTTTTAAAGCCAAATAAAATTTCCATTTAATAAATCAAAATACCAACTAAATTAATTACAACAATAATCCCATTGTAAATCCGAAACATAGAACCCTACACGAGCTAAAACTAAAATATTTCCATATTACCGGAAAGTAATAAAACCCTTCAATAATTAATTTTTCTTTTAAAAAAAAAACAAACAACAAAAAATGTAATTAAAAATATTAAAACTGAAAAATCGATTACTAAGATATTTCGATTTTATTTTATTGTATTTTTTTTTGGAAAAACGTTTTCCGATTGGTCGACTAAATTTTGCCCAACGGAAAACGTCGAAATAAATACCACTGATTTTTGGAAAACAAACCAGTCTTGAGTAATACGCGTTTCGTCGAGTTCGAAATATTAAAACCGGGGGAAAATTGAATCCCAACTACTAAAATTGAAAGTTTACGGTGTGATATATTAAAAGTGCTGGAACAGAAGTTCCTAATAAAATTAAGTTAAAAATTTAACAAGTACCAATTGTTGTACATCTAAAGTGTTCAAATAAATTAAATAAATTAAATCTAAAGTGTTCAAATAAATTAAATAACATTCAATCTAAAGTGTTTCAATTAAACCTATGAAACCGTGAAAACAGCCAGTGTGTTTTCCATTTAAAAGATATTGAGAAGACTTACCAGAAACCAAATAGTAAGTACTTCTTTCAAATAACTTTCTTGAATTTAAATATTTGTGGAAGAACTGCATCCCTCTGGGGAAGCACCACACATAATTCTAAAAATATTGCAAAAGTTATAACAATATCAAAAATTGGAACTTTTTCCAAAAATATAATAAAATCAAATATTTAAAATTTTTCGAAATTCTAAAAGTACTCCGAAAATTCTTACAAAATCAAAAAGAAACTTTTTTCAAAATTCTAAAAATTTGTTATTAGTTATTATAATTTTTGAAAAATTTCAATTTTTGATTATTTTTGCAATATTTTTTAAGTTTTGGAAAAAGTTTGAATTTTTAAAATTTTTGGAATATTATTAGAAGTTACAAAAAGTTTAAATATTTGATTTTATTCTAATTTTTGGAATATTTTTAGAATTTTGAAACAAAAATAGAATTTTTGAATTTGCCGCAGGAGGGATCGATTTTGATCGATTATGATCAATGTTGATCTACGGGTCTGACTACCCTGCGTACTCCAGTCCCTGCCATTGACATATGAGTTAGCGTGAGATATCACATACCACTGGCAATGGCAGGAGATGTCATTAGCCAAGATGATATCTTAGGGTGCTGGCGGACGAACTTTAATTAGTCAACGGCAGCACTTCCAGTCTTAGCTGGGCAGCGTTCCGTAGCGGTACCGCTCATTAGCTCTTCCGAGGAATCGAACCAACACGTAGTTATGTGTGGGCTTTGTGCCTCGATTGAAGTGGTGGGCGGTGCGTCTGGGGTGCGCTGCATCAGCTGGATTATTGGCATTTAGTTTTGTTTTGTTTTCTGCAAATTTCTCACAATTTGTTTTTCACTTATTATTTTGTTATTATTTCTTCATCTTATCATGAAATATTGGCATATGTCATATTTTGTAGTACGATAGGATTTTTTACTTAGTTATGCATTTTAAAATAAAACACAAAAAAATAAAATAAAAATGTTGATATATATATGGCAGTACAACCGAAAAAAAATAAGTCTGCAAGTGGTAAAGCAAATTTGCGCAATCCACCCGCCCATAAAGCGGCATGTCCACGGAATTTGCAGGGACAAAACATATATGAATCAATAAAAAATTTTAAAATACATGTTCAAAACATCTGCGGATTGAACGCTAACCATGACCACGTGCAACATCATCTTGAGCACGACAAACCGAACATTCTATTCCTTACAGAAACACAAGTTTCTGAAAATTTTCTCTTTATAGAATCGCTTAATTCCAAATATAGGCTCGAATCAGCTTTCAAACTCCATCAGGGCGTATGCGCATTCATTCATGAGAGTGTTGCGTACACGCGCTTTCCAAATTTTGAACTACACGGTGACGGCTTCAATACAATGGTTTTAAAGATTTGTCTTCCAGAAATGACTTTTTTTACAATAGCTTTATACCGGTCCCCCAACAAACGTAACCCAAACTTTTTTAATATACTGACAAAAATTATGGACGAGATTAGAGCAAAGTCCCCTAATTGTGAAGTTATCGTTACCGGTGACTTCAACGTCCACAACAAATCATGGTTGGAATTCTCCAAATCGACCGAAGATGTTGACAATAGTGGAAAACTGGCAGAAATTTTTGCCGCGTCTCAGGGCCTATTCCAAATTGTAAAAAGCCCGACTTTCACTCCCCGTAATGGCGGTGATAATAGTTTTCTACTAGATCTCTATCTTACCACAATGCCAGATATTACGAGTGTCGATGTTGCGAAAGGTAGTATTGGAAATTCTGATCATTATTTAATCTCATCAGTTATCAAAACTGATTTACTTAAAACTACAGCTCCCAAACCCCGTAAAATATTTCACTACTCAAAAATGGATAAGAGTGGTCTTCAAAATTTTTTCCATGGTTTCCCTTTCGACCGTCATTGTTTTTACACTGACAATGTAAATGTTTCTGCTCAAAACTTTACAGAAACCATCCAATTTGCTATAAATAAATTTGTCCCTTTCTCCATAGTAAAACCCAAACAAAAATACTTGTATTCGAAAGCTGCCAAAACGGCACTTAGAAACAAACGTAGATCATTTAATATTTGGATTCATAACAAAACTCCCACTAATCGATCCCAATATCTAAAGGCCAACAAAATATCTAATCAGATTATCTCAAACGAAAAGTCCGAAATTGACAGAGCGAAAGCCTCAAAACTTACGTCTATGTCTGTTTCTGACAAAAGTTTCTACAGTGCCATTAATTCTTTAAATTCTGGTACAAAATTTTCTATTCCCCCTATTATTGATGGTGATTTAATCGTCAATGATCCCGCAAGAAAAGCTAACTTGTTCGCTGAACGCTTTGCTCTGAACTCCACTGTTTTGGAAACTCCTAAAGAAATACCCCAAATCCAGTCTTCAGGAGTTAATATGAATGAACTTCACTTCAAACCCAAAATAGTCGCTAAACTTTTAAAGGGGTTAAACATCAACAAAGCATCAGGAATGGACAATATTCCACCCATTATTTTAAAAACCTTTTCCAAAGAACTTGCACCAACTTTAACTAAAATATTCTACCAATCCTACAAATCTGGTATATTCCCCTCGTGCTGGAAGTTGGCAAATGTCCAGCCCGTCCCCAAAAAGGGACCAAGATCCGATATCTCAAATTATAGGCCAATAGCTTTACTATCGGTCCTATCCAAAGTCTATGAGCATTATATTAATACACATATTTCAAAATTTCTGGAAGAAAATCATTTAATATCCGACAGCCAATACGGTTTTCGAAACAAAAGATCAACTACCGATCTATTAAACTATGTAGCGCATTGTTGGAACAGCATACTTGATAAAGGTGGTGAAACATACGTTATCGCTTTAGACATCTCCAAGGCATTCGATCGAGTCTGGCATGCCAGCTTAATCAACAAGCTCGTTGCGTACGGTTTTCATCCCAATGTTGTGAAGCTGATTCAAAATTTTCTATCCGACCGATACATTTCGGTAACCTTAGACGGATATTCTTCTGAGTCTAAACTAATTAACGCTGGTGTACCCCAAGGCTCAGTATTGTCCCCAACCCTATTTTTGATTTATATCAACGAATTGTTGAAAATCACCAGCAACCCAATAAATAGTTTTGCAGATGATAGTACTCTGCACAAGTCGTTCGAGCCCCTTCCTTCAAAAGGTAAAATGCACGAACGAATTAATCCTGCCCGGAGAGACGCTGCCATAAACGTGAACAAAGACCTGAATAAAGTCGCCGACTGGGGTGACCAAAACCTTGTCAATTTCAACTCCACCAAAACACAGCTGTTGATTGTTTCCAGATTAAAGACCGAGTTCCCCAAAGATATTTTATTTAGTATGTGTGATGAACCAATGGGTGAATGTAAAAACATTCGTTTATTGGGTGTCACAGTTTCAAATGACCTACTCTGGAACGATCATGTAATGGCGATGGCAAAAAGCGCGTCTAAAAAACTCGGCCTCCTAAATAGATGCAAAAAATTTTTCACTCCATACCAATTGCTCCATGTTTATAAGTCCTATATTCGTCCCTGTATGGAGTACTGCTGTCAAGTTTGGGGTGCTGCCTCTGTTTCCATCTTGGCCCTCTTGGACTCTGTTCAAAAGCGAGCTATACGAATTGTAGGTGATCGAACTTTGACATCACAACTTGATTCCCTACAACATCGTCGCACTGTTGCTGACCTCGTTGTTTTTTACAAATATCGTCATCAGCAGTGCTCAGATGAAATCAGCGGCATCATGCCTCAAACTTATTCTTACCCCCGTTCCACTCGGCAATCGGCTGCCGCAACCAGTGAAACGGTAAAGATCCCGCGCTGTCATACTGGCAGATCGCAGAGAGACTTCTTTGTCCGAACTGCGTACAAATGGAATAGTTTGCCGGAACACTTAGTCTCAGGTGGCTTCAACCCACAGATGTTTAAAAAAAGCGTTAATCTACACCTCAGAACGCCAGTTGTTGTGGGACCCAGGTCTAGACCTAGGTCTTAAAAGGTATTTATGTGTTGTTGTGACACATATTCTAAACCCTATTACACAACACATTTTATTAAAAAAAAAAAAAAAAAAAAAATATATTAAAATTCAAAAATTCTATTTTTGTTTCAAAATTCTAAAAATATTTCAAAAATTAGAATAACATCAAATATTTAAACTTTTTGTAAATTCTAATAATATTCCAAAATTTTTAAAAATTCAAACTTTTTCCAAAACTCTAAAAATATTGCAAAAATAATCAAAAATTGAAATTTTTCAAAAATTATAATAACTAATAACTAATTTTCATTTTTTCTAAAAAAGTAAATGAAAATTATTCTTTTGACATACTTGACATTATTTTTTGGACTAATTTCTCGACTAGCAATTTGTTCAGGTATGCCCTATTATGATCCGGGCCGGATCAGGGTGTAATAAGGTAAATCCTAATAGGGCATTTGTATCTGGCCCCTATCAGAAATCATACCTGATTTCACTACTAGGGCGTGCCGTATTTCTCCTGATCCGGCCCGGTTTTCGATGACCTATCTCATCCCTAGTAGTAAATGCCGGACCAGGACAGGATCAGAATCATGTATGATTTTCCAAATAAGGTATGCCATATTTGTCCTGATCCGAGCCGTATTTCGTTTTAATAAATTTCATTTGGTTAAAATTCACTAGGGTATTACCAATTTTAGATATACATAGTTTACGAAATTTCACATATACTTTAGTTATCGCTTCTCTTTGTTATGAATACATATAGGTAAGTATAAAGTTAGAATATTTGCATAGACAATTTTACTTTAATGTATGTATGTGATAGTAAATTTTTTAATTTTTCTAATGTATGTAGGAGTAAATTCTCTTTTTTAAATGATTGGTCCTGGTACGGCTCTAGAAGGGCTGCCTGATCCGGTTTGGATAGTTTGAGGCGTTACATTACTGATCAGGACCTGTTCAACGTGCTTGATACGGTCCCTATCAGGAGTATGGAAAGCCGTATCCGGTCCAGATTTAAGCCCTTCCATAATGCTAGTCGGGTTATAATTCTCAATAATAATAATAAAATTTCATGTCGTACAAATAATTTATTTTATTTTTCAAAAATTGGGTATAAAAATAAATAAAAATCTTTCTTTTGACATACTTGACAACATCTTTTTTGAGCAACTTATAATGCCATAATTCTCAATAATAATAATAAAATTTCATATCAAATAAATAATTAATTTTATTTTTTCCAAAAAATTGGGTAAAAAAATCTATAAAAACATTTCTTAAGGCTGTTTTACGCGGACCAGTTTTTTGTCCAGAAAAGTATTCATTTTTGTATCCAGTCAAAAATGGACATTTTAAGCAAAAAATGAAGCTAGTTCTAATTTATTTTCAGTTTCATATTTATTTTATGCGCAACAGCCGTCTGCGCAAATGAAAAATGGACATACATCCAGTTTCTGAGCAAAAAATAGAGCATGCTCTATTTTTTCTTCATTTTTACAACAGTTTATGCGACGATTTATTACGCTTTATTATTTATTTTATCTTCGTAGAATTTATTTTATCTTCGTCGAATCAAACAAAACAAAACAAACAAAACAAAACATAGGCGCATGCGCGAAGTAAGTTTAAACTGTTTGTGTGTAAAACAGAGAAAAAACTGTATAGAAAAATGTTGATAAAAATGTCAATTTTTGACTGGATACAAAAATGAATACTTTTCTGGACAAAAAACTGGTCCGTGTAAAACAGCCTTTATGACACACTTGACCACATTTTTTGACAAACCTATAATGCCATAATTCTCAATAATATGCCATAATGCCATAATTCTCAATAATATTCTGTATAAAATGAACGTTTTTTAAGCAAAAAATATGCATATTTTCTGGTTTTGAAACACTTCACGATTTTTTCGACACACTTCCGGTACAGTTATCGGACCCATCGTCCTTTCAGCTCTTATCATTGAGTTTTCCGGTTTTTAGAAACCAAAATTTTTAAAATCCCCTTAGCCCTTTTCTAGATTTCGTCGGTTGTGACGGCCGACAGACAGACATACATTTTTTTTGCTTGTTTAGAATCAGTAGGTCCTAAAACGTCGAGAAACGCCAAAAAAACTGGGCTTAAGAATTTCCCTTTTAGCTTCACTTTTTATTTTATTTATATAATTATACGTTTGACTTTTCACTAACGTTTGTATGACCAATGTGACCAACCTTGAAAAAGAAAACTTTGCGTTTCGTACATAAGGTCATTTTGATACGCAGTTGGGTATCGAAATGACTTTATTTCAGACGCAAAATAGAACAAATATATTTATTGTTTTTATCTTTATTATTTATATACATATATTTAATTTTTTGTTTTTCATTAGTTTTGATTAAGTAGGTGTCCAACAAACTTTTTTAATTAAAGGAATCGATCTAAATTAGATTTTATTTGTTTCGATTCAAAAGCAGTAAATTTATGTCTCAATTTGTTATAAATAAAACACGAGTGATATTTTCAAGAGTAATACATGGAGGGACTGAAATTTCACAGCTCTGAGATATCAAGACTTCCGTCTGGGTTAAGGATTTTGATATAGTTTTCGGCAAAAAACTTTTATGAGGACATGGTTTTTAGTTTTGGGCAGCGATACATATATCAAACATAGCTTTTTGTTAAAGTACATATATTTTTTATCTCTGTTTAGATATGTATTACAAAACTAACACGGAACATCAATACGTCGTCGGAAAATTATAACAGACCATAAATTAACGTAATTTGGTGACAAGATTATACAATCAGGAAATTACTCAAAAACCTCTCCATTTAGCGTTTCGATATTTCAAAATCACAAATTCATATTTCTTTCAAAATTCCAAAAATATTGTAAAAATTAAATAAAATCAAAATTTCAAACTTTTTTCAAAAAAAATCCTAAAAGTATTTTAAAATTATTACAAAATCAAAGATTAAAAGTTTTTTCAAAAATTCTAAAAATTTTGCCAAAATTATAACAAAGTCAAAAATTGTAACTTTTTCTAAAATTATAAAAGTTATAATAAAATCAAAAATTTAAAATTTTTCCACATTCTAAAAATTTTCCGAACATTCTTATAAAATCAAAAATTAAAACTTTTTTCAAAATTCTAAAAAATATATATAAAATTCAAAAATGCTATTTTTTTTTCTAAATTCTAAAAAAATTCTACAAATAAGAATAAAATCAAATATTTAAACTTTTTCTATATTCTAATAATATTCCAAAAATTCTTACAAATTCAAAAACTCAAACTTTTTCCAAAATTCTAAAAATATTGCAAAAGTTATAACAATATCAAAAATTGAAACTTTTACCAAAATTATAATAAAATCAAAAATTTAAACTTTTTCGAAATTCTAAAAGTACTCCGAAAATTCTTACAAAATCAAAAACTGAAACTTTTTTCAAAATTCTAAAAATATATATAAAATTCAAAAATTCTTTTTTTGTTTCAAAATTCTAAAAATATTCCAAAAATTAGAATAACATCAAATATTTAAACTTTTTGTAAATTCTAATAATATTCCAAAAATTTTAAAAATTCAAACTTTTTCCAAAACTCTAAAAATATTGCAAAAATAATCAAAAATTGAAATTTTTAAAATATTATAATAACTAATAACAAATAACTAATTTTATTTTTTTCTAAAAAAGCAAATGAAAATTATTCTTTTGACATACTTGACATTATTTTTTGGACTAACTTCTCGACTAGCAATTTGTTCAGGTATGCCTTATTATGATCCGGGCCGGATCAGGGTGTAATAAGGTAAATCCTAATAGGGCATTTGCATCTGGTCCCTTTTAGAAATCATACCTGATTTCACTACTAGGGCTTGCCGTATTTCTCCTGATCCGGCCCGGATTTCGATGACCTATCTCATCCCTCGTAGTAAATGCCGGACCAGGACAGGATCAGAATCATGTATGATTTTCCAAATAAGGTATGCCCTATTTATCCTGATCCGAGCCGTATTTCGTTTTAATAAATTTCATTTGGTTAAAATTCACTAGAGTATTACCCATTTTAGATATACATAGTTTACGAAATTTCACATATACTTTAGTTATCGCTTCTCTTTGTTATGAATACATATAGGTAAGTATAAAGTTAGAATATTTGCATAGACAATTTTACTTTAATGTATGTATGTGATAGTAAATTTTTTAATTTTTCTAATGTATGTAGGAGTAAATTCTCTTTTTTAAATGATTGGTCCTGGTACGGCTCTAGAAGGGCTGCCTGATCCGGTTTGGATAGTTTGAGGCGTTACATTACTGATCAGGACCTGTTCAGTGTGCCTGATACGGTCCCTATCAGTAGTAGGGAAAGCCGTATCCGGTCCAGATTTAAACCCTTCCATAATGCTAGTCGGGTTATAATTCTCAATACTAATAATAAAATTTCATGTCGTACAAATAATGTATTTTATTTTTCAAAAAATTGGGTACAAAAATTAAAAAAAATCTTTCTTTTGACACACTTGACAACATCTTTTTTGAGCAACTTATAATGCCATAATTCTCAATAACAATAATAAAATTTCATATCAAATAAATAATTAATTTTATTTTTTCCAAAAGATTGAGTAAAAAAATCTATAAAAACATTTCTTATGACACACTTGACAACATTTTTTGACAAACCTATAATGCCATAATTCTCAATAATAATAATAAAATTCCATGTTATACAAATAATTAATTTCATTTTTTTCCAAACAATTGGATAAATAATAAATAAAAATCTTTCTTTTGACACACTTGACAACATTTTTTCTCTGCAATAATCTTGTTTCTGATCTCACATACCAATCCCGACCATCCACATTTCTTCACAATCTTTATTCCTACTCATTATCACCTAAAATGAACGTTTTTTAAGCAAAAAATATAGATAATTTCTTGTTTTGAAACACTTCACGATTTTTTCGACACACTTCCGGTACAGTAATCGGACACATCGTCCTCTCGGCTCTTATCATTGAGTTTTCCGATTTTTAGAAACCAAAATTTTTAAAATCCCTTAAGCCATTTTCTAGATTTCGTCGGTTGTGACGGCCGACAGACAGACATACATTTTTTTTTTGCTTGTTTAGAATCAGTAGGTCCTAAAACGTCGAGAAATGCCAAAAAAACTGGGCTTAAGAATTTCACTTTTAGCTTCACTTTTTATTTTATTTAATTATATAATTAAACGTTTGAATTTTCACTAACGTTTGTATGACCAATGTGACCAACTTTGAAAAAGAAAACTTTGCGTGTCGTAAATAAGGTCATTTTGATACGCAGTTGGGTATCGAAATGACTTTATTTCAGACGCAAAATAGAACAAATATATTTATTGTTTTTATCTTTATTATTTATATACATCCATTTAATTTTTTGTTTTTCATTAGCTTTGATTAAGTAGGTGTTCAACAAACTTTTTTAATTAAAGGAATCGATCTAAATTAGAATTTATTTGTTTCGATTCAAAAGCAGTAAATTTATGTCTCAATTTTTTTTTAAGTAAATAAAACACGAGTGATATTTTCAAGAGTAATACATGGAGGGGCTGAAATCTCACAGCTCTGAGATATCAAGACTTCCGTCTGGGTTAAGGATTTTGATATAGTTTTCGGCAAAAAACTTTTATGATGACATGGTTTTTAGTTTTGGGCAGCGATAAATATATCAAACACAGTTTTTGTTAAAGTACATATATTTTTTATCTCTGTTTAGATATGTATTACAAAACTAACACGAAACTTCAATACGTCGTCGGAAAATTATAACAGATCATAAATTAACATAATTTGGTGAAAAGATTATACAATCAGCAAATTACTCAAAAACCTCTCCATTTAGCGTCTCGATATTTCAAAATCACAAATTCATATTTCTTTCAAAATTCTAAAAATATTGTAAAAATTAAATAAAATCAAAAATTCAAACTTTTTCAAAAAAAATCCTAAAAATAGTTCAAAAATTATTACAAAATCAAAGATTAAAACTTTTTTCAAAATCTCTAAAAATTTTGCAAAAATTATAACAAAGTCAAAAATTGTAACTTTTTCCAAAATTATAAAAATTAGAATAAAATCAAAAATTTAAAATTTTTCTAAATTCTAAAAATATATGTAAAATTCAAAAATGCTATTTTTTTTCAAAATTCTAAATATCTTCTACAAATTAGAATAAAATCAAAAATTTGAACTTTTTCTAAATGCTAATAATATTCCAAACATCTTAAAAATTCAAAAACTCAAACTTTTTCCAAAATTCTAAAAATATTTCAAAAATTATAACAATGTCAAAAATTGAAACTTTTTCCAAAATTATTAAAATTATAATAAAATCAAAAATTTAAAATTTTTCAAAATTCTAAAAGTATTCCGAAAATTTTTACAAAATCAAAAATTGAAACTTTTTTCAAAATTCTAAAAACATGTATAAAATTCAAAAGTTCTATTTTTGTTTCAAAATTCTAAAAATATTCCAAAAATTAGAATAACATCAAGTATTTAAACTTTTTGTAAATTCTAATAATATTCCAAAAAATTTGAAAATATTCAAACTTTTTCCAAAACTCTAAATTTATTGCAAAAATAATCAAAAATTGAAACTTTTTAAGAAATTATAATAAAATCAAAAATTTAAAATTTTGCAAAATTCTAAAAATATTCCAAAAATTCTTACAAAATCAAAAATTGAAACTTTTTCAAAATTCCATAAATATTTAAAAAAAAAAAATTCAAAAACTATGAGAAATTCAAAAATTTACATAAACAGTTAGTTTTTTTTTCCAAAAACTTATCTAAGAAAATAAATGAAATCATTTTTTGACACACTTGACAATATTTTTTTGACAAACTGATGCAATAAAATTCTCAATAATAATAATTTCATGTGCAGTATACATTTCATTTCATACAAATAACTAATTTAATTATTTTCTAAAAAAGTAAATGAAAATTATTCTTTTGACACACTTGACATTATTTTTTTGACCAACTTCCCGACTAGCCATTTGTTCATGTATGCCCTATTATGATCGGGGCCAGATCAGGGTGTAATAAGGTAAATCCTAATGGGACATTTGCATCTGGCCCCTATCAGAAATCATACCTGATTTCACTACTAGGGCGTGCCATATTTGTGCTGATCCGGCCCAGATTTCGATGACCAATCTCATCCCTAGTAGTAAATGCCGGACCAGAACCGGATCAGAATCATGTATGATTTTCCAAATAAGGTATGCCCTATTTGTCCTGATCCGAACCATATTTCGTTTTAATAAATTTCATTTGGTTAAAATTCACTAGAGTATGATCTATTTTAGATATACGTAATTTACGAAATTTCACATATGCTTTAGTTATCGCTTCTCTTTGTTATGAATACATATAGCTAAGTATAAAATTTGCATAGACAATTATTTTCTAATGTATGTATATGATAGTAAAGTTTTCAATTTTTCTAATGTATGTAGTAGTAAATTCTCTATTTTAAATGATCCGGTCCTGGTACGGCTCTAGTAGGGCTGCCTGATCCGGTTTGGATAGTTTGAGGCGTTACATTGCTGATCAGGACCTGTTCAGTGTGCCTGATACGGTCCCTATCAGTAGTGAGCCATATCCAGTCTAAATTTGAACCCTTACATAATGATAGTCGGGTTATAATTCTCAATAATAAAAATAAAATTTCATGTCGTACAAATACTTAATTTTATTTTTCCAAAAAATTTGGTATAAAAATAAATAAATATCTTTCTTTTGACACACTTGACATTTTTTTTTGACAAATTTATAATGCCATAATTCTCAATAATAATAATAAAATTTCATGTCAAACAAATAATTAATTTTAGTTTTTTCAAAAAATTGGGAATAATAAGTATATAAAAACCTTTCAATTGACACATTTGACACCAATTTTTTGACAAACTTATAATGCCATAATTCTCAATAATAATAACAATAAAATATCATGTCAAACAAATAATTAATTTAATTTTTTCCAAAAATTGGGTAAAAAAATAAATAAAAATCTTTCCTTTGACACACTTGACAACTTTTTTTTCCAAACAATGCAATAATCTAGTTTTTAATCTCACATATCAATTCCGACCATCCAGATTTGTCCCTATTCTTTGTTCCTACTCATTATCACTTAAAATGAACGTTTTTAAGCAAAAAATATTCATTTTTCCTTGTGTTGAGACTAGAGCATTCAAATCCGAATATTCGATTATTCGAATATCCGATTAATTTGGGTATATTTAAAGTATTCGTTATTCGAATATTTATACGGGAATATTCGGATATTTTTTATCTCCCAAAATATAATGGTTTTCCATCCAATCATTCCTTTTTCAAACTTCGCAGCTAAGAAATTTCAATATTTTAAGGGAAATAATTTGATTGCAAAAAGTGCTTGACATAGCGAAAAAAATTCAACACTTATGACAGCCGAAGGCATATGCAAATTCTTATTTACTTCTCTAACGGAACTGAACAGTGATTAAAGTAAAATCTTACTCAACGAAATTAGGAAACGAATGGATCAGAAAAAAAACAAAACAACCTTAATAACCTTATTTCTATATCTTGACACTGGAGTTATACCACAATCGAACGAATATTTCGATTACGCAAAGAAAACTTCTGTGGTGTAAACTTTCTCGCCTCATCAGCCTTAAAAGATGTACCAGATCATAGCGATGAAAACAGTAATACCAGTTGCAGGTATCTTGTAATATAAATGACGCACTTGCAGTCAACAAACAAAGAAAAAATATATTGCAACAAAAGCTGCAACTAGCGATTAGCTCAATTACCGATCCCACGACACGAGATACAGTAACAGTGGTAATGAAAACCGCGGTTAATAGTTTAAAAAAACATTTTTGCTATTTAAATTCGTTCAAAAAAGAACAGACAGATAAGACAATTTAAATACGACAATTTAAATAATGCTCTATTGACTATCAGCTGAAATGGGTTTCTCTACGGCGGGATATCTAAAATAAAAAGTAGCCTAAAATTTAAACATATAAATGCACTCTCTTTTTTAAATGCATATTTCAAGAAAATAAATAAAATAAAATGCATAATATGTTACACCTGTTTGATTTTATTCATAGCCCTTAGTACTTCTTTTACTATTCGAATACTAACCGAATATTCGGATATTTAAAGAAAAAGTTATTCGATATTCGGATAACTCAAAATGTCGAATAACTGAATGCTCTAGTTGAGACACTTGACGATTTTTTTGACAAACTTCCGGTATAGTTTTTGAACACATCGCACTTGCGGCTCAAACCATTGGAGGTACCTATTTTTAAAATTCAAATCCCTTCAGCCGTTTTCTAGATTTCGTCGGTTGTGGCGGCCGGACGGCAAACAGACATACATTTTTTCATTTTTTTTTTTTGCTTTTTTAGAATCAATCGGTCCTAAAACGTCAAGAAATGCCAAAAAAGTGGGGGTCAGAATTTCACTTTTAGCAAATGAATGTAATACTTAGGTCTTTCAGACCGAAGTAATGTTTACAAAATCAAAGATTAAAACTTTTTTCAAAATCTCTAAAAATATTGCATAAATTATAACAAAATCAAAAATTGTAACTTTTTCCAAAATTATTAAAATTATAATAAAATCAAATATTTAAAATTATTCGAAATTCTAAAAATATTCCAAAAACTTACAAAATCAAAAATTGAAACTTTTTTCAAAATTCTAAAAATATATATAAAATTCAAAATTTCTATTTTTTTTCAAAATTTTAAAAATATGCCAAAAATTAGAATAAAATCAAATATTTAAACTTTTTTAAATTTTAATAATATTCCAAAAATTTTCAAAAATTCGAAAATTCAAATTTTTTTCCAAACTCTAAGAATATTGCAAAAATTATAACAATATCAAAAATTGAAACTTTTTCCAAAATTATAAAAATTATATTAAAATCAAAAATTTTAAATTTTTCAAAATTCTAAAAATATTCAAAAAATTCTTACAAAATCAAAAATTGAAACTTTTTTCATAATTCCAAAAATGTTTCAAAAACTATAACAAATTCAAAAATTTTCGTAAACAAACAGCTAAATTTTTTTTAGAAAAAAATTATCTAAAAAATAAATGAAATCATTTTTTTGACACACTTGACAGTATTTGTTTGACAAACTGATGCAATAAAAATTCTCAATAATAATAATTTCATGTTCATTATACATTTCATTTCATACAAATAACTAATTTTATTTTTTTCTAAAAAAGTAAATGAAAATCATTCTTTTGACATACTTGACATTATTTTTTTGACTAACTTTCCGACTAGCAATTTGTTTAGGTATGTTTTATTATGATCCGGGGCGGATCAGGGTGAAATAAGGTAAATAGGGTAATAGGGTATTTGCATCTGGTCCCTATCAGAAATTTCATTTCATTTCATCAAACATTTCATTTCATTCAAATAACTATTTTTAATTTTTCCTAAAAAAATAAATGAAAATCTTTCTTTTGACGCACTTGACATTATTGTTTTAAATAACTTATAAATCTCAATAATAATAATAAAATTTCATGTCGTACAAATACTTAATTTTATTTTTCCGAAAAATTGGGTAGAAAAATAAATAAAAATCTTTCTTTTTACACACTTGACAACATTTTTTTGACAAACTTATAATGCCATAATTCTCAATAGTAATAATAAAATTTTATGTCGTACAAATAATTAATTTTATTTTTTCCAAAACATTGGGTAAAAAATAAATAAAAATCTTTCTTTTGACACACTTGACAACTTTTCTTTCCAAACTTATAATGCAGTAATCTAGTTTTTGATCTCACATACCAATCCCGACCATCCACATTTCTTCACAATCTTTGTTCCTACACATTATCACTTAAAATGAACGTTTTTTAAGCAAAAAATATACATATTTTCTTGTTTTGACACACTTGACGATTTTTTTGGCTTTTTTTTTGGCTCTTACCATTGAGTGTACCTATTTTTAGAAACAAAAATTTTTAAAATCCCTACAGTCGTTTTTTAGATTTCGTCGGTTGTGACGGACGGCAGACAGACATACATTTTTTTTTGCTTTTTTAGAATCAGTAGGTCCTAAAACGTCGAGAAATGCCAAAAAAGTGGGGGTAAGAATTTCACATTTAGCACATGAATGTCATGCTTAGGTCTTTCAGACCGAAGTAAAAATAATCTTTTTGACTAGTTAATGTTCGAAATCACAAAAACTATCTATTTTATTTACTTTTAATTCTATTTTGGAAGATATAAATTTCTCGAAAATTAAAAGTTTAGCAAAATTAAAACTTAACTACAATTTTTATTTAAATACACCTTGGTGTGTTTTCTTTTCTTTGTTTTCAATATTTTTTTTTTTTGGTAAGCACCGAAGTTATAATTTCCCCAGATGTGTCTATTTGTGGCAAAGGTTACGATAATAGTTTTGTGACATGATTCATTTTACGTGAATTCAGACAAAGCAGTATCTTAATTGTTTTCTAAACTAGAACTCTGGTGAGCTCCGTGAACTTTATGAGGCTTTGGTTATCCACAAGGACAACATACAACGATTTCATTAATTTTCGATAGCTAGAGATATAAAATAATGTCTCTGTTTTATTTGATCCACGTCACCGGTATCGATGACATGTTTAAATAAATGAGTTATTCCCCATTCCAGCTTCGAAAAAGACGAAATAATTTGGATGACATAATCCAGCTGTTGTTGTTAAACTAATTTCAGACTGGATAATGAAGATTAAAAGGTTCGTATAGCATTCCGTTCTAGTGAAGACTGATATAACCTGTGAAGGTTGAAAATTCAATGCTTTTTTTGGTTCTCATGAAGAATTCGGGGTGAAATACAAGTGTATCGTTTACCTTTACCATCTGCAAAATTAATCATGATGATCAAGAGACAAGGTACGGAATTTGGAAATTTCAAGAATTGCATTAGCAAATGAACCACTGCTGTCATTTTTATAGTTCACAATACCAAGTACCATGTTTTGGGAACACTACGCTGTATATCGTGTATATGCTTACATATATACAATAAACATGTATGGATACTCCATCTAACATCTATTACAGATATAATGAGTGTCATTATGGATAACGATATAGAATTTTATCAGTTATCAAAACCAATGTACTAAAACCCAGAGTTCCTAAATCCCGTAAAGTATTTCACTTCCCAAAAATATCTGGAGAGACGTTTCCTTAAGTATTTGGTATTAAGGAAAAAAGGCAAAAGTCAAAACATCCTTGATGATTTTTTTCCACTAACATATATTTTTTGGTTTTTAATCGAAATATATTTGATTGTGTGAAACTACCCTTCAAAAAGTTTTCCTATATACATGTTCATATAAGAAAGACATCAAATTATCCTAACTAGAAAAACTATTACATACTTTCCTCATTAAAATCCAAATTAAACTATTTCAAAGACCTAACCAACCAATCAAAAGAAAAAAAAACTACTTTAACTTGGTTCCCCTAGTATATATAAAAGAAAAAGTTTTCGAAGAAAATTTTGAAGACAATTACATTTTCTACTTAACACACAGGAAAAGAAAAATTATACTGCAAAAACAAAAACAAAAAAAATAGGATTTTGTAAGATTTAACATAGTGAAAAACTTAAACACAATTAAATGGAAAAAGATTACTGAAAATAAGAAGGAAATCATGTGCCGAAAAAAGTGATTTCATGGACGAAAAATTAACAACAACACAATGATAAATGTTAGGCATGAAAAAATTATGTGTGACAAAATGACAAGAATTTTAAATTTCTGTTGATATCGTAGCATTTTTATTCTATAATCGTAAATAATGTAAAGTGATTTGTGAACTTGTTTTACAAATTTGTTATCTAGGATAAAATGTTATAAGCCGTTGAACTTAATTTCACACAACAAATCAGCGAAATCTAGTTAATATAATATAGTTCTCATAAACAGTGACAATAGAATTTTTATTAATATTTTAATTGTGTAGATAAAATAAAAATGAATTGTTATAGTCAATTCAGGTTCTTCAATTAGTCACGCGGCTAAGTGGATATGATCATTGTCATAAGTATGGAAGAACGGTTGTTCGTCTGTTGGACAAAGAAATTTATCTCGAGGGTCTGTCCAAAGTTTTGATTTATTCCCAGTTGGTTCAAGCAAGTTATTCCAAAGTGCTGTACCAGCCCATCTGAAAATTTATGAAAAATATTATATAACATTCATTTTAAAAACAATCATACTTACGCATTTCCTTTTTGACTAAGATGAAAACAATCAAAGGCAACCATCGAAAAATCGTTTTCTCCTGCAGGGGTAGTCAGCTAAATTTTAATTTATAAAAAAAAGGTTGAAATATTTTACTACAAAACTATTAACGTATTATTTATTCATATTGTATTATTTTTATAAAAATAAATTCTTGACCTGTTAATATTAAAGTTTGTTGTAAACTCTAATAAAATTTCAATTCAATTCGAATAGTTTAATTATTTTTGTTTTCACTTTACTTTTACTAATACTTAAAAAAAATACAGTGGAAAAGGGTTTTCATATTGTGGAACGCAAATTACTCAAAAATACGTACGCCATTAATTTTATTATTTTCTCTTGGTAATATTTTTTTTTAAGAATGGATACCTTAATGGAAAACCTCGAGTTTGAGTAAAAATGTGACTACCACATTTGTTCTGTTTAACATTTGAATTAACTCACCGTAAATTTTTCCGTAAATGGTTGATAAACAACCGTAAAATTAGTATCACCACGATAAAGTTGGGTCACATCCTTTTCGATTTGCCAATTTTGCTTTTGTATTTCTTTATAAAGCTCTCGATTAGCATCAGTTCGATTCACTAAATTTCCGGCCCAACAAGGACAATCTTTCAATCGCATTACCTCACACCTTTTTGGTTTATTTTCGTATAACATAGTATCTTGTAATGGTGGAACCGAAACTAAATTTACAAACGTTCTAAAAATTTTGAAAAAGAAAATTAGACTCTAAAGTTAATTACAATTTTCTTGGAATATCGTAAAAACCTTGGCATATTCATTTTTAAAAAGTCTAACGCTGCAACCAATCGTTTTCGATACAATTCTGGAAATTTTTCTGGATTTTTTATTGTACATATTTGCGAGCACATATCATTTCCTCCAATTGCCAATGTTACCATTTTCCAAGAATTATTAAAATCAACACGAGGATCATCACGTATTTTCGTAACTAAAACTTCAGCCATATACACTAAATCCAATGTTGTTGCACCAGATTCGGCAACATTATATTGAGCATCATTGTGATATGGTAAAGAATCAGCAAACGAATATCCAATAAGATTTGGATTAAATATTTTTAATATATTCGGGAATGTTGTTGCATTTCTCCAAGTCCACTGACCACCGATACTAAATGATAATCCACGATTTTCTAATCCAAGTTCTTTATAATGTTGCGCAGTTGATCCAACACCAACTGTAAAATAATCTCCCATCGCTGCAATCACATCTATATCACCTGGGCGTAGCTTATGTACGTTTGTTGGCACTTCATCACTTACGACATTTATTAAATGACATGGAAATCCAACAACTTCTGGGAATGGAGCTTGAAGATAACCAACATGTAAAGGTAATTGTTTTGGTTCGAGTTCATCTAAAAAATGAACTGGATTATCACTTTTCACATATATAATTATTACACTTAACACATAAAGCTTTAACATTTTCTTTGAGAAAATATTACTATTCACTTTGATTCGCACATTAGAATTAAATCTATTTATTGTATATTCTGACTTTTAAATATGGAAAATCTGACTTTTTGTTTTAATTAATTCTATTGTTTGGAATAATTTTCTCTTAAATTAAATTCATTAAAAGTGTATGAAATTGATATTTTAATTGTTTAGTTGTTTTAATAATTACAGTTAATAGCTTAATTTTAATATTTAAATGTAACTAACTATTGATGTTGATGAACAGAGAAGTTACAATTATAATTAAGAATTATAATAATATTTATTAATAAAAATATCTAGTTAACATTTATACACCACCACCACTAACATAAAACGCATTCTCCATGTTACTAATGCCGATTGGAAAACGGAGATATCATCATGTCTAAGCCGACCATAATCATACTAAGCACTTCTTTGAACCAAATTAAATCCGAGAAGAAAGCGAATCTATATTAATTTTAACAAATACGACAAAAATAATCTAACCAATTTTACTATGAGAAAGCTACACTAAACAACTTTTATACCTTGACATCCACTATCAGGAAAAACTTCTAATCAACATTTTTCACAGAAAGCAATTATATTCGTAGAATATAGAACCAATCCTAAAAATAGTCCATTTAGAACCAATCCTAAAAATAGTCGGTTGGTTAGTTGGTAAGCATGAAAAGGAAGGTTTGACTTTTATCTTCAAGTGTGGGGTAAAATAAAATAAAATAAAGATTTTGGCGATTTTTACTTCACCACAATTTTAAATTGTGTGAAGTAATGCAATCTATCGAGAAAAAAAATCTTACATACCCCAAATTTTGTTTTTTCTTTTGTTTTGGACCATTGTCTATCTAAAAAGCCAATAAAATTTTGGTGTACGTCTGTGTGTGGGAGTGTGGGTTTGACCTTCCTGCATAGGATCTTCACAAAACTTTGGCAAATGATCCAAGTTCACTTGAAAATGGAAGATCTTGATTCATTTGAAATTTGCACAAAATGGCGAGGGGTCTCACGAACACCTCTAAGTTTAAATCTTCCATAACTTCTAATCCCGGCTAATCATCTTATGGAAACTTAGGATATAAGGTTTTAGTACTGTTATTTTAGCATACCAACTTCCGGTTTAACACTTTGGGTTAAACAGTTGAGTAAACAGTTTGTTTTCCATGTGTTTCCCTACTGTGCCTACAATTACCGCTCGATTTTCATGAAACGTTGGTAAAAGCTTTCAAATAACATTAGAAAGATTTTATCAGCTTTTGGAGTACATTGGATAAAGGGTTGGGGGTCCACCAAACAACAGGTGGTGTTTTCCACATTGTTTTTTATGTTTGTTGGGAGCATACAACATTCGTTCGTAAATGAATTTTGATGACACTTTGAATAAGATGCAAATATGTATGGCAAGGAACTGATTGATTTCTGAGCGATAGTAAACAAAGTAGTGGGGGTCCCCGAGAACCTATTTTTTTGTAAGCTCAATAACATCTGTACCTGATAATAGAATTGGATGAAACTCAGTACAAAAGCATTTAGAGCGGTTCACAACAGTTCTGCATCCCAACTTCCGGTTTGTCACTTCCGGTTAAATTTCTTTTACTTTTTCTTGTACAACGGGATAGCGAAATCCGAAATTCAACGCCCACGCCATGCTGCCTGGTTAATGATGACACAATTCAGATGGTGTACCGGAGACAAGCAGAGTAAAAACTGCTTAGCCAATCATGGTACATCACGGCGAGTTGGGGCCTTAAAACCAATGCGACAAAAGCGTCTGTTCTCCATGTTAGGGCGGCTTGAAGAGGGCGTCTGTCTTGGATCAAGCGGCTCGCTATATGAACGTATAAAAAAGTTGTTTCTGGTAACTTTAAGATGCAGAACGGACCCATTCACGACAATTTGGGTTGGGCCTAAGGCTAACACCTTAACTCCGGAAAAAAATTATTTGTTAAATTTGGAAATCAGAAAAAAATAACAAACACGGACCATAACAGAATTTTACCTGGACGGGAAAAAGGACCGGACTACCAAATCAGAACGTGAAACGTGCACAACCTGAGCGCTCCTGATGCTCTTATAAGTCTCGAAACAGAGGCTGAGAGGTATGGGATGGTTATCATAGCTCTGCAAGAAATTAGACAGCCAATAATAGGAAAACAAGATTTGGATAGTCACTCTCTATACTGTAGTGGTCATCCTTCTCGAAGAGAATTTGAAACTGGCTTTCTTGTTGGTGCACGCATACAAGAAGCCGTGATGAAATTCATCCCGGCCCGGCCAGTGAGAGGATTTGCTACCTACGTGGACGTGGTACATATAACAATATTTCTCTTATTGCCGTGCATGCACCTACTGAAGCTAAGACCGTCAACGAGAAGGATACTTTCTACATAGCACTGGAAGAGGTTATGAAACAAACACCTACACGCGACTTCATTATGGTTCTTGGTGACTTTAATGCGCAGGTTGGAAGAGATAACTCTTATGGAAATGTGGTGGTCCCCAACAGTCTGCATTTGAATTCGAATGATAATGGTGAGAGAATGACTGAGTTTGCATCATCAAATAATTTGAGAATTGCCAGCATTTTCTTTCCGCATCGATCGATTCATAAACAAACTTGGGTCTCACCGAATGGAAACACTCTAAATCAAATTGATCACGTGCTAATTATAGCACGTTTCTTTTCGAGTGTTCTGGATGTGCGATCCTTTAGAGGTTCCACTTCTCAAACCCAAGCATTCCAAAATTCAATTAACGGAAACGTTTTGAAACAGAAGAGAGATATCAAAACCATATTGCCGAAACATTGGAGAAATCAGAAACCATTAATGGAGACGTCGATAAGTCATGGTATTTGCTCAAAGATGCTATTTTAAGCGCTGCTGAGGGAATACTTGGACGACCACAAAATGAATCTAGCATGATGGATCAAGCATGTCTTGACGCTATTCAATACAAAAGAGATTGCTATCTAAAATGTCTGCAAGGACGCAACACGAGGTCCACGAAGGAGAATTATAAAGGGCAAGACAAGCCGTTACGAAGTAATGTAGACGAATGAAGCGAGAATGGTGGAAGAGAAAGTGTAAGGAGATTGAGAGCTTCAATAAGGAACATCAACCGCGTAACTTCTATCAACAGGTTAAAACCTGAAAGAAGGGTCCTCAAACTAGATCTGCTGTTCAAAACGAAGATGTGGAGCTACAAGTAGACCTTAAAAATATTTTAGATACTAGGGCCGCTTATTTTGAAAATCTTCTGAAAATCTTCTGAAAAAGTGACCAGCAACAAGTCAGGTGACGAGCAAAACTTATTTGTGCGGCAAAAGTACATGTAGACGAACCAAGCAAAGAGGAATTCGAAGCGGCGCTGTCTAAATTAAAACGCAATAAAGCACCTGGTATCGACGAAATAACATCCAAAATGATTGTACATGGTGGCGAAACTCTATCCTCAAGATTGTTTGAACTTGTTCAAATGATCTGGAGGATTGAAACCATGCCACAGGACTGGAATACAGCTATGCTGATACCAATCCATAAAAAAGGTAATCGCCTACAATGTGCAAACTACAGAGGAATCGCTCTACTCTACACAGCATATAAGATCTTTTCTTACATTTTGCTATCAAAAACCAATCCTTTTGCTGAACAACTGTTTGGAGAATATCAGTGTGGCTTCCGGCGGGGCCGAACTGAAGTACCACCGATTCACTTTTATCGATAAGGATGATTTTGGAAAAATGCCGAGAGTTCAACATACCTGTGCACCAACTCTTCATTGATTTCAGGCAAGCCTACGACTCTCTTGAACGAGAGACTCTACGGTCTGCTCTGGTGTCAATGGGAATCCCTGGTAAATTGGTATCATTATGCAAAATGACAGTACAGAGCTCTCAATGCTGTGTACGAGTAGAGAACGACATAGCAAAGTTTTTAAAGCCGACTCCGGCTTAAAACAAGATGCTATCTCTCCTATACTTTTTAATTTAGTCTTGGAATATGTGTGCCGTCAAAAAAAACTACCGACTAACAACAATATATTGTCAATAAAGTCAGTACAGTGTTATCATCCTCAGCCGAAGTGAAGCTGTTATGAGTGAGACTTTTAAGCCGCTTGAGAGTGGTGCTAGAAAAATTGGTCTTCAAATTAACTACAATAAAACCAAACATATGAATGTTTCAAGAGAGGCTGAGAAGCAAGATTTAATGTGCGGCGATGAACGAATTGAGGGACTTGAATCTTTTGAATATTTGGGATCAATGCTTGACTCAAACAACAGCATACTTACAGATATAAAAGCTCGAATCGCTGCAGGTAATTGAACTTCCTACTCAATTAAACCTCTCCTTGGATCCTCGTATGTATTAACTAAAACCAAACTCAAGTTATACAAGACTTTGATTAGACCGGTTATGATGTATGGGTCAGACAGACGATGGAGAGTATAGAACCCGATATAACTTTGAGATCAGAGACCTTATTGAAGGTCCTGATATAATAGGTTGTATCCGTTCTAACAGGATTGCTTGGTTTGGGCATTTTCTACGAGCCGATTCACAGTCTGGAATGATTATAAAATGCATGTTTGTACCCTAGGGAGTGGGCGACCACGAGGTAGACTACAACAACAATGAGAGACTGACGTACTAAACGACCTTAAAAAAAATCGGCTGCCATTGTAATTATGTCGCTGTTGCGAATGACCGTCACGAATATTCAAAGCTGATTTGCCTGGCAACGCTCCTACATGGAGCATGAACGCCGTTAAAAAAATTGGAAGTGAAGCTCATGCTTTTTTTTTTTTTTTAAGGCGTTCATGCTCCATGTAGGAGCGTTGCCAGGCTAATCAGCTTTGAATATTCACCACGGTCATTCGCAACAGCGACATAATTACCATGGCTGCCGATTTTTTTAAGGTCGTTTATTACGTCATTCTCCCATTGTAGTCGTGGTCTTCCTCGCGGTCTACCACTCCCTGGGGTACTAACGTACATTTTTCTAATCATTCCAGACTGTGAATCGGCTCGTAGAACATGCCCAAACCAAGCAATCCTGTTAGAACGGATACAACCTATTATATCAGGACTCTCAAGAAGGTCTCTGATCTCAAAGTTATACCGGGTTCAGAACTCTCCATCGTCTGTCTTAAGTCGACCAAAAATGTAGCGTAGGATCTTACGCTCAAATACAGATAAATGCGATTCATCATTTTGTGTAAGGGTCCACGTTTGTGACCCATACATCACAACCGGTCTAATCAATGTCTTGTATAACTTGAGCTTGGTGTTAGTTGATACATACGGTGATCCAAGGAGAGGTTAAATTGAGTAGAAAGTTCAATTACCTGCAGCGATTCGAGCTTTAATATCTGTAAGTATGCTGTTGTTTGAGTCAAGCATTGTTTCCAAATATTTAAAAGATTCAACTCCCTCAATTCGTTCATCGCCGCACATTAAATCTTTCTTCTCAGCCTCTCTTGAAACATTCATATGTTTGGTTTTATTGTAGTTAATTTGCAGACCAATTTTCATAGCACCACTCTCAAGCGACTTGAAAGTCTCACTCATAACAGCTTCACTTCGGCCGAGGATGACAACATCATCAGCGTAAGCCATCATCTGTACCGAGTTTATTGACAAGATATTGTTATTAGTCGGTAGTTTTTTTGACGGCACACATATTCCAAGGCTAGATTAAAAAGTATAGGAGAGATTGCATCACCTTGTCTTAATCCGGAGTCGACTTTAAAAATTTTTGATATTTCGTTCTCTACTCGCACACAGCATTGAGAGCTCTGTACTGTCATTTTGCATAGTGATACCAGTTTGCCAGGAATTCCCATTGACATCAGAGCAGACCATAGAGTCTCTCGTTCGAGAGAGTCGTAGGCCTGCCTGAAATCAATGAAAAGTTGGTGCACAGGTATGTTGAACTCTCGACACTTTTCCAAAATCATCCTTATCGAGAAAAGTGCATCGGTGGTACCTCGGCCCCGCCGGAAACCACACTGATATTCTCCAAACAGTTGTTCAGCAAAAGGATTGATTTTGGATAGCAAAATGTAGGAAAAGATCTTAAATGGTGTGAAGAGGAGAGCGATTCCTCTGTAGTTTGCACATTGTAGGCGATTACCCTTTTTATGGATTGGTATCAGCATAGCTGTGTTCCAGTCCTGTGGCATGGTTTCAGTCCTCCAGATCATTTGAACAAGTTCAAACAATCTTGAGGATAGAGTTTTGCCACCATGTACAATCATTTCGGATGTTATATCGTCGATACCAGGTGCTTTATTGCATTTTAATTTAGACAGCGCCGCATCGAATTCCTCTTTGGTGGGTTCGTCTACATGTACCTTTGACGCACGAATAAGCTTTGCTCGTCGCCCGACTTGTTGCTGGTCACTTAAGTTGAGAAGATTCTCAAAATAAGCGGCTCAAGTATCTAAAATATTTTTAAGGTCTACTTGTAGCTCCCCATCTTCGTTTTGAATAGCAGTCGATCTAGTTTGAGGGCCCTTCTTTAAGGTTTTAACCTGTTGAAAGAAGTTACGCGATTGATGTTCCTTATTGAAGCTTTCAATCTCCTCACACTGTCTCTTCCACCATTCCCTCTTCGTTCGTCTACATAGCTTTGTAACGGCTTGTCTTGCCAGTTTATAGTTCTCCTTCGTGGACCTGGTATTGCGTGCATAGTTCTCCTTCGTGGACCTGGTAGACACTTCAGATAGCAATCTCTTTTGTATTGAATAGCGTCAAGACATGCTTGATCCATCCATGGCTTCTGGGAGGGGTTCTGTGGTCGTCCAAGTATTCCCTCAGCAGCGCTTACAACAGCATCTTTGAGCAAATACCATGACTTATCGACGTCTCCATTAATGGTTTCTGATTCATCCAATGTTTCGGCAATATGGATTTGATATCTCTCTTCTGTTTCAGCATTCTTTAATGATGAGATGTTCAAACGTTTCCGTTGATTGAATTTTGGAATACCTGGATTTGGGAAGTGGAACCTTATCGTTGCACATACAAGGAAGTGATCACTTCCAATGTATGCACCTCTAAAGGATCGCACATCCCGAACGCTCGAAAAGAAACGTGCTGTTACTAGAACGTGATCAATTTGATTTCGAGTGTTTCCATTCGGTGAGACCCAAGTCTGTTTATGAATTGATCGATGCGGAAAGAACGTACTGGCAATTCTCAAATTGTTTGATAATGCAAACTCAGTCATTCTTTCACCATTATCATTCGAATTCAAATGCAGGCTGTTGGGACCCACCACATTTCCATAAGACATATCTCTTCCAACCTGTCCATTAAAGTCACCAAGAACCATAATGAAGTCGCGTGTGGGTGTTTGTTTCATAACCTCTTCCAATGCTATGTAGAAATTATCCTTCTCGTCGACGGTCTTAGCTTCAGTAGGTGCATGCACGGCAATAGGAGAAATATTGTTATATGTCCCACGTACACGTATGTAGCAGATCCTCTCACTGACCGGGATGAATTTCATCACGACTTCTTGTATGCGTGCACCAACAAGAAAGCCAGTACCAAATTCTCTTCGAGAAGGATGACCACTACAGTATAGAGAGTGACTATCCAAATCTTGTTTTCCGATTATCGGCTGTCTAATTTCTTGTAGAGCAATAATATCCATCCTATACCTCTCAGCCTCTGTTTCCAAACTTATAAGAGCATCAGGAGCGCTCAGGCTGCGCACGTTCCACGTTCCGATTCGGTAGTCTGGTCCTTTTTCACGTCCAGGTAAAATTCTGTTTTTGTTCGGGTCTGTTATTATTTTCTGATAACCAAATTTAACATATTAGTTTTTTTCCGGGGTTAGGGTGTTAACCTTAGGCCCAACCCAAATTGTCGTGAATGGGTCCGTTCTGCATATTAAGTTCACCAGAAACAACCTTTTTACACGTTTATATAGCGAGCCGCTTGATTCAAGACAGACGCCCGCTCCAAGCCGCCCCTAACATGGAGAACAGACGCTTGAGTTGCATTGGTTTTAAGGCGCCAATTCGCCATGATCTAGCGTCATTGACTAAGCAGTTTTTACTCTGCTCGTCTCCAATACACCAACCTAATTCTGTCAGCATTACCCAGGCAGCACGGCGTGGACGTCGAATTTAGGATTTCGCTACCTCATGTTTACTTGCAGTTAAATGAAAACACGTGAATAACACAATTTTCTGTGGTTATAAAAAATAATATTGCTTTTAAAATAAAATATTGTAAATGAGAAAACCACGACTGTAAAACCTAAACATTGATGAGGAAGACTAAAATAAATCTACCGTAATGAAGCTGATTTATTTTAAGTGGGATAAAAATCCAAAAAGTGTGCGGTTGTTAAACAGAATCAACATTTGAGAACCTAAAAAACTAATGGTTGTTTGTACCTATATTATCAATATATTGTCCTACAGACGAAACCAAACTGCACTGTGACGCAAGTTGCTTAGGATTAAGTGTACCTATATTATCAATATATTGTCCTACAGACGAAACCAAACTGCACTGTGACGCAAGTTGCTTAGGATTAAGTGTAATTTTGATGCAAAGAAAATGGTCGGTTCCATCCGACCCATTTTTCTTCAGTAAACGAACCAATGAGGGAGAGCCATAGTATCACTCGTTTGAGTTTGGAACATTGGTGATCACAAGAGCGCCATAAATCGCTGGCGAATAATTTCAGCTTCCTCGGCCAGTTTGGTAACAAATGTTTTATGGCAACATTATCTCTAAATTTTGGATAAGCGGGTGTAGAGAACACGACGGACCACACGAACAAAAATCTATAATACTCCCCAAAATTTTTTGCATGGCGAAACGGTGTTGAAGTACCTCAATGTCACCAAAACAACAACATAGAAACTTTGATCGAAGCCAAATAAATAAAACAAAAATTAAACCTCCAATTTTCTTAAACCATTTACTTTTGAATCAATTAAATAATTATTATAATTATTATTTAAAAATTAAATAATTACTATAATTATTATTATAATAATTATTATCACAGATATTAAATAATATATTTTAAATAATATTAAAACCACTTCTGATATAATAACTAATCGATAACATTATTCATATCATTATTATTATCGTATGTATAAATATATGGATGTTCTTTTGTAGGGCATAGAAATTTGTCATGTGGCGATGACCAATTATGTTGTTTTTTACCGAGCGGCTGCAGAAGATTATTCCATAATGATGTTCCAGCCCACCTGAAAGAAAAAATCAAAACCTTAAAAGCAAAATTATTAAACCAAAAGTTACATTTAATACTTACGCATTCCCCTTCTGACTCATATGAAAACAATCAAAGGATAATAATGAAAAATCCACTTTACCGTTATCCAATTCTACGGAAAAGTTTTTTGTTAACGGTTGATAGACAACAGCAAATTCTTTTAAATTTCGAAATTCTTTTGATGTTGCTGCTTCCTCTTCCGCACGAATGAAATCAGTTTGAATATGACGCAGTTTTTCACTCATTTCTTTGGATTGATTATAAAGCTGACCAATCCAACATGAACATTCAAAATGGTGCAATCTGTGACATATATCTGGTTTATTTGGCAGCGTTGCAACAACATCAACTGGTGGTGTTGACACTACATTAACAAAGGTTCTGAAATAAACAAATAATCATTATAATATTGTTAGATGTCATAACGATACAAAAATTTTTATTTCATGTTTCTAGTTTAGTCTTTATAGGCAAGCAATGGGATAGAACGAGTGACATGGAGTCTGTAGTTCATCACTATAACAGTGTATGATTTGGATATTTGATCTAACCGACAAAAAAATCAAGCAGGCGAAAGAATTTCTTTATGTTCGAATCGCTTTATGATGTTTTGAGGTATCGAAAAACATTCGAAATTCGATCACTCACAATTCGTATAGGATAAACACAATTTTCCTTACCTCGGTAGATTATCTCTCAAATAACGTATTGCACTCAACATACTTCGTTTATGTTTCTTTGGTAAGCTTTCTGGATTCTTCATGGTACATACAAATGAACAAAAATCATTTCCTCCAATACTCACAGTCACCATTTTCCAATCTCTTTTGAAATCAACTCTTGGGTCAGCTTTAATTCTTTCGACTAATGATTTAGCCATATATGGCATATCATGTGAAACTGCACCAATTTCAGCTATATTAAATTGTGATTCATAATGAAACGATAACGAATCACCAAAGGAATACCCTATTATTTTTGGGTTAAACACTTTTAAAATATTTGGTAATGTAGTTGCATTCCTCCAATTCCATTGTCCACCAATACTCCAAGCTAAACCACGATTTTCAACAAATAAATCAGGAAAAGATACAGAGCTTGCTCCTGAAGCAGCTGTTAAGGAATCACCCATCGCAGCAATAACATTTATATCACCAGCGCGTAGCTTATGGATATTAGTTGGTGGAATGTGACTTCGTCCCAGTCGTACATCACATGGAAAGTCTTCCTTATCTCCAAACGGTTCTTGTAAAAATGTTCCAGCTGTACGACGTCCCGTTCGACCAACTGTTAATAATGTTAAATTCCGAAATGATCGAAACACAAACCTTGATAAAAGTGAGTCTAAAAGAAATGAAGTCCTTTCTGTTAGATCTTGAGAATGTATGGCACCAATATTTGTTTCAATAATAAACAAAATTGTGATTAAGTAAAAACTTTTAATCATCTTTAGTTGTGTTAAGGATAATCTGAAATGAAAAAAACATACATTTCATTTTGGATCTCATAATATTATAACTTGATAATGATATTCAAAACAATAATTATTATTTATCAATTAAAAGCAGTTTAATCCATTTCAATCTTTCAATAGTTTTTCCTAGTCTTAGTAGAAAAATTGGATTGTTCAACTATTATTGAGGAAACGAGCAATTTAAACTGACTTTATTTGTAAAAATTCAAACAAGATTTCTATACTTGATCCATAAATTAACGTAAAGAAATTTTACGTATTTTCAACATAACCGCAACAAGAAATAATTTTTTTTAATTTATTTTATCTTAATAGCTAAATTATGGCTGTTCAATCGATGATTTCTTTTGCCTGCACACACTCATAAAATTAAATTCCAAGCACATGTCGTTGACATACTCTTCCAAACAAAGTTCATTCACTTTCTTAATTTTGTTAACTGGCATATGGTCAAAGCTGTGTTTATCATTCATAATCGAAAATCAAAATAAAAACATCTTTGTTACGTCAACTTTCTTATCTAACATTAGCTATTCACTAAATAACAATTCTGTAAATTTGTATGCATTACTGGCTCATGAATAGGTCAAAAATTACTCATGATTCAAATAAAATAATAAAAAAATCTCACGTTCGAAACGAGCATCATTAATGGTCGTAAATCCAATAAAAGTAGATATAAGATTTATAACAATTATGAGAGGTCAGTTAGAATAAAAATGAGAAAGTAATAAGATAAATAAATCTCAGCGGTACTTTTGGTGCTAGAAATATATACTGAAAAAAAATTTAACAGCATTTATGCTTTAATGAAAACATTTCAAAGTCATTTAAATTGGACTAATGGCTTACGAAAATGTTGAGTTTAAAGATGAAAAAATTATTGTGATGGTATAACATCAAGTTCAAAAACATGCTGAAATAGACATATTTTTCGATTATATATTAAACATTTAAAAAAACAACTTTAACTTGAACTTGAAAAATCTTGATAAAAATAATGGTTTTATTAGTTAAATTTTTATGAACTTAATAAGTTTACATCTGTCGAACATGTAGCTCAAAATAGTACATTATGATGCTAGGACGTAAAGCTAAAGATTTTGGACGGATGTGGAGTTTGCAAATCGAGGCGCTAGCCGAGATTTGCACCCACATTAAGTCCAAAATAGCTTACGTCCGTGCATCATATACTATTTTTTATTCGCCGCAAGCAAAATATTTTAAGAAAAGTTGTTTATTCTAAATTAAAATTATAAATTTTCATAAATTTTAAAATAAAAATATGTGGAACAAGTAACCTTTGAAAAAATATTTATTATTTTTTCCAAATTCTATGACAACAAATGATAATAACTATTTTAATTGGATAATGAAATTTTGAATTTGCGGGTTGCTTTGATAAAAAAATTTATTTTTCATAGAATTTAAACAAATACAAATGCTTTTTGCTCTTTTGGACGTAGCTATGACGACAAAATAAATAGTTGAAAAGTAATACTTTAAAGCCGCAAATTACAGTAATAAAGTAACACTTTAATATATAGGCGAATAAAAACATGTTTATATTTATATACGGCTAAAAGTTTCTCATAAAAATATAAAAACTAATTTAAAGCGTACAAGGAAGTTTAATTAGATCATCAAAAACAAGAATTCTGATGTGTTAATGAAGCCCATTCTTCAACTGTTCTAGGTTGAATCTAAAACTAGACTACAGCTTGACAAAAATATTTCATTCGGGGCGAAAATAAATATCTAATAAATGGAGAGTGATTGAAATGCAGTTTTTGCCAATGTTATGCAAGATCGTTATAAAGTAAGTCATTTAAAAATGTGGTGTCCAAAATATGAACGCATATTAAACGATTTATTTTCCATATAAAGTTAGAAACGGCTCTGGAGACAGTCAACAGCATAATTTTATTGGAATTAAAACTGACCAAATGTTGGTCTTTGGCTATGGTAGCGGCGTTAATATTTGTCACAAAATATCACAAATTTTAAGTCTTTATATCTGCATAACTCAAACTAGAGCATTGGTCGATGCTTTCTTTTCTATACTCTTTAATTTAGCCTTGGAATATGTGTGCCACCAAAAGAAACTATCGACTAATAACAATATTTCTTCAATAAATTCAATATAGATGATCACTTACGCTGATGATGTTGTCATCCTCGGCCGAAGTGAAGCTGTTCTGAGTGAGACTTTCAAGTCGCCTTATGTTTCAATAGCAGCTGAGAAGAAAAAACGATGCAGGTAATTGAGATTTCTCCACAATTAAACCTCGCCTTGGGTCACCGTATGTGTCAACTAACTCCAAGCTCAAGTTATACAAGACATTGATTAGACCGGTTGTGATGTATGGCTCACAAACGTAGACCCTTGCACAAAATAACGAATCATATTTATTTGTATTTGAGCGTAAGATACTACGCTACATTTTTGGTCCACTTGAGAAACACAAGGGAGAGTACAGAACCCGATATAACTTTGAGATCAGAGACCTTCTTGAAAGTCTTGATATAATAGGTTGAATCCGTTCTTATATAGGATTATTTAGTTTGAACAGGTTCTACGAACCGATTCACTACAATGGGGCACGGACGTATTGAATGACCTTAAAAAAATCGACTGCCATTATAATTATGCCATTATTACGAATGACTCTGGTAAATATTCGAAGCTGATTAGCTAGGCTACGCTCCTACATGAAGCATGAACACCACATAAAAAAATAAATAACTGACAATATTAGAAAAATGAACACAGCGCGAGCACTTGTAAGATCTAAACTTTTAATAAAAAAAAAAACTGATCTGGCTCTAATCTATCCTTGTAAGAAAAATAAATTGTTACGGATAGAGCAGAATCATAATAAAACACAACAACAAATGAATGGAATGAATATAATTGTTGTTGTGTTTACAGTTAAGGGACTGACTAAAATTATTTCTTATTTTATTTAAGGGAATATTAAAGAAACCGGATTAAAGATGTCTAGAATAATTATCGATTTATGGATTTTTCTAGAATATAAGAGAAATGATGCAGAATTATTTATAAAGAATTCCCTCTTGCAGAAGAGAAATTAATTTTATTTTAGACTGCGATGACGTTAAGTGAAATTAATTTTATTGAATTAACGAAACGCTGCACTCAAAAAAAACAACTAAGTAAATTTTACAAAATTTTTATAAATGTACAACACACAAATTTTTTTGTAAGTTTACCAAAAATATTGTAGATAAAAAAAATTATTTGAAAAAACCAAAAATTTATTTGATTTGCAAATTATTTTTCGCTTGAAGGAAAAAAATTGTAGTTTTATCCAAAAATTTTGTGTGTTGTGTATTAATAAAAATTTTGTAAAAGTGACTTTTATATTTTTGAGTGTGTATAGTGCATATAATAGTACATTATTTAATTAGGAGCTAAAGTGATACTTTTTGTGTTGAGTCTATAGTTTGACGGCCGACCGCAGGGAGGCCGACAATTATAGACGAAACACAAAAAGTCACTTTAGCTCCGAATTAAATACACTATTTTTTCGGCAAACGTTTAAATTTTTTATAAATATGAAATTAATACATCAAACTTTTTATAAATATGAATTTGTATCGTCATAATTACTTCCAAAAAAGAGAAAAAAACATTTAAATTTGTATGAATAAATTTTTTTTATCAAAGCAGCCTTTTCAAAATTTCATAATATGAGAATCAACTTATTTTTTGTTGTCATGGTTATACAATATGTTTGAAAAAATATCAAACTAACAAATAACAAATGCTACTTTACAGCCTCCGTAATATAAAATAAAAATGGCGTTACTTTTTCTGTCGCTAGACGTTACTTTTGCTGTCAGGCTAAAAAGTAAGACTTTAGCTAACTCCCTAGCGGCAGCAAAGTAATATTTAACAGCCGTTTGCCAAAAAACCCGCTTTAATAGAAGAAGCTATTTTTAAAATTAGTTTTTCTAATTAAAGTTTTAAGTGTTATTTGATAGAAGTATTTTGTGTATTGTTTCGGACTCTCTGTTCATACTTGAAATTTCTACAATCAACCGTTGGAGTTTCTAAAGCTGTTGAAAGAATATTCTAGCTAGGAATATTATTTGCGGTATTGTTTCCTGTTGTTTTGGAATAATTAAGAAGTTGAAGACTTAACAAAACCTGATGTTTTTGCTTACTAATCAGTAATCGAACCCAGAAAGTGATTTAGGAATTGCGTTTATCGAATTGAGATTAAAGCCATTTCAAAGGAAGGTTTAAAAACGTAATAATATTATATTCCTGACCAGAGCTAGAACAAGCTGCCTGATATACATCGGTCTAATCAAATAGAGGCACAGACAATCCGGTCCCATCCACACGAATTTTATAAAAATACTGTCTGATTACTCTACATAATACTTAAAACCATACCCAAACCCCAAAAATATTAAAACTTTTAAGTTTGTCTGTATGGCCATGGCTTTTTGACAACGTGATGCGAAGTCCCATGGCTTTATTTCTTAAGTTATCTGAATTTTGTATGACTATAGTTGAAGATCGTTGTGCAGAGTACTGCATTTTATAGTTCGTGGAATGTTTTAATGTTTTTGGACTATAATTAAGTATAGCAGTTATAGAACCAATATTTTTCTGAACAGTTACTACGATTTTATCTCTCGTTTTCACCTCCAGTTACCACAAATTTGGCAACATTTTTTCAAATGGCTGCAATTATTTGTTATTTTTTTCTGTCATAATCTGTAAACGGTTTCTTACAACTTCTGCGTTTTACCATAATCAAATTTAGTTTGAACAACAATTCGTAGCCATATCTTTATAACTATAAATGGAAAATTGAATCTACGGAAAAAAATTTGAACCTGACCACTTCGTTTTTTCTTAACTTCAGTAATCGTTTGTCTAATGCAAAAAAATGTGTTTTTTTATTTTTTTACTAGTTTTGTAACTTGTAAGGTACTAATTAAGGCTTCATAAAAATACTACACTGATGAAAAATAGTTATTTCTTTCACTAGGACATTAATATTGATATCATTCAATAAGAGCAGCGTTAAAGAAATTGACACCAGAATAGCTAACGCATGGAAGTCCTTCTGGTCACTGAAAAGATTTTTTAAAGGAAACTTTCCAATATACCACAAACGAAGATTGATGAAAGCTTGTATCCTACCAATCCTAGCATATGGATCTCATGCTTGCGACTAACAAATGACGAATAACACAAAGAAAAATTCAGCTAAAAAGGAAAACAAAGTTAATTGATGTTATAAAATTCGCAAAACAACAAAAATGGAACTACACTGGACATATGTTGAGAGAAACAGATGGAAGATGGATAAAAAAAATTGAAAAATGGGTACCAAACAAACAAAGACGAATAAAGTGGATCGATGAAATTTTTGAAATCAACCTCAATTTTAGAAGAAATGCTATGTTCAGAGATGGATGGAAGCAACTGGGAGAATCTTTTTTTCTTTGAGAACTGAATAAAGATTAACTTTACTTAACTTAGGACAAAAAATGATGGATTTTGGGACGAGCAAAAATGTTGTAAACCGAGATTTTACGAGTTCCAAAATCTATTTTTAGTCCGAGTAAAACATTAAATTTTTTTACAACCGTTATTTAATCTTTTATTTAATAAAATTTTTAAAAAATTCAATATTTAAATTATATTTAATTCACATTTCAAACTAATGGTGTCTGGGCCCACGCCAATTTCATTTAAAGATTACCACATATTTAATTCCAAAGTGTCAATTGTCGGACTCGACAATAGAAGACACATTTTTGCCGGACAAGCTTACCCTCGTGTTTTAAAACAAATTTCCACCACCCATAGTTAAAAAAAAATTATGGTAGCATATTTACGATATCCCGGACAATCGGCATTTTTCGGAGTTTTTCCAACGAAAAAACGGGGTAATCGAGGAAAATGACAGAACAGAAGTTTTCAAACTCGACAAGGTCGTATAAAATATGTGTAATCCTCAAATGAAATCGGCCTGGGCCCAGGGACTATAAATCCAAGCAATTATTTCAATTTTTTTTCAAAGAATAATAAATTCCCTATTCGAACTTTGATTTTTGTTTTGCATAGAAATATAATAAAAAATTTAGAAATATAATAAAAAAATTTACTTTTTATACAGTACAAAAAATAATTATTTTTGGGGCTGTTACCATGAAAATTTTTTGCTCAAGTAGAAATCCAATGAAATCAATTAATTTGAAGTCATCTGATTGAACACAACCAATCAGTACAACATTATAGTAAAAACAGATCCCATGGTCTGTTTTCACTCAATCATGTTGCCATGGATACATATATATTTATTTCGATTTTGACGATTCAAATATTTAATATTTCAAAATGTCACGATTTGGTTGTAATACTGAACAGAATATTAATGAATTTAAAGAATCAAACATACCAAAAAATACCGTTTACAGTAAAAAATTTGTATGGAAAGCATTTATGGACTTTTGCAATGATAGAAAGTATCAATTAGATGCAAAAAAGACGGCAGAAGATTTGGTATCGATTTTAAAGGATTGGGCTGTGAACATGAGAAGAAAAGATCGTACAGAGTTTAAAGAAGCTACGGTCAAAACCATGTGGAACCTAACAAGTAAGCTGTTACAACGAAAATATTATAAAGAAATGAAAGTTATTATTGACCCATTCAAAGGTGTTGTATTTCAACAAGCGTGAGCTGCCCGCGATTCTATACGACGAAAACTACAATCAGATTATGAGTTCATAACGCCCGCTATTAAGACGCTCATAAACTTAATAGAATTTGTTTACATAGCAACGTACAAACCACAAATAATTATTTCAAACTTCAAAATATCTATTTTCTTGGCATCTCGGATACATTTGTATTTTTTAGCATATCAATATAGACTAACAAATTAAGTTCTTTCTTAGTTTCTAGCTTATTAAGTGAAACATAAAATCTTGTATGCACCACTGGCGTTACTGGGTATTACACCCATCAAGCGACATCCATCTCTTGGGCCAGAGGCCCTCGGGCTAGATTACGTCGCTTTCCAGGCGCAATAACCTACATAACGCCCTAGGTACATAAATAGCTATTTTGTACGAGTTTTGTGGTGTATTTTCCCTGTAAAAGGAAACAAAGCTCGGCAGCATTAAGTTCCGTAGGAATAACGAAAATGTTAAATTTATGGAATTAAAATACCCCTGAAGGTCTGCAACCGAAATTCTATCACATAGCCACGGTAGAATTAGCTTGGCGAGGTGAGAAAGCTGCTGCTTGCTTGACTGACTTTTTTGTATCGAATCAAACAACAATGGTTCTGTAACCAATCGAGTTGAATATAACCCTGTATTCAGCAAGACTTGCCAAGGTGGTTCAAGAATGTGTACTAAAAAGCAAAGTTTTAAAAGAAAACAACGACAGCAACGTTTGTCCTGTCAAATTATTTAAAAAATTGATGTCAAAAAGGGGCCCAAATATTAAAACCAACAGATTATTTCTAAGAACAAATCGTCACTGGAAATCCGGTATGATAATATGGCCATTGGAAAAAATATGATTCAAAATTGGACAAAATCGTCTGCTTAAGCGATTCGCTTGAATACCAAGAAAAAAAACTACTAATTACTCCAATATATCGACCGCGGTTAGTCGATTGGCCAAAAGTGGTGTACAAGAACAAGAGCTTATAAAAATTACGGGTCACAACAATGCCAACTCAATAAAACCCAACGTGAATATTGACGAAGAACATCATAATCAAATTATTAACAACATGCGTAGTGTTCTTTTGTTAATTTCACCTTTAAAAAACTGTTTTTGCCTAAAACTAGCAAAAAATTTTCTATCTGAATAACCTTCGAACATTGATAAATGCTCCAAAATTTTATAACAACTTTCTCAAGCTTGTTGCTTATAGGCAACAGACCTCCGCCTACGGTGTCGGTCTGTTTTCAAGCAACAAGCTTTCGAAATCTGTTCTAAAATTTTTCGAACAATTATCAATGTCCTTGGGTTATTATACTACTGAAAATTCAATGCTATACACATATAACGTATTTAATGCTTCACAATGATATAAAGTTGTTATAATGTCTTGGATATGCGATATATAAACACATTCATAAAAACCGAGGCGTTATGAGAGGGCATTATGAGTTCATAACTCCCGCTATTAAGACGCTCAAAAACTTAATAAAATTATTTTTGCTGTAGTTTTGTCTACAAAATGTAAACAATTCTTATTCAATTTTAACTAGTAAAATAGTTTTACATTTCGTTTAAAAATGTTTAGCAACATTTTACTTATTAAATGTTCATATAGTTTTCCAAAACTATCAAATTATTTTAAACGTCATACAATGTTTTTGTCATACGCTACAAAGTTTAGGAGAATTTGTTTACATAGAAACGTACAAACAACAAATAATAACTTCAAACTTCAAAATATTTATTTTCTTGGCATACTAGGATACATTTGTATTGTTTAGCATATCAATATAGACTAACAAATTAAGTTCTTTCTTAGTTTCTAGCTTATTAAGTGAAGTATTAAATCTGGTATGCAACATTGGCATTATTGGGTATTACGCTCATCAAGCGACATCCATCCCTCGAGCCAGAGGCCCTTGGGCTAGATTATGTCGCTTACCGGGCGCAATAACCTACATAACGCCCTAGGTACATAAATAGCTATTTTGTACGAATTTTGTACTGCTTTTTTCAATCGAAATAACAATGTTAAATTACTATTTTACGTCCTAAAGCGTAAATATCAGAAAACATAGACTCTTTGGTTTATTAGTAACTTAATATACAATAATAAGACTGAATCTAACAAAATATGGTGTGCAATTTACGATATCCCCTTTGCTATCGACAAAATTGTCGATCGATCTAGTCTCGAACCGATAAGAACTTTTTATTACATTTTAAAAAAGTATATCATTCTCATCAGGGCTAGCCGACTAGATATACTACCAAAAAAATTTTTCGCTATATAAACCAAAATTGGTCTACTACTCTAGCGAAGTATAAGAAAACAAAAACCTTTCATAAACATATGTTTATTAGATTCAGGTTTAGTCAATTTGTTTCTCTAGTTGATCACTATTGTTGTTATACTCTAATTAAGTTAGAATTGGATAACAAACTTGTATCGGCGAGAAGAAGATGACCATCATCACTTGTGTCTATCGACACATTATCTACAATTAATTCAATGAATTATTTGTAATATTACATCACTTCATGATGGGATAAATTACATCGGATTTTTTTGGTAGTGTATCTAGTCGGCTAGCCCTGATGAGAATGATATACTTTTTTAAAGTGTAATAAAAATTTCTTATCGGTTCAAAACTAGATCGATCGACAATTTTGTGGATAGCAAAAATATTTCATAAATTTCACACCATATTTTGTTAGATTCAGTCTTATTGGGATAAATGATGGGATAAATTCCATTCAGTCATGATGGGATAAATTCCATCGGAGTGATGTAATATCACAAATAATTCATTGAATTAACTTAATATACATTTAAAATTTAATAAATTATATATTTTGCTAATGAAATTTAGAAAAAAATAAAATCAAAAAATTACTTAACTTAAATTACTTATTTAACAATTTTCTCAAAAAATATTTTAGAAAACATATGTTATGAAAACTTAGCAATACGATATATCAAACACAACTGAGAAACAAGATGTTTTAAATAAATCAATATAGAAAAAGTGGTTGCTATAGAAATAGGAAAATAAATATTAAATGAAAAACTACTTGGATTAAACAAATTTTCAAAAACTATTTTACTATTTTGTGTAAATATATGTATAATTTATGCAAATAATACAGAATCTTACTCGTACAAAAAATCTTGTATGTTATTAGGGCATAAAGTATCTTTTTTGCTTTCGAGTCCCTCGGCCTAACTTTGATTTCAGTCTGGGCCTGTTGTAAATGCTTAGACTGAACCAAGAATCAGTGTATTATATTACGCGTTATTAACCAGTATAATGCATTTTAAACCTATGCAAGCCATATTATGTTTATCTTTATTTTTATATATGTTACTCTTTCAACAACCAACCTATTTCCACACATTTAAAAGAGGTCTGGAAAAATATGGTTTGGTAGACCTGGCTCAAGTCTTATTTGCAAGACTTCGACTAATCCTGGTTTGCCAAACTTAGGCACAGGACATCAGTCCAAACTTGGTCCAAGCTTGAGCCGTTTGAAAATTTAAAGCCTGACTCCAAAAGCTGTGCCGCGAGCTTTGTCCAGGTTCGGTCTCTTAGCCTTTTCTCTCACGGTTATTTGTGCGGATCCACCATGTGGCTTAGATGGACCAAAAACTAAAGCGAAAAATCTTACGCTCAAATATAAATAAATACGATTCGTCAGATTGTGTAAGGATGCAAGTTTGTGACCGACACCTTACCAGCGTTTAATGACACATGAAAGTGTAATTCAAGGTTTGATTTAGTATCAAAATACTCCTTGCTGTTGTGCCAATGCTTTGTAAAGTTGTTCACCTAATCAAAGGAAAAGAAATATTGTTGTATGTTTCCCGTATTTCGACGGACCAGAACCTAGTACCAAGTTCTCTTCGGGAAGTATAGAGAACGACTATCAATATCTTGTTTTCTGATTATTGTCGGTTTTACCCCTTACAGAGCAACGGTAACCATTCCATACGTCTAGGTTACTGTTTTGAGAATCTTTACAGCATAAGAAGCTGTCCGATATGCTATTACGGTCATTTTAGTCCAGATAAAATTTTACCCGAAAGTATTATGCAAAAAAAAACATTTACACGATATCTGAATCCAATAACAAACCAAAATTGTACTTTTATTTTGGTTAATGTCACTAACAATGACTTATTTGGAAGTACTTCCAATTGTGTCCAATTGCAACATTTAAGTTTCTTTTGTTATGTACAATATTTTAATAATCCATTTTGTATTAAATGCTTGTGGCATTTTAAAAATCACTTAAGACTATGAACAAAGTTTTATTGAAAGAATAAATACATAATTAATAAAAATAGATATTTAATTACATGTATTTGCTTAAAATTATCAAAAGGAAATACATATATGAAACTGAAATGTGTTGAGCAATTTAGTGCATCGCATTCCATTCTATACAATCAACTAAATTCAAGTAAAAATAAGAGAATTTAACTTAAAATTTGATTTTTGAGGATAAAAAATATCAAAGCCATTGTGATTATAATTTGAAAAATAATTTTAATACAATCAAAATAATTTGATTAATACAATCATATCCTATCGAATAATAATCATATTTTCATGACGGAATAGGTTAAGTTTATTATGCTATAGGTTAGAAAACAATACAATAAAGCATACTATTAGTATGGAAAAATATACAAATTAAGTTGATATTAATAATTGGAAGAGGATAAAATAACATAAAATGTTAAATGAAATCTAGAAATGCATATTTTTTTGCATTGAAATTTGTATAGTATGGTACTACTATTCAAGAATCGGTTGCCTTACATTTATATATGTACGACATGCGTTTAAAATTTAATATTAAAATATGTACAATTTAAGTTTTTTCATTTAGAAATTTCAATGCAAAATTAAAAAGTTTGTTTATATTCAATTTGAAAACACTTATATTCTTACCACTGTGCATTTTGAACAATGATTGTATTTTCTTTTTAAATGTCAAAATTTTTAAATATTTTTTGTAACAATAAACGATGGCAAAAAAAAATCTATGTAATTTTATTTTATTGTTAAGTTTATGTTAAAGAAAAACATAATCAAATTTACTATAAATATAATTATCAAAACAAACAGTTAGTTTTTGTTGGTGACAAATTTCGTTTTCTTACATCAGATATTAACTTAAAAACGTTAAAAGGCAATTTATTAAAATTTATGTAATCCAAAATCAAATTGGTAGTTCTTTTTCGATCAGATAAAATAAGGTGAATCAACTCAAATTTTAATCTTGTAACCAATATGTCTACACATTAAATGCAACTTTCTTATTTTTACATGTTGGTCAATAAATGTGGGGTTTTATTGGTTTTAAATGTCTTTAAATTAGTCCCGGATCTGAAAAAGGAAGGAATGTATCTTTAGTTAATTTGGAAAGTTTGTTGGATAAACGGACTTAGCCTTATTAAAAAATTTATGGTTGAGTCATGCAGATATGGTAAATTTAAAGTTGAAGATAATTTTTGTTATATGTTAATTTTTTAATGCTGGTTCTTGTGTCATTTTTTTTTACAAACTATTTTTTCTTGAAATGTTTAAATTTTTACAAAAGAAAAGAAAATTATTTTTCTGCAACCTAGCCAGAAATTGTTACTTGTGATACAGTTTTTCTTCATTAATGTAGTATACTTACATTAATGTAGAATATTAAGTTTTCAATTTAAAACAAATTTAAAAAGACAAAAATAAATAAATCAGATTACCGACTGGATGGTCTACTCAAATTTGGTGATGTGAATAGCTCTTGGACTCGATCACTATAGTCCATTATGATGCAAGGACGTAAAGTTTAAGATTTTGGACGTATGGGGAGTTTACTAATCGAAGCGCTAGCCAAGAGTTGCACCCACATTAAGTTCAAAATAGCTTACGTCCCTGCGTCATATACTATTTTTTATTCGCCAGAAGCAAAATTTTAAAAAAAATTGTTGATTCTAATGCCCAATTTCTTCAGTTCTAAATAAGTTGTCGAAAACTTTATCTAGAAGATATCCAACAAAAATCGATGTTCTTCATCTCCGGGTAGGGTTTATCTACCAGATAAAGTTATTCGATACTTGAGGTAGAAGATATCTGGCCGATAAGAATGAAAGTTTGACATAATTGTTATATTTATATTTTAATTTATATATATAAAGCTAACTAAGTATAGTGGATAAAAACAAAATATATCAAATCTTTATCTGCCTTGTTCCTTTTGAAATAAATTTTTTCAGTTGCATTGTGGTTTCAGTATCGATTGTAAATATGTCGCATTTTCAGAGTTTCTAAAAAATCTTAGAAGCTTCTAAGGATTTCTTACCCTTTAAAAATAATCATATTCTACCCTAGAGAACTTATGTTATATTAAAAATATTAAAATTGTCTTTTTCAGAGTATTCTAAAAAAAAAACTATGAGTCAAATTCTCGGCAGAGATTGTGACCCACACAGTGTTCCTGAATTATATACAAAGTCAGATGAGTAGCCACTAATCGCTGACGATATACCATCAACAACAAAGGAAAAATTAAGCTCTTGCACTTGAGCTCCTGAAGAATGAATTTGGGGGGTATTTCAGTTAATGTTTTTGAAACATTTGAGTTTATAACACTTTAAATGTTATTTTATGTTTGGTTTTATTTTATAAATTCCTTTTATATTAGTTGTTAACATCTCACATTTGACATGTATTGAAAATAGTTCACATTTGACAAGCGTTTATTAAAAATAAACTCACATCACATCTATATTTAGTTTCGATAATATCGATAAGTGCAACCCTATATAGAATAGTTATTTGTAAGATATTTAACCAGAAGTTTTAGTGAAGAAAGTCAATTTTTAATTATCTGACGAATATCTTTATCTGGATGATAGTTATTCGGAGGTGTGAAGAAACCGGGCATAATGATATCAATCATTATCTGGCATGTTCCTTTTGAAATGAATTTCTCAGTTGTATTGTGGTTTCAGTATCGATTGTCCATATGTCGCATTTTCAGAGTTTCTGAAAAAAATCTTAGAAGCTTCTAAGAACTTCTAAGCCCTTTAAAAATAATCGTACTCTACCCTAGAGAGCTTACGTCGTCTTAAAGTTTAAAAATATTAAAATGGCTTTTTTCCTAGTTTTCTAAAAAAAACTAAAAGTCAAAATCTCGGCAGAGATTGTCAACCAAACAGCGTTCCTGAATTTGATACAAAAGCAGATGAGTAGAACTAATAGCCGATGCTAAAACATCAGCAACAAAGGAAAAATTAAGCTCTGACACTTGAGCTCCTGAAGGCTGGATTTCGAACCAGTTGAGTTTATTTTATTTCGAACCGGTTGATAATATTTTTAAATATTATTTTATGTTGCTTTTTATTTTATTAATTCCTTTTATATTAGTTTTAAACTTCTCACGTATTTGACAAGTTTTGAAAATAATTTACATTTGACAAGCTTGTTTTGAAAATAAATTCACTTCACAGCTGTATTTAGTGTCGATAATATCGATAAGTACAACCCTATACAGAACAGTTATCTGTCAGATATGTAACCAGAGGTTTTAGTGCAGAAAATCAATTTTTAATTATCTGACGGATATCTTTATCTGGAAGAAGTTATTCGTATGAAGAAACCGGACATAATCAAAGTTATAAATTTTGAAATAAAAATATGTTGACAAGTAGCCTTTGACAAAATATTTGTTTGACGACGAATAGGGCGATGATACATGTAAAAGAAATATCTTTCAGACATAAAAAATTTCGCATTTAATTGGTTGAGCGGCGGTAACATTTTTTAAATTTCAAAAAAATATTTTTGACTGAAAGACAGAAAAAATATCTGTAAGATATAAAAACATAACCTAAAAAGATATTTTTTGCTTGACAGTTAAAGCTGATTAACTGAAAAATTGATTTTAAAAATAAGTTTTACCAATAATCAATTACAATTAACTTAATTTGATGATTTAGCTACAATTAAAATAATTTGTTTACTTATTTATGTAGATTTAGATTAGGCGATAATCGCAACAAAAAAATAAAAATTTGGTCCAATGTGAAAATGCCTAAATCTATATGAATAAGTAAACAAATTATTTTAATTGTAATTAAATAATCAAATTAAGTTAATTGTAATTGAATATTGGTAAAACTTACTTTTAAAATCAATTTTTCAGTTAATCAGTTTTAACTGTCAAGCAAAAAATATCTTTTTAGGTTATGTTTTTATATCTTACAGATATTTTTTCTGTCTTTCAGTCAAAAATATTTTTTTGAAATTTAAAAAATGTTACCGCCCCTCAACCAATTAAATGCGAAATTTTTTATGTCTGAAAGATATTTCTTTTACATGTATCATCGCCCTAATAACAATAATTTTGTTTGGATTTTGAAATTTTGAATTTAAAGGTTGCTTTGATAAAAATGTCTGTTTTTTATAGAACTTAAACAAATACAAATGTGTTTTACTTTTTTGGACGTAACTATGACAACAAAATATGTGGTTAAACAGTGACATTTTAGTATGTTTTCATTATAGCATGTTTAGCTGTTATCTCCCAAAATGTTTTCAGCTGTTATCTCCCAAGGGCGATGATAATTCGAAATAATTTGTTGCCAAAAATTTCGAAAGCAAGTAGCTAATAATAGCACGAGGCCGTATGCTGAGCGCTATTATCAATACCACTTGCTTGAGGGAATTTTCCAAAAAATTATGAGAATTTATCAACGAACGAGGGGAATTCGCTTAGAAATTTTTTTGGCATTTTTCATTTCTTTTTATATTTTTTATGAATTATACGTTGGCCTACTGCAATATCAGTTAATTATTTCAAAAATTAGTTGATAATTTTTCAAATCCCAGTAGGCCACACGTATAACTATTTGTTATTTGTGTAATTTAAATGTTATTCTTGAAATTCATTGATGTCATTATATTTTAGAGAATTTCATTGGGTTAAATAAAAAAAAAACTAAGGTAAAAAATTTTCGGTTGTAATACCACGAGTCATTGAAATTTTTTCGAAAATTTTTTGATTTTACGAATTAAATTATTTAGCAACACTGCGAATCAAAGCGCACAATAAACCACGAGTCCGAAGGACGAGTGGTTTAAGTAGTGGTTTGATTGAGCAGTGTTGCTTAAAAATAATTTAATGAGTAAAATTGAAAAATTTCAGACAAAAATTTCAATGAAGAGTGGTATTTAATGAGATAATTTTTTTTAAATTATAATTTTATTTAAAAGATAATAATTATTAGTTTCTAAATAAAGTTTTTTCTACAAATTATTCAGCTTATAAAAAATTATGTAAAATTGCAAATAATAAAAATGTCCGTTTTCATTCATAAATGATTGCTTGTTTATGTTTATTTGTCAAACATAAATTACAAATTTATAGCATTTATGCGCCTACTAAGATAAAATTATATTTCATTTTGTTAGAAGAAAAAATGACAACAAAGAATTTTCATAACGACAAAGCAAAATTATCGACGACAAGAAGAATTGCCGACAGTAAAAACAAAGCCTACTGTTTAAATACCATAGTTTGTATGAATGAAAAATAAAATATCTGACAGCAAAAAAAAATTATCACTTAAATTTTTACTGACAAACATCGAATTTATATTGACAAACATATGTTTTGTTTAGAAACATGTATAACTTAAAAGTGATTATTTAAAAGACATGACTGAAGACATAATTGAAGAGATTTAATATGTCTTAATAGTAAATGCAACTTCGGACGGGAGTTTTACCAAAGCATTAAAATAGATATTTATCTGATGAGATGATATGCATTGCAATTATTGTTTAAGTTATATTCAGTTTTTAAACACTTCATACGATTGGTTGAAGCTTACAGCGATATATTTAGAGGTAATTATTAATTTTTAGATGGGCCATAGGAAGAGCTAGTCTTTGATTAAGGTTCGACCCTAGTAACCAAATTACTGTTAGGTTAAGCTGTTTATATAATTAAAAGTAATTTATACTAATACTACCTAAATGAAACATAATAAAACAGTCCCTAAAGCATAACCGGAAACTATGGGCATTTATTAAAACATTTAACTTCCCATTACCTAATACACTCAATATTTTTGATAAAAAGAACTCGTTAATCAGCATTATCTTTTATCCATAAAAGTTTCAATAATAATATATCGTTCAATATTAATCGTTTGCTTAAAATTCAAATTAAAAAAAAATTTAACATATTAACTTTCATCGAAAGTATGTCAAAACTATTTGTTACAATATGTAATTTTTGGTTACAATAATTGAATTTCAAATGATACTAACCACATGTCGGTCTTGTCAATTGGGTGTGGGTGAAAAAATGATTATGAATCAAAATTCATATGTAAATAAACTTTCGGTTTTAATTTGAATTATAAAGTTTCGATTGATGTTTTTATATTTAATGGAATTAGTTTAGTTGGTTTGACTTTATTTATCAAATTTTTTATTAGATTTGGAAGTTTATAATATGTATGTTGGTTTCGGATTTGATTAGAGATGGTTTGCATTTAATTTGAATTTTAACTTCATAATAAATTATCTTTAATAGTTTTTCTTTTCTTCACCAATATCTTCTATTGAATCTTTTATACATTAGCCAATTACAATAAACAATAGTTCATCGAACTACCCTAAACAAAATGATAATAACTTTTCCACTTCATAACGTTGATAAAACTAATATTGGCAGGATAAGTCAAACTATAAAATATATTTTATTATTCATAAAAAACTGTAAGATATAATATTTCTTTTGAAAGCAACATACAATTCACCTTTATTTGTTTATCGCGATTAGGTTCATTAGAATGCAACCATCCACCTTCATCATAAACCAACCATAAACTTTAACGATCATCGTAAACTGCATTAGATACATTCTAAATAATAATAATTATGTGTTTTGTTTGTTACTAGAATTTTTAAAATTGTTTAACCAAATAAAAAGGGTTGAGTTATTTCTTTAAGGTATAGATAAATCATTTTCTCAGATTTTATCAATCAGGAATTGATTGATATAATATTAATCGGCTTTCTTCGACAGTTGTATAAATCTTGTTTCAATAATTAATCATATCTAGAATAATCTTCTACTCAATTTTTTCTGAAAATATAATAATTTTTAAACGACCCAAAAATTCAATAAATATTAAAACAAACGTAAAATGGAATGGAAAATTTAAATTTTTTACATAATATATAATTCAACATTACCAAACGTAAAAGTATAAAAGAAAAAAAATGTAGACTGTCCTTGGAGATATAAGAAGAAAAAACACGCGAAATGGGAAATTCCGTACATAAATGTTGCATTTATTCAATATATTTAAATGTTCGAGTCTTGTAACGTTCAAATTATTGGAAAGAGGAAATGGAATTGATACAGATCGAAGAGTTTTGAGAATCCTTTGGGTTTTATGTCGAAAAACTGTGTGTCAATGATTTAATTTGGTTTTACCTTTTTATGATAGTTCAAAATAAATATAAATATCACATGGGGGCCTTGAAGGTGATCTTAAACAATTATAAATCGTATTCAACCCAAAATTTTTTTGGAACTACTCGTTTGCCTTGAAATTTTTGTTGACATTTATTTACTATATTGGTCGGTATTCATATCAGATTTCAATATGCTTTACATTACAACAAAAGCTGCTTTCGAAACTATGATATCAATAATTAATAAACATAAAAGTGCTATGGCACTGGATCAAGGCACTACTTCGTTGAAAGTTCAAATAAATGTCACGGGTTCGAGTTCCAGAGTTTCAAATATATAGTAGATTGTATAACTAGCGAACGCGTTTTCCAAACAAGAGTGTAGTTTGCATCACGAGCGTAGCAAGTGCTGCAATCACTCGTGTTTGAGAACGCAGGTCGCGCTAGTAATACACACTTGTTTTTGAAACAAATACAAAAAATTTATTAAATATTTATTATAGAATTTTTAATCAAAGCAACCCTTAAATTCAAAATTTCATCATCCAATTAAAAAAGTTGTTATCATTTGTTGTCATGGTTAAACAATAATTTGGAAAAAATAACAAATATTTTGTCAAAGGTTACTTGTTCCGCATATTTTAATTTTAAAATTTATGCAAATTAATAATTTTAAATTAGAATAAACAAATTCTTTTAAGCCATTTTGCTTGCGGCGAATAAAAAATAGTATATGATATACGAATGTAAGCTATTTTGGACTTAATGTGGGTGCAAATCTCGGCTGGCGCATCGATTTGCAAACTCCACATCCGTCCAAAATCTTTAGCTTTACGTCCTAGCATCATAATGTACTATTTTGTACGAGTAAACCGTAAAATGCTTTTTTACGTTTCAAAAATTGCCGACCTTTTCTCTACTGAAATAACAATACAATGCCTAAAATTGAAATAACAATGCATAAAATTACTATTTCACGCCCTAACGCGTAAATATTTTTGACAACATCCAACCAACTCAAAAGAACAAAAGATATTTTATGCCCATTTTCAAATTAGAAAATTGTCCAAAAATATGTATGTAAATAAAATTATAAAAATACATTATGTCTCCCCATTTCCAAAAAAAAAAAACAAAAAAATATACTTACAGACATGGGTTTTGTGAAATTTTATTTTGAGAAAATCGTTGGGCTATTATTTTGAAAACGTACATTTTTTTGTTGATTTTTAAATTTTTGATTTTTTTAAAATCTGAAATTTTGATATATTGTTGGCATTGACAAAAGGAAAAAAGTGATTTCTGCTTTTATTTTTTGTGTACTCTGAATCGGAGTTATGCGCGGTTGAATTTTGAGGCTTTTTCACGTAGTTTTTGGTAATGGTGGCAATGTTTTGTGAATAGGTGCCACAAATTTCATCCGACTTACGTATATTTTTGCAAGTAAAAAGGAAAATAATTGAATAATTGAAATAAGTAAGTTTAAAATTAATAACTTTTCTCTTTTCTGCTAGGCGGCGTGTAAAACCTTGGTTTACTTCAAAGCTCATATCTCAAAAAGTATGCTTTTTTTTTTTGTTTTTCACAAATTTTAAAGTAAACATATGCAGCTATGAAATTGAGAAATAAAAAGTCAGCAATTCAATATGGATTTTTTCTTACGATTTTTTAAAGTTTGGTATATGAAAAATTCACATGGGTTTTTTTATTAAGTTAATAATCCTGTACTAAATGTGGATCTAATAAATTAAACATTTCATATTTTAACACCTGCAATAAATTTGAACCATTTTCTGTGCGGTTAAATGGTTAAAAACTTATTAAAAATTAATTTAAGTTAAGTGGTAAAATAAAGGAATTTAAATTATTAAAAGGGTGTGTAAAATGTTTATTCATTTTAAAAAATGTCTATTCAGCCCCTGTTTACTAATTAAAATCTCATTAGAGGCTCATAATTTTAACATTTAAAATTTCTAATGACGCCCACAAACGGTTTTTGACCAAATTATACTTGCATCCAATCAAAATATATTAAATTGTACCTACCTAATTTTACCTGATTCTACCTATGTCAAAACTATTTCAAGGGTATATATATATATATATATATATTGATTGGATTGCCATATAATCAATTATATTCCAAAATATTTAGAAGACATAACGTTTAGAAAAGATAATAATAGAAATGCCTTTCAAATTGTGCTGTAACTTGTACGGTCTCAAAAATCATCAGCGGACATCAAAAAATGTGAAACTGGTCACACCAGCTGTTATTCAAAAAGCTGCGACCCTAAATTTTACTTTGCGTGATGACCAGTTTATATGTGAAACATGTCACACTTATATCTATAAAAATAAGGTAAATTTAATTATTTTATTAAAATGAATAAAAATTCATATGCAACTAATATTTTCTATACAGCAGCTTTCATGTTCGGAAACTATCGATAGTGAAATTATTTCTATAAATTAGGATGTTGAAAATGTTCAAATACCTCCAGCATCTTTAGATCCATCACCAGTTTCGGTTGATACTATATCTCCACCAGTTCCTGAACTACTTAATGACATTTTAGAAAATATTAACAATGTTCTTGGAAGGTTAGCCGAATCTCCAATCAAACAAAATCATATTACAACAGGAAGTTATAAAAAAATTGCAAGTGTCACATCGGCAATAAGTCAAAGAATATTTCAAGTAGATTCAGTTAAAGTGTTATCACCAAACGAGGAATGTGAATATACATCATGGCTTATGAACCTTAAAAAAGAGTTTAAAGATGCCAGCTGTAAATCAAAACAAGTGTTTTTGTTGACAACTCTACCACGTAAATTTTGGTCAAATCAACGTATCCAGGATGAATTTAATGCATCAAGACGACTGGTAGAATTCGCCATGGATCTGTTGGAAACTGTAGGTCCTTACAGTTGGCCTCAAAGCAATCAAGTGCACAGTTTGTCACAAAATATAGTAAAACAAATTCAAACATACTTCTTATCAGAGGAAATTAGTAGAACAATGTCTGGCCTTAAAGATGTTGTTACTATTACAGAAGGATCGACAGAAATTAAGAAATCAAAGCGGTTGGTGTTATGGACCCTCACCGACATCTACGAAATGTTCTTGGAAGAAAACAAAGAACTCAAGGATTCCACTGTTTTTTACCGGATAACACTACACCCGATAAAATAATTGCCAAAATGTTTTCTTTTTCTGATGATCATAAATATTTCAATTTAAAGGCAAAAAAAAATATATAAATTAATTTTTTAATGTATTTATTTATAATATTGATTAAATTATAATGTTTATAGGAAAAATATTTTTTTAATGTTTTTTTCTAATGTTAGTGTTGGTGATGTTGAAATTATAACAAAATCTTCGATCATTGGGATCGCCAATTCTTATTCTGAATAAAAACCTGTTTCTCAATCAGAAATACACAGAAAATGGTTCAAATTTATTGCAGGTGTTAAAATATGAAATGTTTAATTTATTAGATCCACATTTAGTACAGGATTATTAACTTAATAAAAAAACACATGTGAACTTTTCATATACCAAACTTTAAAAAATCGTAAGAAAAAATCCATATTGAATTGCTGACTTTTTATTTCTCAATTTCATAGCTGCATATGTTTACTTTAAAATTTGTGAAAAACAAAAAAAAAAAAGCCTACTTTTTGAGATATGAGCTTTGAAGTAAACCAAGGTTTTACGCGCCGCCTAGCAGAAAAGAGAAAAGTTATTAATTTTAAACTTACTTATTTCAATTATTCAATTATTTTCCTTTTTACTTGCAAAAATATACGTAAGTCGGATGAAATTTGTGGCACCTATTCACAAAACATTGCCACCATTACCAAAAACTACGTGAAAAAGCCTCAAAATTCAACCGCGCATAACTCCGATTCAGAGTACACAAAAAATAAAAGCAGAAATCACTTTTTTCCTTTTGTCAATACCAACAAAATATCAAAATTTCAGATTTTTAAAAAATAGTTGTTTTTTTTTCGATGTACGTTTTCAAAATAATAGCCCCGTTCTAAAGCCCCAATTAGACTCGTTCTAAAGCCCCCATTAGAACTCTGCAATATTTCTGCAATGGTAGTGTGTAAAATATTAATTGCAGAAAAAGTTTGGCAATGAACTCATTTTAAAACATTGCAATGACTCATTGCAATGTTTTGCAATGAGTTCATTCCCAAACTTTTCTGCAATAAATATTTTACACACTACCATTGCACGACTATTGCAGAAATATTGCAGAGTTCTGCAATATTATAATTGCGGCTTAAGCCTTTTTTGGTTTACAAGTAATTTAACATACAACTAAAATTAAACCAATTTAAACAAAAAATAACAAACATAAAATTACGTGAATTTAACGATTTTCTCAAAATGTATTTTACTAAACATATGTGTACTTGACAATACGATAGATCAAATACAACTGAAAAACGAAATGTTTTAGATAAATTAATATAGAAATTTAAAAAAAAATTGGTTGCTATAGAAATTAGAAAAATAAATATGAAAAGCAAAGCTACTTAGATTAAATAATTTTCTCAAAAAATACTTTTCTGTTTTGTGTAAATATATGTGCACATTTTAATTTATGCAAATTATACAGAATCTTACTCGTACAAAAAATCTTGTATGCAATTCGGGCATAAAGTATCTTTTTGGCTTTGGCTGTCAAGCAAAAAAAATTACTTCACGCCCTTAATACATAAATAGCTATTGTGTGCTTGTTTTGATGTATGACATATATTTTTCGTGTGCACAAAATATTTTTTCGAAGAATTATTGTAAAACAAAATTGGATATTTTTGTGCATGTGTTACAAAAACGCATTTTCAGCATTTTTAAAATATTATATACAAAAAATATAATTACGAGTGCTTTACAGACAATGAGTACGACCGATCAGTTCTTCCTATAACAAGCTCTGTCAACAACAAATTTGATGGAAAATCAAGTTGGAAAAAGTCTTGCCTGGAAAAATATAGCACTAACTAAACTAAAATTAAACAGCTACAGCTAATGACAATAAATACGATATGCATATCTTAAACACTTCGGGTTGTGAGTAGCTGTATTAATTGCTAAATAAACTAGAAAAATTTCACTAAAGGCGTTAATCAGTTTATGTAAACTTTGACACATTCTAATCTGGAAGCGGAAGCTAAGATGAAATTTCTGAAATATATATTCAGATTACAATTATAATTTCTAAGAAAATTGCAACCGGAAAAGATTTCATTTGGCAAAACCCAAATAAAGTAACGTTGAATATGTCGCAGCAGCAGTAACAAATCTACGATAGCAAGTAAACTTAACTGGAAAATAACACAACTAAGAAAACATAATAAACGGAAAAAATGGTTTATTTTAAATTTTTTCAAAGTCTTTCCGTTTAGTGTAAATGCTTCTTTTCAAATATTACATCTTTTATTTATTACATCATCCTTTTCAAATATTACATCTTATTTATATTACATCTGAAAAAAATGGATAATATGTGTATTAATTGTTCACGTTACAAAATCCCCGTGCACAAAATTGTGCATAATATAGGTAATGAACATTGTGTGCACATGTCGTAAAATACCTTAGCACATATATGCAGACACATAGTCGCCTCATGTTTTACTAATAATAAAAAACGAAGCGAAACAAAACGAAATTTATTTTATGATAATAATAATAAACAGAATTAGAAGAGATTTCTAATAGAATTAGAGAATGAAGAAATTGAAGAAGTTTTATTATATTTTCCCCAAAATGGCTAGCTTCATTTAACTTTTGATAATTATGCTTTTCTAATATTAAATTGATGAATTTTCATTTGCTTGCATCTAAATTTTTGTGCGGATTTTTTTATGAAAATGAAAATGAACGAAAATAACAACAAAAAATAAACGCCTATTTGAATAATTAATTTTAGTCATTTAAAAAATCATTATTTTTTTAATTTTGTTTGTTTGGCTTGTTTTATGTGGGTTTACTGGTATTTAAATTCATTTTTTTATAATATTATGAAAATTATGGAAAATTAATGCAATCACAGAATAACATTTTCAATTTACAACTTAAAAAAACGACCAATATCTTCATTTGTCGTAATGATGTTACCAAAAATATTAATCTAGGAAAGACTTATAACGTATTAGAAGATCTTATAGTCATAAAAGTCATACATCAAAATCAAATATTTTTTTGTTTATGCCCGAAAGTTCTACGCACATTTTGTATTGACTATTTAAAATGTAAAAAAACAAACAAATGTGTATAACGTTATCACTCAAATACTTCTAAAGATCATCTAAATTTAAAATTTACATTAAAATATGTATTTAAAAAAAATAACAAATTAGTTCAAAAAGTGCACGAAATCTGCATACGCTCGTGCACCATATACATTATGTTTGTCGGGTAATACTTTTCAACTGTTTCTAAAACTTAATGCTATCAAAATTGGATGAAAAATTGAAAAAATGTAACATTTTTCAAGTTTTAAATAAAAACTTGGTAGGGTGACCTCCACAACTGTAGTAAATTTTACAAAATCGTGTTTAGAACTTTGGGAATCTACATAAAACTGATTTACCGACTTTCATTAAAACTGAATGACAATCCAACAAACTTCACCTCAGTATGTACAGAATAGCTTTCAACATGCGTCCCGAAACAAAAGCTTTAAGACCAGAGTTTTTATGCGCCAGACAACCTAGACCCAAACTCCAAAAGTAACATAAAAATAAAGAAACAAACTTCATGTAGAGCTACACAGTGATTGCATTGCCTCTTCCCTAACAACTTTCGACTCTCTTCAAAGTTAATCCGAAACGAAGTTCAAACAATTACATCAATCCTCATTTTCTTATTTCCGAAATGTAAATAAAATTCATTATAGTTATAATATGACTAAATATATTTCTTCCGACTCTGTTAAATAATCATTGATTATTTCCATTTAATTCAAATTAATTTGTCTTCTCAGCACTGATATAACAGTTCATTATAAATTTGATAATTAGGTGAATTGTGAAAGATGAGAAACGATTGACTAAAGAAATGAACGTTACATAAAGAAGCGATCAGTATGTAATTCAAAGTTTATAACACATTGTGTAGATGCAGCTGTAAGCAAATAAAGCAATTTGTTATTAGTTAAATATATACAGACTTAACAATCGTCTGTTAGACAAATTAATTATTTATTTTTGTGATTAATTATATAAACAAAATAACCTTGAAATAGAGTCATTATTAATTGTTTATAAAAGTATGCAATATTCAAAATGAATAACGTCTTAATTACTTGTCACCAATGATACATTTGTTCAATATCTGATTAAAAGATTTTGTAATCTGTATTTTAAAATAAACAATGAATTATAAATTTTCGAGAAAGATATTGAGTTTTGCTATTTTTCACGGACATATGGTAATGATATCAAAGTGTGTTAACATTTGCAATAGTTCTAATGCATTATTTAAAGCGCTAGCCTTGTAACACAAAAATGGTTTAAGACTGAGGTCGATTCTCCTACACATTATTCAGAATATGCGGTATACGTTTGGACTTAATCTAATCAACAGCACCGGTCAACATGTGAAGGAAACGGAAGGCTTGTGAATTATGTGGTAGAATTCAATGTCAAATTTATTTATACAAAAACATATTATTGATTTTACTTTTAATCTAACCATTTTTATACAAATCACGATCACTAGCAATATTACACACTTACTTGTTAAATTTTTTTTGTTAACTCAATTGCCGGATGTTAATTTCGCATCTTCAAAATATCATTTTTGGTTATCTTAATAGTAGATAAGCCAAGGAGATTCTTTTTTTCATTAAAAAAGTAGGTAGTAAATGCTAAAAAATGTAAGGAAAATAAAAGACTGTAAGAAAATCGCTTTTCTTACTTTATTGACTTTATCTTTCTAAATAAAAGAAAAAATATATATGCATATTTTAGACTGGTCGCTAAAAACTAAAGTTTCCGAAACGCTCTTTAAAAAAACGAAGGTAATTTTTTTTTAAATTAAAAGAACACGTGCTGCAAAATCATCGAAGTTGATTTTTCGATAAAATCGTGATTATCTCATAAAATATGCAGATTTAAAAAAATATCAGATATTCATTTTTGAAGGAAATTTAATTTTCTACAAAAAAGTAAAATCATTTTTTTTCCTAAAACGAATATTTCTGATGATATTTTGAAATAAATCTCGAAACTCTTCGAAACTCGTGAAAACAAATGTTGAAAATTTTGATGAAAAAGTCCTAATTTTGATTTTTCTTTTCACGATAATTTTTTTATAAAATAAATGTGTATAACTATTTAATGTTTATTAAACTATATCTCGAGATCAACTACCGAGCTCGGTTTCATCAATCTGTTTTCATTCGTTTAATATTTATAATTTAATATAAATTCCATTCATTTAATATAAATTATACACTTAGTTAAATCGTTCGTGTATGTTAAGTCTAAAACTGGTCAAGCAATACAACGATGAGGTTTCTATTAGGCACCATTTACATAATTAAATACTATTAAATATAATGTAACGATTTTCCAAGCTTCCTTCGAATTGGCCTTACTCACAGTTCGATAAACGCAATTCCCAAATCTCTTCAGAGTTCGATCACTGATTAGTACGCACAAACACCAGGTTTTATTAAGTATTCAACACCTTAAATGTTTCACAACAACAGGAAACAATACAGCAAACAATATTCCTAGCTAGAATATTCTTTAACACATATTCTCTAACACTTATAACTTTATTCACAATAACTAATTTAAAAATTACTTTTATAATTATAACTTCACTATCGCAGGTTTAAAATAAAACTAATTCTTAATCTACAACAGACAATCGCTTTATACAATTCTGCTTAAGTTCTAGAAAATTCGAGGTATCTGTTTAGAAACCTTGAGAAAACAGTAGAATATTCGATTACTTCACGTTATGCTGACCTGATTCATAAAATCATTCAATTTTATTTATTTTGTCTACCCAAGTTCCAAGAACAGGACAACAACAACAACATTATTCATTTCATTCATTTTCTGTTGTGTTTTGTGGATTTTATTTTCCTGGAAGTGACCGTAATCGTCTAGATCTTTCTGTAATCGTCTAGATTTTTCTGTACTACAGTATAGAACAGAAAAAGGCAACAACCCAAAAATTAATAAAATTAAACGGAGAAGAATAAAAGGATCCATAGAAATGCAAAATGTGTATAAAAAGAATATGATAAATTAAAGAAAATTAAAAAAAAGGAATATGAATGAAAAGCCAAAATATGAAAAATGACAAAGTTATAAAAAGAAAAGAAAGAAATGTGGGAAATTAGAAAAAAGCGGTGGTTTAATGATAGTGATAGCCCTCAAGCTCTTTTTCATAAAAGCAGGAAGATGAGATAAATAAAATCAAGTTGGATATAAAATGAAATACAAAAAATTATCAGGAAGAAAAAATAAAGGGAGCAAGAGCTCCGAAGACCCATATTGTCCAAAGCAAGCCTTCATCCCCTTATTTAAACAGTCGAAAATAATCAATTAAGCCCTAAATTAGCACAATTCACCATTAGTTTTTTATTCAGGCTTTCAAAAAATACAACACAAAAATTTAATTAACACCGATTAATGCCAATTAGCACTGCAACAATCTAATATGCAATTTCTTTTTAATACTTTCCGAAACAACGGCCTCAACTTTTTTTTAAAAAGAAAATAAATTTACCATAGTTTTACCTCCAAAAACGAAACCAATCTGCCACAATTTTTTTTATTGAGGTTGAAATTTTTGACGAACACCACATTGAAGCAATATGCTAGCACAAATCAGTTAAGCTCTCAAAACTTCCGTTAAGCATTTAAAATTAACAGTAACACTTTATCATACCAATCATTTTTGGCTACATATTTTAGATAAAAAAGGTTCAGGTATACAAGAGGGATGAAAGATATCTAATCTTAATAAGCAAAGATCTTTCTTCAGTTTTGGATTTTTGAGATCAATTAAACTCAAGTAAGTAAAGAAGTAATTGGAATTTTTTCAATTCAAAGGTATGGTTTGAAGTTTTCTCAGAAAAAACCCACTTCACATTTCTCGTGTTTCGGTTGGGATTCGAACCTACCTCGTCAGTGCCCGGCTCGAATCCTTGGGCAGACACGCTATCGATTACGCCGTTGCACTGAGAGAAATCATATTCTAATATTGAGTAAAACCAATTCTTAATTACAGAAAATCAAAGTTGATGAATTTTCAAGACTTAACTACTTAAAAAAAGAATTTCATGCTTAAATTGAGATCAAATAGATCAGTTTTAGTAATTCAACAATTTCACAAATTAAGACTAATAATTTCAAATTCGTGGACTTATAATTTACAAAATTTAAATCAATTATGCTACGTTTATGCATTATTCTAATTATTTGAAGAACTTTATTCTCAAATTCAACTTACAAAATATCGATGAAATTGTAATATATTTAATCTCAATCCGAGTAAAAAATTTAGTATCGAATGTAGAAAACTGATTTCTTGAACCGATATTGATAAATTTCGTTTGTTTTGACAGAATTGTTTTATGAAATTTGTACAAATATTTTATTATGAATTCCGTAATAGGGTTTCTGGTTACTGTTTAACAGTAAAAGTAAAACAGCTGATTTTTAGGAAAAAATCAAAAACAGCAAACAGCTGAAATGCTTTTTGAAATGCGTTTTTAAGTTTAAATTTGAAGTCTTGTAAGAAAAATTGAAAATCTCAATTCTAACAAACTTCACAAAAGAAGGAGGTTCTGTGTTTCATTGTGTTTATTTTCTATGCATATGTTCATCGATTTCTCGAAAACGGCTCATTCGATTTGGATGATTTAAGCTGTATTCTCTTATAGGTAAATTCCAAGGTGGTTCCATATTTTTTTCTATGAAGTGAAAAATAACGTTTTTCAGAAAATCGGAAAAAACTTTATTTTTCATGTATTTTCACCGATTTCTTCGAGACAGCTTATTTTCCATTTGGATGGTCTGAGTTGTATTATATTTTTATAGATGCCGAAGTGGTCCTATTTATTTTGCTATGACAGAAAATATTGCCGTTTTTTTTTTCAAAAATCGAAAAACCATGAATACTATAGTATTGACCTTTTTACTTAAACGTCAAAATGAAATAATAAAAATACTTACAAATATCCGGGGGCCAATAGTGAATTTATGTTAATACAAAATCTTCAGTTTTTGTATGAAAAATGTTAAAAAATAATTTTAAAATGTAACTAGGAATTGTTAGTAACATTTATAAAAGTATTATGTATAAACTGGTTAAAAATATTCAATAAATTAGTGTTAAATCAGTGTTTTTGATTACCAGTAGTGATATTTAGTTACTGGAAAATTTTCAGTTTTGTGTATGAAAAGAGTCAAAAAATTGTTTAAACTAGTTAAATAATAAACTAAACTACAAGTTAATATTAGTATTAATACAATGGTATATATAAATTTGTTAAATATATTCAATAAATTTATGCTAAAGTTAATGTTTTTTGTTTATAGTACACATTTTTTCCCGAAAAAAACTTGACATATGTGATCAGCTGATTTGTATTTCGAAAACTTTAAATAATTGTTATTTCTTGCAAATCAAGATCGTTTTGCGTTGTGTTTAAATTATTTTTAATATATTTGCTTTATTATTGGTTTTGCAGTAAATTTTAATACATAATTACTGATTTCTAGTTATCATTAGACCGATTATAGCGACATAACGACAGATTACATACAGAAACATAACGACGTAACGACAGATTACATACAGCAATATAACATTGATTTTAACATAAATTTATTGAATATATTTCACAAATTTAGACACACCACTTGTATTAATATTATTATTAATTTGTAGTTTAGTTTATTATTTAACTATTTCTTGGTCTACTAATTCTTTGTCCGAACTGCGTACAAATGGAATAGTTTGCCGGAACACTTAGTCTCAGGTGGCTTCAACCCACAGATGTTTAAAAAAAGCGTTAATATACACCTTAGAACGCCAGTTGTTGTGGGACCCAGGTCTAGATCTAGGTCTTAAAAGGTATTTATGTGTTGTTGTGACACATATTCTAAACCCTATTACACAACACATTTTATTAAAAAAAAAAAAAACTATTGTAAATCATTTTTGGGCATTTTTCATAAATAAAACTGAAGATTTTCCAGTAACTAAACAACACTGCGGGCTACCAAAAACATCGATTTAACATAAATTTATGAAATATTTTTAACCAGTTTATACTTACTACTTGTTTAAATGTACTTAACAATTCCTAGATAAATTTTTAGTTTATTTTTTAACACTTTTCATACAAAAACTGACGATTTTGTATTAACAAAAATTCACTTTAAAATCAACTATTTTATCTGTCAAAATATTTTAAGGGAAATACTCAATTATAGGTGAATGCTTGCCGAGATTTTAAATTATTAACATCAATAAGTTAATAAGTTAAGTTATAATAATAACAATAATCAATAAGTTATGTTTTTAAAATCGTTAAAATCAATAACGCTTTCTTAGCCGACATTTGCTTTTATGACTTCACTAAAAAATGAAAAAATAAATAAACTTTTAAAAGAAAAATAAAACCGACTTACGAAAAAGCAAAAGCGGCACAAAAAAGTGAAAAATAACTCAATTGTGGCCTAGAGACCAAAATACGTATGATTCTGATTAATTTAACTTAACTATAATTAACTGCAAACAAATAAATTACGCTTTTAAACAAAGGTATTTTATTATAAAAGTTATTTTTTATTATAGTTATACATGACAAATACATGACGTTACAAATACATGAAACTGTCAACTATTCGAAAATCGAAGTCATGTTGTTCATTCAAAGACTCGCTGGAATCCAAAACTAACAAAGAGCGATTGATAAAGGCAAGACTTTATTGGAGCTTAAGACAGATTTAGATTTCGTTGACAACGTAGATACGTGAAAAGATTTACTAAAGAAGTTGCTTACTAGAAGCTTAAAACTAGCTGTTGAGGATCTTAGCAGATATGATTCAACACTGATGAGCACTGACACAATATTAAAACTCATTATCTTTAATGAATAGTGAAATTAATAAGAAGTTGATAGATAATTTGAAGATTCGAATTGATGAACGTTGGAATGCAAAGGTCAATATTTTATTACGCAGCCCTATGAAAACTCTACGATTAGGCTATCCAGAGCTACAATAGTTTTTGCAGGTATGGTGGCATCTGTTTTTGGCGTAAATGATGTAGAAATTATTGAAACAACTAGCGATAATTAATACAAGTGAATTCTAACTGTACATTGGCTTCAGAAAAATGAATCACTAAGCCTCTTCTAGATAAGACAATTTTAAGTAAATAAAGGCTAAATTTTTTCTATTTTCTATCTCTAAACTACATGTAAACATAGACAAACTTTATGGATGATTTTTAATTCTAAGAATATTCTTTGATTCTGTGGATGTGGGAAGAGTATTTTCAGTGTATGCCAATTTCTGTATACAAAAAAAACTTCACGCTTTTCTACTACGTCATTATCAGCGCTTGTACTTTGAACATATTTTTATAAAGAATAAAATTTAACCTCAAACTTTCATAAAACATGAAAAAACAGCTGTTTTTTCAAAATTTTAAAACAGCAAACAGCTGTTTTTTTAAAACAATGTTTTTCAGAAACCCTATTCCGTAAAAAGAGAAACTCATAATTCCTGAATATTTTTTCTTCCTTTAAGCAATTCATTGTGTAAAATGTTTCTTGATTTGTGTATATAGAGATCAACATGAGAATAGGATTTATGATTCATTCACCTTTTTGAATGATTTGCTTAAATTGAGAAAATAATACTTATTTGATATGATTTTTTCTTGCTTATTTTGAGAATAATATTGTTAATAGGAGTAATAGGACCATAAAAATTTTTAGTTACCAATGCTATTGAAAGTATTTTTATTAAAGTTATTCTGAATTAGTTTGAGTTTAAATTTTAAGGTATCGAAACGTGATATAACCTGTGTACCAAAAAATGTTATTTATTGTGCAAAATAAACAAAATATGTTGTGTGTATAATTTACAGTATTTGAATAGTGGCATGATTATAGTTATATTTCATTAACATATTTTACCTTTATTGTGATATTAATTAAACAGTGTTAGTTGTAAATTTTTTCAAACGGGTCACCCAGGAGAAAACATAATTGAAGTGCGCAGAAATTAATGGTGTTTTCTTAGTTGTTTTTTTAAGTGTTTTTCAAATTAGTTTAAAAAAATTTAAAAGATTTTTGATTTTATATGAAAAATGATATTATCATTAACACGACGTTTTAACCCAAGCTAACAATTAAAAGCATTGATTTTGTTTTCACCTCGGTCGCCTCGTTGGGAAACAACATGGAATTAACACTGGTTAATAATGGTTAATATTTATATATTTAAATTTATTTTTCCTATTTTAAACTTATCATTTGTAGTACCTTGACAGGAATTTTATTTAGCTAGCCGCAAGTGTTTCTGTTATGCTTTATTGTAACTGTTTCCTTAAAATTGTTTATATTTTAAAACATTTTGTTGAGTTTTTATAAAAATTTGTATTTATTATAGGTTGATTATATTATGTAGAGTGCCAGAATTTCTAAGCGAGTTAAAAAATTTGTTTTTTAACGCAAAAGTCTGATTGAAGTTTACCAATCAAGTTTTATAAAATCATGTAAAACATCTGAATGCTAAAAAAATCTTTCAAAACCCCGGATAAATTGATCAGGTATGAATATTTACTTTAATTAATAACATTATATTAATGCAAAAATATTTTCTCATTTTCTAGATTAAAAACATACAAGTACTTAAATCATTGCACAACGCAATTACGCTGACATTTAAAGCTACTGAGGTCAAAATCGTAACTGGGAACCTCCTGATGAAAATCGATTTCATCATGCATCTTCGAAATTAGCAGTCACAATTTAATTGCTTCAAAACTAAAATAAGCAAGATCAACAGAATTTAAATTATGGTAATTTTGAAAATATTATTAATAATTTAGCTTTTTTTATATACTTGTGCTCTATAATATTTAATTTTAATAATCTAAAATTTAAAAATTGTTTTAATTATTATTTAAATTTAATTCGAATATTCAAAAATGGAATAATTTAATGTTAGTATGACATTTTAAATTGTTTAAATTAAGTTAAATTAAAGTTATTTCGCTTGAAAATTTTTTGGTTAGTTTTATACCTATTAATTTATATGAACGAAATATTCTTTGGTTTGTGTATTTATAAATAGACAATAATAAGTTAGTTAATTCAAATATAAAATCTTTACTAATGAATGTAATTTCTTCATATAATAAAAACAATATTTGTGAATAAAAAGTAAAATAATATTAAATAAAATTATGTGTTTTAATTTCTTATTTGATTTTGTTTGCATTTGAAAATAATACCAAATCCTTTTAATTATTGTTAAAATAAGAACTCCATTCTTCAAAATATACAAATTTGATTACTAATACAACAAGCAGAGCATATCAAGGATTATTATATCAATTAAAGCATAATAGTATCAAAGATCACTAAAGATTGTATTCTCAACCAATGCATTTTTCACTTAAATCTTGCACCAGCTGATAAATAAATGGTTCAACTTGAGAATTATTGTGCATGTTTTAAGAATATTTTCCAATATTTTATACTTGAAAGTAGATAAGATATTCTCAAAATGAGTTTAACTTGGTCAAAATCTAACAAATTTCATCAAAGGATATTCTCGTACTTAGTATACTTTTTCTCAAAATGAGTTTAAAACTCAAAAATGATCAACAGTTTTTAATTCACATTGAATCAAGTATTCTTAAAAACATTAAATATATTCTCAAATTGAGTATAGTTTTCAAAAACGGTTTATGATTTTATAAATATCATATTGAGGATAATAAACTTAAAACAAGCAACTGTATTTACTTGAATCATGCTGTATATTCTCAATTTTAGAATTTTAAAAATTAACAAATTATTAGCGCTTTATTCTTCAAATGAGAATAATTTGAGAATAGTTATGCTTAGCACACATTTAAGCAACTATTATGCATAATCTTATACCTATTATACTTGAATTGAGCAATCTTTTCTTTCAGTGTGAGACGATGACAAGTTCAAAGTTGAAACTTCTCCATCACTTATTTATTTTTACTTAAGCTGAATTTTTCCACTGTCATTAGACTCCATATTATGGAAATGTTTTTACATTATATGTGATTTTTTTTTTGAAAAAATTCCAATTATGTGCTTCTTTACTTACTTGAGTTTAATTGATCTCAAAAATCCAAAGTTAATTTAAATTCCCTTAATGTAGTCTAATGTTAATACATATAGGACTACAAATTGACCAAGTGTCAGCCATTGATTTCAAATTGATTGGAAACAATCAATAATGACTATACAATCGTGACTTAGGATGTTAATTAGAATAGAAATGTTCCCCATTCTATGGATTCACACAAAGTATTGTCTAGAAATTTAATGCAAAAAATCCCATATAATCTTTTTTCATGTTTTAGGGTCTGTCAAGTTCTTTTTATTGCACAAAAAATTCAACGGTTTAACGATTTAAAAAAATAGAAGACTGCGTTATCTCGTAAAGGTTTCGCAAAACACAAAAAAAATAGTAACATCATCGAGGATACTAAAGTCACAAGTCACAACAATCATCAACAATTCACAAACAAATATATATTACTTCGGTCTGAAAGACCTAATTACTTCGGTCTGAAAGACCTAAGTATTACATTCATGGACCAAAAGTTAAATTCTTACCCCCACTTTTTTTGGCACTTCTCGACATTCTTTTCTCTGAAAATAGGTATACTCAAGGGACAGGTACAAAAAAACGTTGTGTTCGATAACTGTACCGGAAGTGTGTCAAAAAAATCATTATTGTGTCAAAAATAGCATTTTTTCATATTTTTGGCTTAAAAAACGTTCATTTTAAGTGATTACGAGTAGGAACAATAAATTTGGAGAAATCTTGATGGTTGGGATTGGTATGTGAGATCAAAATCTAGATTATTGCATTATAAATTTGTCAAAAAAATGTTGTCAAGTGTGTCAAAAGAAAGATTTTTATTTATTTTTTAACCCAATTTTATGAAAAAAAAATAAAATTAACTATTTGTTTGAAATGAAATTTTATTATTATTATTGAGAATTATGGCATTATATGTTTGTCAAAAAGTGTTGTCAAGTGTGTCAAAAGAAAGATTTTTATTTATTCTTTTACCCAATTTTTGGAAAAAAATAAAATTAATTATTTGTTTGAAATGAAATTTTATTATTATTATTGAGAATTATGGCATTATAAGTTTGTCAAAAAATAATGTCAAGTGTGTCAAAAAATGATTTCATTTATTTTTTTAGCCAATTTTTTGGAAAAAAATGTAGCTGTTTTTATGACGTATATGTAATTGAAAATTGGACATGGAAATTTTTGAATTTGTTATAGTTTTTGAAATATTTTTGGAATTTTGAAAAAAGTTTGTATTATTGATTTTGTAATAATTATTGCAATATTTTTAGAATTTTGGAAAAAGTTCTAATTTTTGATTTTGTAAGAATTTTTGAAATATTTTTAGAATTTTGAAAAATTTTAAATTTTTGATTTTATTATAATTTTTGGAATTTTCAAAAAATTTCAGTTTTTGATTTTGTAATAATTTTTGCAATATTTTTAGAATTTTGGAAAAAGTTTGAATTTTTAAATTTTTTAGAATTTTTGGAATATATTGGAATTTAGAAAAAGTTTAAATATTTGATGGAATATTTTTCTAATTTTTATAATATTTTTGGAATTGTGAAAAAAGTTTCAATTTTTGATTTTGTTATAATCTTTGCAATATTTTTAGAATTTTGAAATAAATAGAGTTTTTGAATTTTATATATATTTTTAGAATTTTGGAAAAAGTTTCAATTTCTGATTTTGTAAGAATTTTTGGAATATTTTTAGAATTTTGAAAAATTTTAAACTTTTGATTTTATTATAATTTTTGGAATTTTAAAAAAAGTTTGAATTTTTGATTTTGTAATAATTTTTGCAATATTTTTAGAATTTTGGAAAAGTTTGAATTTTTAAGAATTTTTGGAATATTATTAGAATTTAGAAAAAGTTTCAATATTTGATTTTATTCTAATTTTTGGAAAATTTTTGGAATTTGGAAAAAAGTTTTATTTTATTTAGTTTTTATGGAATTTTGAAAGAAATATGAATTTGTGATTTTTTAATATTTTCTCGAAACGCTAAATGCGGAGAGGTTTTTGAGCAGTTTGCTGACTGTATCATCTTTTCACTAAATTATGTTAATTTATGATCTGTTATAATTTTCCGGCAACGTATTGATGTTTCGTGTTAGTTTTGTAATAAATTTCTAAACAGAGATAAAAACATACAATTGTACTTTAACAAAGAGTTAGTTATGTTTGATATACATCGCTGCCCAAAACTAAAAACCATGTCCTCATAAAAGTTTTTTGTCGAAAACTATCAAAATCTTTAACCCAGACCGAAGTCTTGATATCTCAGAGCTGTGAAATTTCAGCCGCTCCATATTTTTAAACTAAATTACAAAACTGTTTGATAGATTACCCTAAATATTTAAAACTGGATACGAAAAACTGTAGTAGCACTTTTACACTTTATTTTATACTTTCAATCTGCTTCTACACTAATAACTATGTACAATTTTTTCTTTCACAATACTTTTATTTTCAGAAGTCAGATTTTTCACCATAAAAACATTAACTTTAAATTATAATAAACTCCACAAACACTATTGCTTCATAAATCAACTAAATCGACATAAATCTTTCCAGAAATGTATAACAAACGGATAAGCACAACCTACAAAAACAAAACTTTCGAGCTGAAACTGAAATTGAAATTTAAAAATTTTACACAAAAACTAAAAAAAATAGTTGAAGATCACCGATCAAAACGGAAAAAATTAAAATTTAAAAAAAATTACCGACAAATTATTTAGCTGTTGCGATCGCGACAACAATATCTTTTGAAATGAAATTTAAATAAAATTTTTCTTTAGATAACTGACATTTTTTTTCGTTATTTTTAGCCATAATTTATTTTCCCTTTGAGAAAAAATATTTTGCTTTTTTGTATTTTTCTTTTGAATTCATGATCGTTAACCTGTTTGAGTCATGATCATGTTCACTGTAGTTCCAGTTCTTTCTTATGTAAGATCTATGTGAGTATATTTTTTTTGAATTAACGTAAACTTATTTTATTTCAGAAATTGTGATAAAACATTGACATTATATGATATTAATGAAATTGAATTGATGGACAGTTGCCGGGTATAACCTTGAAATAAGTTCAATTCAACGCTTTTTTATTGGAAGTGTATGATGTAAATTTTAAATGTAATTACAATAATAAAAAAAATGTTTTATGGCATCTTATCAGAAAGGACCTATTTCTTCATTAGTGCAATTAGTTATGGCGCTAGTGTTTTTCTATATTTCATAAAGCAAACCCAACAGAGTTTCTTGACCATATCAAGTATCCCTTTGAAGCTTGAACACAACAAATAAAACTATTTATTTATCAAACGATTAAGACTTAATTAACATGATTGATGTGCTTAATGTGGAAAATTGAACTCAAGTTTTATTCATACTTCGATTAGAATTTTAAAAAAGTTGGACCGTACGTACTAGCTAAACTAACGATGGCTACAATTATTTTAATTTTGATGGTTCCATATAATCAAATAATACTATAAATTAACAAATTAAATTAAAGTTTTTATACTACCTAGTAATGTTTATTTTAGCTTTTTCTTGTTACCACATAAAAGTAATTGTTGTTAATATTATAAAAGATTATATTTTAACGATTGTTGTAGGCATGTGTTTTCGTTATAAAGTTTATAATAAAGATTGTAAACTTTTATAGTGATTATAGAAATTAATGTTTTATTATTTTGATTTACGACTAAAAAACAAACAACAAAAGACAAACATAGTTTCAAAATATTTTTCTAACAATAGTCAATGATAAAATATTTGTAATGAATTTGTGACACTTTGAGCTTAAATTTTAAGGAATTTTGGAAAACTTGGAATTTTATAGTAGGATAACGGAAATAAAAACAAAATCAGATGTAAAACGCAAATTTTGTTAGACTTTATTATATAACTTTCTGTATAGGTTGGTACTTGTAAGTGAATTCATAAAAATGTTGTTTTTGTGTGTACTTGAAAGAGCTCTTCCTTGCCAATCTTAAACATTGAAAATTTCAAATAACACAGATTTAGGACCGCCCTCAAAAGTAGTGAAACCGATGTTTATAAAACGTATTACGAAATATAGTAAAACTCCGTTTTTACTTCGTTTGAAAAAGATCTATCGCCAGCAGCGTTGCCACTCAAACAAATTAAAATGTATCCAATTTTATAAAAAAAATGTTTCCAAATATTTAATATATCCACTTTTTTGAAAAAATGAAACATGATAATTTTTTTTTGCTGTCATTTTAACTTTCATTCATACAAACTATGATATTTAAACAGTAGGCTTTGTTTTAACTGTCGGCAATTCTTCTTGTCGTCGATAATTTTGTTTTTTCGTTATGATAATTCTTTGCTCTCATTTTTTCTTCTAACAAAATGAAATATAATTTCATCTTAGTAGGCGCATAAATGTTAAAAATTTTTAATTTATTTTTGACAAATAAACATAAACATGCAATCATTTATGAATGAACACGGACATTTTTATTATTTGCAAATTGCAATTTTATATAATTTTGTATTATTGAATAATTTGTAGAAAAAATTTTATTTAGAAACTAATAATTATCGTTTAAAAAAATTATAATTAAAAAAAATTATCTCATTCAATACCACTCTTCATTTAAATTTTGTCGAAAATTTTTCAATTTTACTCATTAAATTAATTTTAAGCAACACTGCTCAATCAAACCACTACTTAAACCACTCGTCGTTCGGACTCGTGGTTTATTGTGCGCTTTGATTCGCAGTGTTGCTAAATAATTTAATTCGTAAAATCAAAAAATTTTCGAAAAAATTTCAATGACTCGTGGTATTACAACCGATTATTTCATATTGCTAAAGGACTAATTACGATACATGTTTAGTACAATTCAGTATCCTGATCACATTTATTTATAATATAACAACAAAAAAATCACATTAACAAAAATTGAATCTAAAATTTTCTTAAACCATTTACTTTTGAATCAATTAAATAATTATATACACACAATCACAGACATTAAATAATATATTTTAAATAATATTAAAACCACTTCTGATATAATAACTAATCGATAACATTATTGATATCATTATTATTATCGTATGTATAAATATATGGATGTTCTTTTGTAGGGCATAGAAATTTGTCATGTGGCGATGACCAATTATGTTGTTTTTTACCGAACGGCTGCAGAAGATTATTCCATAATGCTGTTCCAGCCCACCTGAAAGAAAAAAATCAAAAACTTATAATCAAAACTATTAATTGAAAGTTACATTTAATACTTACGCATTCCCCTTCTGGCTCATATGAAAACAATCATAGGATAATAATGATAAATCCACTTTACCGTTATCCAATTCTACTGAAAAGTTTTTTGTTAACGGTTGATAGACAACAGCAAATTCTTTTAAATTTCGAAATTCTTTTGATGTTGCTGCTTCCTCTTCCGCACGAATGAAATCAGTTTGAATATGACGCAGTTTTTCATTCATTTCTTTGGATTGATTATAAAGCTGGCCAATCCAACATGAACATTGAAAATGGTGCAATCTGTGACATTTGTCTGGTTTATTTGGCATGGTTGCAGCAATATCAACTGGTGGTGTTGACACTATGTTAACAAAGGTTCTGAAATAAACAATAATCATTATAATATTGTTAGATGTCATAACGATACAAATGTTTTTATTTTATGTTTCTAGTTTGGTCTTGATAGGCAAGCAATGGGATAGAACGAGTTACATGGAGTCTGTAGATCATCATTATAACTAGGGTTTGCAGACCGGGTTCACCCGGTCTCATAAACCCGGTTTTTTTGTCAAATATGAGAACCCGCAAACCCGGGTTTTTTTAACTAAAAACCCGGTCTTTTATTTCATAATAGATTCTATCAAAAATGCATTATAATTACTTTGTATTAATTAAAATACAAACATATTACAAAGCGCGGGGACACTTTTATTTAAAAACGAATGATTTATCTGTAGAACTTAATTTTATTTTACAAATCTGTTCTTTTCGCTCAGGATTGGAAACAAACGACACAATGTAAATCGAAAATAAACGAACACGATTCGAAGCACATTCGTTTGCAGTTTGCACACGTTCGTTTTAAATTAAATTGAAAATATGGAAACAAAAGCATATTTCAATTAGTATCCAATTTGATTTGCTTTTGTAGTATATGGGTTATTTGATTTTCTTGATATTATTTAGTAACTAATTACAATATAATAAAAAGTATTCTTCAATTATTTTTAGTCAGAGCGTGAACGTTAATTTTGGTAATGTGAGTACTTATATTATTTAAAAACTATTGATACAAATTTTAATATAATAATAATTTTTAGTAAAATGAACGACTTGAGTGAGAATTTAAATTCATTGTATTTCTTTTTTTTTGGATTGTATCCTTTATTTCACTTAAAATGAAATTTAATTATTTAAAAAAAAAACTATTATAGTTTATTTAAAAAATTTTAACTTTATTAATTACAACATGTTTCGGAATACAATATTCCATCTATAGGTATTTTTATACAATTCAATATTGCGTTGTATAAAAATTACTGTAGATGGAATATTTAGTGAATTCTTCGGTACAAGTGCCGACTCCGAATTATCCAAATTTATTTTTTTTGCATTGCTTTTTTTTACAAAAGAATACAAATTTCGTTAGTTCTGTGTTGGAACTTGTACCGAACAGGTAGAAAAGAATTCACTAATTGTATTCCGAAGCATGTTGTAATTAATAAAGTTAAAATTTTTTAACTAAACTATAACAGTGTTTTTATAAATATTTGTTTGCAATTATTTAATTTCAAAAATCCCACAATTTAGATGACATCACAAAAGAGTAGCGTGTGGAAGAATTTTACCAGAAACGAAAAGAAAGAACAAGCAACATGCAAAATTTGTCTCAAACCAATTCAATGTAAAGGTGGTTCAACGTCAGCTTTAAAAAGGCACATCAGAACCATCATAGTTTTAGATTGTAAGACTCGTTGGAACTCCATTTTAAATATGGTGGAACGATTCTTAATGTTATTTGAATGCATTAAACTTGCTTTAAAAGATCTTAATCATCTTAAGGAACTCGCTCAAATTGACCTAGAACTATTGAAAGATTTTCAAAATGCACTTTCAACAATTAAATTAGCCGTTGAAGCATTAGGGCGGGAGGATGCCACCCTGATTACAGCTGAAACCGTTATTATTTTTATGTTTAAAAAAATTGAAAGTTTGCATTCAAATTTTGGACTTTAAACTGCTAGATGCGCTCAAACTAAGAATTACAGATCCTAGGAATGTCAGTTTAATGTTATTGATATATTATCTAAGAGATCCGTCTGATTGGAACAAACACGCAAATATCCTTCCTTATGGTATAAAATCACAAATAGTGGAGTACGGAGGAAAATTGTTTAAAAGGTTATTTAATATTACATCAACAACTGCCGATGCTTTGCCAACTGAATGTCTCAATGTTTCAATTGAACTATCAATGGCAGAAGAACTGAATTTGGCCATTGAAACTGCCTCTTTGCAGCATTCAAAACAAACTCATCAAGTTTCAAATTTATTTAAAAAAGGTTGCGCTATATTTGAGCTTTCAGGCGAAAGGACCAACAATTTCGAAACCTGCATAAAGCTTTACTGTCAATATCGCCTACTTCGACTGACGCAGAAAGAGTATTCTCAATTACAGGGAATATTTGTACAAAAACTAGAACACGCTTGGGGGATGATGCAATGAATGCTTTAGTTTTTTAGGTAGATTTCATATAAAAATCTACCTATTGCAATGGGCTTCATCTCGGAATTTCGGAAAAATTTTTGTGCCAAACGACTATATATGATAAGCGGAGACGAAAAAACAAAAAAAAAAAGTTTATATATATATATATATATATATATATATATATATATATATATATATATATATATATATATATATATATATATATATATATATATATATATATATATATATATATATATATATATATATATATATATATATATATATATATATATAAACGATATGAGATATAACGAAAACGACCGGCACTCTCACGGTCGCATTTGTTGAGGTAGATCAAAAAAATTTTCTGTACTTGTGTGTTCTAATAATATCTTGGACAAGTTCGTGAATCAGCAAAATCCGACACGTGGTTAAGAAACTAGAGGCTTTTTTCTGAAAAAAATTGATTTTTTAAAACCGTTATAACGGCCGTTTGGATACAAATATTTCAAAAAATTTAACAAATTTAGAATCTTTGGAATCCTTTTTTATCAATTTGTTTTAAAAACAGACCTCTGCAGTTAGAGGTTCCTGAGTGAGTGGCTCCAACAAAAAAGTTTGCAAAAAAAAAATTTTTTTTGAAACAACTGGCACTCTCACGGTCGCATTTAAAAGGCCAGATTAAAAAACCTTTCTTAAAAATGTGCGTTTTATAAATATCTTGGACAAGTTCGTAAATCAGCCCAATCCAACCCATGGTTAAGAAACTAGAAGCTTTATACTAGAAAAAAACTCTGTTTTTTAGATCCGTTATAACGGCCGTTTGGATTCTAATATTTTTAAAAACTTCATAAATTTAGAATCTTTGAAACCTTTTTAATCAGTTTCTTTAAAAAAAAAAGACCTCTGCAGTTGGAGGTTTCTGAGTGAGCGGCTCCAACAAAAAAGCTTGTAAAACACAAAATGCGTTTGAATCAACCGGCGCTCCCACGGTTGCATTTGTGGAGCCAGATAAAAAAACCTTTCTTAAAAATGTGTGCTTTATTAATATCTTGGACAAGTTCGTAAATCAGAAAAATCTGACACATGGTTAAGGAACTATAGGCTTTATACTAGAAAAAAAAGTGGTTTTTTTAATCCGTTATAACGGCCGTTTGGATACTGATATTTTTAAAATCTTCATAAATTTAGAATCTGTGGAAACATTTTAATCCGTTTCTTATAAATATAAACCTCTGCAGTTAGAGGTTTTTGACTTGTTGGCTTCAACAAAAAAGTTTGCAACAATCCCCAACTACAATTTCCAAAAACCTTATAACAGTCAATGTCAACCTTATAACAGTCAAAAATAAAAGATTTGAATAGAAGAAATTAATTTTTTTTCTTAGAAATAAACTATTTTGATATTTTGCAGTAATTGCACGACAAATGATATAGAGTAGGTTTGTGTCATAAATTGTCACACACATGTTCTGTGGTAGATTTGATATTTGTTTGTTGCAAAATTTGGATAGATATAATTTTGCTTGTAGGTAGCTAATTTTCTTTTTAAAATTTGTTCGATATCTGTTTGAAATTAGTTTGTTTTGTTTAAACTAATCTAATACATCAGATTCTACTGGCACACAAAACTGTCTGATCTCGAAATCTACCTATTTCTAGCGGATATACGTGCCGCTTGGACTTTTTTAAATACTTTTTTTTGCGATACGATTAAAATTTTGCATAATATTACATATTAAAGTTAAGTGAATTTAACATTTTGTTTTTATTTATTTTACATATTATTATTATTTATTTCTTTACGTTTATTTATGTTACATATAATTTTATGAATAAAATTGAATTTCTGACTTCTTTTGAAATATTTTTGTTATTTTAATGAAGTTTTACAAAACCCGGGCTAAACCCGGGTACCCGGGTACCCGGGTTTAAGGATTTTCCAAACCCGTAAGCCCGGATTTTAAAATTTCCGGGCTTTTGCAAACCCTAATTATAACAGTGTATGATTTGGATATTTGCACTAATCGACAAAAGAATAAAACAGGCGGAAGAATTTCTTTATGATCGAATCGCTTTATGATGTTTGAGGTATCGAAATCCATTCGGAATTCCATCACTCACAATTCGTATAGGATAAACACAATTTTCCTTACCTCGGTAGATTATCTCTCAAATAACGTATTGTACTCAACATATTTTGTTTATGTTTCTTTGGTAAGCTTTCTGGATTCTTCATCGTACATATAAATGAACAAATATCATTTCCTCCAATACACACAGTTACCATTTTCCAATCTCTTTTGAAATCAACTCTTGGGTCAGCTTTAATTCTTTCGACTAATGATTTAGCCATATATGGCATATCATGTGAAACTGCACCAATTTCAGCTAAATTAAATTGTGATTCATAATGAAACGTTAACGAATCACCAAAGGAATAACCAATTATTTTTGGGTTAAACACTTTTAAAATATTTGGTAATGTAGTTGCATTCCTCCAATTCCATTGTCCACCAATACTCCAAGCTAGACCACGATTTTCAACAAATAAATCAGGAAAAGATACAGAGCTTGCTCCTGAAGCAGCTGTTAAGGAATCGCCCATCGCAGCAATCACACTTATATCACCAGCGCGTAGCTTATGGATATTAGTTGGTGGAATGTGACTTCGTCCCAGTCGTACATCACATGGAAAGTCTTCCTTATCTCCAAATGGTTCTTGTAAAAATGTTCCAGCTGTACGACGTCCCGTTCGACCAATTGTTAATAATGTTAAATTCCGTATTGATCGAAACATAAACCTTGATAAAAGTGAGTCTAAAAGAAATGAAGTTCTTTCTGTTAGATCTTGAGAATGTATGGCACCAATATTTGTTTCAATAATAAACAAAATTGTGATTAAGCAAAAACTTTTAATCATCTTTAGTTGTGTTAAGGATAATCTGAAATGAAAAAAACATACAATTCATTTTGGATCTCATAATATTATAACTGGATTATGATAGTCAAAATAATAATTATTATTTAGCAATTAAAAGTAGCTTAATCCATTTTAATCTTTCAATAATTTTTCCTAGTCTTAGTAGAAAAATTGGATTGTTATTTGGCATTTATTATTGAGGAAACGAGCAATTGAAACTGACTTTATTTGTAAAAATTCAAACAAGATTTCTATACTTGATCCAAAAATTAACGTAATAGTTATTTTTCTACTCCTATCACAGTAAATTATAAATTACATCACACTATCCATGACATGTAAGTTTATTATTTCAAATAGCGTGCGGTAAGTAAAAAAAAGCGTGCGGTAATGGATTTCCATATATATTATCGCACGCTTTTAATAAAAATCAAATTTTTATTTAAAGAAAAATTTGATTTTAAAAATTAAATATTTCAATTCATTTTGACACAGAATAATGCAAAGCCTACCAAAATTTGTAAACTTTGTATTTGCATTTAATTTATAATTAGTAGTTCATTTTTTCAAGTAATTATATGCGTTTGGGCGTTAAATCAAAGTCGTAGAAAAGGTGTATAACAAATCTCGAGTTGTAAAGCATTTTCCATGCTCGTGAAGATAATGCACTCGACGCTACGCGTCTCTTGCGCAAAATTTTCCCCCACATGTAAAATGCTATTTACAACTCTAGATATGTAATATACCATTGTGCTTAATTAGTATATTACATATCTAGAGTTGTAAATAGCATTTTACATGCGAGGGAAATTTTTGCGCACGAGACGCGTAGCGTCGAGTACAATATCTTCACGAGCATGGAAAATGCTTTACAACTCGATATTTGTTATATACTTTTTCTACGACTTTGTTTTAATGTCCAAACGCATATAATTACTTGAAAAAATGAGCTACTAATTATAAATTAAATGCAAATATAGTTTACAAATTGTGGTAGGCTTTGCATTATTCTGTGTCAAAATGAATTGAAATATTTAATTTTTTAAAATCAAATTTTTCTTTAAATAAAAATGTTTCTTTTTATTAAAAGAGTGCGGTAATATATATATGAAAATCCATTACCGCACGCTTTTGTTTACTTACCGCACGCTATTTGAAATAATCAATTTACATGTTATGGATAGTGTGATGTTATTTATAATTTACTGTGATCGAAGTAGAAAAAGAAATTTTACGTATTTTTAACATAATCACAAGATATAATTTTTTTTATTTATTTTATCTTAATAGCTAATTTATGGCTGTTCAATCGATGATGTTATGACACTCATAAAATTAAATTCCAAGCACATGTCGTTGACATACTCTTCCAAACAAAGTTCATTCACTTTTTTAATTTTGTTAACTGACATATGGTCAAAGCTGTGTTTATCATTTATAATCAAAAATCAAAATAAAAACATCTTTCTTATCTAACATTAGCTATTCACTATATAACAATTCTTTAAATTTGTATGCATTACTGGCTCATGAATAGGTCAAAAATTACTCATGATTCAAATAAAATAATAAAAAGATCTCACGTTCGAAACGAGCATCACTAATGGTCATAAATCCAATAAAAGTAGATATAAGATTTATAACAATTTTGAGAGGTCAGTTAGAATAAAAATGAGAAAGTAATAATATATAAATCTCAGCGGTACTTTTGGTGCTAGAAATATATACTAAAAAAATTAACAGCACTTATGCTTTAATGAAAACATTTCAAAGTAAATTAAAACAGCGGAAAAAAAAACATCAAAAATGTAAATTCAGCAGTTTTTTAAAGATGTTTAATACACAATGTACGAAAACAAAACAAATAAAAAGAAATGATATCTTATGTGGCGCAATTGGCAGCGGAAGAACAAGAAATACACAAACTCAGCAGTTTCTTATTGGTGTTTAATACACAAAGTAATAAACACAAACACAAAACGTAAACACAAACAATGAATTATAGTAATAATAGTATAATTTATTTAGTTGTCTGTCTGTCTTCAAAAATTTTTCGCGTTTGTTTTGTACTTCTCTCGTTTCACATTACCTTTCAAATAATGCATTGTGCATTTGGGTGCCAATGGAAAATAAATTTATACTTTATAAATATAACTGTATTTGCCACCGACACTTGGCCAAACATTTTTAAAACATTTTGTTTGATTAGTCATTTGCTTTTCCGCAAATATTATCATTAATAAAATTCAAATAAAAATTATTAACACTTTATTTAAAAATTTTATTCTATGCATTTGCAAAAAACTTTTGACATGTTTAAAAACATTTTTGTCACTTGGTAGTTTTACTGAAAATTTTAGTTTCAACAGATAAATAATTTGTTTTTACTATAACAGTATTTCAATTTGCAAGCCAAAACGTATCGGTTTGTGGTTTTGTATTTTTACGTAGTGTATTGTAATAAACTTCGTCCAGAGTGGGTTAATTTACTCATAAATAACCAATACATTCGGCAAAGATGAATTAAAAGTTAACTCCTTTTAACTAATACAAATTAGCATAAATTAATGTAAATTAAATTTGTCATACAAATGTTTACATTAATGAATTAAAAAGGGGAGTGGCCTATTGTTTCTAGAAACAACTACAGTGAGTACCAGAAGATTCTGCTTATTTGTTTTTGAATATAAATAAGCGAACAAAATATCAGATAGTCAGTTTTAATTTTGCAATTAAAAGTGTTTTACAAATATTCGAAAGTATAAGGAATAATCGGTGGTACTTGAGCCTGGGTACTAGTAGTGAAAGAATTTGAACTTAGTGGAATAGTAAATACAGATTTTACGATTCCGAATATTATTGATTCAAATTGTGGAAAAGCGGTGAAGTTTATCGTGCATAAATTTGAGACCCTGGAATTCATTGTAATTAAAATCGGAAGTTGCTGTAACTGGTTGATAAATAAAGTTTGAGATTTTGTTAACTAAAGATCTGTCTTTTTATTGTCGTATTTGCTCAATAATCGAAAAGAACCAACAAAGAGTCGTTACAGTATTAAACCCCAATAAGAAACTGCTGAATTTGTGTATTTCTTGTTTTTCCGCTGCCAATTGAGCCACATAAGATATCATATCTTTTTATTTGTTTTGTTTTCGTACATTGTGTATTAAACATCTTTAAAAAACTGCTGAATTTACATTTTGGATGTTTTTTCCCCTGAAATCATTTCTTTTTGTTGGTTCATATTCGAAAAATATTCCAGCCATATCCAATTAATATCCGATTTTTAGCAAATTAATTTCTAATCCATATTCAATTAATATTCAATTAATTTCAAATAACATCCAACCCATATCCATATTTATAATAAATTGTTGATGTATCCACTGGATACTGGTCGTGTAGACAAAATATTGTTGCCAAAACATAAATATATCCATTTTTATGTAAACCATATACAACCCCGATCCATATCCAATCCAATTCCAATCTAGATCCAATCCATATCAAATCCATATCCAAATCCAATCCATATCCAATCCATATCCAATCCAAATCCAATCCATATCCAATCCATATCCAATCCATATTCAATCCATATCCAATCCATATCCGAACCATATTTAATCCGTATTCATCCCATATCCTATCCATGTCCAATTCATGTCCAATCCATATCCAATCCATATCCATTCCATATCTAATCTACATCTAATCCATATCCAATCCATATCCAATCTATATCTAATCCATATCCAATTCATATCCAATTCATCTTCAATCCATATCCAATCCATATCCAATCCATATCCAAATCCATATCCATATCCATATCCATATCCATATCCATATCCATATCCATGATCCATATCCATATCCATATCCATATCCATATCCATATCCATATCCATATCCATATCCATATCCATATCCATATCCATATCCATATCCATATCCATATCCATATCCATATCCATATCCATATCCATATCCATATCCATATCCATATCCATATCCATATCATATCCATATCCATATCCATATCCATATCCATATCTTCCATATCCATATCCATATCAATAACCATATCCATATCCATATCCATATCCATACCATATCCATATCCATATCCATATCTCCATATCCTTATCCATATCCATATCCATATCCATATCCATATCCATATCCATATCCATATCCATATCATATCCATATCCATATCCATATCCATATCCATATCCATATCCATATCCATATCCATATCCATATCCATATCCAATCATTCCATATCCATATCCATATCCATATCCATATCCATATCCATATCCATATCCATATCCATATCCATATCCATATCCATATCCATATCCATATCCATATCCATATCCATATCCATATCCATATCCATACCATATCCATATCCATATCCATATCCATATCCATATCCATATCCATATCCATATCCATATCCATATCCATATCCATATCCATATCCATATCCATATCCATATCCATATCCATATCCATATCCATATCCATATCCATATCCATATCCATATCCATATCCATATCCATATCCATATCCATATCCATATCCATATCCATATCCATATCCATATCCATATCCATATCCATATCCATATCCATATCCATATCCATATCCATATCCATATCCATATCCATATCCATATCCATATCCATATCCATATCCATATCCATATCCATATCCATATCCATATCCATATCCATATCCATATCCATATCCATATCCATATCCATATCCATATCCATATCCATATCCATATCCATATCCATATCCATATCCATATCCATATCCATATCCATATCCATATCCATATCCATATCCATATCCATATCCATATCCATATCCATATCCATATCCATATCCATATCCATATCCATATCCATATCCATATCCATATCCATATCCATATCCATATCCATATCCATATCCATATCCATATCCATCATCCATATCCATATCCATATCCATATCCATATCCATATCCATATCCATATCCATATCCATATCCATATCCATATCCATATCCATATCCATATCCATATCCATATCCATATCCATATCCATATCCATATCCATATCCATATCCATATCCATATCCATATCCATATCCATATCCATATCCATATCCATATCCATATCCATATCCATATCCATATCCATATCCATATCCATATCCATATCCATATCCATATCCATATCCATATCCATATCCATATCCATATCCATATCCATATCCATATCCATATCCATATCCATATCCATATCCATATCCATATCCATATCCATATCCATATCCATATCCATATCCATATCCATATCCATATCCATATCCATATCCATATCCATATCCATATCCATATCCATATCCATATCCATATCCATATCCATATCCATATCCATATCCATATCCATATCCATATCCATATCCATATCCATATCCATATCCATATCCATATCCATATCCATATCCATATCCATATCCATATCCATATCCATATCCATATCCATATCCATATCCATATCCATATCCATATCCATATCCATATCCATATCCATATCCATATCCATATCCATATCCATATCCATATCCATATCCATATCCATATCCATATCCATATCCATATCCATATCCATATCCATATCCATATCCATATCCATATCCATATCCATATCCATATCCATATCCATATCCATATCCATATCCATATCCATATCCATATCCATATCCATATCCATATCCATATCCATATCCATATCCATATCCATATCCATATCCATATCCATATCCATATCCATATCCATATCCATATCCATATCCATATCCATATCCATATCCATATCCATATCCATATCCATATCCATATCCATATCCATATCCATATCCATATCCATATCCATATCCATATCCATATCCATATCCATATCCATATCCATATCCATATCCATATCCATATCCATATCCATATCCATATCCATATCCATATCCATATCCATATCCATATCCATATCCATATCCATATCCATATCCATATCCATATCCATATCCATATCCATATCCATATCCATATCCATATCCATATCCATATCCATATCCATATCCATATCCATATCCATATCCATATCCATATCCATATCCATATCCATATCCATATCCATATCCATATCCATATCCATATCCATATCCATATCCATATCCATATCCATATCCATATCCATATCCATATCCATATCCATATCCATATCCATATCCATATCCATATCCATATCCATATCCATATCCATATCCATATCCATATCCATATCCATATCCATATCCATATCCATATCCATATCCATATCCATATCCATATCCATATCCATATCCATATCCATATCCATATCCATATCCATATCCATATCCATATCCATATCCATATCCATATCCATATCCATATCCATATCCATATCCATATCCATATCCATATCCATATCCATATCCATATCCATATCCATATCCATATCCATATCCATATCCATATCCATATCCATATCCATATCCATATCCATATCCATATCCATATCCATATCCATATCCATATCCATATCCATATCCATATCCATATCCATATCCATATCCATATCCATATCCATATCCATATCCATATCCATATCCATATCCATATCCATATCCATAACCATATCCATAACCATATCCATATCCATATCCATATCCATATCCATATCCATATCCATATCCATATCCATATCCATATCCATATCCATATCCATATCCATATCCATATCCATATCCATATCCATATCCATATCCATATCCATATCCATATCCATATCCATATCCATATCCATATCCATATCCATATCCATATCCATATCCATATCCATATCCATATCCATATCCATATCCATATCCATATCCATATCCATATCCATATCCATATCCATATCCATATCCATATCCATATCCATATCCATATCCATATCCATATCCATATCCATATCCATATCCATATCCATATCCATATCCATATCCATATCCATATCCATATCCATATCCATATCCATATCCATATCCATATCCATATCCATATCCATATCCATATCCATATCCATATCCATATCCATATCCATATCCATATCCATATCCATATCCATATCCATATCCATATCCATATTCATATCCATATCCATATCCATATCCATATCCATATCCATATCCATATCCATATCCATATCCATATCCATATCCATATCCATATCCATATCCATATCCATATCCATATCCATATCCATATCCATATCCATATCCATATCCATATCCATATCCATATCCATATCCATATCCATATCCATATCCATATCCATATCCATATCCATATCCATATCCATATCCATATCCATATCCATATCCATATCCATATCCATATCCATATCCATATCCATATCCATATCCATATCCATATCCATATCCATATCCATATCCATATCCATATCCATATCCATATCCATATCCATATCCATATCCATATCCATATCCATATCCATATCCATATCCATATCCATATCCATATCCATATCCATATCCATATCCATACCCATATCCATATCCAAATCCATATCCATATCCATATCCATATCCATATCCATATCCATAACCATATCCATATCCATATCCATATCCATATCCATATCCATATCCATATCCATATCCATATCCATATCCATATCCATATCCATATCCATATCCATATCCATATCCATATCCATATCCATATCCATATCCATATCCCTATCCATATCCATATCCATATCCATATCCATATCCATATCCATATCCATATCCATATCCATATCCTATCCATATCCATATCCATATTCATATCCATATCCATATCCATATCCATATCCATATCCATATCCATATCCATATCCATATCCATATCCATATCCATATCCATATCCATATCCATATCGATATCCATATCCATATCGATATCCATATCCATATCCATATCCATATCCATATCCATATCCATATCCATATCCATATCCATATCCATATCCATATCCATATCCATATCCATATCCATAGCCATATCCATATCCATATCCATATCCATATCCATATCCATATCCATATCCATATCCATATCCATATCCATATCCATATCCATATCCATATCCATATCCATATCCATATCCTTATCCTTATCCATATCCATATCCATATCCATATCCATATCCATATCCATATCCATATCCATATCCATATCCATATCCATATCCATATCCATATTCATATCCATATCCATATCCATATCCATATCCATATCCATATCCATATCCATATCCATATCCATATCCATATCCATATCCATATCCATATCCATATCCATATCCATATCCATATCCATATCCATATCCATATCCATATCCATATCCATATCCATATCCATATCCATATCCATATCCATATCCATATCCATATCCATATCCATATCCATATCCATATCCATATCCATATCCATATCCATATCCATATCCATATCCATATCCATATCCATATCCATATCCATATCCATATCCATATCCATATCCATATCCATATCCATATCCATATCCATATCCATATCCATATCCATATCCATATCCATATCCATATCCATATCCATATCCATATCCATATCCATATCCATATCCATAGTTATATCCATCTTTAATTCGTATCCATTCCATACCCATATCAAGTTGAGATTATTGTATTTTCAACATGAAAAATTAAGCCATTCATTATCCATACCAAAATAGGGTGACATCTTAGCCATAATCAAAAATACCAGACACTAAAGTGATTGAACTACCTCAATACTACACTCAACACATTTCGAAATAATTTTCCGATACCAAACATCTAGCAAACGGACAGAATCAACCCCATCATAAAACCTCTAGAAAGAGAACAAAATATGAAGTCTACCTAAAAACAATCTTTATTTGCAAGAAAAACGATTATTTGCGTTTTCGAAATATAAATTAGCTGATTACAACTACAATTTTTCGTACAATTTTTGGGGGAAGTTCTATTGTAGATTTTTATTTTCACATTATAGGGTAAAGGCTACATAGTACATAGTCTCCACTATACGCACACAAACAATAAACATTTGCTAATGTTCACTAACGTTTGACAACAATCTATCTTCACCTACCAAACATTTTCTTAAAACAAATGTTTGCTAACATTCGTTGAAGTTCCGAAAGTTTTACAATAAAAACTTTGACAACGGTTTTTTTGCCAAACAAATGAATAACATTTTTTAACAACAAAAACGAATGAAAAACTGTTTTTGTTTTATTCTAAATTTTTACTTTAAAACCCAGCATCAAATTTAGTGCAATATAAAATAAACAGGACGACCTCTCTCTACCGAACGACCAGAAACATTAAAGAACTTAAAACGTTAGCAAACGCTCGGCGTGTTAGTGGAAACGAGCCTTATAATTTATACTTTAACCTTCAAACCATTATATAGCTGTATGTATTTGACACAATGCATACAGCAATGCTAATTAGAAATCGGTAATTATGTATTAATATTTATTTATTAATTATGTATTAATATTTAATAATAATTTAACTATAGATGAAAAACGAGTTCTAGACAAAGTTGTGCAAACTTGACCATTTTTGATTTTCCTGAAACTTGGCATATAAGTAGTATGGACAAAATAAAAAATACCACTTATTTTAAAATTTTTTTAAAGTGCATAGTTTGAGCACAAGGGGCACCCCAACATGCATGAAAAATGAAAATTCTGCCAATCCGATGTAACTTTGAAATTAAATTGCTCAAGAACGGCTATACCGATTTCATCAAACTTTTTTTTTCGTTTGATAGATGATTAGTTAGTCGTTTGAAAAAAAATTCATTGATTGTTTTTATAATTAATTTTTAAATAAAAATATTCAAAAAACTTTTTTAAAGATCGCGCTAGGGTCGAAGATCAATTGGAATTAAATTAATTTTATTTCTGAAAATAGTTCTATCCTTACTCTAAAATATATCAAATTAACTCAGAGGCGTTAATTTTTGTTCTTGAGATATTTAATTTTAAAGATTTTTAGTACGACTAAAATTCGAATTTTTCTTCATTTTTTCAAACAACTTCCATTAACAAAAAATTTTTAAATCAATTAAATTTTAACTTTTTTTTTTAAATATAGCTCTAACCTTACTTTAAAATATATCAAATTTACAAAGAGGCGGTAATTCGTGTTCTTGAGATATTTAATTTTAAAGATTTTTAGTCCGTCTAAAATTGTATTTGTTCATTATTTTTTCGAACAATTTATATCATCAAAAAATTTTAACCACTGAAGTTCGAGAAAATAATGAACAATTAGAATTTTAATCGTACTAAAAATCTTTAAAATTACATATCTCAAGAATAAAAATTAACGCCTCTTTGTAAATTTTATATATTTTAGAATAAAGATAGAACTATTTTCGAAAAAAAAAATTAATTTAATTCCGATTGATCTTCGATCCTAGCGCCATCTTTAAAAAAGTTTTTTGAATATTTTTATTTAAAAATTAATTATAAAAACAATAAATTAGTTTTTTTTCAAACGACTAATTAATAATCTATCAAACAAAAAAAGTTTGATGAAATCGATATAGCCGTTCTTGAGCAATTTAATTTCAAAGTTACATCGAATTGGCAGAATTTTCATGTTGGGGTGCCCCCTATGCTCAAACTATGCACTTTAAAAAAATTTTAAAATAAGTGGTATTTTTTATTTTGTCCATACTACTTATATGCCAAGTTTCAGGAAAATCAAAAATGGTCAAGATTATACAACTCTGTCTAGAACACGTTTTTCATAGAAGTATTTTGTGTATTATTTTATACTCTCCGTTGATACTGGCAATTTCTACAATCCACCGTTAGAGTTTCTGAAGCTGTTAAAAGAATATTGTAGTAAAGAATATTTCTTTCTGTATTGTTAAAAACTTATCAAAACCTAGTGTTTTTGCTTACTAATCAGTGTTCAAATCCAGAAAGGCATTTGAGAATTGTGTTTATCGAATTGTGATTAACACCAATCGGAAGGAAGGTTTAAAAACGTAAAAATATTATATTCCTGATCAGAGCTGGAACAAGCTGCCTGATATGCATGAATACAAGCAGATAGAGCAAGCTGCCTGATATGCATGAATATAAGCACAGCGGACCCGGGCCCATCTACACGAATTTTAGAAAAGTACGACAGAGACCTAAAACCATACTCGAACCCCAAAAATATTCACATATTGTTCCGCCATTTTCGTCGATTCGCTGCTTTTTCATTCGGCAAGCTCCGAAAAATTCCGATTGCCCGGGATCTAGTAAATTTGCTACCCCAATTTTTATTTAACCATGTGAGTGGAAATTTGTCTTAGAACACGAGGGTAAGCTGGTCCGAGTCCGACAACACAAACATGCCAAAATGTTAATTCGGACTCGACAATAGCAGGCACATTTTTGCCGGACAAGGTTACCCTCCTATTTTAAAACAAATTTCCACCACCCGTAGTTAAAAAAAAGTTGTGGTAGCAAATTTACAAGATCCCGGGCAATCGGCATTTTTCGGAGGTTGTCGAACGGAAAAACGGGGGAATCGAGGAAAATAACAGAACCGAAGTTTTTAGACTCGATAAGGACGTATAAAATATGTGTAATCCTCAAATGAAATCGGCGTGAGCCTAGGGACTATAAATCTAAGCAATTATTTCAATTATTTTTCAAAGAATAATAATTTTCCTATTCAAACTTTGATTTTTGTTTTGCATATAAATATATTAAAAAGCTTTACTTTTTGTTCAGTACAAAAAATAATTATTTTTGGTGCATGGTAACAGCCCCAAAAATAAAATTCAATGCTATACACAAATAAATAATTTTTTGTACGAGTATACCGTAAAGTGCAATTTTACGATTCAAAAATTGGGTGAATGATTATGAATCAATGATTATGAAAAATGATTATGAATCAAAATTCATATGTAAATAAACTTTCGGTTTTAATTTGTATTATAAAGTTTCGATTGATGTTTTTATATTTAATGGAACTAGTTTAGTCGGTTTGACTTTATTTATCAAATTTTTTATTAGATTTGGAAGTTTATAATATGTGTGTTGGTTTCGGCATTGATTAGAGATGGTTTGCATTTAATTTGAATTTTGACTTTCTTCACCATTATCTTCTTTTGAATCTTTTATACATTAGCCAATTACAATAAACAATAGTTCATCGAACTGCCTTAAACAAAATGATATTAACTTTTCCACTTCATAACGTTTATAAAACTAATATTGGCAGGATAAGTCAAACTATCAAATATATTTTATTATTCATAAAAAACTGTAAGATATAATATTTCTTTGGAAATCAACATACAATTCGCCTTTATTTGTTTATCATTAATTAATGCTAATTAGCACTGCAACATTCTAATATGCCATTTCTATTTAATACTTTTACAAACAATGGACTAAACTCTTTTCTTAAAAAGAAAATAAATTTAAAATAGTTTTACCTCCAAAAACGAAACTGGTCTGCCAGAATTTTTTTACTGAGGTTAAAGTTTTTGAGAACACCACATTGAAGCAATACGGTAGCACAATCCAGTTAAGCATTAAAAACTTCAGTTAAACAATTAAAATTAACAGTAACACTATGTCATACCAATCATTTGAGGCTCGATATTTTAGGTAAAAAAGGATCACGTATATGCAATGCAAGAGGGATGAATGATATCTAATCTTAATAAAAGAATAACAAAAGTCAGCATATTCATGTTTTAGGGTCTGTCAAGTTCTATTAATGCACAAAAATTCAACGGTTTGAGCCATTATCTTTACCTATTAGTAAAAGTTCTAATATTTAAACAAAAATAGAAGAATGCGTTATGTCGCGAAGGTTTCGCAAAACACAAAAAAAAAATATACTAACATCATCAAGGATACTAAAGTCAACACAATCATCAACAATTCACAAACTATTAAATATTTTAAATTAAATTACAAAACTGTTTGATAAATATTTACCCTAAATATTTAAAACTGGATACGAAAAAGTGTAGTAGCACTTTTACACTTTATTTTATACTCTCAATCTGCTTCTACACTTCTACTGCTTCTACAATAACTATCTTCAATTTTTTCTTTCACAATTTTTTTTTTCAGAAGTCAGATTTTTCACCATAAAAACTTTAACTTTAAATTATATTAAATTGCACAAACACATTTGCTTCATAAATCAACTAAAGCGACATAAATTATTTCTTTCCAGAAATGTATAACAAACGGATAAGCACAATCTACAAAAACAAAGCTTTTGAGCTTAAACTTAAATTGAAATTTAAAAATTTTACACAAAAACTAAAAAGAAACTGTTGATGATCACCGGTCAAAACGGAAAAAATTAAAATTAAAAAAAATTTAAAAATTACCGATAAATTATATAACTATTTAATTACAGCAGTTAAATAGATCGCAGCGATCGTGACAACAATATCTTTTGAAATGAAATTTAAATCAAATTTTTCTTTAGATAACTGACATTTTTTGTCGATAAAATTAGCCAATTTATGTCGTTTTTTTTTTGCCATAGCAGAAAAAGTCATTTTTTTCAGATTTTTTTTTCACAAAACGAATATGAAAAAATTTGATCTAATTTTGTAGTTGTGTTTGTGAACTCTCATTTAATTTATGTTGATGATATTAATAATATCTTTCTTAATTTGTGAATAAATTCACCCACTTCACAATAATTAAATAACATATATAGTGGTAAACTATTTTATTTTTATTTATGTTTTATTAATAAATTTTTTATTAATAACAACCGTCATGTGAAGTATATTAACAAAAAATTTATTGATAAAACATAAATAAAAATAAAATAGTTTACCACTATATTTGTTATCTCATTTAATGTTTTTGTTAATTAATAGTGTTTAATTAAATAATTTTTTATTAATTTTGAATTTAAAACACGATATAAACAAAACATTTATTTAAACAAATAACTATTTCACTTTAAAAAAATAAAAACAAATAAATGGCGTCTTGTTTGTTTACTAATTTTACAGATTTGTAAATGTATTTGTGTAAATTTATTGTATTTGCAACTTGATTTACCAAAAAATCTAGACTCAGAAAAAATATTTTCGGATCAAAAAAAGAGCAATTTTTTGTACAAAAAGAATACGAAATGCAAACAAAAGCGATCTGACAGCTGCTTTTTTTGCTCTTAGATCACTTTTTTTTTTCCAAAAGAAAACGACATTAATTTCCTTTTGAGAAAAAATATTATGTTTTTTTGTATTTTCTTTTGAATTCGTGATTTTTAACCTATGTGAGTGAGTCATGATCATGTTCATTGTAGTTCCACTTCTTTCTTATGTAAGATCTATGTGAGTATATTTTTTTTGAATTAACGTAAACTTATTTTATGTCAGAAATTGTGATAAAACATTGACATTTTGTGATATTAATGAAATTGAATTGATGGACAGTTGCCGGGTTTAACCTTGAAATAAGTTCAATTGAACGCTTTTTTATTGGAAGTGTCTAATGTAAATTTTAAATGTAATTACAAAAATAAAAAAAAGTTTGTCATAACCTACATAGTTGTTATCCACAAAATTCGTTTTATGGTATCTTATCAGAAAGGAGCTATTCCTTCATTAGTCCAAATAGTTATGGCGCTAGTGTTTTTCTATATTTCATAAAGCATACCCAACAGAGTTTCTTAAACATATCAAGGATCCCTTTAAAGCTTGAACATAATAAATAAAACTATTTATTTATCAAACGATTAAGACTTAATTAACATGAATGATGGGCTTATGCTTACTGTGGAAAATTGAACTCAAGTTTTATGCATACTTCGATTAGAATTTTATATAAGTTGGATCGAACGTACTAGCTAAACTAACGATGATTACAATTATTTTAATTTTTTTTGTTCCAAGTAATCAAATAATAGTATAACCTAACAAATTTAATTAAAGTTTTCATACTATACCTAGTAGTGTTTATTTTAGCTTTTTCTTGTTATCACATAAAAGTAATTGTTGTTAATATTATAAAATATTATTTTAACGATTGTTGTAGGCATGCGTTTTCGTTATAAAGCAAACTTGTAAACTTTTATAGTGATTATAGAAATTAATGTTTTATTATTTTCATTTCTGAGTAAAAAAAAAAAAAACAAACATAGTTTCATAATATTTTTCTAATAATAATCAATGATAAAAGATTTGTAATGAATTTGTGACACGTTGAGCTAAAATTTTAAGGAATTTTGGAAAACTTGGAATTTTGCAAATCTTAAACATTGAAAATTTCAAATAACACAGATTTAGGACCGCCCTCAAAAGTACTGAAACCGAAGTTTATAAAGCGTATTACGAAATATAGTAAAACTCCGTTTCGCCACTCGCCAGTATTTATAAAAGTTATTGCTCCTAGAACAACGAATACAATTGCGTCGGCTGATCAACAGAAAATAGGCTTTTAATCATTGTCTAAATCATTTGGAGAGACCCTCGCAACAAATAGCAACAAATAAAGATAGTGTATGTATTTGAATGCATTTGATATGATGTAATTTAAATGAACAAAACCGGCAATGAAACAAGGCAAACAAAAATTATTAAAAATATATAACAGTTTTTTATACTAAAATTAATTATTGAAAGTTCCCGTTTGTTTTTTATGTTTGATTTCCTTGCCTTCACAAACAAGTTCTTTTCTCACATAATTTTAGATGAAAATACGATTATAAAAGCTATCAATTTAGTATTACGAATTATTTCTTTAAAACTTAAATGAAACAAGTTATTTTATAAAATTTATACATTTCTATTTTACATTATTTTCTAGGGGTATTTTTGAACCCATGAATTTTTTATCTGTTCAATTTAATGTATCTCAAGAACTACTTGACAGATTTTGTTTGTTTTAAAAGTGAAAATGTGTCCTTTTTATTATATATGTATAATTGCAATTACAACTTTTGATAGATTATCATAAAAAATTAAAAAATAAAGAATAATAAGGGTTGGAGGGTTGATATTCCTCTATATCCTTAAACATATATTCAAGTCGTGGTTTTCAAAAACTTTCCCACGCCAACCGATTAATAAAAAAATTTTCTTCCACGAAACTTTTTTTTTAATCTCCTCTTACACTGTAAAAAAATTTAAGCAAATCAAAAAAATGCGTGGCAACTGTTAACTGTTAACAAACTTTGTAGATGAAGTTGTCGTCATCAAAATTGTAGCTTCAAGAATATTGCTCAAAGTTTTATTAATGACTAATCTTGTACCGTTGCTTAGGTGGATTTAAATTCCGAAGCAAAATGATAGGCGAGCCAATTTTTAATATCAAGCTATGTGGTGGCATTCCTGGTAAATCCAGCGAATTAAAAAATTCAACAGGATAGTTGACTGCTTCGTCAGGATCGGTAATAGTGTCGATCCAGGGCGCCACCCAAACACATACCAAAACATTCATTCAAATCGGTCCAGCCGTTTAGGAGGAGTTCGATGACAATCCCGACTGCAGCGCCATCTGCTGGGCTGATTTGTGAATCTAAACCATCCAGGACCCAAACGCAATAAAAAATTCATTCAAATCAGTCTAGCCGTTTAGGAGGAGTTCGATGACAATACCGACTGCAGCGCCATCTGCTTGGCTGATTTGTGAATCTAAACAATTCTTGGCGCTATCCAAACGCATACAAAAAAGATCATTCAAATCGGTCCAGCCGTTTAGGAGGAGTTCGATGACAATACCGACTGCGGCGCCGTCTGCTGGGCTGATTTGTGAATCTAAACCATCCTGGGCGCTACCCAAACGCATACAAAAAAGTTCATTCAAATCGGTCCAGCTGTGTAGGAGGATTTCAGTGACAATACCAACTGCAGCGCCATCTGCGGGGCTGATTTGTGAATTTAAACCATCCAAAAAGCCACCCAAACGCATACAAAAAAATTCATTCAAATCGGTTGGTCAAATCGGCCGTTTAGGAGGAGTTCACTGTCATACACACGTACAGTAGAATTATATATAAAAAATATAAATATATATATATATATATATATATATATATATATATATATATATATATATATATATATATATATATATATATATATATATATATATATATATATATATATATATATATATATATATATATATATATATATATATATATATATATATATATATATATATATATATATATATATATATATATATATATATGTGTATATATATATATATATATATATATATATATATATATATATATATATATATATATATATATATATATATATATATATATATATATATATATATTAGACTGGTCGTTAAAAACTAAATTTTCCGAGACGCCCCATAGAAAAATTCTTTGTGGTCAAAAAACCATAACGGCACTATTTTTAAGAAGACGTGCCGACGATTAAGAACACGTGCCGCAATATATATATATATATATATATATATATATATATATATATATATATATATATATATATATATATATATATATATATATATATATATATATATATATATATATATATAAACGATATAAGATATAATAACGAAAACGACCGGTACTCTCACGGCCGCATTTGTTGAGGTAGATCAAAAAAATGTCTGTACCTGTATGTTTTAATAATATCTTGGACAAATTCATGAATCAGCATAATTCAACCGTAGTTAAGAAACTAGAGGCTTTTTTCTGAAAAAAATTGATTTTTTAAAACCGTTATATCGGCCATTTGGATACTAAAATTTTAAAAAAATTAACAAATTTAGAATCTTTGGAATCTTTTTTATCAATTTGTTTTAAAATTAGACCTCTGCAGTTAGAGGTTCCTGAGTGAGGGGCTCCAACAAAAAAGTTTGCAAAAAACAATTTTTTTTTAAACAACCGGCACTCTCACGGTCGCATTTGTAAAGCCAGATCAAAACACCTTTTCTAAAAATGTGTGTTTTATTAATATCTTGGACAAGCTCGTAAATCAGAAAAATCTAACACATGGTTAAGGCACTAGAGGCTTTATACTAAAAAAAAATTGGTTTTTAAATCCGTTATAACGGCTCAAAATGTATGTTGGTACGAAATATTTAGTATATTTGCTGTAGAAAACATAGATACATAACTTAGACACATAAGATACATAACTTAGACACATAATTAATATATAATTAATATATAGAAAATACATCATGCAATTTGAACGAGGAATTTAGCTCTGCGAATGAAACCATTAGAAAATAATTGTAGGCCTAAGAAGGGGATAATGTTAGATTAAATTTCTTGAGGAAAACAATTGTAGATCTTGTCTAGGGTAATGCGTGTCATCAAAAGAGGCAACTAATAACAACCATTTGATCCACAATTAAGACCAAGAAAGTAAAAGATTACAACAAAAACTATTTTAATGTTTCAAAACTCGCCGATTAAACAGTTTGATGCACTACGATGCACCCGCTGAAATCTTATACGAAATTTGATTCTATGTAACAAATTCAAACTTTTGTAATTATTTAACGTAATAAATTATAAAGTTTACACAAAGCTCATTTGACTATCTAGTTTTGAGAAATTTATTACATTGTTCAAAACCAATTTATAACTATATTAGCAATTTTTTAAAGTCGACTAATATATACCATATTCAGATTCCAAAACAGAGATCCAGGAAACTAAGAATTATAATGACAATTCAACTCATTAAATAAAATTTCAATAAGGTCCAATCAAAACGCTTCATTTACTATTTTTTAGCAAATCAAAACGATTTGTTTCGATTATTTTTTTCTGGTAGGAAGGAACAGCGAATATTTTCGAATATTTTCCGCCTACTTAATATATTAATTTAAAACAAAAATGCACATACAAAATTATGTGAAAATGCAATTTGCAAATAGTAAAAAAGTCTGTTTTCATTCATAAATGATTGCATGTTTATGTTTATTTGTCAAAAATAAATTACAAATTTATAACATTTATGCGCCTACTAAGATGAAATAATATTTAATTTTGTTTGACAACAAAGGTTGTATGTTGTATGAAATAATGTTACTATTTCTGTTCGTTAAATTGTCTGCTAAGTACAACTCGTCATCAAATTATTAGTCGATTATTTTTCAACATTACCACTCATGCTATTTGAGGTCAAAAATTTCACTCGTGCGCTACGCGCACTCGGGACCTCAAATGACATTCGTAATAATGATTATGAAAAATAATCGACTATTATTTGACGACTCGTGATATTATATATGAATATCCAATTTGACCATCATTAATAAAATTTAAATTTTAACACCTAATTCAAGTCTACCTAGCACTATAGGGAGCATTAATCTATTTTTGACCATTGTTCCCTGATAAAAGTAATTTTTCTATAGCGAGTTAAAATAATATCAGCCAAAAATCAGTATTCTATAAGTAAACTAGTCAAGCAAATGGATGCGCGCACCAAAATATTGATGACGTAAAAAGTTTATAACTTTTTCAGAACACAAAAATTATCAAAAACCAAGTTATGATAAAAATAAAAAATATAAAGCGGGCTTAAAAGGCAATATATAATTGTATGGTCTTGATTCTTACAGAATCGTTTAATTTGTCAACGTATAACAACATTAACATCACAATTGATACAGCAACTTGTTTTTCTTATTCGTTGAAAAAATTGTTGATTGAAAAATTTTGTTAATTTTTTATCTAAATCTCTTTAGCAACCAAAATTTTCTAAAAATAAAATTTCACAAAGCATATGTACATATGCATATAATTTTTTTTGGAAATATGTAGACATAATGTATTGTTTTCTTTGGAATTTTGAGTACATCTTCCTTGTAACCTTTACGTTTTAGGGCGAAAAATAGTAATTTTACGCATTGTCATTTCAATTGGAAATAAAACTTGCTTTACACCCGATTTTTGAATCGTAAAATTGCAAGTTATATTGCAAGTTATATTATAAATTAATGTTTTAGCTTGATGCTGAGTCAATGTAACGAAAAGTTAAAGCAAAGGCGAAAATTTAAAAAAACAAATAATACCAAAGATATTAAAATTTTAATATTCCAAAAATCAACTCCAGTCGCTTACAATATCGCACAACATTGACCTTAATAACAAACGAAAGTTTCAAGCAAACCATGTACCTTGCCTCATATTATGTTTATTTGGTTAATGTAAAATTAATTTATGTATAATTTCAAGCAAATAATATATTAATGATTATTCATTTTTTTTTAATTTTTTAAATATAGTTAAAAGTGTTCACAGCGTAAGAAAAAACTTATCTTCTTTTAGCAGCAAAAATATTTTAACATAACATTTAACCTTCTTTAATCAACAAGATTGAAAGTCATCTTTAAGATGATTGGTTCTTCGAAGTTTCATCATGTTTGCATAGACGTATGTCTGTCGAATTTGAAGGATTAATTAACATAATATATCCTATTTTGTTATTTCAATAATGTTCAGACAGCGCGAAAAGATCAGATTTCTTTTTATATTCTAGACTGTTTTTGAATGTATGTACGTTTTTTTAAATACGAAAGAAAATGTTTATTTATATTGAACTGGTTTAGAATTTTTAATTCACTAGATTTGAATTATTAAGGATTTTTTTAAGCACTTAAACTCAATTCAAATGCAACTTTAACAAAAAACTGGCAGAGCCTCAACTTGTATTGTCTCAGCTGGCGGTCTAATGCATAATGATTTCTAAGCTGAATTCGAATCATTTCACAAAGATTATAATATATCACTTGTGTATATAGTGAGTTGGTGCAACTCCATGTTACTTTTGGTTTTAATATTTTTGGCTTTGTATAACGTTCAGTGCTAGTGGTGTTGGCTACTGTGCTAGTAGCTCTAATATTATTAAATTGAGATATTTGGTTAAACGTTCCCTTATTTTATTGTATGTAATTGTTTGTGATGAAATCGGTTATCAAAGTTTTCCTGTACACTCAAAGAAAATATTTATTAAATTAAAAAAATTCCTTAATTCAACATACATTTTTTGTGCCAACCGAATTTTTCCATTTACAGCAACCGCAAATTCGGTTGTCTGATCTTCAAAAACTAAATTTGAAGCCACAACAACCGAATTGAAAAGACAACAATCGATTGTGCTGTTATCGTGACCGAATAATCACTGAGCCAACCGAATGATAAAATTTTGTCTTTCAGTGCAGCTTCTAAGTATTGTTAAAACTATTTAACAAACATATCTGTTGAAAATTGGCAATTAACAAACATGTTTGTTAACACAATCAAATTCAAACAACATTTCATTTGAGTAAATGCAACAAACGATTATTTGTTGTATTTAACATACAATTTTTTTTTTTGTGTAGCAACCACAGATACGTTATTATTATTATTATTATTAACAAAAGTTTTTTTACTTACAAAATGCCTCTCGGGCGGGTAAGGTTTGTTTTAGAATGTCATTCGTCTCATCTCATTATAAGATATTAGAACGTCGGGTTAATAATCTATCACATAGTATCATCTAGTAAGATCTTGAGTTGTTAAAATTCATTTTAAATGACTCATGCGGAACGGTACGACTTCCAATGTGCTGCAACGGATTTCACAGTTACTGAACTCACTAATTGGTCCTCATTATTTTTGCCGTTACCGGCGCCTTTATTTTCATGTTGAATTTCTGCGTAAGGTGTCCTTTTATAACTCAAAATTATTACAATATAGGGAAATTATTTAAATTTACAAAAAAAATATTTTAAAATAAATCAAATCGAAATATCACACAGAACGTGATCGATGGAAGGAGTGACTGAAATTAAATCAAAATTTGTAAAAAATTGTACAAAATATATATAATAAATTGAATATAGAACATAGTTAATAAACATAAACATTAGTGACTTAAATGTGACTTAAGTGACGCAAATTAAATTAAAAAGACTTCAAATTGTTCGGTGTTTTTGAATACAACAACGACCTGTTTTACCACAAAATGAACGATGAAGTCAAGCGTGCTATTTTTAATATTTTGTAATGGTAGACGTCATTTTTGATTTTTTAGATAACAAAAAAAAATTAAATCAAACTGTAAGAAAATAAAATGTAATAAGATAAAATAAATAAAATAATTTACTTGTTTTATCGTGTGTGTAGCTCCATACATATTACCAAACAATTTTTTTTTGGATCAGGGTCACCATTGTAGTTGGTTGGTGCTACTCCTGTTACTTTTACTGCTGATACCAACCAACTTATATTCCTTGTTTTCTTGTTTTTTATGAAATAATGATTTATCCACAAAATTCGTTATATAATTTGTATTTTCTATTAAATTTGATTTAAAGTAGCTTTATAATTTACAAATGTTCAACCTACTAAACTAAAACGCTGATAAAAATTTATTATATTTAAAATATGTCTGACTCACCTCAAGCACCAAAACTTTCTTTTTATCATTTCCTTCTTTAGAATGCAGTTTAACCAAAAAATTAATATTCAATCATGTTTTATCATTAAATAAAATTATCATTTTAAATTTTTAAGAAAATTATCTAAAATAATTCTCTGTTATGTAAAACGATTACAAATGATTAAAGAGAGACGATCTTGTATATATTTCTGATAAAAATATAATATTCTTTCATTTTTCTTACATAATAAAATGACAAAATTTAATTAAGAAAAAGTTTCCGTGAATGTGTATGAAAATATGTTTTTTATCAGTAAGTGGTGGATAAACATTATACATAAAATTTTACATGTTTCATGCATGTAACCGAAAATAAGTTCGTAATAATTGTAAGTGTCGATTCTTTATTCAAGAAAAAATAATCATTACAGTATCGGTTATTAGATGTACTGCTGGAGCCTTAATGTATATATATTTCTTACATATCATAACGCACTAAGCTGGCTTTTCTATAAATTTAAATTTTTTTTTTTAAATTTTTTTATTTTGGTATACAAATATTTGTCATTTTGTTTTTTTGGTATCACTGATCACTTAACTTGTTTAGTCCATTCATTAATTTATAATTTTATTTGTTTTTTTATTATTATCTCTAGACAAAAAAAACAATAATGTCATCACAAAACAAACAATTTTTTTTCGACTTATTACTTGTCCCAAGATATTTTTTGTTTTAATTTTAAAATTATTCTGCCCTATCGATCTTTTCAGGCTTTCATTTATATTCTCTCAGCTGTTTTTTAATTTCCCCGTTTTTGTAAATAACATCGTTCTTTAAAAATCTCGTTTAATAATCAGAAATGGATTTAATTTTTGTTTTATTTATCTAATTACAATTATGTATTGCTAATATCTAGGGAATCTATTTTTTTTTTCTTTGTTTTTGAACTGATAGCATTTTTGATAATATTTATAAATTTAACGATTCAATCGTTACAATGTGTTACTATAAAATACTTTTGAACTTATTTAACAAAACGTTAACATTTGCACGAAAATTAAAATCAAAATAAATAAAATCGTTTTTAATTTTAATTATGGAATAACAATTAATTAAAAATAAAATCATAATTACAACTTTGTTTAATGTTTTTACAAATTTCATAAATTTTTATAACTACATTTGTGACATGCAAATTTCAAAATCCTATAAACTTGCATGTGAATACACAAAAAATGTTAAAAAGAAGCACAAGTCAAAAACAAAAATAACCATTGGCTAACTTCTTTTTTTTTAAATCCTTTCCACAATAGCAATAATAAATGTCTAAAAAGGACTAATAAAATTATGATTTAAGATTTTTTTATTTAATTTGTTTCTAAGCAATTAGGTTTTACGACTGTGTTGTTTACAAAAGTCAAAACCATTTGCATTTTTTATTGTACAGGGGATGTCAAGTAGGTAATTAATTTGTGACTACTGTTAAATTAAAACTTACGTAACATAAACCTCCATGTTTCTTGTTTTATTGTGTTTAGAAAATAAAAAACAATTTTTTGATACAAAAATATAAAATTCTATAAAGTTGCCTCACGATCATCAAAAACGACATTTGTAGCGAATTGCAAAATCTAAAATAACATTTGGCAAACGATAATAAAATTTTGTTGCGATGCGATTTAATTTATTGTAACCTTATGCAGCCCATCCACTTTGAAACATGTTTCAAAACTTGGTTTACAAACTTGTTTGCATATTTACCATACATCATGAAACGTGTTTGTGAACTTGGTTGATAAACTTACAATTATAGATGTCAATTTCTATTGTTATTTAATAAACTTTTCCATACACAGTGAAACATGTTTACAAACCATTAGCTCCGCCTACTTAAAATCAAAGCGTTTTGATTTTACTAAAACCAATTCGAAAACCGTCAAATTGGTTTGCAAACTTCACCATTCACTATAAAACATTCTATAAACACAAAACAAGTTTTGAAATATGTTTCAAAGTGGATGGGCTCCTTTATATTTAACCATGGAATAACTGGTTCAACTTGTTCTTTGTTGTTTTTAAGTGGATGACACGACGGTTCTAATTACGAATGCATTTTATTTTGAATAATAATTTTAAATGTTAAAGTTATGCAACGAACACACTCAAAAAAATTATCTATTTGATGGTTTTAAGCTTAATCAAACCAGATAATATTAAATCACCTTCCAAAAAAATTTAAATAAATAGAGAATGATAAGAAGGAAGCTGATAAGGGTCATGTTTTGCTGGAATATATTTTCAGAAATATGTTTTTCATGGCCTTTTATAAAATTTTCCTTGTTAATTTCAACTACTCAGGGAAAAAACAAGACATTAGTCTACTTCAAGACTTTATTGATTTTTGTTATTCATACGACATCAATGGATCTAATTGTCCCTGAGCCCACGCCGAATTCATATAATGATTACCACATATTTTATACTTCGTGAGACGCCTGTCCTTGACGAGCCCGAAAACGTCTGCCATTTTCTCGATTCGGCCGCTTTTTCGTTCGGCAGGCTCCGAAAAATGCCGATTTCCCGCGATCCCGCGAAATTTTCTACCACAATTTTTTTTTAACTATGGGTAGTGAAAATTTGTTTTAGAACACGAGGGTAAGCTTGTCCGTCAAAAATGTGTCTGCTTTTGTCGAGTCCGACAACTGACATTTTGATATGTTTGGGTTGTCGGACTAGACAATAGCAGACCATTTTTTGTCGGACAAGGTTACCCTCGTGTTCTAAATCAAATTTCCAGCCTCCATAATTAAAAAAAAAACAAAAATTTACAAGATCCCTGGCAATCGGCATTTTTCTGAGCTTGCCGAACGAAAAATCGGTCAAATCGAGGAAAATGGTAGAACAAAAGTTTTCAGACTCATCAAGGACAGGCACCTCACGAAGGAAAAAGTATATGCTAATCATCAAATGAAACCGGCGCTGCACCAGGGACTATATCAAAGCATACAAGATTATTCAAGATATACAGAAAAAACATCTCACCTCAGTGAGAGTTAAGACTTTTATTTAATGAAAAATATTATATACAAAATGAAAATTCTATAAAAGAAATGCAAGCTAATTTATTAGTTAGTATTTTATACTGCAGATCTTAGTTTGTAGATAAAGAACATGTTATTTGAGCAGCATGTTCATTAAAGTTATAATCTGTTAGTCCGAGGTTTCGTGATGGTTCTGCACTTCTCTCGATTCAGTCGATCGTATAAATATCGCATTCCACATTTGTATTCGAATATAAATAAATAAATAAATATTATTTTGTACTTTTAATAGAAACTTTTGTTTTAATACCTAGTTAGTTGAACTTGTTTCTAATTTTAATCTCTAATCCGAGTGACAAAGTAAGTATTTCAAATCATGTAGAACTCTTAATTATTTGGAAATAATTTGTTTTACACTCGTTTCTACTTGAAACACGATATGACTTCTTTTTCTACTTAACAGATAGTTTTGACTATTAAACTTTAAACTGCACCTTTTTCACGAACTAAAATTTACATTTCTGATGTTTTTTGCCGCTGATATCACGATTTTTTGTAGCAAATAATAAATTATATAAGCTTGGATTATAATGAAATAAATAATAAAATTAATAAAAGGTAATTATTTTATTTTAATATAAGTAATTTAAATTTTTGTCATCGATTTATTTGTATACCAACTTTAACGATTGATTGGATAATTTCCAATTTTTCTGCGTTTATAAAAACAACATACCCAATAATCCACAAGAATTTCTTTAATATTAAGATTAGTTTCAATGTGATTTTTCAGTTACAAATACTGAATTTATACTGTCTCACTTTTGTTTTATTTAACTAGAAACTAATTTTAATAATTAAATATAATAAAACTATTTTTGAATTAAAAATAATTTTCAGAGTATGTAATTTCATATTTCAAAATAAGATTCAAGGTTTAACCACTTGTTACGGTGAAAATATTTGTTTATTTATATCTGCAAATCGACTGAAACTATGCAATTTGCTGTCCTACTTTAAAAAGCTTTGACAGCCATAAAAGTTGATCATCAGAAAAAGTTTTTGCATACCCGGGAACATTATTAGTTACAAAAGCGGTAAATATCACACGCGGTATTGTTGTAGGGGTCTAGTGATTGGCACTTTACGGTACAGTTTTTAATTTCATTTAAATTAGATCGATAAATACATATGTTTAAGAAAAACGCTATATAATAATGTTTTTATGACAACTTCCTTTCTATTTGACCAAGACCAGAATCATCATAGTAAAATTTCGTTTAATGATGTTGAATATATCTTTAAATTCTGCACCTACAATTAATTAACTACACTAGCTCTATCTATATTAAGTTTTTTGTCTAATCTGTCAATCTGTCAAAACACATATAAATATCTGTCAAAACAGAAACAAATATAAATTGTTCTTTCCTTTTTCGTAATCATTATCGAGAGGTTGTATTGTAAAATAAATTAAATTTATATAATTTAAATAAATAATCGATTGTTTCAAATAATATTTAATATTATTTAATTAAATCTAACAAATGATATTTTTGAAAAATATAAAAACGAACACACAACCATAATTTCTATAATTTTAAATTTCTAGAAAAAGTGATTGCATACTCTGAATTATTGTTTGGGACAAAGGCCCTAAATAATACACCCCAATATTTTGTTGTAGGGTCTAACCATTGCTACATTACGGTATAGTTTTTTAAACGAATTTAATTTAAATTGAATCTCTAAAATTTTTGGAAATATTTAGTCATTCGCAGTAAAACAAATTATAATAATGTTTTTATGACAACCTGCACACCTAAATAATAACACATTTCTTTTTAAAAAAATTGTCTTAGTTAAAATCTTTTACGCAGAATCAGAGTAAAATTATAAAAAAAATATTGCAATCCAGGAAAAAAATTATTTGGGACAAATTCACTAGATAATATACCGCGCTCTTTTGTTGAAACAGGCTTATGATTGGCACATTACGGAATACCGTATAGCTTTTTCCACGAAGCTAACTTAAAGTGGATCTCGAAAATTTTCCCAAATATTCTTCATTCGCAGTAAAACAACAAATTATAATAATGTTTTTATGACAACACACCTAAACCTAAACATACACCTTTTCAAAAAATTTAACCTAAGAACTTTTTACGCAGAATCAGAGCTAAATTTACATTTGATGATATTTTTATAGGCAGATACATATTAGCTAGTATCAGAATCGCCCTATAAATTCCCAAAAATATATAAAAAGACGTATTTCTATTCTGTCATACCAAACACATTAAAACAACATATTAAAATGTTTTTTATGTCAACCTACAAACCAAATAAATTCTTTTTTAAAAAATTTCTCTTAGCAAAATCAGACTAAAATTAAATGATTCTTTTGTCATTTATTATTTATTAGCTAGTATCAGAATCACCCTATAAATGTCCAAAAATACACGAAAACACATATTGCACCCTATAAATGCCCAAACATACTGGAAAACACGATGAATTTCTATTCTGTCATACACATTAAAAGAACAAATTATAATAATGTTTTTATGTCACACTTATACAAACCAAGTACATTCCCTTTTAAAATTGGTCTTAGGTAATTTGTTTGGGTTTTTATGCAAAATCAGAGTAAAATTAAATGATAATAATGTTTTACTTTTTATGACAATTCCTTTCTAATGTCTTTCTTCACTTTTTGACATTTGTTGATTTAAAAAGCATTCAATAGATGGATCCAAAAACAGTATGAAACTTATTTGTCTTAAAAATTATTTTAACATTAGCTTCTCAAAACTCAAAACTTTTTTCAAAATGCTATATTTTAACGAATTGTGTTTACAGTCATGTGTATTAAATTCATATCATATTAATATTTAAAAGTGAGTTTATGTTAAACGAGTCGCCATAAGCTTATATGGACAACATTAGATGAAAACATTTTTTTGAGGTTATGTCTACTAGGCTCAGCGTAAATAAGCAAACGTGGTAATCGCTATTTTTTTTCACGAACAGCGATAAAAGAAATAGAGGGAAAAAATATTTGTTTAATAAATTTAAGACTTCAACATATGAAACTTAGAACGTAGAAATAAATTCACTCCTGCAATTTTCCTATTTAAATATCAAACCAAAATCAAGGAATTGTGCCCGATGATTGCATTTGGTGTCCAATCTGTTCGGTGAAATGATTTAAAACGAACCAAAAATAAAAATTAAACCAACCATCTTTCTTAGTGGGTACACATAGTCGATGGAAACATAAAAAACTGATCGTTTCCTTTTATCGTGGCAATCGATCTTTTTGTTTTCATCGACTATAAATACATGAATCCGACTATTACATGGGTTCTTATTGGATTCTGAGATTGTTGTTGACAGTGCAGTGGGTATCATCATTTCTCGAGAAATGATATATATTAAAACGTGTAGTAGAATTACAATAGAATTACAATATGTGTCATAACAACACATAAAAACATTTTAAGACAAATGTCTCAAAACAAGATGTTTTCTACAATTCCGTAACTTTTGTTAAAATAATCGAGGTATTTGGACAACAACGAGCTATTTGGACCACAAATGGGTTTGCGGTCCAAACAGCCAATGGGCTATAAAACTCTTCTTTGCCAGTTGTGCTGCGCACACGATGGAAGGATGTTTCTGGATTTCTCTAAAGAACGAATCATTTAAGTTCCATTTACTGTAAATTATCATTTCAGCCGAATATCGTCGGTGCTGAGGTGAATCAGGTTGACCAATTAGCTCGGTATTATCAATCAACCGAATAGTCTTTCTCTGTACAACGTCTCCACAAACAGGACGAAGTCCATTAAACCGAGCTTTTGCATTGCAGGTTCAGCCAGAATAAATAAGTGTTTGTTCATTTCGTGTTATTCTCGAAAAATCAACTCTAAGAAGTATAACTGAGTCGACTTCGTGTATTTCATCAACCTCATGTAACTCATTATTTATCTTAATAGGGAAATCTTTATTTCGGTCATTACCCTAGTGTCATTAACCCAAACTTATTTGCCTACATAATAAAAAAATAATTTTTAATTTCATCGATTTTTAATTTCAATTATAACAAATGCATATCAAAAACATATCAATATGCAAACAACAACAAAAATATCATTTATTGATAACAACTTTCATTATTTGCATAACAATAAAAAGATCCAAATACACAATAATAAAAAATCGGAACGCGCATGGATTTTTTAATTAAATAATAAAATTAAATTTTTCATTATTAATTTATTATTTTGAAAAGCGGAAAAGTACATTTATTTATGATAATTATTATTTGAATATAAAGAGTAAATAAAGTATTGGTCCGTTAGTCTGAAGACAAATTAGATTTTGATTTGTTATCGTGTTATAAATTATTATTCACAACATAATAGTATATTATATAACGAGTGGAGAATGATACTACTATGTACATTTACTACAACTAAATTAGAAATAAAGTTAATTTTTTATTATTCATTTTCTATTTGCGTTGTTTTTTAAGTATCCTAATAATTTACATAGTCATAAACTAAGCGAAGCTAATTGTAATTGTTACGTGTTTATTTTTGACGTTACAATTAATGGAATTATAAATGATTTTCATTTGTTTATTATTTTTTCATAAATTGAAGTATTTATTAAATGTTAATTTTAAATATTTACTACATTTAAAAATATAACTACATTTTCCTCTCTCTTTCGTTTATTACCGAATCCTGTACCATTTTCAGCACTTTAACAGAATCATTTTTATGACCTTTCTTCTCTAACGCTAACAGTTAACACGACCGCGATAGAGAAATTGATCGTAGAAGCTAGAATTGCCTTGAGTGTTTTTAGGCATAAAAATCCAAAGTGGTCCTTTTTTTAGATATTCTAGAACAAAAATTTAATTTTCTTCATAAATGATGAATGAAATTTTTTACCGGCACAAACAACTAATTTTACTAACATAAGATTTAATAAAATTAAAACTCAATTAAATTTTTCAAAAACTGATGAGCGGATTAAGTCACAACTTTCAACACTAAGCATCATTAAAATGTTTTGATTATTACTTGTCTAAAGAACACAAACAAAGCCTGTTCAGTTATCAAACAAAAAGTTTTAGAGAATCGTCTTCATTAAGAAAAACGTTAAAGTTATAATTTACCAGCATAAAATACTACAACAAATTTAAATATCATAATTTCTTTTTATTATTCAAAATTATACAATTAAAACTTTCACTGATCCAAAATCAGGTCTTCCTAATCAAATTCATTGACAACACTAGACACATACATTTGTTGTTATGAAATATTTTAAAGCAGTTTTATTATATATATTTTTGAAACAATTGTACACTTAACAATAGATAGTTATAAATTCAATTACATATATAATAATAAATTAATTAGGCTTTAAGCCACTAAACAATTTATAATCTTGATCAACGCCTTGCTTAGCTAACATTAACTTACAACTAACAAGCCCATTAATCTTATCTTCATAGTTAATTAGTGAAAAAAATTCACATTTCATAATGAAAAAATCTTCAGGAATTCGATAAAGAAACACTTGACTCTTTTGTCCTAAAATATAAATAAATAACAATAATTATAAACGACAAGTATTGTCTTGATCCGGTAATGTTGCTATTACTGTCGTTATTATGATTTTAATGCGTTATTACCAGACATTCAAAAATAAACAAACAATAAAGGTCACAGTAACAATGAGTAACTTAACTGAAAGACGAAATGGAAGAAAACAAAACTGTTAATAAGAAAAATATATTACGGTTATTATATTATATTATTTAATTCGGTTTCTTTTGAGTGTTTTTTAATTTTTTCACAAGTAGCATTTTTATTCGAAACAAATCTTATGTCATTATTAAATTTGAAATTGATTCTAGATTTTGAGTTTTCTTTATTAACTGTAAAATGATTTACTTATTTTTAATGATTATACATTTGTTTATGATATGAAACAAAATGGACTATTGAATAACTTTTGGCATTACAATATAATAAAAATTTATTTACATACGTGTATCTTTTTCTAATTAAAATGCAAAAGAAAAAACGAAAATTGAAAGAAATTGCAGGACAACATGAGAATACCTAAACTTATTTTGTTTGACTAATTATGCTACAGTAATGAGTATGATATGTGATAATCGAGTTGGGAACGAACTTAACAATCATTCATCACTTTATAATTAATTATTACATTTCTATAAAATTAAATAAGCAAATGTATAGGTAACAAATAAGTAACAAAAGCTCTCACATTCGCTTCGGTGCTCCAAATAAATGTTGTAATAAAAGCGCTAGTTTTTGCTGTCGGTGGTGCTGTCGGGAGTTTTTGGATTTAAATAATTTAGGTCTGAAAATCCTAAAAGTAATGATGCAACAAAAATTTTCAAAATCTTCCCTCACCATTCTTGGTTATAACGAGAATAAACTAAAAAAAGAAAAAAAACTATTTTGGTCTACCTGTCAACCCGCTGTCATGGCCGGGGCCGATTTCCCAAAAGCATTTTCAAACAATTGAGAAAGTCAACTCCACTGATGACCGCAATAGTAGAGAGAGCATCTAGAGCCAATATATCCAGTATGTATCAATCAACTTCGTTTGTGAGTCTTAGTAGATTTCCTGATTTTCTAAGGCTTAGTACGTTTCAGTTTCTCATTTTCAAATCGTAGTCCGGGTACAGTTTTAGAGGTCGTTTTTGCAATGAGTCCGAGATAAGCCGAGGCGTAACAAACAATTTTTTTACGGAAATGAGAGGCTAGCCATACGCCCAACCTAAATTTTCGTGAATGGGTCCGTCCTGATGTTTAGGTTCTCAGAACAATCGTTTTACACGTTTATATTTCATCCAAGACAGACTCACCCTCCAAACCGCCTCTAACATGGAGAACAGACACTTGACTTGTATTGGTTTTAAAACACCAATGACTCTCCGTGGTACAGAATCATTTAGTATAAGCAGTTTTTGCTCCGCCCCTTTCAACTACACCAATTTAATTCTGTCTGCGTTATACCCAGGTAGAAAGTCATGGACGTAGAATGTTGAGTTTCGAAACTCATTGAAAAAAAACTGCTAAGGCAATAATCTGTAAAGTCATCCTGTAACGACGGACTATTTTCAATTTTTACTTTAAAATAATAGTATTTAAATTTATTAATTTATTCTTTTTAATTGTGGTAAACGTAGCTACATTTTTTTTGTACTACTGTTGACGGTTTAGTTACGTCACTCAATTTCAATGTCATAATACATGTTTTAAATAAATGATTGTTTAATTTGAAAAAAAAGTAGAACTGATGTTTGTATTAGTGAAAATTGATTAGAAAGGGAAACAGGAGGTCTAATGATATATGTATATAAACTATCAATTATGTAAATTCAAATAAAATTTAACTCAGTCATGACTGAATTGTCATACAGCTTACTTTTGAGTACTTTTATTGTTAATTATTTAAAAAATTTTGTTTTAAAACCAAAAAGAAAATAAATTTGCTTTTCATTTCAATTATTGTGTTAATATTGTAAAGTTTTTTTATAGTTGTGAATTTAATAAAAAGTCAAAACCTCAATTGCGTCTATTAAGACATGTAAACGAAATATGTTTTGCATTCAAGAAATAAAAGTTATTTATCAAGCTAGTGTTATGTTCTCAGTTTTGGAAATGAATTTTTGTAACACATGCGTACAAAATATTCAATTTTGTACTAGAATAGAATACAAGAAAAAACTACTTTTCGCCACATATGACTAAAAAATATTTAGTGCACGGGCTAGCACGCTGCCTGCATGTGAGATTTGTAGTTAAATTTCATATATCTTTCTATATATAATATTTTTATAGCACTCAAATATCAAAATAATAATTTAAATAACTTACCATATAGTAAAAACAACTTAAACACATTACATCATTGGAATTTGTTGAAAAACAATTGAAAAACAATTTATTTAGGTCTTTAAAGTTTATTATTTTGACAGCTTAGTTGGATTCCTATGTGTTGTTTTAGTTGGATTCTTGTGTTTATATTTTCGAACTCGAATAATTCACAAATATTACAACAAAGATGGCGCACTTTAATTATTTAAAAAGCTTTAATTTGTTTATAACTTTGTTAAATAAAATGATTATATGAACAATTAAATAAATATTTATAAATTTTACGCACTTGTTACAAAAAATAGTGTGCATTACTAGTGCGAATGCGTTTTCCAAACGCGAGTTATTTGCGAGTTATTTGTAAACTAACTCTTGTTTGGAAAACGCATTCGCACTAGTAATACAATCTACTAAATTGTCTAATTCTAGTTGTAAAATTGATCATCAAGTCCGTTTAGGAAATTTTCGTGCAGTGATTTGTGATACAACTCATTAAATTTTTCATTTACAAACAAATCGGAAGCATATTTATAATTTTTTATCATAATGATAAAATGTTATGCGCACATCCAAAATCAAACAGCAACAACACCATTTTTTAAAACCATAATTTCTTAAAACAATAACCATTTTTCAATTTTATAATTTTATTATGAAAGTTCATAACACAAATATCATTGGATTTATAAAACTTTATGATGTTCTAAAATGATAATTTTATCGTTATAAATCGCTTTCAGATTGATAATTCATTATGAATTATATAGAATTTGAATTGGGCGTAGTAAAATAATGTTTTTGGAACAACACTATTATAATTTATTATAAATATGATGAATTATTATTGGAATGATAAATATGAAATATTTTTTTTGTATTTCTGAAGAAATATACTTAAATTGATAATATTTTTAAATATGCATAATTTTTTAGTTATAAAAAATGTATAATCTTTTTTTATCAATATTACCTACGACTTTTTTTTGGGTGTACTCATTGCAAAAATTGCTAGGGCAATAATCTGTAGAGTCATCCATTGACGTTTTGTAAAAGTTAACGGCAGTATGTTAAATTATATCACAAGTTCTCACCATGATAATAATAAATATTTATGATATTTAAAGATTTCAAACTAAATTTTGTAATAGCATCCGATGTAAAAGAACTATCTTTTTTTTTTTTATTTCTTTATTTGTAATGATGCGATTTATTTATACAATTATAATTATCCAATTATTCAAGTAATTTATGATTGTTATTAATCTAATAATATTTTAAACAGTTTAAGGACATAAACACTTATAACTAAAACAACTGACAATAAATATTAAATTAACAGATATATATATATATTTTTTTTTTCAATGCTGATCAAGCATAACTGGCTCATACGCAGCATCATTTATGTATTATATAAATGCTAGGTTTGCGTTCCTGTTACCTTTGGACATAAATAAATAATATTAAATAAATAAATAATACAATTTTGCTAAACGAAAACTATGAAAATTCTTATGAATTAGTTAATATTTAATAAATTTCATATATAATTAGGGTATTACATTAACAAGTTTTAACTTCACTAAGTTTATCACTACGTATACAACGAGGCAGTGATCTCACCATAAATATTGTTGTTCGAGCTAACCAATTTTAAGATATTCCTTAACATATTTCTTAAATTGCGAAAGGTTTTTGGCATATTTTAGAGCATGGGGCAGATTATTAAATTTATTAAGTCCACGGTACAGTACATTGCTATTCGATGCAGTTCTTTTGAAAAACTCAATTTGAAAATGAGACTGTCGTCTCGTGCTATACTTGTACTGATCTTGTGTCCTAACCAATTCAAAACTATGATTCACTAAGCCATTTACAATTTTGTACATACATATGAGTAGCATAGTAGTATTAGTAGTATTAACATTCATAGTAGTATTAACTTTCCGAAATAACATATAGTGAAAAAAATTGTTTGTATAGTTTTTCTGTAGAATATTTGATTGGCACATCAATTATATACTTCAGAACTCGCTTATGCAGAACAACCAATTCTTCAAATTTATACTTCGCGCATCCACTCCATATCACGTTTAAGTAAGTCAAACGTGACTGAATATACGCATTATAAATTAGTAGAAGACTAGTTCTAGACAGAACTTCCTTTGAGCGTTTGATAGTGAAAATATAGGGAATTATGGAATTTTTTGTTTTATCAATATGATTAAACCGAGACAATTTACTGTCGATTGTTAAACCAAGGTAGGTTAACTTAGTAACTCTTTCAATAAAAAAAGAATTATAAGTTAATTGGTTTATCCTCAAAGTTTCTACATTTTGATTTTTTGGTTCAAATATCATAAATTTAGTTTTTTCGTGATTTAAAACTAAATGATTAGTATCAAACCAAGAACTAATAGTTAGTAGATCCTGTTGCATTTGAAGAACTAATTTTTCAGCCGTATCAGCTGCATACATTAATATTGCATCGTCCGCATATAACTGGATTGTCCCATTGAGTTTTAAGAACATTATATCGTTAGTAAAATATTTAAATAAACATGGTCCTAAAATGGATCCTTGTGGAACTCCTTTCGATATCACCCCTTTCAAGCTAGAGTTTCCATTTATTACAACAATTTGATGTCTGTTGGTTAAATAACTCGAGAAAAGCTTAATTTGGTTGTTGTTTAGATCAAGTTTTCCTAGCTTATAACCCATAATGTCAGGATCAACAGAATCAAATGCACGCCTAATATCTAAACAAATACATGAGCATCTGTTTTTTTTGTCTATGTTCTTTGACAAGAAGTTTGTAAGGGATATACAAGCAGCCGATGTATCTGATGCTTTGGTAAAACCGTATTGAGCCGAAGAAATAACTTGGTTGTTAATTAAAAATTGTTCAAATCTGTCAGCAATAGCTCTCTCGAAAATCTTAGAAATGCCTGATAATACAGATATTGGTCTGTAATTACTGACATCAAGAGCATTTCCAATTTTATAGACTGGGGTAACCTTGGCCACCTTCAAGGAACTTGGAAAAATCCCTTCAACTAGGCACTTATTTATCATAATAACTAGCTGTGCGTCTATATAGTTAACAACTTTTTTTAAAAATTTCGAAGAAATGTGGTCTCCCGAACCTCAGTTTCAGTCACTGGAGTTAGTATAAATGGCTTAGTAATAGTGTAATTAAAATAGTTAAAAGACTCTTTAGTTGACTTTGGGAGATGGCTTGATAATTAATTTGTTATATTAATAAAGTAATTGTTGAGTGCATTTGCTACTTCCTTTGGATCTTGGATGGTTATATTATTATTTAACTTTAAATATGTTTGCTAAGTATAACAGTCTAAGGTTATGATTTATAAATAAAAGTTTGATAAAAAATTGAATATCAAATATTCGTCAAAAAAAAGTGCATTATGATGCAAGGACGTGAAGCTAAAAATTTTAGATGTATTTGAAGTTTGGAACACCCACATTGTTGAGCACCCACATTAAGTCCAAAATAGCTAACGTCCGTGCGTCATATACAATTTTTGTTCGCCGCAAGCAAAATATTTAAAAAAAATTGTTTATTTTAAATCAAAGTTCTAAGTTTTTTAAATAAAAATACTATGTTGTAGATAACCTTTGACAAAATATTTGTTATTTTTTCAAAATAATTGTATAACTATGACAACAAATTGCAATCATTCCAATCGTTTTCATTGGAATATGAAATGTTGAATTTAAAGTCAGCTTTGAAAAAAATTTCTATTTTTTGTAAAATTTAAACATATAGGTCGATGATACATGTAAAACAAATATCTTTCAGACATAAAAAAGTTTGCATTTAATTGGTTGAGGGGCGGTAACATTTTTTAAATTTCAAAAAAATATTTTTGACTGAAAGACAGAAAAAATATCTGTAAGATATAAAAACATAACCTAAAAAGATATTTTTTGCTTGACAGTTAAAACTGATTAACTGAAAAATTGATTTTAAAAGTAAGTTTTACCAATAATCAATTACAATTAACTTACTTTGATTATTTAATTACAATTAAAATAATTTGTTTACTTATTCATATAGATTTAGGCATTTTCACATTTTTATTTTTTTGTTGCGATTATCGCCTAATCTAAATCTACATGGATAAGTAAACAAATTATTTTAATTGTAGCTAAATCATCAAATTAAGTTAACTTTAATTGATTATTGGTAAAACTTACTTTTAAAATCAATTTTTCAGTTAATCAGTTTTAACTGTCAAACAAAAAATATCTTTTTAGGTTATGTTTTTATATCTTACAGATATTTTTTCTGTTTTTCAGTCAAAAATATTTTTTTGAATTTAAAAAATGTTACCGCCCCTCAACCAATTAAATGCGAAATTTTTTATGTCTGAAATATATTTCATTTACATGTATCATCGCCCATACAAATGTTGTTTACTTTTTTGGACGTAACTATGACAAAAATAGTATATTTTCCTACAAGAGATGAAAACATTGTTTTTTTCGTGAGTAAACATTTGTTCACGAGACGCGCTAGCGTCGAGTGAGACATGTTTACGAACGAAAAACGTTTTCATCTCGCGTAGGAAATGCAATTTTTTCTATGATACTAACATATAATCGATATTTACTATAAATTATAAAGTTGTAAATCGACAACAAAACATTCAAAATTCATATTCTATTTTTTCATGGTAACATTGTTTAAAATACTTTGTAAAATTATATGAAAAACCATAGCAACTATATTTTGTTATTTTTTTACACTAATGAGTTCACTTTTCGCATAGAAAAAATATATGGTTAAAAAGTGACACTTTAAAGCCGCAAATCACAGTAATAAAGCAACACTTTAATATGTGGGCGTCTAAAATAGTACATTATGATGCAAAGACGTAAAGTTAAAGATTTTGGACGTATGTGGAGTTATTTTATTAAGTCCAAAATAGTTTACGTCCGTGCGTCATATACTATTTTTCATTCGCCGCAAACAAAATATTTTAAAAAAAATGTTTATTCTAAATCAAAATTATAAATTTTCATACATTTTGGAATAAAAAGATGTTGAAAAAGCAACTTTTGACTAAATATTTGTTATTTTTTTCAAAATAATTGTATAACTATGACAACAAACAATAACAAATATTTTAATTGGATAATGAAATTTTGAATTAAATGGGTACTTTGATAAAAATTTCGATTTTTATAGAATTTAAACATATACAAATGTTTTTTACTTTTTTGGACGTAACTATGGCAACAAAATATTTGGTTAAAAAGTGACACTTTAAGGCCGCAAATCACAGTATTAAAGTAACACTTTAATATATAGGAGAATAAAAATGTATTTTATATTTATCATTTCATTTTTTAAATTTTCAAAATATAAATCACAAAACTTTAAGGCAATCAAATAATTTTAATTCAAACACAAAATTAAGAGTGAAAAAATCTTTAACATTGCTTCTAAGAATTGACTTGATACTTCATCTAATATATGAATTTAATAATTAGGGAGAATTTTTTTATGTTCGATTCTTTTCAAATATACACTGATCACCCTCACGCCCAATAGTTATTTTGAATTTCCAGCACGAGATCTCACATTACCAACCCCGTTGAATTAAAAAGAAGGAAAAAAGTCCAAGCGGCACGTATATCCGCTAGAAATAGGTAGATTTCGAGATCAGACAGTTTTGTGTGCCAGTAGAATCTGATGTATCAGATTAGTTTAAACAAAACAAACTAATTTCAAACAGATATCGAACAAATTTTAAAAAGAAAATTAGCTACCTACAAGCAAAATTATATCTATCCAATTTTGCAACAAACAAATATCAAATCTACCACAGAACATGTGTGTGATAATTTATGACACAAACCTGCTCTATATCATATGTCGTGCAATTACTGCAAAATATCAAAATAGTTTATTTCTAAGAAAAAAAAATTAATTTCTTCTATTCAAATCTTTTATTTTTTGACTATTATAAGGTTGACATTGACTGTTATAAGGTTTTTGGAAATTGTAGTTGGGGATTGTTGCAAACTTTTTTGTTGAAGCCAACAAGTCAAAAACCTCTAACTGCAGAGGTTTATATTTATAAGAAACGGATTAAAATGTTTCCACAGATTCTAAATTTATGAAGATTTTAAAAATATTAGTATCCAAACGGCCGTTATAACGGATTAAAAAAAACACTTTTTTTTCTAGTATAAAGCCTATAGTTCCTTAACCATGGGTCAGATTTTTCTGATTTACGAACTTGTCCAAGATATTAATAAAACACACATTTTTCAGAGAGGTTTTTTGATCTGGCTCCACAAATGCAACCGTGAGAGCGCCGGTTGATTCAAACGCATTTTGTGTTTTACAAGCTTTTTTGTTGGAGCCGTTCACTCAGAAACCTCCAACTGCAGAGGTCTTTCTTTTTGAAAGAAACTGATTAAAAAGGTTTCAAAGATTCTAAATTTATGAAGTTTTTAAAAATATTAGAATCCAAACGGCCGTTATAACGGATCTAAAAAACAGAGTTTTTTTCTTGTATAAAGCCTCTAGTTTCTTAACCATGTGTTGAATTGGGCTGATTTACGAACTTGTCCAAGATATTAACAAAACGCACATTTTTAGAAAAGGTTTTTTGATCTGGCCTTATAAATGCGACCGTGAGAGTGCCGGTTGTTTCAAAAATAAATTTTTTTTTGCAAACTTTTTTGTTGGAGCCGCTCACTCAGGAACCTCTAACTGTAGAGGTCTAGTTTTAAAACAAATTGATAAAACAGATTCCGAAAATTCTAAATTTGTTAAATTTTTTGAAATATTAGTATCCAAACGGCCGTTATAACGGTTTTAAAAAATCAATTTTTTTCAGAAAAAAGCCTCTAGTTTCTTAACCACGTGTCGGATTTTGCTGATTCACGAACTTGTCCAAGATATTATTAAAACACACAAGTACAGAAAATTTTTTTGATCTATCTCAACAAATGCGACCGTGAGAGTACCGGTCGTTTTCGTTATATCTCATATCGTTTATATATATATATATATATATATATATATATATATATATATATATATATATATATATATATATATATATATATATATATATACATTTTTTTTTTTTTTGTTTTTTTTGTCTCCGCTTATCATATAAAGTCGTTTGGCACAAAAATTTTTCCGAAATTCCGAGATGAAGCCCATTGCAATAGGTAGATTTTTATATGAAATCTACCTAAAATCAAAACAACATTTCCTATCAATACACATACCAATTCGAAAATCTAAGGTATTTAACATTTAATAAATTCTGAACATACGCAAACTCATTTACATTGGATACTTTGATAAAAGTTTCATATTTTCTCGTGATATATGTGTAACCCAAGTTTTATTATTGGTGCTGGTCAGGATGTTTTTGTTTTGGAATTTCATTATTTCGATATAGAACAAAAACTGAAAAAAGGAAAATAAGTTGTTTTTATTTTCAATTTAGAGCAGGAATCGAAATTCGGTCGGTCGTTACAACTTTATTTAACGTTTCGTTTAAACATATGGAAGCGTTTCTTTATTAACATATTTTGGACAAGGCTGGGAGTAAAGCTATTGTCTATAATTTGATATATCACATTTCGGTATTTTTTGGGGACGGCCTGGACATTCGTTCACTTCCAGTACGAAGAGGAAATACTAGATTTATGATTTTTAGAAAATGTTTGAAAAAATCGAGGCAAGTTCTTTTTAAAAGGTTTTTAGAATAATAGAAGGAATTTTGTTCAGACGGGAGGCTTTGTTGATGTTAAATCGACCTTAAAAGTTTTTCGACATTTTTGGTTTGAAAAGAATATATATACTGCTGAAGACTTATAGATTTGTAGTATTTCTTAGAAGTTTATTATGAATTCAAATATTTAATAATGTATATACGTTTGTTTCTAAAAACCAATTTGGATGCCTTCAAAATCAAATATTTTTGTTGAAATTTCGATTATTGATACAAGAACAAACTTAATTACAGCAAAAAGTTTTGAACAAAAAAATTACCATCGTCCGTATAAAAATAATGCCGATCAAAAGGGCAAAATTGGAAAAAACTTCGGCGACCATTGGTGTCCATTTTTGATAAGTAATATATTTTTTCGGGATTTGGAAACTCTACTTTTCAATAAATCAGTTTTTATAACTGATGTGATTAGCCAAATAGTGGTCAGAGTTTCCAATACTCCCCTTTTCGACTTCAAAACTCGTAATATCTGGCATAGATGTATGAGATCTATAGGAAACATTTGTTTTACCGCCATTACAAGCAGCTAAAGCTGGGTATTCACCAATTTGATAGAGGTCTTGTGATTTGACAAATGATTCTCCCAGCTTTCCATTATTGTCATCACTGGTCGTCTTGGAAAATTCTAGTCATTTGTTGCCATTTGTTGTAATGGTAATTATAACCTCACACATAGGAAATTTGGCAATAATTTAATCAACGACGGAGTGAACAAAATGAAAGAAAGTTTTGCTGAAATATCGAATCAGTTAACACATGTACATTGTACAGTATTAGAAAGCTCTCCAAGATAGTCTTCGGATAGTAACAAAAATCTCTGGATGCGCTTTACTCTCGCTTCTTTACTGATCCGGTTAGTATAAGTACCAACAGGAAGAAATCAGAGGACTGCTGGCCTAGTGAGGTTGTATTTCGACAAGCGACAACCATGTGGTTTCGAGAATGAACTTCCCCAATCCAGAACAAATAGTTAATTAATTAATAAATTGAGTTGAAGAGACTCTGACGACAAAGTAATAGTAATACGTTTACATAAAAAAAACTGATCAAATATATGAGTCACCCATCTCACGATTTTAGTGGATCCAACTCCTCTTCAAACCTAGCTTATCGTCACACGTATCTTAACTAAGCAATATTAAATGTGCGGGTTGCGCCGAATGAAAAAGCGATAGTTGAACAAGAATCATAAAAAAATAAGTTCATGAATGTTTTCTGTTGCACCGAATGGCGATAGTGGAACCATAATCATAAAAATAAATTCAAATCAATGTAATTTGTTGCACCGAATGTAAAGACAATATTTGAACAATAATCATAAAAATAATATTAACTCAGCGTAATCATGAACAAAGAATATTCAAGATTTCATCTTCGTGCTATAACAGAAGATCAATCAAATAGGAACAAGATTTCCTTGTCAAACTGTTACTAGCTAATTATATCCAAGAATAACACACACTAATAATACCATTGACTAAAGTCATTATTTGACACGATGGTGCAACCATTTTATGATAAAATCCTATTTCCCAATTTTCATTAAATTTTGATCAAATAAACAAATTAATACTCGAAATCCATAACTCACGGTTTGTGTTATATTTTATTAAAAAAAAACAAACACGACACTACAAAGAATTATTCACATTATAGTTTTTTCCGTAAGTTTCAATTTACGCGTTACTTCTGATGATCGGTAATGTTGGTAGGCTTTATCTATTGAATAATTGAACTGCAACGACATAGACCACATCGATATACGAAAATAATAAATTATTTTACTCTATTTTCATTTTTGAACGTCAGCAACAATATCAATCAATCAATATTTGATTTAATCAGAGATTTAACCTGTCTCATTAGATTACACTAACAAAAAGATACTAGGCCACTTCACTAATACAAATCTCCTCAAGTTTTTTATTTTGATTAAACATTCACAGCACAAACACATAATAATTTTTTAAGTTTTTCTAATACAATTATTAATTTGACTAGAAAAAAAAATTATTATTTATTTAAACAGAAAACAAAATTAATTTCTACTTAACCGAAGCAAAAAATCAGAAGTATGAACAAATAAAATAACTCAACATCTGTTGTACAAATCAAAACGAAAATAATTTAAACCACAGTTGGTTGAGTAAACTCACAAGACTCTTTGCATATAAAAATATGTTCTCAATGGTATGAGCCAGCAGCATTTTCAAAACGAGACAGAATAATAAACACGTTTAAAAAATATATATCTACAAATGTCGATCAGGTAGATTGTTCACGTCGACTCATACATTAAGACGAGAGGATTGTTTCAGAATACATGGTCTCTCAATTAATTAATTCAAACCAAAAAAAATTGATTCACGAATACCAAAATTTAGTAAGATCGTGAAATCGTATTTTCTCACGGGGAGAGGAAGGGAGGGAGGGGGGTCAGCTTCGTAACAAGCTATATTCAAATACAATGACAATGATGGCAATGATTTTACGAATCAGCTGTATCTAATTTAGCGTCAAGGATGCAATATTTAAAAATATACTTTTTACTGTTTATTTTTAATTTTTTATTTTATTAATAATAATATAAACTTCCTTATAGTAACAATTTGGGTCAAAATTGTTACTATAAGAAAGTTTATATTATTATTAATAAAATAAAAAATTAAAAATAAACAGTAAAAAGTATATTTTTAAATATTGCATTTTAATTCAAAAGTGACAAAAGCACACAAACAGTGAATAATATGGAAAACCATAATAACACATATAGTGTCAAGGAATTCCACTATACTTACAAAAAGCGTATAAATAATTTATATATAAATAATTCTCAACAGAGCAGTCTAATTCTAACTCTGAGGCGTCGCCAGATTTGTGTCGATCTAGTGGAACTAAATACTAAAGTCAAATCAAAATTTGTCCTTTATGACACGCCACCGCCAATTTTTAATCCAATTACTCTTAAAACAGAAACAACAACACCACGGTTAATCCACCAAGAAGTGCTATTAAAATTCCATAAGAGCTATTAAAATTCCATAACTTCTGATTACAATGTTGTCATTGATACAGAATCATCGTTACAAAGTCAACATTTTTACAGATACATATTTACTTTGGGGTTGTGTATTCATTGTCGTTAAGGATGTCATCCATAGTTCCTTGGTTCAGATAAAATCTGTAGCTGATCACATCTCATTTGAAATTTTGGCATATAAACTGTTACAAAATGGTTAATTTTTGCTAATACTAAATACCGTCTAAAGTTTAACATTCCGAAAACAAAAGAATTTCTGTCCAACCTTAGCAGAATTTTTCACATCAAATGTTTCACCATTTCAGACGACTGAGCAAAATAATTAGCAAAATAAAAGTTCATATGCTAATACAGAAAGTAAAAAGCCGCAAATGCACATATGTATGTATATAATTATAAATAAATGAACATGTGATTTGGATTACAATTTCATTTATTTATTTCTTCACTTGAAAAATTAACATTTTAAATAATCCAACAAATTCTTCGTTTATGTTTATAAGTGAAATTTATGTCAACTCACAAACCTTTGGTGCTCACTTTTTACATAAATATTAAAATACATATTAAGAATTTAATCTTTTTAAACCAAATCACCTAAGTATGTGATTAATGTTTGATTTTTATCCTTGACGTAGGTTTTGACGTTTGATGATTTATCAACTTTAATAGGAACGAATAGATTCAGTACGTTCATTTGTTTATATAAAAACCTTCATCGATTAATTTTTGTAAATCTATTTCTACAAAATTACAGAATCTACCTCAGCAATAAAAGAATGGCATCATTTAGGGGTAAATAATAAAAAAAAATTGGAGATTTGGAGATCTGAACCAGCATTCATTAGTATTTAAAAAATAAAGCATACGCCTAAATGTTCAAATAAAAAATAAATTGAAATAATGGTTATACACCATACCCATAACTGTAATAAAAATACAAATTTGTTTTGCGAACTATTAAGATTAGAGAGTTTTCTCTAAATTAATGTTTCAATGCTTTGTATTGTTATCGAGGTTTTAGACTTTTTAGCTTTATCCTTAAATGTGGTCAAATGGTCGATTACATTAAATAGAACATTAAAGGAAATATTATAAAACCTAGAGTATAAAAGTTTTCGATCAGTAGCGTGCCAGCTTGCTAGTTTAAGTTTTAACACACTTGTAGAGATTATACTGTTGTTTTTGTTTATTTAATTGCAGTTCTGTGAGCTTTCACGTCGACCATATCCTCCTACGTCGGTATAAGTACAGTAACGGGAATAATTATATCAGATAATGTGATTTCATAAATTTCTTTGTAGTTGGACCATACTGAAAGCGGAGCACAAAAATATTTCAATGAAGCTAAGGTTTCCGTCTTTGACTTCACAGTGCTTCTCCCTGTCGGATATCTGTTGATTGAAAAATAACTTACGACTATTTTGTAATTCCAACAACCTTAATCACGAAGCTCTTAGGTGATCTACCAGCATTGTTTGGGTCTTCCTATCACACTAACATCGGTTGATTGTTGCTAGAACCGTTTTTCCATAATTATATCTGCTGGGGCGCTTGTAAGGAGGGTTTGGTCCAATCGGGTTAGATTTAATATTGTGACGATTATAGAATACAACATAATAGAACATCTTTCAAGAAAACAGTTCCACTAAACATATACAAAAATACAAAAATCAATACAAGAGCATATAACGTAGGCAAAGTAAATACGTATTAGAAAGTTTTTGTGTATCCTATAAGAAGGTAAACGCAATCTATTAGAGAATAAGTAAATAAACAAATTGAAAAGAATAGATCTCACACCTATGTGTCAATATATGAAGATCGTGTTATTATGTTTATGTTGATAAAGGAAGGAAAAAAGGTTTGTGTTCTAGAATATTGTAGAAATATCGAGGCTATTTCATGTAGTATATATAAGAGGCTGTGTTAGAGGATAAGATCGAGAGAGTTAAAATTAAGTGTTACAATTTGAATAAGATTAGTGTTAGAAATTACTATAAGTGTAATAGAGTTTAATAAATAAAAGATTATCGTAAGTGAACAATTAAAAGTGATATTGTGAACAATTGTAATAGTGGTTAATTATTGTTCGTACAAGAACAATTAAGGGGAATAGTAGTAGAAGAAATATTTTTTATAATAAAATCTTGAACGAATAAAATTATTACGTCTAGAAAATCCATTTTGTTTTAATTTCCTGATTTAGTGATCGAACTAAATAATTGTAACTCGGCTAAGAAACGTTACCACTGGTGTCAGAAGTGAGATCTGAAAATAAGATGGCTTTGAATGGATTAAAAGTTCACGATCTGAAAAGTGAATTGGAGAAAAGAAATCATTCAACAACGGGAACCAAGAATGAATTGAAAAAACGATTAATAAAAGCAATGGAAACAGCTGGATTGGATCCCGAAAAATATCGTTTTGGGCAAGAAGAAGCAGATGAAAATCCAGATGCAGGAAATAGTGAAGATAAAGATGGTGCTGTTGAAGCAACGAGAAAAGTCGTACCAGCAAACAATGACTTTGCACTGTTATTGTCTACGATGAACCAAATTAGTTTCAAAATGATAGGCAAACATGAAGGTCATGAACAATAAGTTAGATTTGCAAAGTAACTGCATGAGCAATGAAATGAAAAAGTTGGATATCAACATCAATCAACAGTCTGCAAAAATCGCTTCAAGTCAAGAAAAAATTAGCTTGGCTAAAACACACATTGACGAGAAACTTCTACATATGGCAGTGAATCTATGCGTTGAAGTAGAGAAAATTGTGGATGAGAAAGTCGAGAAAGTGAAAAAATAGTTGATGTTCTGGAACAGAAAGTACAATCGAAATTAGATAACTGTAATGTAGAAGTCTAGAAGGCCTCTAGATGTTGAAATAATAACTAAAACATCACAAATACGTTCAACAAATACAGGGCATGAAGCTTAAACCTGCACCATATGACGGAACATCATCATTTGGAATTTTTAAATTCCAATTTGAAACAGCAGCTGATCAAAATAATTGTAATGAAACACATCGTGTGGCAGCTTTAATAGTGGCACTAAAGGGTGAAGCAGCATAAAACAACCCAAACAGTTCCGGAACAATATCGACGGAGCTACAATGAAATTATGAAGGCCTTAGATCGCAGGTATGCTAGTGACCACAAGCCTGAGATACACAGACTTGAGTTAAGGGGTCGAAGTTTTCGAGCGAATCCAAGCAGCAAGACTAAAATTGAGTCCAAAGAAAAGTACACTATTCAGAGAGGAAGTAAAATACTTGAGGCACAAAGTAACAACAAATGGAATACACACAGATGCTGATAAGATCACAGCAGTAAAAGAATGGTCCAGACCCAAGAATTTACATGAGCTTCGCAGTTTTCTGGGATTGTGCACTTACTACCAACGTTTTGTTCCAGAATTTTCCAATGTTGCTAAGAGTCTGCATGAGCTCACAAGGAAGGATAAAGCTTTTGAATGGACCAAAGAGCAAGGAGATGCGTTTGTGGAGCTTCGATAAAGATTGTACACTGCATTAGTTCTGGCTTACCCTATGCCAAATTTTAAATTCATATTAGAGACTGATACCAGCAATGATGGTATAGGAGGAGTGTTATCTCAAGAAATTGATGGGCAAGAAAAGGTAATAGATTATGACTCGAAGATATTGTCCAAGCCAGAAAGGAGCTATTGTGTAACCGGTAAAGAATTATTGGGTATAGTGGAATGTAAAAACATTTTCACAAATATTGGTACGGTCAAAAATTCCATTTGAGAACTGGTCATGGAGCATTGAGGTGGGTACTACAATTTAAGAACCCGGTATGACAAGTAATATGGTGGATTAAACGCTTACAGGTTATGATTTCGAAATTGAACATCGGTGGGGAAGTGCACATGGAAATGCTGATGCATTGGTAAGAAGGCCATGCCAGGTGGAATGCAAACACTGTAATTTAGGGGTGATTAAGGGAAACATTATTGATGTCAGGCTTCTGCAAGTGCTTCCTAGTGAAGACCGGAGACATGAAGTGGTAAGGAAGGAGCAACTGGAAGATCCGAGCTTGGCATCAATAATCAAGTTCAAGGAAAAGGGAGAAAAACCTACATGGGGTGAGATTGCCGATAAGAGTCAAACATTGAAGGCATATTGGGCACAATGGGACAGCCTCTGTATTGAAGATGGGTGTTTGAAACAAATTTGGGAAAAACCTGACGGTAAAGTTAAAGAATACCTCAAGTATTAAAGGAATATCATGTAGGAACCGGTGGCGGTTAACTGGGGATTAACAAAACCCTTGCTAAAATACGGCGTAGATTTAATTGGTCAGGAGCACGTCAATCAGTAGTGGAATGGTGTCAAGCATGCGATCAATGCGGTTGCATAGGTACCTGCACGAAGAAGTCGTGGTAACATGAGGCAGTATAATGTAGGAGAACCATTCGAGAGAATTGCAATGGATGTGGCTGGACCATTTCCAACTTCTGATAACAACAACAAATATGTGCTAGCCATAATGGATTATTTTAGCAAGTGGCCAGAAATATGTGTAATACCAAACCAAGAAGCAATAACCATCGCTGAAGTAGTAGTTAGCAATTGGATAAGTCGTTATGGAGTACCGATAGAGATTCACATAGATCAAAGAAGAAATTTTGAATCTACCATATTTCAAGAAATATGTCAGATGCTTGGAATTAATAAAACTAGAACAACTGCTTCACATCCCCAATCAGATGGCATGGTGGAAAGATTTAATGCTACTCTGGAGAAATATCTATCAAAAGTAGTAAACAAGAATCAACGTCATATTCCATTATTCTTGATGGCTTATAGAACAGCAGTACATGATACAGCCAAAACGATGCCAGCTACTATTATTTTTGGAAATAATTTAAGGCTACCTGGTGTTTGTCAGACAGAAAGCACAGATATCCAGTGATCATATGAAGACTCGGTATGATATTCGCGCAAACAACAAAGGATTTGAGGAAGGACAACTGGTGTGGCTACACAATCCACAGCGGAGAAAAGGATTATCCCCAAAATTACAAACATCTTGGGAAGAACCTTATACCATTATAACAAAAATAAGCGATATCGTTTATCGGATAAAAAAAGGTCAACGAGCGAAACCAAAAGTCGTGCATCTAGAAAGATTGGCACCCTACAGAGGAGGAGATTTTGATTCTGTTCGGGACGAACAGAAATAAGTGGGGGAGAATGTGCCGGTTATGGAATACGATAAAATGCTACACAATAGAACATCTCTCGAGAAAATGCTCTTTAGAAAAAGTAGTTCCACCAATGAAATGTAAAAATACAAAAATCAATAAAAAAGAATATAACGTTAGCAAAGCAAACACGTAATAGGAAGTTTTTGTTTATCCTATAAGAAAGTGAACGCAATCTATTAGAGTATGGGTAAATAAACAAATTGAAAAGAATTGATCTCATACCTTTGTGTCAATATTTGAAGATCCCATTATTATGTTTATGTTTATAAAGGAAGGGAAAAAGGTTTGTGTTCTAGAATATTGTAGAGATATCGAGGCTTTTTCATGTAGTATATATAAGAGGTTGTGTTAGAGGATAAGATCAGTATAAAATTGTCAGCGATAGAAAAATTATAAATTTTAGTGATATAAGATATAAAATCTTGAACGAATAAAATTATAACGTTTAGAAAATGCATTGTGTTTTAATTTCCTGATTTAGTGATCGAACTAAATAATTGTAGCTCGGTTAAAAAACGCTACATATTCAATTTCATCGCATCGCATCAATTACATTACTTGTTCATGGTTCATAGAATATAATACTGATATTCAGCAACTTTACATGGAAAATAAATCGTTAGTTTGGGCTATCTTTCCAATGTTGATTAAATTTTAGAAAATTTAACTATGGAATATTCCTTGATAAGCGAGTCTTCATATAACTCAGTAAATCATTGAGGAAGACCGTATGTCACTTGATCAAGGAATATGCTACTAGCTAGCCCTCTAGCAAACCAATTTTAGTTTTGTGTCTGCCAATTTTCTAGAAGATTTGTTTTTGCTTGAAATGTAAAGTGTCAGTGTCCATCTGAAATCACGAGTAACTGGTACAACTTAAGCTAATAAATGTGGAGGTTGTCTAATGATGAGAAAATTTAGAAATCTTTCAATCTGAAAATCAATTCGAATCTCACAAAAAACACGTCGAAAGTTCTGCTGAGAAACTTTTACAAGAAATTGGAAAATAATTTTGATTTGTAAAAATTCACATGACTCAAGTCTTGAGCCTAAACACTCCCAAAAATTTCCCATGTATATTAATATGAATTTATGAAAGTAAAAGTTATTATTTTTTGCTTCTTTTCTTTGTTGCCAGAAATTCATAATTGTCATGTTTCTGTGTGAATATTTAATGAAAATGAATTTTTTAACTTTTTATATCCAATTTACATATTGAAGTGATTAATTTGCTGTTTATTGATATAATTTATTTGAAGTTTATATGTGGTTTGGGATGGTGAACAAACGATGACTGTAAGTTTGATTGTAGTTTACCCGTATTTGTGCTAAACGAATAATAGTTTCTATTTTGCCACCTCTCATTTTTATTTATATTTTATAAATTGGTTTAAAAGCTATATTCCATTCAAATTTTGCGTTAAACACATAATTATAAAGTTGCATTTTCCTCCCCTAAAATGCTAACTTTTTAAAAAATCAAACCAAAAATTGTGAAGGTTGATTATTTCGTAAATATAATTTATACGTATCTTATAAATAATCTCAATTTCTTTTTTATTGATCTGAAAATTTTTAAGTTTATTTACCTTGAACAAATTAACATCTTTTACAGGTATTTCATTTTTATGTGAGTAACACTTATGAACAATCTTAAAACTTCCGTTTGCTGAAAACATAATCGTAAATCGATTTAATTGTGATTTTATTCGATTTTTAATATTTCTGCTTTCTTACGTTATTTGTTTGGTATATCGATTGTTGAGATGATCTTTGTTTGTTAATCGGATTAGAAAAAAACGTACTTTTGAACATATATATTGAAAGAGCTTCAAAAGTTTTAAATAAAACTTTCGATTTATTTAACAATTATCCATTATATTTAATTATTTAAATTTATTAATGATCTAGCAAGAAATTGTAATTAAATGGTTAGAAAATGTAATCAAAGAATCGAAAGTAATTCACTCAAAAATTTTTAATCTTCATAATTTTCACATAAATTTGTTTTCGTCGGAGTTAATTATTTTATTTTGTCAATGAAATTGGATAAAATTATTATTAACATATAAACATAAAAAATGTTTACAGAAATTAATATTTATTTGATATTTGATTTTAGTTATTTATTAACAAATAAAGAAATATTTACACAGATTAAATATTTAAATTGATTCGATATTGATGCGATAGTGTAAGTAGAAACTTTGTGATTTTTTCAAAGTATACCCAAACATATTTGGTCCACCATTCTCTATTAAAATACACATATAGCTTATGAATTAGCTTATGAATTATTTTATTAACTGACATTCGCTAACAGTTGACGTAGTCTTTAAAAGAAAATTTTAATAAATTGTTGAGTATTTAAGTAGATTGATTCCCATCCAGGTTTTTCATTTCAACATTATCCATCATCCGATTTTTTTTATCGATCGTCCGATGACCCGAAAGTCATCAGTCACTACTTCTGAGAAATTAGAACAGCACTCTTTGGACTGATAACACATTAAAATTATTCGTCTAAATTAATTCTTCAAATGAAGCATCAACCAGAATATTGTTTGAATTATATAGCTAGTACATGTGAGAGATATTGTTTTAGAAAGATCGCTTTGGGGCATTCCTCGCAACAAAATAATCTTTCTCTTATACTATTAGGTAACATCCTTTTGACATATATTGTAGTGAAACGCTGATTCATTGGCGAGCCAACGAAGCGGCATGGCAGGTCGCGTACCTAGCGAGATTATTTTTTTTTGCCCCTGACCAGCTTCAATCATAGGGATCGAGTAAGAAATCCTGCTTCTTCAGCACAAATAAACATAATGTACGCGAAATACATGATATATATGATACATACGGAGATGAAAAAAAAGCAAGTGAAAGAATGAGACTCTGGCGACCCCCTAGGCGAAAGAACCTCGATCAACCCGTCCAACCCCACATTTACTCACATACTCTCACACTCTCACACCTCATACACTCTCACACACAAGCACACCACGCACCTACATTCATCCCCTACATTCATACACACTTGAAACAATCCAATATCATTTTGATTATTGTGATTATCTCGTTATAATTTAATTTTGTTAAAATTGCTTTTAATTGATTTTTATCCTAGGATTGTACTTTAATTTTATAAAAAAAAAAATATATTTTCTATGTTATTTGTTTTTTTATTACATTAGATGATTCATGATAATTATTATTAAAAAAAATAAATGTACAATAATTCATTCAACAGAATCAGTTTAATTGAATATAATTTATAATTTTCCTTTTTTCTTTCTACTATAATTAATAGGTAATTAGAATGTCTTTCAATCGGTTATTTCATAAACTTATTAATGATGTAGCGGAATAAAATTGTCGGCAAAAGCTAGAACGAGAGTGTCGTTATAAGAAAACAATTTTGAAAATAGCATTGCTTTTATATGAGAATTATTGTCGGATGATTTTCCTAAATGATTTAAATTATTTGTAGTATTGCAACGACTACTACCGCTACTACCACTACCATTTTTTACTATAGAATTAATAGTAGTTGTGGAAGATGATGAAGCTTCCGTCTTATTTAAATTTACTTCATTTAACACTACTTTGATGGGTTTTAGAGGTGAATTACTATGACAGATAAATCTTTTAAATTCATATTCTTTTAAATTCATAAATTCATATTCTTCTTGAAAAAACCATAAATCTATGAATACATTCAAAGGGAACAAAGTAGAAAGTTTAGATATATATAATTTGTTTTTCCTTTTTTTAATAGAAATGTATCTTACAACTTGACACTCTAATATCAACCGTTATACGACCGCTTTGACCTTCATCTACATTGTTATAGAAATGAAATCTAAAATGGATAATGAATTATGAACATGCCTCACATGAACCCTCCCACATACTCACACTCATATACACACGCATCCATACTCATTCATACCTCTAATTTAAAATAAAAATTAAATAACACTCACCCCATGGTTTAGCCAGATCTCCTTCCTCAGCTCCTCGTTACACCTTAGCCCATCCAATCATCTCGCCGAGAGTTCAAATAATTAACAAACATGGTGCTAAGCAATGATGCGCCGGTGGATCACAGGCGTTAGTTGAAATAATGAAACAAATATTGATTTCTTGAACAGTATTACAGGTGAGTGAAATAATTGAACAAATATTGGTATATCACAGTTAGTAGTTAAGATAATTAAAAAAATATTGTGCCAAGCGATAATGGGCAGGGGAATCACAGGTGTGAGTTGAAATCATGAAACACCTATTGATGCACTGAACGATGAGCCAAAACAGTATCACAGGGTATATTTGAACCCGTTAAGCAATAACTGTTCCATATGATGATGAACAGAAATAGTAACACAGCACAATTTGTAGTTGAATCAGTTAAGTAATTACTGTTCCATGAGATGACGAACAGAAATAGTAACACAGCACAATTTGTAGTTGAATCAGTTAAATAATTACGGTTCCATGCGATGACGAACAGTAATTGTTTTGCTGCTACTATTCGAAATAATTGCGTAAATATTGGTATAAGAAATGATAAGCTGAACAGCAGTATCCCAGTTTGGAGTTGAATCAGTTAAATAAATACTGTTTCATGCGATGACGAATAGTAATGGTAACACAGCACAATTTGTTTTTGAATCAGTTAAATAATTACTATCCCATGCATTGACGTAGAGTAAGTGTTTTGCCGTTAATATTTGAAATAATCAAACGACTATTGGTTTAGCTATTGATGAATCGAAATATCACAGTTGATTTATAACACCGGTAACCGCGTTCGGTTTTATGCACTGATGGGTAAAAATATCACAGCAATATATATAAGGTCCAATATTTCAACACGCGCACAAACGAAACAAACACCATTTACCGTAATTTTTCAAACCAAAGTACAATAGTTACCTACGTGCAATTGTTTTGTTTTTTGCTCTACTCAAATTTATGATATGATGAATGTATTATCATGAAGGTCATCGGTACGGGCCCAGAATAATTCTTGGTTACAAGTAACTTTAATAAATACAGTTCTCAACTCAGAATCTCATTTACTTTAACTTTAATTTCTTTCCTTTTTCTTCTATTAGATATGGACACATGCTTACTAATTATTTATAATCATATGGCTGTACAAAATAATAAATACTGTAAATATATCACCTTACCCAAGTCCTTGGCTAAATATTTTTACGCAATACAAATAAGTTAGATTTTTATTAATAAATAGCATTAATTGGTTTTAGTTAATTGCACTAGAGACAAAACACACACATAGCGATTCTTTTTCTTGATTTCTTTGTAATTTTAAATGAAACTAATGATAAGAGCTTATTTTATAAATTCACTAGGAACAACACAACAGAAATTTTTCTTTTTTTCTATATTTTTTTTTGTTTCATGAATTCTATTATTAAACATTTATGGAAATTTTTCCATGTTCTTCTTTTTAATCAATAAAAACATAAATTTTTCTAGCACATAAAACCAAATCATACGCTCATGCGGTTTTTAGAAAAATTTCTTCTTTTTGACATTTACCAATGAGGTAAGTATTATCCACTTGACGAAAAATCGAATAAGCAACGATGATAGTCTACGAGTCACAATAGAAAAATAAAATTAAGAGAGTGAGGCTTACTGTCAGCTGCTACTTATATGCGGTCAACGCCGTTTCTTTTCTTCATTCCCCAATAACGAAACGATAAAGCAGGTTCTTGGGAAATTATATTTTTATGTTAGTGTTAGTTAGGATACCCAGTAAGAAATACGGATTGCTATTTTGTAATAGAAATGGGAAAAGACTCAAAAGAAACACCGTTTACGAAACAATGTACGAATTATATATGTAAATAGCGCGTTCATGGATTAATGATATTACCCAACCGTTTTTTTGACAGTTTTATAGCGATTAACGAGTACAGGCCAAACATAGGAAATCACAGTGACAAACATTGTTAGTTGACAGACGATTATAGGAAATCTGTATAGAAATAGCGGAACCACGACTACAATTTGGATAAGGGAAATTACATTTGAGAACTATTACACAACTATTCTTAGAATGATAAATTTTTGTTGCGAGACTATAGTAAATGATGACCATGGACTGAGTACAAGAAACTATTTAAAAAAAACTTGAAGACAACTAGGAAAACAAATATGAGGATTTATGTTAAGGCAAGGTTTGAGCGGGACAGTGGTTTGAATTATAATAATGCCGTTTGAATTATCCGTCATAACAATATTTCAACCAATCTCAAATGCTTCTGCTTTTATATACAAAAGTCTGTTTAAAAATACAAAAGCCAGTTTTATTCAACTTTTATTATATTGGCTCAAAAAACGACATTGAATCTGCAACTCCAATACAGTTTCATCAAAATCGAATGAAAAAATCGAGTATATTTAAAACTTTTAAAGTTTTATAAAAAAAATTGTTTGAAAGCTTCTCTACCACATTGTCCAATTTTACATAAAAGCTTTTCAGTACAAGGAATTACATCAAAAATATTTTTGTTTTAAAATATTTGAAATCTGTAAAGTAGTTTTGGATCAACGGCACTGTACACAGACCGACTTTTGTTATTGCTCATTCGTTATATGATCTAAAACGTCGTAAAATGTCAAAAACTAATTGAGTTTAATTTCACACAAAATATCCTAATTAATTATATCACCTCAAATTCAATCTAGTAAATTATTATTCATAATTAACCTTTTTAAAATTCACTCTTACATCATATATTTCGAGTCTTTGAATCCATGAAGCCAATTACTTTTGAAGATTTAACCTAAACTCACATTCTTTTATCATAAAAATATATCTCTAACGGCCTCGCATAATAGCTCTCTGACCCAAATGGAAACCATTTTATTTAATTTGAACCTTCCTTTATTATCGAGAGTAAACGTCCTAATTGACAGTAAGAGAGATTATAGAAAATAAGATAATAGTTGATTCAAATTAAAATCTTCATTTGACAATACTTTTACAGAAGATTGCACCACTTAAAGCGGTTTCTTAAGTTTCAAAATGAAAACCAAAACAGTTTTTCAAGGTCTCCAGAAAAGTCATTAAATTGTTACTAAACACCAACTATAATAGGTGGTCATCAAAACTATAAGATTTATCAAAGTCAAAGCATCAACAGTAATTAAAACCCTAACATCAATATTTTTATTCAATTATATATTTAAAATATGAGAAAAATCTTCACCTTAACATATAAAACCGAAATAAAATGTTGATATATTTCATGAATAATTAATGTGATATTAAATACAAATCAAAGCTGTTAGTATTCCAATTGAATTTATAAATGGAAGTGTTTTGAATCTCAAGTTTATCATTGCGAAGTTATCGCATTATTATCTTGTACTTACAACAGTAAAAGAAATATAAGCAATAAAATAATTGTTGTCGTATGTTTTTTCGAGTTTAAAACCGGAAGAGGAGAAATAAATTAACATAGTTTTGACTTTTTACCTAAATTAATTCACGAAAAAATGTGATCAGAGAATTGCATACTTCAGCAATCATGTAATACTGTAATAGTAAGTGATTTGCTTATGCCTATGGTCTACACCGTAGAGGAAAGGGAATAGGTAGACCGTAGATGAAAATATGTGTATAAAGTTCGAAAAAGTACTGAATGAAGAAATTAGCAAGAGACTTCTTCGAAATTAGATCCTTGTTTTCATTGAGTGGTATGTTGACTGTTAAGATTATCTGTGTGACAAACCTTGCTGGAGTCATTTACCAGCTACTCACTAATGTTGGGCTATTTCATCTTGTATATATTATTTTGTTTTAGCAATTCCACCATTATTAATGAATAATATTTGTTAATAATATTTGTATGTTTTTTGCATAAATTTGAATCGTAAGAAGGCGTTTTCTAATGAAAATAAGAAATTCATATTGACAACAAAAATTTCACATTAAACGTTACATATAGACGTGTCAAATTTTAATGGACACTTTCGATAAATAAAAAGAAAACAAGAAACTTTGTGTCCTTTATAGGGTTCCGTTTTTTATACGGAACACTATTAGTGAGAGCAAAACGTGTTTTTTCACATTATTTCGATTATCTCGATTACTGTAAATTTAATGAACCTGAAATTTGGCATGCATATAAAACTAATCTGTCCACACAAAATGAGGTGTTGAAATGGTTTTCGTGTGTTTAACAGGGATACGATGTGAGGCCTTTGAAAAAATACATTTTTATATCGAGTCAAGTAGGGTCATATGAAAGGGCTTCACTTCAGTAGTTCGAAAAAATGTATTTTGGAATTTTACACAGCACCATTTTTTGTGTAATTCTAAACAATGGCGTTTTCTGTATGTTTTCTTTCCTCGATTAGCTCCGAGCCTAAGTAATCGAAAATCTTAAAAAGTATTTTGAATGATAGAAAAATTAGTAGGGTTTTAAAGAAAAATATAATAAAGTACCAAACACTAATAATTATATTTATTAAGGGGGAGGATATGAGAAGGGGTAAATACACCATTTGAAACCCGGTCAAGTGGGGTGTCATTTGAAAAAGCACCAAAATTAAGAAACATTACAATTTTTTTTAGAATTTTGCGATTCACCGTTTTTGAATTATTCTCAAAAAAGTGCAACAAAAAGTTGGTCCCCCCCCCTATACGTTTCTTCGTTGATTGACAGAAAAATTTGAAAAAATTCATAGAGATAGGAAATTTGATAAACCCTTAACGAAAAATATAGCGAAGCTTCAAGGGATTTTATTTCTATGTGTTTAGGGAGTGGGAGTGGGGAAGGGTGAAAAAAGGTTTTTTGGCTCGCATGAGCGTCATTTGAAAGAACACCAAAATTAAGAAACATTACAATTTTTTTTAGAATCTTGCGATGTACAGTTTTTGAATTATTGTCAAAAAAGTCATATTTTTAGTGTTAACACCACTCAACCTTTAAATTTCGTCGTTGATTAACAGAATTGAGTCGTTCCTTAGCTACCATAAATATCTATGGATATCATTTAACCTAAAGTAATATTTTTTATATCATTTCGATCAATCTAGATGAGATTGACATATACTATTGATATTTACGATGAATCATTTATTTTTTATGTGACTATTGTCTGGCAATATAAACCCTTTACAACACAACTTTATGTTAATTATTTTGATATTGTTTTCTTTACATTCACGGAACCCTTGACGAGCGAATTTTATTTTCACTTGTCTGACTTTATATAATTAATACCGCATTCACAGCGACATAGCAAATTAGTAGATAGTATATTATAATTTGCATTTTGGCATATTTAATATGAGTTTAAAACGTAGATTGTAATTTGAATCGTAAGTATTTGAATCGTTTGTAATGGTAGTAAGCCTAGATATCAAATAAGTTGCAAGATTTTAAAATAAAAAGTGTTTACAGCACAGATTTAAATTATATCTACTAATTTGCTATGTCGCTGTGAATGCGGTATAAATTCATGATTTAAAATTTGGTAATTAAAAAACAGGCATAACAAAGCTAAAGGCAAATAATTATTTTCTATCGGGTAACTACAATTTGACAAGTTTATGATAATTTTTAGTTTAGGAATTTATAGGTTTTATTCTATTTTTGTATTTTATCAGCATTTCAAATTATAACATAAATGAAAGGATTATTTTTGGTAGCTTTAACGAGGGGACAAACAAATGATCAACAAACGTTTGCTCTCAGACGTGGTCGTAGGCTGTCTTCAACTGTCCCTCGTCTGGGATTAATTTTCACAATTCAATGAACTTCTGGGGTTGTGTTTCTTCTATCTGAAAACATAATTTACTATTTTCTTATGAGTAATTAGGGTATCGGCGCGTTCAAGCCTGTTCAATTATTTTCAATTATTTATTACAAAAATGCTATGACAACAAAATGTACATAGAATATATGTCAATCTAATTATTTAATATTTTCCCCACAATAAAATGCGAATCATCAAAAAGTATTTAACTTTTTTATTTAAAATTATTTCCAATGTTTTGAAACATAATATATGGTTTATTAAACGTTTCTTATATTTAATTTTTTCTTAACTCAAAATAAAACATATATGCATTCATTGCTTTGTTTTGTTTATATATATGTTTGAGTCATGTGAGACATTTAGAATTTGATTCTTTTATAGTAAAATTTAATTTGTTTTGGTTTTTATTATGAAATGAAGAATCGTTTCGTCAGTGGGAATTCCATTAGGAAATCCTTATGATTTATTTATATTAGAACACAGTGGAGAGTGGATGTAGTAGTATTACTACAATCACTTACTCACCTAAAACTGCATCCTCCACGACTTTTTTTTGTAGCAAATACATCTAAATGCCACAAACTCAAAACTATTAATAATATAACGAATCGCAAATTAACCATTAAAAATATTATTAGTTTTACTCATCAGATTTGTCCGAATCGTTGATTGTGGCTGACATTGTTGAATTGTATTCTACACTTAATCAAATAATTTTTTTTTCAAATTACTTCATATAAATTGAGACAGCAATTTGTATTTGTATTGATTTTATTTTTAAATCATATCAAAAATTACGTAACAAGCTATTTTTAAATAATAATTAGATTGTTGTGTCAATTTATATTGAATTAAAAGAAAAATAATATGAAAACAATTCTTGAAATTATAAAAAACTTAACAATTAAATAGAATCCTTATTTGTAGAAAAACTTTGACAATTTAAACTGACATTTATCAAAATTTGCGCAGAGTTGGACCTCAATATATTTCCTCATATATTGGGGAAATATAATTAATTGTAGAGTTTGAATTGCTTCTGTTGGTAAACCGTAAACAATAATCGAATGGTTTCTAAAATGCCTGACCAGTATATGAGGAATACATATTGAGGTTCACCTCACTAAAAATTTAATCACACAACCGATTAATAAAAGCTAACCGGCAGATATAGAGCAGAATAAGTTTTTCATTTAGAGTGAATCTGAAGTTTTTATTTTTTTTTTTACAAAAAATGCTAATTTGAGAAATAAATATAAATAATTTAAACTAATAATAATTACCTGAACAATAACAACAGAGATATTTAAAAGAAAATTTGAATGAATTATAATTATTTCATTGGATCATCTTCGGCTCATGGCAACAAAGGCATGTAAGTGTTTTTATCCTATTAATATTATATGAATTTTTATTTGTCAATTGTCACATTCATTTAAAATTAAAGTAAATTTGCCATTTTTCATTTTTTAATGGCAGCTTCCACTACTTCTATTGCTGGGTAAGGGACAAAAATCTCCTCAGTTGATAAAGCAATTGCTCGAATAGGATGAACTTCATTCGTCCTATTCAGCAGGTCTTGAAAGTGGAATCGCCATACTGCCAACACATCCCGTTCACTTGTTGTAAGTTTATTATTTCCATTTTTGATGGCTGTAGATCTTGGGTGGAAATCTTTTGTCAGATTCCGTGCATTGGCCAAGCACTCTTTTGAATTTCCGTTGGCCGCACGTAGAAGTTTTGCTGAGGCTTTCCTAGCGCATAGATAATCAGTTTTCGAGCTTCGGGTGTTTCTTGTTAACCATTTTTCTCGCATTTTTGTTTATGTTCAACGGATTGGCGGCACTCGTCGTCAAACCATTCGTCGTGTGATTTCAGTGGTCGTTTTCCGATTGCAGTTTGTGCTGCGGTTATGATGGTTGATTGAAGCGTTTTCCATTCTTCTTGTATGTTTAATGGCCTCTCAGAAGAGATTTCATGCTCTTCTATGTTTTGTGTTATTATTTCCTGATATCTATTCAGCATTTCCGGCTGTTTAATTGCATCGACATTCCAGTGAACGGTCTTTTTTGCTTCTCTGTTTAATGGAGATGATAATTTGCACTTGTATTTAAAGATGATAAGCATATAATCGGTGTCCATATCAGCACTTTTGTATGATCAAACGTCAGTTATACTTGTAGAGTGTCTCTTAGAGATCATGACGTGATCGATTTGATTTTCCGTTTTTCCGTCATCTGATTTCCACGTTGACTTGTGAATTCTCTTGTGAGGGAAGAAACTGCTGGAAATTACTAGATCATACATCATAGCCAGCTCGGCTGTGCGATAACCGTTATTGTTACTGATATGATGCAATCCGTTAGGGCCAATTTGTGTTTTAAGCTCTGCAATCCTACCAATTTGAACATTAAAGTCACCTACCACGATTTTTATATCGTGCCGCGGGATGTTATTGATGACTTCTACGAGTTTTAGGAAGAACAGGTCTTTAATATCATCTGCTTTATCTTCAGTGGGTGCATGAACATTGATGATCGTTACATTGAATTTTTGCGTGCCGATTCTCAGTGTGCATAGCCGCATATTCATTGAGCAGAAGTCGATAACATGCTGATTCACGCGACGGTGTATAAGAAAGCCAACTCCAAATTCTCCTCCGTTTTGATGACCGCAATAATACAGAGTGTATCCTTTCGCTGTTTTATGGATTCCACTGCCTGGCCATCTTAGTTCTTGTAATGTCACTATATCCAGTGTGTAGCTCTTGACTTGTTGAGTGAGTTTTAGGAGATCTCCTGGTCTTCTAAGGCTTAGCATGCTCCAGGTTCCCATTTTTAAATCAAAGTCTGGGTACAGCTTCCGAGGTCGTTCTAATAATGAATCCGAGATATTCTGAGGCATGTGTACAGAATCCATGACAATAATTTTTTTACGGAAATGGGGTGTAAGCCCTTCGCCCAACTGAAATTTTCGTGAATGGGTTCGTACTGCATCTTAAGGTTACCAGAAACAACTTTTTTACATTTTTATATAGCGAGCCGAGATCCAAGAAAGACGCCCGCTGCAAACCACCCCTAACATTGAGAACAGACGCTTTCTACACATTTATATAGCAAACCAGTTGATCCAAGACAGACGCCCGCTCCAAACCGCCCCTAGCATGGAAAACAGATGTTTGAGTTGCATTGGTTTTATGGCGCCAACGACTCGCCATGATGCAGAATCATTGAGTATAAACAGTATTTACTCTGCCCCTCTCAACTACACCAACCTAATTCTGTTAGCGTTACCAGTAGCTTGATAGCGGTAGCTTGGCGTGGACGTAAAATTTCGGATTTCGCTACCCTTCTTGACTTCATCTACGCATAAATTGACAGTATAATTAAATTTCCTCAGTGATAAAATCACAACCGATGGTCTTCCATCCATCTGAAGAACGTGTAAAAATAATAAATGATTTTCCTCCACCAACATTCATATCCCTTAACTTTTGAAAGGTCATTTATATCCATATGAACATCGTCAGGAGATTGCCTAGTTGATAGATACACTCGAAGCCAGAGGCTTATGCAATGCCTGATATGTCAATTTCCCCAATTGCTTATAGAATATTCATCGCACAATATGTGATCAGGTTTGGCGTGCCTTTGGAAATCACGACCAATCAGAAAAGTCAATCCCCTCAATGAGGGGAGTCATGTGGGATTACATATTAAACATTTACCATTGTAATTCCACAAAAAGTGTTTCATTGTGTGTTTAAATAAAGAAATAATATCAAACAAGAATTTTCACTCATAATCTGTTGAAAATAAAATTATATAATTTCTCTTTTTAATTATTAAAATATCTTTTAAGAATAAAAAAAATATTATTTAAAAATTAATTAGATACCGGAATCGGTAATAAGCACTTGTTCATCAAATCAAACATCAACATCAAATATAAGAAAAACTAATTTTGTGAACTTTATTGTTATAAATATAACTAATTATAAAATAAAAATGGTTATTATTTATGTAGTACATTAACCGCTACATATGCTGGGCAATTGAACTGATAAACTTTAAGCTGTGTTAAATCCGTGCTAACGAAATATGTTGTTTGAAAATGTAAGTGTGTGAATAAGTTTTTAATTTTTTGATTTTCAATTTAAATTTTAATTTCACTATCTTTGTCTACAAGCTGGTGATTAAGAGCTTTCTTAAGGCTTTTTAAATATGTTTACAAAGCTATGATTCATATCAATGTTTATCTTGTTTGGTTACTCCCTTCTGAAGTGTAATGAAAAAAGCTATTGTTAGCCAATATGGACGCCAAAGTGAAATGAGGTCACATCTTAATTCCAATCTAATACATGACAATGTACCACTTTCTCACAACTTTAACTTTTTATATTTAAATTTGCTAATTATATTATATTAACGAAAGTCATTTGTTCATATGCAAATCTAAACTGATAACGGTAAATTAGCAGATATCATATAACTTTAGTGATAAACTTTTTTTTCGTAAATTTTTTGTTTTTACTTGAATCTCAGCAAAAAGACCTTTATGTTTGATAATATTATACATCAATTAAGGTATTTATCTTATAATATATTTTATCTGTTCGTTCATCCTCCAAATTTATATTTACATTTTAAAGATGATTTCATAACTTTAATTTTTTAAATTAATTAAATATTTATCAATAATATACATAAATATTCGATAAAATTCCAAAAATTTGTTACAACATTTTTATTGTTGTTAACCGTCCAATTATGCCTCCTCCAATATATCTTTACATAATCAAAACCAAAAAATTATAACAAATAAATTCTCATCTTTGTTCCATTGATAAAACTAAGTGGGTCAAAAACTATGTTACATTACAACTTACCCACCTTACATTGATAATTTCAAAAAATTTGTAGCCAAACAACACTATCAACAAAATATGTAACGACAGTTAAAAAATCGAAAGAACTCCAGCTTGTCTGTATTTTCATTAATTTATATACTAAACACGCATGAACTTTGTTTATTGTGATTGCTTTTTCTCTTATAGTTTCTTAATTCAAGACAAACATAAGAAAAGTAATCTAAATTCTGATCATTAATTTGCTGTTATTATGATAAATTGACAATCGATATTGATTCAAGCTATGTCTAATTTTTCAAATTATAATTTATGAGATAATAATCTTTTGAAAATAAATATTGTAATTAAAAGTCTTGCAGTGAACTGAACACAATTTTTATGTTTTGAATACAATTGCAATTTATAACTAGTAATTTAAGAAAAACGCAATAAGAAAATTTCTAATGTTTGAAGAGCGACGAAACATCATTACAGAAACTCTAATTTTTATTATCAATTAAAAATTCAATAAAAATAAATAGTTTGGCCAATATTAATTAAATTATAACTTTAAAAGTTTAACAAAATCCTTTCACTTTTAAAATTTATGTTTTCAATCTTTATAGTTTCTTGTTAATTTGTAAGCCTATATGCGTCAAAGATGTAACGAATGATAGCGATATAATTATATGATTTTAGTCAAAATTGTTTTTGTTATCAAAAACGAAAAATTAAATTGATATTCATAAATGACAATTCCTTAGAAACTTTAGGACTTCGTGAGTTTTTGTCCGCCAGACTAATATGTAACTATTAAACTAGCTCGAATTGGCAAAGTCGAGATTGTACTAAATTTTAACTAATCCATAGTTCGTTGGAGATTCGGTAAGCATTCCGTGGAATTGATAAACCTGTTTTCAGTAAGCCTTTTGCAAAGCGATTTACATAAATTTACATTTATTAAGGTGTAATTTAAACATGAGTTTAGAAAACTCTCGGTTTTTGTTTGACCAAGATCAAACCCGCAATGTTCAATCATTTGATATATAAGCTACCACGAGTCCACAATTTCAGGTTAGAGTGCATATAAAAGTGTAACATAGATTGAATGTTGATTACAGGAACCACACATGCAATGCTCAAAAGAACTAAGTTGTCAGTTGTTATCCAATTGGTACATAAATATTTCTTGTAGAGAGGAAACGTTAACGCTAAGAAGAGTAATAACTGAGCAGTTAATTATAAGGAATAAGAATCATCCTTGAGTCTTTTTTCCTAAAGTAAAAGATACGGGTGTTTTAATTTCATACAAAATCACATATGAATTTAGGAATTTTGATAGATAACTGAAAAAATTATTAAAGCAGATAGTGCAGCTTTCTTCCCTTATGGCCAACGTGTCTTCAAAGGAAGAAATAATAGAGCAAAACTAAGCTAACCTCAATATAAAATGCTACTCAAATCATTTCCATATATCATTTCAATAAACAATATTTCCCTCTATAACTACAGAACATTGTCCTTTATAGAAAGTTGAATAACCGTATTATATCTACATATATTATTATGACAAAAGCTTAATAAAACAAAATTTTTATTATTTATATATGTAGATAGAGGCATGTATTACTGCTTGTGTGACGCAACAAAACAATTTACTGAGAAAATGTTAAAAACTAGTTGATTAACCTATAGCACACATAAATGGTTTTATGTTTGTTGGCATAGATTATATTAATATTATGAACTTGTGACTTTTTATTTAATCGTTTGCGTTTAATTTGAATTCTTCTTTAAATTCGTTTCAATCTTTTAGCAATAGATTAATAAAATTTTAGGTACAATTTTTTCTATCTAGTTTTCATTTTTAAAATTCATTATTAAGATTTTTGTTTTTATTTTATTAAGAATTTATTTCTAATTAATCAAGAATTTAAATAATATGGCATGTCTATCAAGTTAAATAATTGATGTTCTTTAAATTTATTTGAAAAATTTAAACACACAATAGTAATATGAAAGTGTAATTTCACATTATGTGATTCTTCAACATTTGCAAATATTGTGTCAAAGTTATAGTGAAAGGGGGTCTAGTACGAAACAATTTATGTTTATTTTTAATTATTCACATTGAAAAGTAATGAAAACATTTTAACAAGAAGTTGTAATGAAGCGCTGCTTCGTTGACTAACAACGAAGTGGCATAGCAGGCCGCCTACCTTGCGAAGTTGTATTAATAGCCCTAAACCAGCCGCAGTCCATGGGGACGAGAAAGAAATCCTGCTGCTCCAGCACAAATACCGATTTAGTACGCGTAACATGAGATAAGAACGGATGTAAGAAAATAAACAAGTGAACTAAACAGACTCTGGCGACCCTCGTGTAAAACCGAACCACGATCACGGCGTCCAACCCCTACAATTCACAGCACACCTTCACATGCTTTCACGTCTCATTTACTCACACACACATACCTAGTCACACGTAAAATAATGCGTTATCATATTTTTAACAAATAAAAATGTTGTAGATTTCGAAAATTGAAACAATATAATATCAATTTAAACGTAAAATATATACTAAATGCAATTGTTTTATACGTTTAGCAACAGAAAAGAATTTAACAGTTTTTTCCTTTATTACTTAAATTGATAGTAATTCTTCACTTGATTATGTTTTTTTTTTTATTTTGTATACCTTCCGAATTAAATCAAATAATTAAACGTTAATGGTCTATGCAATATTGTTTTTTTTTTGTTTTTTTTACTCTTTTGTTTATTAGATTAATATAATTAAATATAAAAAGAGTTCAAAAATAATTAGGCATCAAGTTTAATTCAACTTAAAGGTATCGAAGATTTATATATCATTTTCTATAGATCACTTTAATTCACGAATAATTCTTTGTTTGTTTATCCTTTGTTACAATATATATTATAATTGACAATTTTTTTTCATTTTTTTTTTTTAAATGGAATCAATTTCTAATATTAAATGAAGAAAAAAAATAAAAAAATCGAAAAATTAAGTTCATTGCTCAAAACGTTCATACCTCTAACAAGCGTTTTTATTATAGTTGTTTACGATACTATTCTGTACTATGATTTATGTATGAATGAAATAAAAGTTTAAATATTAAAAATAATAATAAAATTACATCCTATCACTGTTTTATTTTTTTATATTTTTTTGTTGTTTTTTTGTTTAATGTAGAAATTCTAGATTATATTATTATAGAGAAATAGTAGTGCTATGTTTTATCGTTTATAATTACATCAGAATTAATGATTTTACTATAAGCTGTTTAAACTTTGAATAATAATTATTAGAAATTAATCAATAATTTCAAAAAAAAAGAATTCATAAGCATTTTGGTTTGTTTTATAGTGTACTACCCATACACACCCCATGCATACATGCACAAGTCCACACACTCACGCCCACATTCATACATGCATACACTCCCACATATATATATATATATATATATATATATATATATATATATATATATATATATATATATATATATATATATATATATATATATATATATATATATATATATATATATATATATATATATATATATATATATATATATATATATATATATATATATATATATATATATATATATATATATATATATATATATATATATATATATATATATATATATATATATATATATATATATATTTAACAAAGACTCACCCCATAGCTTGACCAGATCTTCCTAAAGTAGCTCAAAATTAATCGCTCATCCTCCCACAGTTCATCGATCGGTGAGCTCAGCAATCAGTATCACGACGACGATGGAAAAATTATTGCAATCCAAACGGGTTGCTAATCAGTAATCTTTCTTTCACCCTTTTCTTTTATCACCGGAGAGGTATCGTACTATTCAGCAGGTATGATGATGACGATGTATAATCACAAAAACAAAATGGTTGTGTCGGGAACGTATTAGTACAGTCAGCACGCCAGAAATAATCATAACATGCGGCCAAGTATTTTCGGTTAATCACACTCCAGCACCCAATTCACTGATTCATTTCGTCCTGATTCCAGTGTTATCACAGAAATATCACAAAGCTTTTGAATAGATGGAATTAGGATTTTAATAACACATCCATTAGAAACATAGACAATCTCCAAATTACAACCAGCAATTAAAAAAATTATGATTATGTTTTTCCATTATGTAACAGTTTCTTTGTTAAATTTATTTTTCTTCACATATACTTGTAATTTATGCTAACACAGAATTTTGCTTATTTTTATATAAGAATGCAATTATTATTTATAGTTCTATTTATCACAGTTCGAACAGAAAACAAGTATTATCACAGCAATTCTACATTCGTATTATTATTATTTACTATAAACTTTATCACAACACAAGAAAGGACATTTTATTTAATTTAACTAATTTTCTTTTTATGAACAAAATTATGTCAACAGCTGTGGTTTTGTTTGTACAAATAGTACCAAACCAACAAGAAAAACGGACATGCGTTTTAATTGGTTTTCCGGTCTCGCATTATCATAAACATAATTCAAGGAAGCTTACCTTGGGTTATAACTATCGTTCTTGAACTTTGTACCAGATTCTTTTCTTTTTATTATTCACTTTATTAATTCCTTTAATTTTAATTAGTAAAATACACCACATTAAACACGCGACGTGTAGACGTCAAAAAAACAAAACACCAACAACTGTGAACTTGTTAGACATAATATCGAACTAAGAGAAACTTCATGTCTTCAACCACGTATATATAGTTAAAGTCACTCCGTTTTACACAACAATGAATCGATAAACACGATAAGTCTGTTTATTGATTATTCTCTTTCGTTAAATACGTGTACCCACTAAAAGAGTCTTTACTATTAACCTGTACTAAAATTGGAAAGGAATTATAAACTGAAATATCTATTACGAAACGATTGTAGGAAATTACATTTTATAAAATGAAGCAACAGCAACTCAAAAAGTTTATGACACTACGATGAACGAGACGTAATCCATGGATTAATTCCTTTTATCTTTTGGGAAATAGATCGAATTCAATTTAGGGAAATTTAGTTTTTTTTTCGCTTTATTGCACCCGCTAAAGAATTCTTACAAACAACGGGTATTAAAATAGGAATCTACATAAAAAAAACTATTGAATAATAATTGATTGTAAGAATTATACATGAAAATAGCGCGATTACGAATCAATGGTATTGTACAACTGTTTTATGACAATTTGATAGTGATTAACGATTACAAATTGAATACAGGAAATTACATTGGGAAATAGCACACAACTGTTTTAGGACAATCTTTAAATGGAAACTATTGTAGATGACGATTATGGATTGAGTATAAAAAACTATGTTCAAAGGAAAAACGAAAGCAACTATGAAAGTTTCGGTTTAGGTAAATCTAATGCGTGTGGGAAAATGGTTCGACTCTCAATCACGAAGCTTGAATCACACTTCATAACAAAGTTTTAAAAAAGGTAACTATATTTCAAACATAATTGTTTTATTTACTGATACCTGTTAATAAGCGTAAAATTTGATGTGCTAATCTGTCAAATGTTGACATATATAATTTGAAATTTGGAAGCTTCATTGGTTAAATTTACTGAATACCAAAACTCATCTCATCAATTCTCATCGCCTCTAGTAGTATCTGGATCATCTCTTTAGCCAACTGCAACATCTATTAAATCTGGTGAACACGCAGCAAAATAAGCGCAATTATTTACAGCTATAAACTGAAATAAGGCCGAAACCGAGATAAAATAGTAAACCATTTCGATAATTTCTTTATATATGAATATTTTTGTTTTAGGTTAAAACTCGAAATAGACAGAAACAGACTTCGGTCTGGGTTAAGGATTTTGATATAGTTTTCGGCAAAAAACTTTTATGATGACATTGTTTATAGTTTTGGTCAGCGATATTTATTTACCGTTGCGAGAAAATATTACAAAATCACAAACCCATATTTCTTTCAAAATTCCAAAAATATTGTAAAAATTAAATAAAATAAAAAATTTAAACTTTTTCCAAAATTCTGAAAATATTGCAAAAATTATAACAATATCAAAAATTGAAACTTTTTTCAAAATTCCAAAAATTATAGTAAAATCAAAAATATTTAATCTTTTTAATTCTAAAAATATTCCAAAAATTCTTACAAAATAAAAATTGAAACTTTTTCCAAAATTCTAAAAATACAAATAAATTCTTTATTTTTTCAAAATTCTAAAAATATTGCAAAAATTAAAACTTTTTTCAAAGTTCCAAAAATTAGAATAAAATCAAAAATTTAAAGTTTCAAATTTAAAGTTTCAAAATTCTAAAAATATTCCAAAAATTCTTACAAAATCAAAAGTTGAAACTTTTTTAAAATTCTAAAGTTATATATAAAAAGAAAAATATTTTTTTCAAAATTCTAAAAATATTGCAAAAATTATTACAAAATCAAAAATACAAACTTTTTTCAAAATTCCAAAAATAATTCAAAAACTATAACAAATTTAAAAAATGTCTATGTCCAATTTCATTTTCAATTACATTTACGTCATAAAAACAGCCACATTTTTTTTTCCAAAAAATTGGCTAAAAAATAAATGAAATCATTTTTTGACATACTTGACATTATTTTTTTGACAAACTTATAATGCCATAATTCTCTATAATAATAATAAAATTTCATGTCATACAAGTTATTAATTTTATTTTGTTAAAGAAAATTGGGTAAAAAATTAATAAAAACCTTTCTTTTGACACACTTGATAACATTTTTTTGACAAACTTATAATGCAATAATCTAGTTTTTGATTTCACATACCAATCCCGACCATCCAGATTTCTCCACATTCTTTGTTCGTACTCATTATCACTTAAAATGAACGTTTTTTAAGCAAAAAATATGCATATATCCTTGTTTTGACACACTTGACGATTTTTTGACACATTTCTGGTACAGTTATCGAACGCATCGTCCTTTTGGCTCTTACCAATGAGTGTACCTATTTTTAGAATTCAAAATTTTTCAAATCCCTTCAGCCGTTTTCTAGATTTCGTCAGATGTGACGGCCGCCGGCCGTCCGGCAGACAGACATACATATTTTTTTTCTGCTTTTTTAGAATCAGTAGGTCCTAAAACGTCAAAAATGCCAAAAAAAAATGGAGAAAACAATATCACTTTTAGCTCATAAATATAATACTTAGGTATTGCAGACCGAAGTAATATGACTTTATAGTATGGCTTTCATTTATACCGTTAAATATTTATTACCGTTCAAAACCACTTAAGCTCTGTCACTCACTTCAATGCATTCATGCAAGAACTTCTTTCAGCAATACCGTGTAATATTCGCCAATTGAAGACTGTAGTGCAAAATATTAAGTACCATGCAGCTCCTGAAAATTATCAGTGAGAGATCCGTCTGTATAGATCTTCCAACTTTACAACGAAAGTCGCCTTCGGGTCTACATATTTTTGCACTACACGTGTTCTTGACTGCTGTTATGGCACATCTTGCATAACATGATCACCTTACATTATATGTTTATAGTCAGGCAACAATAAATTACCCGATCGTATTAGTGGTGTCATGCAGTATATCTCCGATACGGGTAGAAAACACCACGGTTTAGACGGGGAACATTACATCTCCGATTGTAAGTACCATGCCAAAAAAACAGGAGGAGGGGGTTCAGTAGAGCTGGTACTAGATGGTACTTGAAGTTCCTCGCCGTAGGGATGTCTCCGAAAAATTAAAAAAGAAAGGCTCTAGAACGAAAAGAGAAGGCCGTTGGAGCAGAAAACATGAAGCCGTCCGGATAAGGAACATGAGGATCGTCCACCGCCAGAAGAAGAAACAACACCTTCTCATTTCATGCAACATCTGGTACAATAAAGACGACTGAGGTGGCAATTCTGGCCACAAGATATTCTAGATGATGTATAGAGAATAGGAGCTGAGGTTAATCAAAATCATGCTGGTAAATCAAATGGCGATAGGACGTGATACTCACGGGTTTGGAAGTATTTTAAGCCTGGTCATGTGGAGGTAGAGTGTGGGAACGAGCAGATGGTAAAAAGGCTCATGTCTGTTCTACCTAAAGTGGAACTTGGTACACATTCACTTCCAGTTAAAACGGGAGATGAAATTCCCAACCCAATCCTTATAAAATTACCGTTTTTATGCCAAGGATTGCTGGACACACCAGTTAGAAATCAATCGCATTGCTAAAGGGGCAAACGTTGCTAAAAGGGCAGATTATTTGTTAGAGATTGGTAGTTGTCTGGAAGTCGGGATAAAAGCACAGGTTAACGTCCGACGTTCTAAAGAAATCAGATAGGTTAAGAGGGTTAGCTTAAGAACTTTCTGTGATAATATCTATGCAATGCATGTATCGGTTAGGTTGTGCAAGGCTATGGCGCTGAAAGTTGCAAGATTTAAACTTCATTAAAAAGGTCGGATAGGACACATACGGAAGACTAGCAGGAGAGAGCACTTCTTCTAGAAGCACACTTTTTTGGAGACATAAACGTATTTTTGAGATGCAAGTAGGAAGGAAAGTACAGTAAAACTGCCAGAATTTTTACGAAAGCCCGAATTAAGTGACCTATAGGCTCTTTACAGCTATACTAATCATCAGGGTTGGACAGTGTAGTCCCACATCGCCAGCAGAGTGCGCAAAAGTGGCTGTTATGGCACTTCCAAAGAATCTTCAAAAGCAGTCTGGCACTTATGTATATAAGTATATTCAAAACCATAGAGAACAGCAAAAGCGATATTTATTCCAAAAGTAAGCAAGACCCACCAATTAAGCATCTTTAATTTTAAAAACGACGAAAAAGGTAATCGAGAACCAACCACGGACCAGCGGAACAGGTAGTTTAACGGAAACCACGCTGTTCAAGCTGACGAAAGAATTACGGGAGGCGGTGGACAACCAAAAAGTTGATGTCTGTGCCTTTCTAGCTATTTTATGAGCATTTGACAACACCTTACAGGAAGCTATTAAGAGGACCACAACTGACTAGATGAGAGATGTTAGGAACAAGAGTATCAGAAACTAGGACTGGAGTCGGAAAATCAGCCTTGGCACCACTTAGGGCTGTCCATGGGGGCCCTTAACCCAACACTATAAGTATAGTGGTGGATGAAATTCTGGCGGTCTTAGGTATGCAGGACATTAATTGTCTTGGGTATGCGGATGACATTGTCATTATTGTCAGAGGTAAGTCTAGAGGGAACTAAATCTGGGAGACGCGTGGGCCTATCTGTGTTACCAAAACTCAATCTGAACAAAACTTTGTTTCCGTTCACCAATAAAAGAAGGCTTTGTATGAATCCCATCATCTTGAGGGGCTCCATAATTGAATTTCCACAGGAGAAAAAATGTTTGGAAGTAGTTCTTGATCGCAAACTTCTGTGGAGAATCCACATAAAAGCAGTAATTAGTAAAGTCGTAAGCGGTGTGCAAAAACCTCGTGGGTAAAACATGTGCCTGCAGCTCAGGTAATCTAAGGTGGATGTTTACCATAATAATTAGACCAGCCATCATGTATGGTACAATCTCATGGAATAAAAGAGCCCAACCTTAGTCTGGGAATACAGAGTTGAGGCTGAGATATGTGCTATCGAAAGATGCGCAAACTTCAGTCAAGCAGCAATTAAGAAACTAAACTCATATATCATCACATCCAAAACGGTGGGAAACTATGTGAGCAAGCTCAAAAATGCTTGGCAATGGTAACAATTTACTTTATACCACCTGGTCATTCGCAAGGCAGACTACACTAACATCTTTTGTTGACCTGGCATTTTTTATGGATTAAGTATGATTATGGAACGGTCCAAAGCTTGAAATAACACCACTGGCTTAAGAAAATCCAAACAATTAATTGGACCGTTTAATAAAACAAAAGCATTAATGAGCTCTATACTGAACAGCAGCAACTTGAGAATAAGCACCAGTGTTTTTGCAGGACACTGTAGATTAGAAATACACCTCAAGAATATTGGGGTGGTGTCGCAAGAGATTCTTTCTATTAGATTAGAATGTAGAAATTTTTTTTACTTTATTTTAAAAATGTGGATAACTAAACAATAATATTCTATTACATAATAACACATTGCATAAGTCAATAATATTTCATGATAAGATGCAAGAAATACGAATAAAATAAGACGTGAAAAAAAATGTTTACGGGAACAAAACTAAAGTGGGGTTTCCAATCATCCAGCTACCGACATATTAATCGGTCATGCGATACACTGTCTTTCTCAATAAAAAAACTCACAAATAGAGTAGTTATATGCAGGATCATTTCTTTCACGCAACAATTGAAGTCGTTGAACAAGTCAACCATTGACTGAATAGACTTAATCTGCCAGCACCCCTAAGAAATTAGTTTTAGATTGGTTATGAATCGAACATTAAATGAAAATAAATTGGATACCAATTGAGAATAACAGGTATTATGTGATCCAGATTAGATGTGAATTGAAAATAAATTTAAATTGATTGAATATAAAAAAACTCCATGGGATTTCACCTGAAGGTTGCGAAATAAGTGAAAACCTTGTAAACAGTGTCTTTAACTCAACTCGAACCAAACACAGTTTTCCTTTCCAAGATAACTAACACATAATCTACGGCTAGTAAAATGTTATTCTAATTATCTTCAGGAAAAAGAATATGGTAGGCTTATAGGAGATGAGGTCGAAATAAAATGGAAATGGAGATTTAGAACGACGTCATGAGTTTCTCGATTCAAATCAAATCAACTATTTTGGCTACAAACCATTCAAACGTTCGTGTATGGAATAGTTTTCCCACATTTTCTCACATCACATTCAACCGTTCGTGTTGTTGAAAATCATTTTCTCTAGACATAGTTTATAGCTCATCAATTCATGTGAAGTAGTTAACAACATACCAACAATAACAGACAATCTTTTAACACTGCAGAACGGTAAATTTTCTTTTGCAAATCAAAATGAGAACAAAATCATCGAAACTCATAATCGTATCGAAGAGGTCATTGGACTACACACTAATATAACAAAAATCCATTCACTTTTTTAAGGATGATTCAGCAATCTTAAAACTTTACTGTAACATTAAAGATGACAATAGTCGGCTGTACCTCTAACTATCACAAAAAGAATTTCTTAAATTATTCATAATATTATTGCAGGTTTTGTCCAATTGATTTTTTTTTTCGTTTTTTTTTACCCAACAAACAAACAAAAAGTGGTAAAACGATAAAAAAAATGGTTAGAAACCTCCAAAAGCTAAAAAGAAATGAAAACAAATTTTTTGTTTTAATTTAATTTTTATGCCTTAAATTTTTTGTGCTTTTCTATAAAAACAGATATGCACGGAGAGATGGTATCATTGTTTGTACAGTTGTGATAGATTTTGGATCAAAAAGTTTAATTATAATTTAATTAAAAAATAATAATAATATTTATAACAAAACAAAATGGATAAATTTAGTGTGGTAAGCTATAAAAATTTTGTAACGATAAAAGTGATAAAAGTTTGTTGTTGCGGTGATGTGAAGTGATATGACAAAATTTTAGATGGATAAATTAATTCTTGCAACAAAACGGGATTATTATGAAACGAATATTTAAACTATATGTGCGATAAAAAACCAGCTAATGTCAACCGTATTGTGCATATTCAAATGTGGATAGTGAAGCAAATTAATTCAGAAAGTTTTAGAAAAATTAAACTTAAAGCATTTTAAAAGAACAAAGGGCATACAGAATGATCAAAAAGACTACAAAAATGCCAATGTCAGTTATAAATTCATTTATCTTATATCTACAAGAATAAGTGATACCAAAGCTACCAAAACCAATTTTAAAAACATTTTTTATTTAATTCATCATCGAACAAATCAATCTAAAGAACAAATATAAATCCAAAACACACAAAAGGATTATTGAGCTGATGGATTTAATACGTTGTGTTTTTGTTTTTGAAAATCGGAAAAATTCTGATTAATTACAGTTGGTAATGCTAATGATTCATTATTAATAGGATAACGCGGGTATAGGAATGGAAACAATTTAAAATGAATATCTTGTGATTTTATAGAATTAACCTGGATAAAAATTTCAGTTGATTTTTGTAATAATTTTTATAAATTAATTTAACTCATATAACTACCAATCTTGATCATAACTGAAACGAAAGTTTTATGAACTTGAAATAATACAATAAAAGTAAACACTGTAGTTCGACTAATATTAGTTTTTTAAATTATAACCACATTCACCTCAAGTTCAATTTCATGATCAAGTTAAGAGTAAAAAAAATTAATTTTTCGATACAACTTTCGATTGCGAAATAAGTTGAACAGAAGAAATTTAAAGAAATATTATAATTAATTAATATCATTGAACGTGACGTTGTAAATTTTGGTTTTGATCTTTTATGTATAACAAAATAAAAATAACTTAGTTTTTGAACACGATTCTCAAAATACATCTCCCATGATTTGGTCTACACAATATATTTTTGTGTTTACATTAAAAAGTTAATTTCTCTGTCATGGTCAATTCGTTTTCTTTGTTATTAAAACGAAAGTGAAATTACCCTTAAAATTATTTTGAAGATGTCTTTTAAGAATACATCAAAATACACGTATTGTTTGTGTTCCGCCGAAATAATAAAAACGAGGTCAAATTTTTATCAAGATTGTTGGACGACTCTTGCAATATTTTCATAATAAATAAATCAGATTTCAAATTTTTTTTCTTTTAAGCTTTTTTAAAAAATATCATTTTTTTTAATTTTTCATTTGTAGGTTATACTTTTTGTAATGGTCTTATGTGTTGTTGCTGAACCACCCGTGCCATATGCATTGAAAAGCCATTCACATGGTTTTAATGGACCGCCACCAATTCAATTCGGTGGGCATTCATCAATTTTATCAGGAATCGGAGGTGGATATCATGGTATTAACTCTGGCTATCAATCATCCGAAGGATTATTCATCGATCCCTCATTATTACATAAAATCAAACAAATTTTATTAGACCAAGAAAACTTACATAGTGGAATTTATGATGGTCATGGAGCATACTCAGTTCCTGTACCTCACTATGGTGTACCACATCATTATCGCCCACGTGTTGTTGGGATTGAACTAGGACATATCAATCAGGGACTTCAAGTAGCCCAATTCCATCAAGTATCGCATGCTCCAGTGTTTGATCTTCCTTATCCATCACACCAAACAGTTCTTCTACCACCACAACCATCCGGTTCATATGGAATACCCGGTCCAATTTTACCTCCACCACTACCATCCGGCTCATATGGTCCACCATCACATCACCACTAAAAACAAATTATTTTTAATTTATTTAAATTTAATTTATTTTTTTGTAGCAAACAAATCTATATTAGAAAAATGAACCAAAATATGTGTACTCTCCGAAATTGACGGAGATTTTTATTTTATTCTGTACGTAATAATCTAAGTCTTAGCATTTAATTGTAAATTTGTTTTTGTTTTTAAGAAAAACATAAATTATGTAAATAAAAATCTATTTTATTATAAGCTATTAATTTCTTCTATTTAAAATCTTTAATTTATATAGATTTAAATATTCACTTTCAAAATTGTATTACCGGATTCTTTTATTATACAATTATAATGTCAGTCTCAAACAACTTTCATTTTCCAATAAATAAATTACTACCTAAAAATTTCATTGATGAAAATCAGAAGAAAAAAATTTAGCTTGGGTCATCTGAAAAGCGAAATTTAAAAAAAACAACTTTCACAAATCAAACGATTAAAGTTGAATTTTGTTTCATAATTGTTATATTTTTCTTAAGTTAAGATACATATTTAGTTGATTTATTTTTTATTTGTGTAAATCAGATCATAAAGTCAAATCAATAAACAAATATGCGAATCAAGAGAAGTTAAAGAAATAAAAAAAAGCAATAAAGTTATTATGAGAAAAGTAAAAGGGGAAGTTGAATGTCGGATGGTTGTTTGATGATGATCACTACATTTATTCCAGTTGTTTAGTATTATTAAAAGTGAAACTTTGAAAATGGTTACTTCATAATTAATGTATGGATCGTTTAACATTCTAAGAAAAAATATTTGAAATTTTGAATTGATTGAATTGGATTTATATATAAGCTTCAGATTGTGGTCACAAGCGATCACCCATAAAACAACTTGAATTTAGAGAACTATAGTAACAGTTTCCACATTATAAAAGCACAATCATCATTATCCAGAGATTTTCAGAACCTGATATATAAATGGTTTTTGTGATTCATTCAATGATTCAATGGTTACGATTCTTAAATACCTTCTTATTTGGGGTTTTTGAGATAAAATCAATTTAGTAGTAAGGAAGTAATTGGAATTTTTTTATGGTTTGAAGTTTCCCCGAAAAAAACTCGAAACTTCGAAGTTCTTCATCATTTATTTATTTTTTACTTAAGTTGAGTTTTAGACTCCATATTATGGAAATGTTTTTACAAGCTCAGTAACAATTCAACGGTCATGATCGAATTTGGAATAACTAATGATGCAGTTATTTAGTAAACATTTAGTACTAATAGTACATTCAATAAAACAATTAGTCCTTATACCGAATGGGTACAAATGGGATTTTTTGATCTTTCACATTTCTTTTAAATTTTTAATGCAAATATTTGGTACACATTTAGTACTAATGTTATATATAAACAAAATTAAATTTCCCTAGAAATTTCCGCAAAAACTGGAGGTAAAAGATTTTTTGGATTTGTTTTTTCAAATTTGGGAAAACTAATGATGCAAATATTTAGTACTAATGTTCTATATAAAAAAACTACATTTCTGTAAAATATTCCCAAAAAACTGGAGGTAAAATATTTTTGGGGAAATTTTGAAAAAATAATTATGCAAATATTTAGTACACATTTAGTACTAATGTTATATATAAAAAAAATTAAATTTCCCTAGAAATTTCCGCAAAAACTGGAGGTAAAAGATTTTTGGGATTTGTTTTTTCAAATTTGGGAAAACTAATGATGCAAATATTTAGTACATATGTAGTACTAAGGTTCTATATAAAAAATTACATATCTCTAAAATATTCCCAAAAAACTGGAGGTAGAATTTTTTTGGGGAAATTTTGAAAAAATAATTATGCAAATATTTAGTACATATTTAGTACTATGATACTTTATAAAAAGTTTTAAAAATTTCCATAAAAATTTTGGTCAAAAATGGAATTTACTCTGGGAATTATTTCGCTCAATATATAAAAATGTATTGAAATCATGGACGTTTTCAATTTCAATGCAGTAAAAGACATACGTACATTATTATTACGATTTCATTGTCAGCTTTCAGCTAAAATATAATCTGAGCAACATGTATAATTTTTTTCCCGACACATAACAGTTTTATCATTCATACATTTTCGATTTAAATGCCGTAGATAGAGCCGAGTTATATATATTAACCTAACACTTACCGTACACCATTCTTTACAGAGACAAATCAACGCAGAATCAAAAATATATAACAAACTAAACAGCATAATACTGTAGAAAAAAGAAAAAACATCAAAGCGATGCGGTAGATCGCTGTTCGTGAAAAAAATAGCGATTACCACTTTGTTTATTTACGCTGAACCTAGAAGACATAACCTCAAAAAAATGATTTGATCTAATGTTGTCTAACATATATGAACTTGTGACGAGCTTTGTAACATAAACTCACCTTTAAATTTTAATTTGAAATAGATTTTGTACAATAAACCGTATACAAAATTAATTAAAACATAAAATTTTGAAAACGATTATTGAAAAATGAAATTTCAATAAGAAAATTTTATTAAGACAGTTTAATATTTCATTTAACTGAAAAAAAATCTTGAAGCCATCTATTGTAAATTTAAAATGTAAATGTAAATAGCTAAGACACTTTTTAAAAATAAAAACATTATAATTTGATCTTTTACTGCATATTATGACAAAAGAATACAAATACATATGTATTTTGTTTAAAAAGCTATAACGTAATATGCCGATTATTAGACCCCAACATAAAATATTATTTAGCTCATTTATCCCAAATAATTTTTCGCGGGTTTGCAATATCTTTTTCTAGAATTTAATTTAAAAAATTTAACTCTGATTGTGTGTCTTAGTTATAAGATTTACGATTTCATAAAAGATCTTTTTAAATTGCCATTCATATCAATCTATTGGTCATCAATGCAAATTTTGGTTACAAAAATGTTAAAATCTTCTTGTAAACTCAGCATCATAAACATAACCAAAAACCAAAAAAATACACATCTTTTATTTTAGTTTCAAAAATAAATTTCTGTTTTTCTCATATGAATTGAGATTTTGGTTTGTTCACAAAAACTGTGTTGTGGTCATAAGAAATCAACTTTCTGATAGTATTGATATCCTAGTATATTGGGAAAGAATTGAAGGAGCTTTAAAAGGTTTGACATTTGAGAAATAAGTATATTTTTAATGAAGTACAACGTAGAGAATTGTTCTGAGTGATGCAAGCTTAAGCTGCTTGCAACTACTTGGGCAGTTTGCAAATATCAGGTTGTGGTAGAATGAATGTCGTTTCTTTAGAAAAGTTGAAATTGTTGAATGCCAAACCAAAGCGATGCGGCAGATCGCTGTTCGTGAAAAAATTACCACTTTGCTTATTTATGCTGAACCAAGTAGACATAACCTCAAAAAATGTTTTGATCTAATGTTTTCTAATCCAATGTTAGTAAGATGGTAGTAAGCGGCTAGAGTCTTAAAAATCGAATAATCTAACTAAGGCGTTATTACTTTCGTTTGAAACATAAAGATTAGATAAAATTGATAAATATTGAATATTTGAACCTTTTCTTATCATTTTTTGTCAGATGACAACCTTGGCATTTAGGGTTCTTGAAAAATCAGCTGTTTTAAAAATTTAGTAAACTTTGTTGTCCTTGATCTAGATGAAAATGACCAAGCTCAACAATGAAAACTTTTGCACACGTAGATACCAACTTATATCTATCCAAAACTTAAAAAACAAATTGTTTAAGTTCAGAGGTTGAGAACCTGGGGCTATTAAAACGAAAACAAACGCCAACGGTCTTGCTTTCATCATTTTCGAGTCTATTTTGATTAAACTAATACTTGATTTTAAATCAACTTTTCAAGTATAACATCAGAAATTTTCAGCTTGCTAACCCTAGAAGTTCCAATGCAATTAACATTATACTAACCATAATACAACCACTAAAACGCTATATAATTACAAACAATTCCCAAAAATATCCCAATTAAATAAATTTTCTTTTGTTTTAGGTAAATTTCATATAATTTTTTTTGTTTTTATTTTTTTTTTTTTCGCAAAAAGTTAAAAAGTTTGTTTTGAATATTTGTTGTTGTTGTTTTGAAGATTTATTATTGTTTTGAATTAGGGAATAGTTTCTTTGGAATATTTGGAAGTGGTTTAGTTGAAATAACTATAATGTATATTGATTACATGTTTACAATTGATAGATATTTGTATTATATTGGAGGTGTAAAAGTTGTTTGATGTTGTTGATTATAAATTATAGTATGGCAGTTGTGATGTAGTTAGAACGTTAATCCATCAAAGGATTTAATTTGTTATTAAGGAGTTTTAACCAAATTAAACCAAACAATTCGAAATTGCATTGACAAAGTAGTTTCCGTTTATGTATGTAGTTTGGTTGTTTGATAAATTTTGAATTATTCTGTTTCTAGTTAAATTTTTCATTTAAAATAATCTGACATATCCAATTCTATTTGTACACAAAGCTGTCTGGTCCCGAAATCTACTTATTTCTAGCACGTATATCCTGCCGCTTGGACTTTGGAAGATTGGAAAAAGATTTTAACATTTTTGTAACCAAAATTTGCATTAATGACCAATAGATAGATATGAATGGCAATTTAAAAAGATCTTTTATGAAATCGTAATTCTTATAACTAAGACACACAATCAGAGTTAAATTTTTTAAATTAAAATCTAGAAAAAGATATTGCAAACCCGCGAAAAATTAAAATTTAATTTTTGGTTTTGGAGTGCGGTAAAATCACTATAGTATAACAAATTGGTTTTTGTATATAGTTGCAAGTTTCCTTTTTGATTTTACATTAAAAAACTATTTTTCAAAATTCAAAACAAATATACTTTTAATTTATTTTAAATATATATTTTAATCTAACTTCTAAAATACAATTTTAATTTTCTTATTTCTCTTACACGTGTTTTAACCTTTCGAGGATGATCGAAAGATTGAAACACGTGTAAGAGAAATAAGAAAATTAAAATTGTTTTTTAGAAGTTAGATTAAAATATATATTTAAAATAAAAAAAAAATTTATTTGTTTTGAATTTTGAAAAATAGTTTTTTAATGTAAAATCAAAAAGTAAACTTGCAACTATATACAAAAACCAATTTGTTATACCGCGAAAAATTATTTGGGATAAATGCGCTAAATAATATTTTATGTTGGGGTCTAATAATCGGCACATTACGTTATAGCTTTTTAAACAAATTAAATTTAAACTGGATCCCGAAAAATTTATGGAAATATTTAGTCATTCGGAGTAAAAGAACAAATTACAATAATGTTTTTATAACAACCTACAAGTCTAATCTAAACCGTAACACATTGCTTTTTAAAAAATTTGTCTTAGCAAAGACGCAAAATCAGAGGTAAATTTACATTTAATAATATTTTTGTAGATAATTCTTTATTAGCTAGTATCCGAATTAGCCTTTAAATGTCCAAAAATTCATCAAAACACATATGTATTTGTATTCTTTTGTCATAATATGCAGTAAAAGATCAAATTATAATGTTTTTATTTTTAAAAAGTGTCTTAGCTATTTACATTTACATTTTAAATTTACAATAGATGGCTTCAAGATTTTTTTTCAGTTAAATGAAATATTAAACAGTCTTGATAAATTTTCTTATTGAAATTTCATTTTTCAATAATCGTTTTCAAAATTTTATGTTTTAATTAATTTTGTATACGGTTTATTGTGCAAAATTTATTTCAAATTAAAATTTAAAGGTGAGTTTATGTTACAAAGCTCGTCACAAGTTCATATATGTTAGACAACATTAGATCAAATCATTTTTTTGAGGTTATGTCTTCTAGGTTCAGCGTCAATAAACAAAGTGGTAATCGCTATTTTTTTCACGAACAGCGATCTACCGCATCGCTTTGATGTATTTTCTTTTTTTCTACAGTATTATGCTGTTTAGTTTGTTATATATTTTTGATTCTGCGTTGCTTTGTCTCTGTAAAGAATGGTGTACGGTAAGTGTTAGGTTAATATATATAACTCGGCTCTATCTACGGCATTTAAATCGAAAATGTATGAATGATAAAACTGTTATGTGTCGGGAAAAAAATTATACATGTTGCTCAGATTATATTTTAGCTGAAGAAAGCTGACAATGAAATCGTAATAATAATGTTCGTATGTACATTTACTGCATTGAAATTGAAAACGTCTATTATTTCAATACATTTTTATATATTGAGCGAACCAATTTCCAGAGTGAATTCCATTTTTGACCCAAATTTTTAGGAAATTTTTATAACTTTGTATATAATATCATAGTACTAAATATGTACTAAATATTTGCATAATTATTTTTTCAAAATTTCCCCAAAAATATTTTACCTCCAGTTTTTTGGGAATATTTTAGAGATATGCAATTTTTTTATATAGAACATTAGTACTAAATATGTACTAAATATTTGCATCATTAGTTTTCCCAAATTTGAAAAAAAAAATCCCAAAAACCTTTACCTCCAGTTTTTGCGGAAATTTCTAGGGAAATTTAATTTTTTTTATATATAACATTAGTACTAAATATTTGCATTAAAAATTTAAAGAAAATGTAAAAGGTGAAAAAATCCCATTTGTACCCATTCGGTATAAGTACTAATTTTTTTATTGAATGTACTATTAGTACTAAATGTGTACTAAATAATTGCATCATTAGTTATTCCAAATTCGATCATGACCGTTGAATTGTTACTGAGCTGTTTTTACATTATATGGGAATTTTTTGCATTAAATTTGTAGAGATTACTTTGTGTGAATTCATAGAATGGGGAATATTTCTATTGTAATTAACATCCTAAGTCACGATTGTATAGTCATTATTAATTGTTTCCACCAATGTGAAATCAATGTCTGACACTTGGTCAATTTTTGTCCTATATGTATTCATATTAGACATCATTAAGGGAATTTAAATCTGTTTCCTTCTTATTTTGATGTGAATGGCTACAAAAAAGGAAAGTCAGATACGAATGTTCATTTCTTTTGCATTGGCTCATTGATTTGATTCCCGGTGTAACACTTCTCATAACTTAATTTCTCACTAAATTATTTGATAAATAAATAGCCCAACGAACAATTAACTGCCTGTATTGTTGGAAACGAATTTAATCTAAAAAAATTGAAAATTTCCACTTAGTAAACAAATACCCTGCTCGCTATTCTGTTACCTCTTTGCGGTGCCACCAAATATGAGCAACAATTTCAGAGCATCTGATAGGCTTAGTACTCACTGTGCATGATTTATATTCAAGAATTGTTCTATGTATTGTTTTTGACACTATATTAAATTGTTTTGACGATATGTGACAAAAAAATACTATCGCGCCACCATCTTTTCTCTTCTTTCTGTCTTCAGCTATCATTTTAAACTTCGGAAGCCTGAACCATTCTTTAGAGTTTGGATCATCATATCTTCGTCCTACCTGTTCTACCCTTTTGTTCTTTTTTTTCTACCCTTTCCTTCCACAGCACCGTCTATCGCATTTCTCATCAAACATTTTCTTCTTGGCACAAGACCAAGTTAGTTGTTAGTTTTCCTTTTCCTCATTACTTCCATTATTACTGCTTTCTTTTCTCCAATTCTTTCCAACGTATATCTAACCCTTTCTATCCACTTGAAATTCAATATCTTTCTCCACATCCACATTTATATCGCCTCCTTTTTTATCTTTCTTTAACACAGTTCATGTTTCGTAACCACATAACAAGACACTCCATATTTACCCCTAAATATAAGTTACTTTTCAATTCATCTTTCTATAAGCTTGCTTTGCCAATACTGGGTCCTATTCCCGAACACGTAAATGTGAATTTGGACAGTATTGTAAAGTTAGTATTAGCATAAAATTTAATTAGCATAAAATTTAACGGTAACGGCAACGATTTTAAGGAAAACGAAATATCCAGTAAAATGCACTTTTTTGTACCATTCTTCTTTGCTAGTGGGATCATTATTGTTTCTTTAAACTCTATTGACCTATCTCATCTCTGATAAATACAACTACACAATTCTGTTAGCTACCGGTATTGCATCAAATCCTATAGCCTTTCCATTTTTTTTGCCTTTGATTCCTCCTAATACCTCATCCGCTAGTATGCTCTGTCCCTTATAATCCTTGTCTACTTCCACTTTTCCTTTTACTTCTATACGCACAGATTTGTGTTTAGTTCCACATCCCACATCAATGTTCCTAACATCTTTCCTTCTTCAAAACCTTACCTTGTGAATCATTCACTTCTCTGTCACATCCCCCTATTTGCTTTACCATCAAATTCCTTTATCTTTTTGTAAGCTAAATAATACCTTCCTGTCCTCTATAGGCTCTCTATTTATTGGCACTCTGCTTTATTCTATTCTTTTTTGATTCTGTCTGTTTCTATACGTCCTCTGTCATTCTTCTGTGTTAATCCTTTTATGTTTTTTTCGTTCTTCCATCTTGTCAATCATTTTTGCGTTACCCACTAAATATTAATTCGCTTTCCCTACGTTTATTCTACTTCTTCACATACTTTCTGTATGTCCGTCTTGATTCTATACCACTTCTTTTCTGATTTTTTTTCTATTGATATTCGTGTCTGTTGATTATTCTCCATCCAGTTCCTAGAGCTTCATTTGTAACACGTTCTTTAGCCACCATTCCAGATATACAGTCTTCTCTTCGAGTTCTTAAATCACTTGTTGGAAACGAATAGTCCTTTTTCTTTAATAAATGCCCTCTGATTCCTCTTGCTCGCAGCCCATATTGCACAACCAGCCCATCTACCCAGCGTATCAACCCATCAACCAACAACGGCGTTCGAATTACCTATAACTATATCTTTCAGTGGTCCTTGCCTTTTCTCCCAAGAATGTTCCCAAATGGATCATAAACCTCTTTCCATTCCTCATCCTTATAGTCCTTGGAGAACATGTAGAGTTGAACCACTAGTATATACTTTGACGTTGCTTCAAATTAAATAGCCATCATTCTAGTCATCACATAGTCACCTATTTATCTCCCCATTATTATCCTAACTCCATTTCGCTCTTGTCCCCATAAAAACAGAACTTTTTTCATCAAACCTTACATCTCAATTTTTCTTCCTTCATTAAACTTCTCACATACCGAGTTCCTTTCTTTACCTTCCTTTTTAGATATGCTTTCTTCATACACTGTACCTATTCCACCTGTAGATCCGACTTGGAAACTATTTTACTTCCGGTCTTAAATTTAAAATTCGAAGAATTCATATTAATTTTGCTCGTTTTGCACGTACTTATGGGATAGCCGATGAGCTTCAATGCGGTGGTTTTGCCTTACCTTCTACATTCTTTGTCATTAACCTTGATAAGTTCTACCACCTTAAGGAAAAATATCTCTTCCTAGAAAAGACAAGAGGGTCAGGGTAAGGATTAAAGGGAAAGGTTTTATTCACAAAATTAAAGAAAGATATTGCTAATATCATTCAACATGAATAAAAGAGGGTGCCCTAACTCAGTCATACGCTAGCCCGTCCCTTCGACCCATTTTACTCGTCTTCTACTGCAGGCAGGGTTACTCCAGGTCTATTCTACCCCAGAACCAGTCGGGATTCTCAAATGCAATGTAATATTTATATTAAAAAATTGTCAACAAATTAATATAACGAACAAATCGATCTGTGTAATCTATCTAGGGTATTCTGGATTCAGTTAGAATTCGAGTTTGCAAATTAATAGGTTTTTTAGCACAGTTTTTGTTTTTTTTTTTGTAACAATGCTAGGCACGGTAATCATGATAAATTAAAAATTAGCACCTGAAAATTGAGATAAAGTTGGTCTCTAAACATTGATTCATGAACTGTAAATGATTGAGCTTTAGTTGTTGTTCTTGAGGGCGTCAAAAGGTAGTGGATTATGGTAAGATTGATTTCATTTTCTCAGAAGTATATTCATTCTAATGATATTTTTAGCTTATCTCCATATCTGCGTATGCTGTATAAAGTCAAGTTTGTTAGTGCTGACCAATTTAATGAGTTTCTGTTGAACAATTTCATAGATATTTCAAGCGGGACGAGTATGTTTCAACTCAAACACATGGAACTACATGCAAGTTGCATCTAGCAAGGCACAAATATGATTTATAGATCAAAAGAAGCTATTTTATGTTGAACAACTTTTGAGATCGTCCTAAATATTCCAACTTTTGAACAGCGCCTTCAGCAAGGTCAAAAATATGAATTATTAATATAATTTTTATTCGCCTACATATTAAAGTGTTACTTTATTACTGTGATTTGCGGCTTTAAAGCATCACTTTTCAACTATTTTATTTTGTTGTCAAAGCTACGTTTAAAAAAGTAGAAAGCATTTGTATTTGTTTAAATTCTATGAGAAATAAAATTTTTTATCAAAGCAATCCTTAAGTTCAAAATTTCATTATCCAATTAAAATAGTTGTTATCATTTGTTGTATCAGCTACACAATAATTTGGAAAAAATAATAAATATTTTGTCAAAGGTTACTTGTTCCACATATTTTTATTTTAAAATTTATAATTTTAATTTAGAATAAACAACTTTTCTTAAAATATTTTGCTTGCCGCGAATAAAAAATAGTATGTGATGCACGGACGTAAGCTATTTTGGACTTAATGTGGGTGCAAATCTCGGCTAGCGCCTCAATTTGCAAACTCCACATCCGTCAAAAATCTTTAGCCTTACGTTCTAGCATCATAATGTACTATTTTAACGTCGATTCATAGAAGCCTAATGAATGAATTTTACCTCTAGAACTTTAAAATCAAATATTAATCGATATTGGTTTAATTCTGATAAAGTGCCAAAGTTTGTGTTTTTCTTGTGTTGATTTTAACATTCTTTATACGATTATTTTAAGATCAAAACATAAAGTACCAATTCATAAAAAAGAAAAAGAATAAGTTTATCTTTGCAAAACCCCTTAGAAAGTTTAAAAGCTAACGGTTATAACAAAATCATACCGAAATACAACGTAGAACTTAATTCCGTACAACGTAAATGAAACACCCTATCTTTAGCATCTTCATAACGATAATTATTGATTGATGATCTTCAAAACAAAATACAACAGCAATCGAATGAAATAAATATAATTGTTGTTGTATTAACAGTTAAAGGACAGTAAAAGTAAAATTATTCCTTATATTATTTTATGGAACGTTCAGTAAAAAGAAGGTTAGAATAAGTTACATTTTTCTAGATTGTACGAAATTTCGTATTTAAGCATGTAATCTTTGGCAGAATTAATTAATTGTAAACAAATCGTTATATCGTGTATATAAAACTGTGTAAATAGAAGGAGTTATTTTAAGTATTATTAAGTAGAAATATTTTGTGTTTTATTTTGCACGTTGTCTTAGTAGAAATTTTTACAATTAACCGTTGAAGTTTTTGAAGCTGTTGAAGGAATATTCTAGTTAGGAATATTGTTTGCTGTATTTTGTCCTGTTGTTGTGGAACAATAAAGGTGTTAACTTAATAAAACCAACTAAAATAATAAATAAAACTTAATAAAACCTGATGTTTTTGCTTACTAATCAGTGATCGAATTCAGAAAGTGATTTGGGAATTGCTTTTATTTAATTGTGAGTTAGACTAATTCGAAGAAAGGTGGAAAAGCGTAACAATATATTAATCTACATCTTTGTATTTATTTAATTTTTTTTTTGATAAATATTACTCAAATGTCTCATGATGTAAATATTTCTTTTCGGCTAGAGAGTAGTAATAATCTTACTTGTTTAATATGTTTATTTTTAATTCTTGTTTAATATGTTTATTTTTTTATTTTATCAATAATAATATAAACTTCCTTATAGTAACAATGGATTTTTATTTTTTATTTTATTGAATATCAATTTCGACTACCGTCATCATCAGTTCTTAAATTATTATTACAATTTTTACTTAAGCTATTGTCTTTTATACTATTTCAACTGCTGATTTTTATTATTATGTCATATATTTTGTTAGTTTTAGTGTTGATTTTATCATTTAAAATGTTGGTATTGTTTTTATGTTTATATATTTCTATTTCTTCAAATCTATCTAGACCTTTTTCTTTTTTTATGTAATATGGTTCATTTTGTGTTGACATTGGTGTATTTGTGTATTTCTATTTTTAAATGTTGGGCATATCTTGATTTTTGATCACTTTTATTAATTTCACTGGTGTGTTCAATAAATCTTTTTGTGAAGGACCGCCCCGTTTGGCCTATATAAAATTTATTGTAGTAATCACAGGCAATTTTATAAACACCTGTGTCTATGGTTTGGTTTTAAGTAATTTTCTATTTTATTTTTGTTTTTGTAAGCTGCAATATATCCATATTTTTTTTAAGTTATTTGCATTATTTGGAATGTTGTTTTATTATATGTTACGCCTATGCATTTTTTGCCCGCTAAGTTTTCTTCATTCCTCAATGTTGTTTGGGCTTGCAAATATTTCTTGTTTTTATGTTTTCTATTTATTGACTCAACTATTTCGTTTTTATATCCGTTTTTACTGGCTATGTATTTTATGTTATTTAATTCGTCTTGATAATTTTCTGAATTCATTGTTATATTGTTCAATCTATTGATCATGTGGTTGTATGCAGCTAGTTTATGTTGGTATGGATGATGTGATTTAATATTTATTGTTTGATCCTTTTGGGTTCGTTTCCGGAATATTTTGAATGTGTGTTTTGAATCTACATTTTTGATTGATTAATCCAAGAAATTTATTGTGTTATTTTATTCATTTTCTAACGCAAAATTTAATTGAAGGTTCTATGCTGTTTATGTATTGGTATAATAGATTAAGCTGTCTACTCGTTCCTTTGAATAATAAAATTATATCGCCAACGTAGCGATACCAATAAATGATTTTTTCTTTGTCTGGATTTATGTTATTATGTATATATTTTGTTTCAAAATCATTGAGATATATTTCGGCTAAAGATCCATATAGTGGGCTCCCCCTAGCTAATCCTTCTGTTTGTTGATAATACTCATTGTTATGTGTGAAATAGTTTTGTTTTGTTATTTTGGTTATTATATTTATAATTCCTTGTGTATCTGTTGGGTTTAAACCATTTTTTATTAACATATTTTTTGTTATATTTATTGTATCTTTTATTGGTATGTTAGAATACATGTTGGTTATAACAAACGATGCTAATTTTGCGTTGTGAGATATTATTATTGGTTCTATTCTATTGATTAATTCTGTGTTATTTTTTACTGAATAATTGTTATCAAAATGTTATGTGATACTTCAATAGTTTGCTTATGTACCTCGCTATTCTGTATGTTGGTGCAGTGGTGAAATTAATTAATGATCTTATCGGTGTATCTGGTTTGTGGATTTTTGGTAATCCTCTTATATTTGGTGCTGTTGGCCTTATCATTTTGTTATACCTTATGTTCTTATCACTTAATGTGTTGATAGATTTGTTGATTATTGTTTTTATTTGTGCATTGAATTCATTCGTTGGATATTTACTCAATTTTTCGATGCTGTTATTAATGATGTATTCATCTATCTTATTGTTGTAGTCTGTAGTTTTCAAGATGACTATTTATTCCCTTTATCTGCTTTGGTTATTGTGACATTGTTTTGTTTCATCTTGTTTTGTATACTGCGTATTGTCTTTATTTCTTTTTTGTTGTTGATTGATTAGTGAAGCTTCTTGATTGTTAAATTGTATTTCAGTATAATTTTCTATTCTATTGTTATATTGTGGCAGTCTATATTGAGTTATTATGTTATTATGATGAGTTCCATTACATTTTAACTTTTTTAATTTCAATTTTATATTTGCACTTTTCTTTTTTATCGTGCTTTCCATATCATTCTTTGACGATTCCATTATTATTTCATATTCTATTTGATGATATTGTTTAGATATTAGTATTTGTAGATTGTATACTTCTAATGTTAAGTAATTTATTTTTGTGTAGAGTTCTTGAATTTGTTTTGTCAATCATGTTATTTCTGCTGTTTGTTTAGCTATTTGTGCGGCTTTGGCTCTATTACTGACTTTAATGTTGATATATGTAGGCATTATTCTATATCTCTTACAGCATCGGTTAATAAAGTAAAAAATAAAAAATAAACATATTAAAAAAGTATATTGTTAAATACGACAAAAGTACGGTAGTTCATCAATAAGGGCTATCAAATGGGATTTTTTGGGTCGTAAATTTCTAATATAATATTTTGAACCCTAGTTTGGGTCTTAAAATATAAATAGATTTAAAATAGTTACAAAGCAGTTATTAGAATGAAATACTTGATTGGAAAAGTACTCTCTTTTTTTTGTGGCGTTTATCTCCATCTAAGAATGTAGGAGCGTTTCCTAACCAGCTTCAAATATTCACCTCGTTCAGCGGCATAATTTCTCTGGCAAACGATTTTTGAAGGTCGTTTATTAGTCCGTCTCTCATTGCAGTCATGGTCAACCTCGCGGTTGCTTACTCTCTGGGGTACAAACGTACATTTTTTTAACCATTGCATTGGAACGGATACAACCTATTATATCAGAACCCTCAAGAAGGTCGCTGATCTCAAAGTTATATCGCGTTCTGTACTCTCCATCGTCTATCTTAAATGGACCAAAAATGTAGCGTAGGATCTTATATTCAAATACAGATAATTGTGATTCATCATTTTGAGTAAGTTTCCATGTTTGTAACCCACACATCCCCACTAGTTTAATCAACGTCTTGTATAACTTGGGTTTGGTGTTAGTTGATGCATACGGTAATCCAAGGAGAGGCTTAATTGAGTAGAAAGTTCGATTACCTGCAGCGATTTGAGTTTTATATCTGTGAATATGCTGTTGTTTGAGTCAAGCATTTATCCCATATATTTAAAGGATTCAACTCCCTCAATTCGTTCATCGTCGCACATCTAATTTTTCTTCTTAGCCTCTTTTGAAACATCCATATGTTTGGTTTTATCTTAGTTAATTTGAAGACCAATCTTTCAATTTCATTTCACTTACTTTTTGGTACAATTAGTTCCATATGTTATTACCCAATTTTAAAAATATTTAAAAATTCTGAAATGAAAGTGAAAAACAAAAACAACCAGTTATATGAGCCGTGTTCGATTTGACTGAAACAACTGAAGCAACTGAAAAATTAAATGCAATTGTTGTTGTTTTTTCAGTTGTTTCAGTCAAATCGAACGCACCTATGGTAAAAAGAAATTTATTGATTATTCATACTCTGTAGCTGATCACATTAAACTGCCTCACATCATCTTAAAATAATATCTTTTCTATTGCGTTATTTTACAGTTTGTTATTGTTGTTATATGATTAAGGAGTAGTTGGGTTATAAATTAAAATAATATAATTTTAAATATTTTGTTATTTTATTTCCTCAGTACATTACATACATATATTTGGGATGTAAATTTCAGTCTAACCAAATTTGATCATTCATTGTTTAAATAGTTTAGCCAGCTATACTTACTCCAACAGAATATTGGTCCTCTTGTTGCAAGTCGCCACTGTTTATATGTAAAAATAATGGTCCTACTTGGAACTACATATTTACTAACTAAACTAAATAATGAACAAATATATCAAACAACTATGGCAGTAATCTTACATACCTACATGCGTTCTTATTATAAAACAAAAAATACCGTTGTTATAGCAGTCTGGGTTCTAGCTGTGTGTGGCTCTATGTACATTTATAAAACCAAATAAATAATGCTAAAGTGAAATAAAATATATTTGGATTTCAAATTTGTTCCGCATTAGATTCTCATTCAAAATCATTTTTAAATGTCAGATAAAATATTTCGCTACGTTGGAAGAATACCGGCACGACTAAAAAATAATGAATATTGACTTTTCTACATAAAATAATCGTAATATCGTCAAATTTTTATGTGGTAAAGTGTCACAATTTCGCCCCACTAACTTTTTCAGGGCTTCATAATTAAATTACAATTTAATTAAAATTTTTGATTTTCATTTCTCAAAATTTCTATTTTGAGTTGTGCCGGTATTCTTCCAACGTAGCGATTTGTCTCCCTTGAAAAAAATGTTATTTTATTTAATTAAATTTCCATCTTCTATCTATTACCATTCAGATACAAATTAATTTTATGACATATTGAGGACAGAAGACAATGGACATCAAAAACAATTGATTAGTGACTAAATTTGAAATATTACGAGTTTTTTGTTTTAGTAACAAAAAATTAATTTTATGAGAATTGAGAAAGTTCATTAACTAATTAGTATTTTCGAAATTTTGATTATTGGAATGTAAAAATGATTACTTATTAATAAAAGCACAATACCTTTGCAGGAGTCATTCATGTTCGATTATGGAAATGAACAGTGATTGAAATTAGCTGCAGTATAACGGTTTTAATTTTTATTTAGCTAAAAATGTGTCTAAAGATCACATACAAAAACTACCGACGGATTACAAAGGAATGGCAAATTCCTTTAATCGTTCAGGAAAAAAGTTCAACTTCACTTTTAATAAAAAAAATTACTAAAGTGAGAACGCATCATCTCGTGAGAGAACATCAACGCCCAGAGTATGGCAGTGGTTAAATAGTATTTCTGAACATCGGCATATCAACACAAAAGTATGAACAATAAGCTGAAAAATAAAAATCGAATCAACAATGAAACGATGTTTATACATTTATTGGCTGTAAACTATCTATATGTTTCAAAAAAATTAAATTAGTTATTCTACAACACATATTTTTTATAAATTATCACCAATTTTACTAAAATCTGCACATACTTCTAATTTTAGCTATTATAATTTGTAAAAATATATGGAAAACGATCACTCGGACATCTGAACCGTTTGAATAATGGATATAAACCCAACGCCTTCCTTCCAACTGGTTCCATCATATTATTCCATAATCCATTTGCTGAAACTGCATGTCCTTTTTGACTAAAATGAACACAGTCAATCGACATAATTTTAATATCCAATTTTCCACTATCTTCATAAAAAACCTTAGCATCTTTAAAAAATGGTTGATAGACAACAGTAAAATCATTACTATGAAATTCTGGCATAAAGCTTATCCGTTCCATTATACTAACAAAGCTTCGTTCTAATTGTCTATATAAATTTCGATGTTTGGAGTACATTGGACCAAATAAGCATGAACATTCAATAGGTCGTGATAGTGAACATGTGAATGGTAAATCTTGAACGTTATCCATTGAGAAGGATAAACTTACTAATGGGGATGGAACCAAGTTGATTAATGTTCTTGGCATTGCCTTTTTTAAATAACGTAGTGTTTTGATTAAATATCGTTCTTGTTCTTGATTAATCCATTGTGTTGCATTTGTTTGGAAACAGACATCAGAACAGAAATCATTACCGCCAATCATAAAAGTAAGTAGTTTCCATTGTTTGTTCCATTTGATTCTGAAATTAAAAGAAAATAAATCACACTCAAAATAATTTTAGTTTTATCGAGCAGAGCTAACCTTGGATCCAACCTCATTCGAGTAACAAGCTTATGAGCATTGTATGGCATGTCACTTGTAGTTGCTATGTTTTCAGCTACATTGAATTGAGCTGATTGATGAACGTTGTAGGAGTCACTTAGGGAATATCTGTAACAAAATTTTATGGTTAAAGGTAGGTTTAATTTGTTGGCAATCATGTAACTACATTCTATTTTTATTTTCAGCAGAATAAGTAAACGTTGTGTATCGAGGCAGCATGTTTATAAGTCGACATTTGACAAATTAATTGGTTTTTGAAATAGAACAAAATGGACAACTTGCAGAATGATATAAAATAAATTGCTATTCAGTTTAAGATAACTTTAGTAGTCAACACCAACAAGATGTGTTCGAGTAAGGAACCTACTAGCGGGAAATTTAGCTCACTTTTTAGGGTTCCGTTTTTTATACGGAACACTATTGGTGAGAGTAAAACGAGTTTTTCACATTATATCGATTATCTCGTAAACTATAAATGCTATGGACTTGAAATTTGAGGTGCGTATAAAACTAATCTGTCCACATGAAATGACGAATACAAATAAAACTAAAGTGGTTTTCGTTTGGTTTACAGGGGTTCGATGTGAGTCCTTTGAGAGAATAGATTTTTTTATAGATTCAAGTAGGGTATCATATGAAAGGGCTTCATTTCAGTATTTTTTAAAAATTTATCTTGGAATTTTACACCTCACCATTTTTTGTATAATTCTGAATAATGACGTTTTTTTCGTGTTTTCTTAACTCGATTAGCTCCGAACCTAACTGATCGAAAATTTTCAAATGTATTTGGAATGATAGAAAAATTAGCACAGTTTTAATAAAAAATATATAAAAGTGTCATATTCTCATAATTAGATTTATTAAGGGGGTGGAAATGAGGAGGGGTAAAAACACTATTTAAAATGTGGTCAAGTGGGGTGTCATTTGAAAGAGCACCTAATTTAGAAATCATTGCAATTTTTTTTAGAATTTTGCAATGCACAGTTTTTGAGTTATTGTCAAAAACATACCGTCCCCCCCCCCCCCCCCCCACTTCGTTTCGACACTGATTGACAGAAAAATTTGGGAAAATTCACAGAGTTAGGAAATTTGGTAAATTTTGTATGAAAATTATAGCGAAGTCTCAAATAATTATATTTCTGGGTGTTTAGGGGACCGGGGTAAAGAGGGTAAAAAAAAAACTTTTTTGACCCAAGCGAGTGGGGTGTCATTTGAAAGAACACCTAATTTAAAACTCGTTGCAATTTTTTTTAGAATTTTTCGGTGCACAGTTTTTGAGTTATGGACAAAAAAGTGCAAAATTCAAATCTCAAATAATTATACTTCTGAGTGTTTAGGGGATCGGGGTAAAGAGGGTAAAAAAAAAACTTTTTTGACCCAAGCGAGTGGGGTGTCATTTGAAAGAGCACCTAATTTGTTGCAGTTTTTTTTATAATTTTGCAGTGCACAGTTTTTGAGTTATGGACAAAAAAGTGCAAAATTATTAATTTCTTAATTTCTTAGAGCAATTCTTAATTTTGCAACTCTTTTAGAGTGAATATAACCAGTTATCCAAAAGAAAAAAGACTTTATTTCAAAATTATCACGTCCTTTACTATCTATTGTATATTGTATTGTATTGTATGCCATAAGTGGGGCCAAAAGGTGGCGTAAAATCTCAAGGTTCGAATCAGATTGATGTGATTTGTTAGTTTGTGTTAAGATCCACGTTTGTAATCCATTCATAATTACTGGTTTAATAAATTTCTTGTATAACTTTAGAAAATGTTGAGTTTTAATTGAATGGTAAGTTCGATAACATTCAATTATTTTAGGGTTAATATTTGTTTAATATGCTATTGTTTAAGTCAAACATTGATCTTTTGTTAATTTTAAATATTGTTAAAATTATACGTTGTTTTTCAAGCACCGACCTAAATGTCGAACTTATGTAATCTAACACAAAAAAATTGTTGCTATAGAAAGAACTGAAAATTTTAGTAAAGCGATGAGCCTATAATTCTATGGAACACGAAAAATATAGCGAAGCTTCAAGTGATTTTATTTCTATGTGTTTAGGGGATGGGAGTGGGGAAGGGTGAAAAATTGTTTTTTGACCCGCATGAGTGGGATGTCATTTGATAGAGCACCAAAATTAAAAAACAATACAGTTTTTTTAGAATTTTGCGATGCACCGTTTTTGAATTATTCTCAAAAAAGTGCAACAAAAAGTTGGTCCCCCCCCTTATACGTTTCTTCGTTGATTGAAATTTGAAAAATTCATAAAGATATGAAATTTGATAAACCCTTAACGAAAAATATAGCGAAGCCTCAAGTAGTTTTAATTCTACGTGTTTAGGGGATAAGAGTGGGGAATCGTGAAAAAAAAGGTTTTTTGGCTCGCATGAGTGTCATTTGAAAGAACACCAAAATTAAGAAACATTACAATTATTTTAGAATCTTGCGATGCACAGTTTTTGAATTATTGTCAAAAAAGTCCTATTTTTAGCGTTAACACCACTCCACCCCTAAATTTCGTCGTTGTTTAAAAGAATTGAGTCGTTCCTTAGCTACCATAAATAACTATGGATATCATTTAACCTAAAGTAATATTTTTTATATCATTTCGATCAATTTAGATGAGATTGACATTAACTATTGATATTTACGATGAACCATTTAGTTTTTATGTGTCTATGGTCTGGCAATATAAACCCTTTACAACACAACTTTATGTAAATTATTTTGATATTGTTTTCTTTACATTCACGGAACCCTTGACGAGCGAATTTTATTCGCACTTGTCTGACTTTTTAATTTGGCGTGGCGTTGCCCTCAGTTAACCTTAATGATGAACCCAAATTTGTTGTTTTGTTCTTTTGTTGTTTTCAGTTAAAAGAATGAACAACTAAAAGAATCCAATTACAACTAAAGAAATCCAATTGATGAAATATTGCAAAACGCCCACATTTCATGACTATAGAATGGAGGAATAAATAAAATGAGAGGTAAAAAGCAATTTTTCTTAAAAAATTTGCAAGAATGAATCTAAAATTGAGCTTCCAATAATCTATCTAGCCCACATATATGCCAGTCCACCACATCATCATAATTTCACATTCTTCAATTAAACGTCAAAGAAATAATTTAAACCACAAGATCTTATCTTCATCTTCTGGTTTGAATTATTGCTTATAAAATTACAAAAAAAAAGCTATTTTTATCATTTAAGTTTTTTAAAAAATCTTTTATAACAATTTCGCTAACACAAAGGAATTACAACCATTCAGCTGGTATTAGTTTTCCAATCTATTAAACATTATAAAATCAATGAAAGTTTTCCATCAAAGCGAAGTATGCAAACAAAACGGAAAATTTGTTTTTCTTTTTAGAAAAAGAATAATTTTGTTCCCTTATCATTTTCCTTTTTATTTATGGTATAATACCAATTACTTTAGTTTTACTATTTTTAAAATTTTCCTCTCCAACTTATCTCGACTAAAAGATGAAAATAAATAATCTGAAACTTTGTTTAAAATAAATGGGTTATGAATGAGAAACTGGATTTATATCTTGTAGTACCTGTAATATCATGAAATGAAGAAGATTTTTTTCATCATTGAAATAAAAATAAATTAAAACTCAGCTTACCCAAATAAATTCGGATTAAACTCTTTGAGTATATTTGGTAGAGTGACATGTGTTTTCCATGTCCCTTGACCTCCAATACACCATGCAAGACCTCGGTTTTCAATTAGAACTTCCCATAAAGCCACAGAATTAGCCGCTGTTGCACTTGTTAATGAATCTCCAATAGCAGCAATTACATCGATATCACCTAAAATTTATGTTTTTATACAAATAAATTTTTTACAAATTAATTCAACTCGTGTTGTTACCTGGTCTTAACTTATGCACACTAGTTGGAACTGTCTTACTACGATATCCTTTTGTGTTACAAGGAAATGGCTGATTGACACGAATTTTTTGTTGTAGAAATGTTCCATCCTTTCGTTCACCAGTACCTCCAAGAAACCTGGAAAAAGAGTTTATGGTATATTTTAAAACAAAAAAAAATTAATGTCGACTCACAAACCTATTATAAACTTCTCGCAATCCTCTATAAATATATCGTATAGGATCAGAAGCATCTAATTGACTCGTCACAATATTATTCTCATATTGTTGTGTCTGCGTTAAATTACTTAATATATTCCCATGTGAACGGTTGATTACATTATCACTAATTGTCTGACATTTAACATGCAAAACGGTTACTGCTGTTATTGCGTAGCACAATAACAACATGTTAGACTTCATGACTAAAAAGAAATTATAATTTTATTTTATGAGTTCAATGATGCTTTATCCATCATTTCGTAATTAGATTTGTTAAACTAAAACCAACTATAGTTATCATAATTTATAATTGAGAGTAATTATCATTAATATTGATAATAAAATTGTTTTGAATTTATTAATTGACATTGATAATGATAGCGGTGTATTCATTGGAATAATTGACAGTGAATATTAATTGAAAATATAATAAAAAAATTAAAATCGATTGTTTTATAAATAATGTGTATTTAGAAATAAATATATTGAATTTTAAAATGAAGATTACAAGAAAATAGCTATTTATGTACCTAGGGCGTTATGTAGGATATTGCGCCCGGAAAGCGACGTAATCTAGCCCGAGGGCCTCGGGCCCGAAGGATGGATATCGCTTGATGGGCGTATACCCAGTAACGCCAGTGGTGCATACAAGATTCTGAAAACTACGGCTTCATAATTCAGGATACGGTTCGAAGCTATTATTATGATAATTCACAAGCTACTATTCATCCATTTGTCATTTATTTTAAAAGTGCCGCAAGAGAATATATGCAGCACCGAAGTTTTATACTCATTTCGGTTATAAACGATCACAACAGTACTACAGTCCATCTTTTCATTACAAAACTTATTAAATTCATCAAAACGCATATAAATTCTAATATTACGAAAATAATTTATAACACTGACGGTGCGTGCACCTTCTCAAGACAAAAATAAACATAACCTAATTTACTTATGCCACCATAAAATAGACTTTTAGGTTGATGCAGAGCTTGGAACCTTGTGATGGAATTGGTGGTACACTGAAGCGTGCTGCACACCGTTATAGTATAGGGAGCAAAGATATTATTGATACACCAAAAAAACTTTTCGAATGGGCTTTAAAATGGGAATCTACCATGAACTTTGGATACGCCAATAAAAATGAATATCAATCGCCAATAAAAATGAATATCAAACAAAAAAAAATTACAAAATCGATCTAAAAACGCGATTACTATAAGTGGAACTCAAAAATTTCATTCTTTTGTACCATTAAATACTAAGACAATAAATGCAAAAATATTTTCCAACTCGGAAGAAACTTTTGTTTGTAAAATAAGTAAATAATTTCTAATAACTATATTTATTTTCTTTAACCTACATTATATAATTTGTATGATATTTTAAAAAGTTTATTCAATAATAAAATATTTGTAATTTAATGTTAAAATACAATCTTTTACTTTATGACCATAATAACATAATACGAACATAATACTTCTCCAGTCAAAAGTTCCTAAATAGATTTAGTTATTTATACGGTTTTTTTGTTTGCAGTCGAGACTGTCAAATTATTTTTTATAAGAAAGACAAGTGATTACTAAAAGTGATATATAAACATTTCATTTTTTTATGCCATCTAATACAAAGAAAATAATTGCAGAAGTGTTTTCCTATTCAAAAGAAACTTCTGTTTGTAAAATAAGTAAATCATTTTTAACAATTGTATTTATTTTATTTATTGTACTACATATATAATTTTTATGATATTTTAGAAAGTTCATTTAACAATAAAATATTTGATATTTAACATAAAAAAAATCTCTTAGTTTATAACGCCATTTTTATAATTTTCCTTCAGAACAAAAAAAACTGATTCCCGGCAGTCATATGCACAACGAATTTTATCTTTAAAACAAAAAATAACATGTGTCTTAAACTTTCACAAGTGGTTAGATGTAAAATAAGCTTCAATTTTGTTTAAAAAAAAAAAAATATGCCATCTTTTTTTCAATTACACCGTTTTTTTCTTATGTTACACCGTTAAAAATTTCAAAAAATTAACAGTGTACATTTTTAAAAACTTTGTTTTAATACCTATTCAACGACATACCATTTATGAAAATCGATTCAGTAGTTTTTCTACAATCGCTCGTCAAAATGCACTCACATCACAAAATAACAAAAAATTGAGGGGCACCCTATGAAGACCCCTGGTCGAAAAAAAAAATTCTAAGAGAACTTATATTTTGTATTTATGAAAGACTATCTATAAACAAAAAATAATCAAAATTAAAGGGGTCAAGTCAAAACGTTGTTGAATCTTCGTGAAATTGCTCACATATTCTATTATTTAGAATTTATAGTATTTAAGTATCACTTATTTACAATACAAAAACAACATCCACATAACTCCTGCAGTTGCAACTTAGGAAAGTTACCGGAAAAGAAATCCCATTTTAGTTGTTAAATAGGCGTTAAAAATAAATTTCCTTTCGTTATTTTTCTATAATAATAAAAAACGAAGAGAAACGAGATTTGCTTAATGATAATAATAATAAACAAAAGATAAGAAAGAATAGAATAGAAAAATTAAAAGTATTTTTATATATTCTAACATTTTAGGAAATAATGTACATGCGTTTAATTGAATCGAATAATTTTAATTTATTATTTGCATATAAAATTATGTGCGAAAGAAATTATTTATTGAATGTAATAAAAACAATCTCGTTAAACAAACAGGCTCTTTCAATAATTAGTTTTAGTGATTTAAAAAAATTATTATATTGTTTTAATATTTTTTATTTGTCTTGTTTCATGTCCCGTGGATACCCCCTAGTTCGAAAATAATACCACAAAATAAGTTATTTGGAGAGGATGAAAAAATCGTGTGAACAAATTACTAAAAAAAATATTTGTTTTTAAAACCGGTTTTAATTGAGATAAAGCCTGTTTTTAAATGAACTTTTTTGGCTGGTTTTACCGAAAACCTGTTTTGCAGGCCCTAGTAAGAATCAAAACAATCTAATCCAAGAGAGCTTGTGTGAAACATCCTGTTTAAAGATATGCTTGATTGGTGACTCTATCGATAGCTGATGGAATGTCAATGAATGGAAAAAACTTTATTTTTGCTATTTCAGTATCATAGACGAATTTTATTTTCGATTCTTTCACGAATTAAAAGGGTTGATTCTTCTATCAATAGAATTCAGCTCGCGAACTGAATCAAAAATTGCAAAAGCTAAAATTTGAATTCGTTCGCGAATTTATCGCAAACGAATAGTTGTGAATCGGAAAACAAATGATATACATGGATATTGTTTTAAGTTTTTTGATTAAAAATGTTACTCGTACGGTTGTAAATTGTTTTTTTGATTTCACACAATCGTTTTTGCCAAATCTTCAAACACCTTTGAGAGTTGCAAAAAATTTTCTCTCTGAAGATGATCTTAGATCGAAACTATGTTCAAAGAAATGTTTAAGATTTTTGTTAAGAAGTTAAGCATATTTTTAGAATGAATAAATTAAATAAAAAAAGTTTGTTTATAATGTCAAACAACTAAATGCGCGTCTTAGTAGTAAAACCGACACATATGGTGTGATGAAAAATGGCATGACGCTCTCATGTCGTATAATACCTCGTGGAAAATAAAAATTAATTTTATATTTTTACTTTATGTTTTTTAAAACTATTTTTTTTCATTTTATTTTTTCTGTTGTTGTTTTGAAGAATGATTTATTATAATTTTATTAATTTGCTGGAAAATTTTTTGGTTTATAAATAATTGAGCCATACCTAAATACCTTTTGCTTACGATAAAAACAAAAATGTGTATACTTTTGAAATGTACCGAGTGTAGACAAAAATTCAGAGTTTTTGAATCATGTTCGCACAGAATATAAAATTTGTACAAGTTTAAAAGATCATACGGATTTTGTTATATTATTTCTATTTTTTCGAAATTAAAAAGTATAGGTTCAATATTGTTGAATTTCTTCCACAAAATAACATTTTGATAGTATTGTATCTGTTATACAAAAAAAAACAATATCCTTTAGACAGTAAACATTACTGAGGACATATTGTATTGAAGCAGATGATACGTTAAATAATACATCAAAAATATTGACTTCTTTTGTATTTATATTCTGTATTTACTATTATAATTAAAATAATAAGAAACAAAATGTAGCGCGTGGCTTGGAGCTCGGCAGATGTAACACTTAAAAGTTGATAGCAGAATTCATAATTAATAAAAGCATTTAAAGAAATTTGGGATTTTTGAGCTCAATTAAACTCAAGTAAGTAAAGAAGTAATTGGAACTTTTTCAATTCAAAGGTATGGTTTGAAGTTTCTCAGAAAAAAATTTAAAGAAATATTTAAAAACAAATAGAGTTTCGTTATTAAAATTTGTATATATATTTTTCTTATTCATAAATATAAAAGAAGTCAAAATATAAATACAACAAAATAAACAAAAATTAAAAATAATAATTGTAAAAAGCAATTTAAAAAAAAAATATACTAAAATAAAAATTTAAAGAAAATTCAAAATAAAATTAGAAAAAAAATTAAGAATTTAGAAAAGTTTAAAACAAAAAATATGAAGAGGCTGAAATCTCACAGCTCTAAGATATCAAGACTTCGGTTTTGGTTAAGGATTTGGATATGGTTTTCGGCATAAAACTTCTATGAAGACATTGTTTTTAGTTATCGGCAGCGATGTATATCAAACATAAAACTCTTTGTAAAAGCACAAGTATTTTATCTCTGTTTAAAAATTTATTACAAAACTAACACGAAACATCTATTCGCAGTCGGAAAATTATAACAGATCGTATATGAACATAATTTAGTGAAAAGATGATACACTCAGCAAACTGCTCAAAAACCTCTCCATTTAGCGTTTTGAGAAATATTACAAAATCAAAAATTCAAATTTCTTTCAAAATTCCAAAAATATTCTAAAAATTAAAATAAAATTAATACAAAATCAAAGATTGAAACTTTTTTCAAAATTCTAAAAATATTGCAAAAATTATAACAAAATTATAAATACAATTTTTATTCAAAATTCCAAAAATTATCATAAAATCAAAAATTTAAATTTTTTCCAAATTTTAAAAATATTGCGAAAATTCACAATTCAAAAATTCAAACTTTTTGCAACATTCTTAAAATATCGCAATAATTATAACAAAATCAAAAATACAAACTTTTTTCGAATTCCAAAAATATTCCAAAAATTATAGTAAAGTTTAATTTTATTCAAAAACTTTTAAATTATTACAAAAATTATAAAAAAATCTATAATATAAACTTTTTTCAAAATTCTAAAAATATTTCAAAAATTATAACAAAATCAAAAACTGAAACTTTTTTCAGGTAAGAATTTCACTTTTGGCTCGAGAATTGAATACTCTGGTTTTTTTAAAACCGAAGTAAAATCAAAATTAATTATTATTATTTTTTATTTTTCATGAGGCATTACGGCATGAAATTGTCCTACCATTTTTTGTAACACCATAATATTCGGTTTTACTACCAAGTCGCACCTATTGATGTTTCACATAGGGATTGCCTTCCCGGGATCCCGACCCATTTATATGATCCCGCAATCCCGGGATTAATGAAAGAAAATCCTGGGATTACGGGATTGTCATTTTTGCCGGGATTAATCAATGAAAATACTGAATTCCGAAATAAATTCTGAATTCCTGAATTTTCGAAAATCCTGTTTTGTTGATTTTTTGTTTTTTTGTTTTTGGTCATATGCAATGAGATCATATACCACTAGAAATAGCAATGAATACTTGTTAAGGATTATATCTTAGGGGTACTAGCGGATAAACTCTATTCAGTCAACGCTAGCAACTTCAATGTTGTTCCACTCTACCATGAAATATTGGCTAATGCACTTGTAGCTATTCAGGTTGTACTGAACAAGAAAAACAAAGCAGCCCATTAGTTCGCGAGTTGAAGAGTTTCTCAATAACAAGCATAAAGGCAAGGAAACCCGAAACATTTTGAGTATTTAAGTATTTGCAGAATGGAAACTCTGCTTTTGTTGATGACACATCGAACATATTTACTGTTCCAAGTCGAAGCTCCATAAAAGTTGTTATTGAAGATTATTAAACGTTACATCAGCAGCAGCAGACGTGGGATGTGAAACAGGTGATCCAACTACTCACACTGCAACATCATCCAGCAGAGATTACAACGAAAATATAACTAAGGATAAGGTTTCAGTAGATTTAGTAGAAAAAAGCAATTTGGAAGATGAACTGTAACGGAATTTAATTCACGCCTAATACCTATAAAAAAACTTTTTTGGTCAGAATGCAACAACATAAAATATTAAACTGGTCACCGCAATTGGCAGAGAAATGAAAATAAGAAAGCAAAGCCGTCATAGAGGACCCCATTAGCACTGAAAGTATAATAATTTATTGACCATTCCACCAAAAAGTGTGGAATCGGAACGGGCTTTTTTAACCTTCGGAAATATTATTTCCAAATTAACAAAAAGGTTTGAAGATAAATCAGTTTGACGAATTATGTTTTCTAAAATGTATTTCTTAAATAATTCGAAAGTGTACTGGTTTTTCTTTATGTAATATTATTAAAGTTTTATTTTGGTTCTTCATTTTTTATTTTTTTAAGAAGTTGAATTAGTAAGTTAATGTTTTGTATGTTTATTCTTTTCGACACTAAAAAATGAATAATGTGCTTTTTATTTTAAAATTGTGTTTTTTCTTAATTATTTATGGTTCTCCATACAAATCTTAAATCCCAGGATCCCGGGAATCCCGAAGTTTAAAACTTATGAATCCCATGGTCCCGGGATTCATAAAACACCAGGGGATTGCAATCCTTAGTTGCACATCAAAAATATTTTAATTTAATTAACGAAATTCTATTTGTTTATTATAACAACATTTTGCTCAATATTTTCTTATCGGTTTTTATTAATTATAAATTTTTCTATCAACTTTTATATTTCACAACTGCCGGGCGTTCTGTGATGGCGTTTTTTCTATTTGAGAGTATATATAATAATATTTCTCAAAAATAAAATTTGTGAAATCAAAAAGGCAACTTCGCAGTTTCAAACTTAAATTATTTAATTTTAAGATTTCATTCCACTCTAAACCTTGGAGCACTCGACGAATTTTATCAAGAAAAAGAGTCTATGGGCGATTTCCTTTTAAGAGATGGTCTGAAGTTGGCGTCCTTTTTGACATTCAGTGGAATTTTATTATACCTGTTTTTTAATCGCTATATACTTAACGACGCGCAAAGATAAGGTGTAAAACATGCTTTTAAGCTAATTCTCATTTTACACTAAAACACTCCAACAAGTTTCTAGGTAGAACCCTTCTTGACAAAACCACCATCTTAACAATAAAGGCGTTGATGTTTTCGGAAATGCAGATTCTGCCACTCATACCCGACATCGATGGCGTTCTTTAGGATTGAGAGACTGTTCTTAACAGGCACAGAAGAAACAAACATGGTAATAAAAGATAAACACTTCCACAACAACAAAGTATAAGTTACTTCAATTAAGCAAATTAATTTCATTAAAATAATGAACATGGATAACAAAATTTAACTAGTAACGACATGACTATGAAAACAACCAGGGTATTTACAGTAGGGTATCATATGGAAGTATTATATGCTTTAGTATTCCTAAAAATGTATTTTGGAATTTTACACTCCACCATTTTTGTATAATTTTGAATAATGGCGTTTTCTTTACGTTTTTTTCCTCGCTTTCTAAGCTCCGAACCTATTTTGATCGAAAATGTTAAAAAGTATTTGGAATCAAAGAAAAATTAGTATGTTAATGGAGAAACATAGAAAATACTCATAGTTATATCTATTAAGGGGTTGGGCATGAAAGAGGTGAAAACACCATTTAAAACCCGGTCAAGCGGAGTATCATTTGAATGAGCACTTAATTTTAGAAACATTGCAATTCTGTTTAAAACTTTGCAAGGCACAGTTTTTTAATTATTGTTAAAAAAATTTAAAATAAATACTTGAAAAATTAAAAAATTTAAATTAAAAAAAAAACGAATAATATACATAAAATGTTTAATAGAATATATTGCACACCAAATCTTTCATTCATAACAGAAAAAGAATTTTATGAAAAGAAAAAATTTTTTAATTTTTTAAGTATTTAAAAAATTTTATTATAATTTAAATATAATTTAATATGTATAACCCCTGAAATAATAAATGCTCTATAATCTAGCTGATTTTGACAAAAATATGAATAATTATTATTTGTATTGATAATTATTTTTTCATATTTTAACCATTTTCGTATATATATGGATAAGATTTAAACCGATGGAACATTTTTTGAATTATTTTGATCTATTTTCAATTAACATTTGCGAAGAAAAATTGATTTTTATGTGCTTATGGTTCTACATTTTGTTCTTCTTCGTTCACTTCACGCACTTGACCGACTTTTTATGTTTATTTGGAATCTACATTTTTCAAAGAACTTTAATAAAAAGTATGAGTTTGTACGACAAGGTACCGATTAGAAAATTAAATTCAATACAATAAAAATTATCTCTGTTGTGACACTTTAGTCTTCGTTCATGGATCATTTTAGACAAAATTTTAAATGATAGTATTATTATACCAAGAAACTGATTAATTTTTAATGACATTGGAGATCGTGGCTGAGTATCTTCCCAGGGTTATCCCACTATCCAACTCTCTATCTACCCGCTTTTGTTTTGCAAATCCAGTATACAAATATTTTCACTAGATTTATTCAACAAAATGCTTGTCTGTTCATTTTTATCCTATTTTTCATTCTAATTTCTTATTCTTATTTTCATCTAGCAAATAAAATTTTATTATTTTTTGTCAATGAACGCAACAATTCTATTAATCTATTAAATTAACGGGAAGTCCGAACTCCTGGATTTCCAAACAAACAGCTGTTTGTTTTAAACTTCTATGACTTCAAACATTGATAACCGATATAAAACTGTATGTTTAATGTTTCTCTAAAACTCGCAATAATTTTATATCCCAATTTTTGGTGTCATTAGCGGTAATTTTTTTAAGATCATCCAGCATTTTTATTCGAGGCATGTTTGCAAAAATTTAAATTTTTCGACAAATTCTAACCAAACGTTTTAACGACAAAAATTTGTGCTTAAATACCATAAAAACCAAAAATTTACACACACAAATAGTAATAATTAAAACTTAAAACTTCAACACACATAATAACTTAATTCAAATCTAATCATTTCCTAGATATAAAAGAAAATTTCACTATAAAATTTTCTCACACAAAATCTAATGCAAATTTTTATTTTCTTTAAAAACCAAAAAAAAAAATAGTACGAGCATACTAACTTTTAAAATTTTATTTTAGTTTTCCGAAAAATCTTATAAATTTATGAATTTTCAATCTTGAAATAAACTGTTGAATTTTTCTACTAACAACAATAAAACAATAGAAAAATTAAACCGAATTGTTTAACATAAACTAATAAACTGAAAAATTAATTAGCAAACAATTTTTATTTTAAATGAATATTTAATAGTTTATTGTAATTTATTATTAATTTGTACTTATGGTTAATTGTTAGTTAAAATAATTTTGTAAGGTATCAAAAGTGGTAGACGTTAAAGTAGGAGCACTGAGTAAGTTTTGCATTTTGCTCTACACAGAGATTGCCGTTTTTCAATCACCACCTTCACTTACCTATTTCCATATAATGATTTTCTGTTTTTTCTGTTTACATACAAGTAATACTTATTGATCAAACCTCGTATTAATTGATTTTTGATTACAATTATTGCTAAATTTTTCGGAATACTAGTATGGTTTGCACAGTTTTACTTGTGTTTATTAATGAAGTAGTATAGCTGTTACCCTTGTTGGATACATAATTCTTCTTAAGAATTTCAGCCGTTATTGTACAATAATTTAAAAATAAATCTTAAGAGAAAAGTTATCATTAAAACAATTAATTTAGAAAAATGGTTTCGATAAAATTGCAAATCAATACGAATTCGATTTATAAAATTATATATATTTCTTGCTTTAATTCTATTTGTTTTCTTCTAAAACTATTTTGGTCGGAAAACTAAGATTTGAACCTTGTTGATTTTAGAACGATGAATGCAAAGTTCCATTAAAACAAAATGCATTGAAAGTAGTCAGTTGGTTCCGATTTACGGAACCTGTTGGAGAACTTTTGCTCTTTTTGAATGATTTATAGTCTAGCCTAATTCACTTTTTTTATTTCAATTTATTACAATTGATATATAGAAGTTTGCATTCGGCATGAAGGATTATTTAGAAAGATATTATTAATCTCTATTAGTAATTATTAATCTCTATCCATTAGTAATTATACAATATTATTTTTCTGGAATAAGATATCATTGTAGAATTTCTAGTCCTTATTTTAGTAATAGACATTTTTCTCCGACATCAAACATCAATTTTTTACTCCAAAAACATTGCTTGCTACAAACGATAATAAAAATCATGATTTATTTGAGTTTCACAAAAAAAAATCTCAGAAAAAGTCATTATATGTTGTAATATATAATAAATTCAAAGTTTTTCTGAAAATGGTAACAGACACAATGAGAAAATTTAAAATTATGAAATTAATTAATTTTATCCATCACGCATACAAATCCATTTCTTTTGTAACTTATTTATTTATTGCATTTAAATTAATTTGCAATATTAATAATTGAAGCAGTTTTGTTTAGATAATAGAACAATATGTTTAATATTGAAATTATATTTGAGAAAAAACACACTAATTTTTGATATCTATATAATATTTTTATTTGCCAATCGATTTCGAAAGCTAAGCTTTCATTGTCAAGGCCTGTTCTTAAACTGAGTTTAGAGAGTTTAAGAACAGGCCTTGACAATGAAAGCTTAGCTTTCGAAATCGATTGGCAAATAAAAATATTATATAGATATCAAAAATTAGTGTGTTTTTTCTCAAATATAATTTCAATATTATTTTGGTGATATCTAGTGCTCAAAAAACAATATTAGTTATTAACAATATGTTTCCATAATATTGTGAGAGTTTTTTTTTCAAATTATGATAAGAAAAAACGTAATGTTCTCATATTAATCAATTAAATTCGTTCATAAAATTGATAAAAAAATAAAGTTTAAACATTTAATATGAATAAAAACGAATAAATTATACCTAATTCACACTTTAAAATCACCGAAAATATATAAATAACATTTAAATCAATTTTTTTAAATTTATTTCCTACGTGATAAAAATAAATAATAAATTAAATTACGATGTATTTGTTTTTTATAATAATTTTTTTATTATTTGTAATAATAAAACAAAAAAATTTATGAGCGACAATTTTTTATGGAAATTTTGCTTAATTCGAATTAAAATGATGAAAGTAAAAATTATCGTATCGGAATTCATGCCAATTTACATAATCGATTATACTGCATTGTAACAATACAATCCAAAAAGGTTTATTTGTTCAATTTTGTTTCATTATTTAAGAATTGTTGGTGTTAATTTGATTGCTAACACTTTTGTTGTTGGGAGTTTGTGTTTTTATCAAAAGTTAGTTTTGTAAACATTAAATACTGCAGTTCCGCAAAGCAGAATTAATTTTGTTTATGGTTTAACACAGGAGTACTTAAAGAAGTTATGTTTTACGTGTTAGATTAGAACTTACAATGATTCGTTCCTCTATGTTCAAAATACAAATTTTCGCCAACACTGGCAATATTTGCTTAAAAAAAACTTATTCTGCTAATAATTGTTTGATATATAAGGGATTACAGAACATATAACTGGTCAAATGAAAAATATATTTATTCCATTGCAAAAGTGCCATACAATGAAAATTTTAAATGGAAATAGTTAAATATGCAAATATCAATACCCGGTTCTCAGTCCACTAAAACCCAAAAACCCAAAATAAATAAATAAATAAATCAATAAATAAATAATAAATTAAATAAATTAATAAATATATAAATTAATTAATTAATAAATGAAAAAATAAATAAATAACTAAATCAATAAAAACTAAAATAAACAAATAAACAAAAATTAGTGAAGAACTAAAAAATTAATAAATAAACGCATAAATAAATAAATAAAAAGATAAATTGTCAATGCACAGATTTGATATGGCGTAAATATTTTCTATTTACATAATTCTAAATATTTCTATACTTATAATTATATTATATAGATTTTATACGTCTTAAACCCGACAAGGTAGGAATTTTTATTGAAAGAGATAATTAATTTCCTTAACCTCACTATTTGTGATTTTCGAAAGTTAGTAGGTATATTCCATACTATCGTAAAATTATGTCGTAAAATTGATTTCATATTGATTGGCAACATTCAATAATAACTTCACACGTGACTTAGGATAGTATGGAATATACCTACTAACTTTCGAAAATCACAAATAGTGAGGTTAAGGAAATTAATTATCTCTTTCAATACTTATAATTATATATATTATTAACATCATTTATGCAATTCAGTACAATTTAATTGTACTGTTTTTCAAGGTTAACTAAGTGGTAATAGAAGTAAATTATTTTGATGTCATCATCAAATTTATTAACTTACATATGAAAATTACAATTTGTTTGATAGTTGTTTTTGTGAATTATAATAAAAATAAAAATTACTCTTTAATTAGAAACCGAAAGACAAACATCTATTTTATTATTTAAACATTTTAAATAAAACATCGTCTTTAAACAAATATCAACTAATAACGTATAAACGATTCGAGAGTCAACATTTGGTCCTTCGAGCTAAACAAGATACCAGTTTGGATTTACATCACCATTTGGTCCTTCGAGCTAAAGAAGAAACAGCACCAGTGGATCTACATCACCATTTGGTCCTTCGAGCTAAACAAGATACCAGTTGGATTTACATCACCATTTGGTCCTTCGAGCTAAACAAGATACCAGTTTGGAATTACATCACCATTTGGTTCTTCTAGATAAAGAAGACACAGCACCAGTGGATCTACATCATCATTTGATCATCATAAACGTTCGGTCTTTCAAACCGTAATCACTAGGTTTTTCAAAACATCAATAAAGCTGAAGCAGCGATCACAACATCAAGACGCAGCTACGTATTGAAATTTAGGCTACGTATAACTACATAAACATTTGGTTGGTCAAACCAGTCTTAAACAACATCAAGAACAAAACATGGCGGATTACCAAGGCTTGGTTCAAGCACAAACAGAAATTTCCGAAAGATTGAAAACTGTGCAAAGGAACACCAAAAAGGATGGCAAAGAGCGCAAGACAACCAAAGAATATTTTAAAAAACACCTGGCAGGGATCCATATTCTTTGGGAAAAATTCAAAGCTAACGACAATAAACTGCAAGCCTTTTTTGAGCAAACTAAGGAAGAGGCTTACTGGAAATCAAGAGAAGAATTGTGAGAAATGATTTCCAATCTTATCTGGAGCAAGAAATTCAAAATATGGAAGCAGCAGCACAGCCACAAGACAACTCAATACCTGCAGAAATAGCACGTACGCCAGATCAAGATCATCTAACACTGAACCCAAACACGGCGGCTCTGATACAAAAACAGAGGATCAGAGCAAAAGAATTGTTGCGGAACATAAAAACAATTAAAGATGACACACAAGCAAATACCAGAACAAAGTCATATTATAATCAGAAGATTAAATATCTCACTCGCAAATGGGAAAATATATCCATTCTTCATGAAGACATCATCGTGGAAGACACTGACCAGATCTACAACCAAGAATTCGAATACTGGGAAAGTGAGTTTTTCGATATAACACAAACAATGGAAGAAGAAATCGAAAAATTAGGAAAATCCATTTTTCATGCAACACAACAAGTTCAGCCGAGAATTCAAACGCCAGCAATAACAATTCCTACGTTCAATGGAAACTATTTACAATGGACAACATTTAGAGACATTTTTACACAAGTGATACATGATAGCCAGGAAATTGGAAATGCCACAAAAATGCACCACCTAAAAACGCATGTAAAAGATCAAGCAGCTGATTTGTTAAAACACTTCACCACATCAGAAGACAACTACCAAACACCATGGGCAACGCTTAACGCAAGATATAACAACAAGCGAATATTAGTCTCATCACACATCAAGAGGCTATTAAATTTTGAAACAATCCAAAATGAAGCATCATCATCAATTAGAAAATTGGTAGACACCGCAAAAGAATTTCTACAATGCATTAAAAATCTTGGTATCGACACTGATGCATGGGGACCTTTGGTATTAGAGCTATTATTGCCAAAATTAGATACGGAAACACACAAACTATATGAACAAAGCTTGGACGATCCGAAAGAAATCCCTTCATTAGAACATTTATTCACCTTTTTAGAGAAAAGATTCCAATCTTTAGAACTAATTAAGGAATACAAATACAAGAGAGATGGAATTGCAAAGGATTTTAAACCACATCAGGCGAGCCAAACCATTTCAAAATTTCAACATCAACGAAAAAGTCTCCAGGGATACAATACGCAAATCAGTATCCATTGCCGATATTACAAAAGAGAGCATTTCATTACGGAATGTCAAAATTTTCTTAACATGTCAGCAAAAGCACGAGTGGAGTTTGTATCTAAAGTAGAACTATGCAAAGTCTGCTTACATCATTATACAGATACAAAATGCACATCAAAAAAATCAAACTGTCAAATTTGCAATAAAAACCATCACACAATTTTACATCGAAATGAAATTATTACAGCCTTAACAAATAATGAAGAAAACGTATTTTTAGCCACAGCACTTATAAAAGTTCTGGCAAGCTATGGACATTTTGAATTGTTTAGAGCTTTGATTGACCCTTGTGTCCAAGGGACATTTATAACGGAAGCAGCTGTACAACAACTTAGGCTACGAAAATACAAAAGTAACGTGTCTGTATCTGGTATAGCAAACGCCAAGTCAGGACAGTCACATCACAAGGCTTATCTCACGATTGAGCCTCGGTACACTTCAACATTCATTTTAAATGCAGAAGCACAAGTAATGACCGTAATATCGGCCGATATGCCACAAACATCAATACAAGAACTGGAATTCAACAACAACAAAATATTGGCAGACCCAACATATTATAACTCTGGACCAATCGATATATTGATTGGAGCAAATTATTACGGAGAAATTATTCTTCCTGGGATTGTAACAAATAAAAATAAATGGTTCGCTCAACAGACGAATTTAGGGTGGACCATCAGTGGGCCATCATCAACATCAAGATCACATGATACCATAAATATGATGGTTCATTTAGATTGCAGCGAAGAATTAAATCGATTTTGGGAAATTGAAGAAATAGATCCCAAAAAACAACTTTCATTAGAAGAAAAAAAATGTGAAGAAATGTACGAGAATTCTAAGAAAAGATTAGTCAATGGAGGTTATGAAGTAAAGTTATGGCGAGGTTGATACAAGTTGAAAAGCGGTTGGAACGAAACCTAAAGCTAAAGCAGGACTATCACGCATTTATGAACGAATATATACAATTAGGACACATGATACCTGCAAAAACATCAGAAAATCAACTAGAAAAAAATTATTTACCACACCATGCCGTCGTCAAAGAATCCAGTTCAACAACAAAGGTTCGTGTGGTCTTCGACGCGTCGATGAAGACTACATCAAGATTGAGCTTTAACGATCTACAACTGATCGGCCCGACTTTACAACAAGACTTATTCTCAATTGTGTTGAGATGGAGAATTTACAAATACGTTTTCACTGCTGATATTAATAAAATGTATCGTCAAATCAAAGTAGCAGAAGAACATCAGGATTTGCAGAGAATATTGTGGAGAGATGAACCGAGTAAGCCGGTAAAAGAGTGTAAATTAACAACAACCACATACGGGACCGCATCAGCACCATATTTAGCCACAAAAACGTTACAACAATTAGCTAACGATGAAAAAGATTCATTCCAACCAAAAACAATTGAAGTTCTCAAGGAACAGTTTTACATACATGACGTCTTGTCAGGATCAGATAGCATAAAAGATGCAGTAAAATTACAACAAGAACTGATAGAGCTACTAAAACGCGGGGGATTCAACCTCAGAAAATGGTCCAGCAACAGCAATGAAATTTTGGAAAAAATTCCAAATGACTGCAGAGAAATAAAAACCTTAGAAATAAAGGATAGTGCCACTATAAAAACATTAGGCATATATTGGAGTCCTTTATCAGATACATTCAGTTTTAAGACAACGGAAACTCCTGACTTCAGAAAACCTAACACCAAGCGGAGAGTGCTCTCAAACATCGCAAAAATTTTTGATCCACTAGGGTGCCTAGCACCAGTAACCGTATCTGCAAAAATTTTTATGCAAAAAATATGGGTGACAGGAATTGATTGGGATGAAGAAATCCCAAAAAATTTGAATAGTTATTGGGAAAAATTCGAACAACAACTACCATCTATACAAAATATTAAAATCCCACGATGGATAAATTTCGATGGATCCGGAAGATTGGAATTACACGGATTCTGTGATGCATCTGAGGATGCATATTCTGCTGTTATATACAGCAAAGTTATAGATGTTAATGGTACCATTCACATCACGCTACTTACAGCCAAAACAAAAGTAGCGCCGCTAAAAAAAATCAGTTTACCACGTTTAGAGCTATGCGGAGCTACACTTCTTGCCAAATTGATAAAATACGTTCAACAAGCATTAATGATCGATAGTACAATTTTTGCCTATACCGACTCCACTATTACGCTTGCATGGATACAAGGCCATCCGAATAAATGGAAAACATTCGTCGGGAATCGAGTCACAGAAATACAAAATGTCATACCAGCAAAATGCTGGTCTCATGTAAAATCTGAAGATAATCCTGCAGATTGCGCATCACGAGGCGTAGGTCCAGAAGAAATACAACAACATCAACTATGGTGGTCAGGACCAGTTTGGCTAAAAACTACAGGTACGAAGAACACACCGCTCAAACAATTTGAGACCGAACAAGATTTGAAGAAAATGAAATTAGCAGCCTTTTTAACAACATCATACGAAAAGAATTTTTTGAATAAATATTCATCACTAAATAAGCTATTAAGAATACTAGCTTATGTAAAGACGGATCAACTCCTAATCTTGCACATATTGAAAAACTGTGTGACCTTTCTTATATATATAGAAGAATCGGACATTTTGAGTGGTTTATTATCATTAGATATGAAAAAGTCTTCTGGGCCTGATAATATTCCACCAGTCTTTCTTAAACAATGTGCCAGTTCACTTTCTAAACCGTTGTCATGGTTTTTTAACAGGTCGTTGACTTCTGGTATTTTTCCTGATGTTTGGAAATTTTCTTATATAACTCCCATCTATAAAAGTGGTAATAGAAGCAACATTGAGAATTACCGAGGCATAGCGAAAATTTCAAGCATACCAAAACTTTTTGAAAAACTTGTTCACGATAAGATTGCAACGGTAGCAGCTGCTAACCTTAATGAGCAACAACATGGTTTTCGAAAAGGTCACTCCACAAATACAAATTTGGTTGTATTTACGTCATATCTGCTTAAGGCTTTTGAAAATGGTTTCCAAGTTGATACAGTGTATACTGATTTTAGCAAAGCCTTCGATAGCGTGGATATTAAATCTTTGATCGCAAAGTTACATAGATTCGGCTTTTCTGGTGGATTTTTAAAATGGATTACATCCTATCTAACCAACAGAAGACAGAAAGTCCAATTTCGAGATTGTTTGTCATCCGAATTTAGTGTAACATCTGGCGTTCCCCATGGAAGTCATTTAGGCCCTCTACTTTTTAACCTTTTTATTAGCGATTTATCATCGTCACTTAAGGATGTTATGCATTTGATTTATGCAGATGACCTAAAAATTTATCATGAAATAAAAAATACAGAGGATATAACTTTTCTACAATCTAAACTAAATGACCTATACAATTGGTGTACACACAATAAGCTCTATCTAAACATAAAGAAATGCCAGGTTATTTCTTTTACACGGAAAACTGAGCCCACTTTGAACGACTATCATATAAATGATGTAAGTCTTTCAAGGAAAAATAAAGTTAATGACTTAGGAATTGCTATGGACGCAAAGCTTACCTTCAAGGATCATTACGACGCAGTTATTGGTAAGGCATTTAGTGTTCTGGGATTCATAAAAAGAAGAGCTAAGGAGTTTAACAACCCTTCGGTGCCGGTTGCTCTTTATTGTTCTTTAGTGAGACCAATTTTGGAATATGGATCTGTGGTTTGGATGCCATATACTGATCGCTACATCAAAAATTTTGAATCTGTACAGAAACAATTTTTGTTATTCGCCCTAAGACATATTTATGATCCGAAAAAATATCTGGAATTACCGCATTATACATACAGGCTTAAATTAATAAACTTACAGTCATTGAAAGACAGGCGTGACATGTTGTCTGCCATTTTTATATTTGACATCATTAAATCCAATATTACGGTAAAATATTTAAATAACGCGGTTTCAATGAATCGGGGTAGAACCAGACATGCTAGATTTCTTTTAGAATCGTGGCTCCTAGAATGTTATGACGAATCTAAGGAAATCTCAAAGTTGACTTATAAAAATAATATTAAAAAAAAATGTATACTTAATTATTAACGATTGTCTGTTCCATTTGTTTTGTTTTTTTTAATTTTATAATAAGCTAGAATTTAAGTTTTAAATTGTAAATTGCCTGTTAGATAATAAAGTAAAAAAAAAAAAAAAAAAAAAAAAAAAAATAAAGCGTTTTGTAAACAACTGCACGAAAAAAGATGAAAAATTAACAGGTCCGTTGAAAACATCTGAATTATGGGATAGTAGAAAAACTATTGTAAAAACTCTTCAAGAAGTCAGTTTTCCTGATGAGCTGAAAATCCTAAGGAAAGGGCAAACGTTACCAACACGAAAATCTCTTCTTCAACTAAATCCGTTTATTGACAAAGATGGGATTATGAGAGTTGGAGGAAGATTAAAGCATTCACTATTAATGTCATCGTTAATGTCAATCATACTACCAAAACATCATTATGTGACAAAACTAATAATCGAAGATGCGCATTGCAGAACACTACATGGAGGAACACAACTGACACTTAGCTTCATTAGAAGAAACTACTGGATTATAAACACAAAGGACATCACGCAACAAGTAATCCACAAATGCATACGATGTTTCCGGTACAAAGCCAAGTAATCAGAACAATTGATGGGAAATCTGCCAACAGCAAGCTGAACCATCACGTCCATTTACACACACAGGGGTTGACTACGCAGGACCCATTCACTTAAGAACATCGAGAGGACGAGGCCAAAAAACGCATAAGGGATATATAGCGCTATTTGTTTGTCTGGCCACAAAAGCTATTCACATAGAAGTAGTTAGTGATCTAACAACGCAAACATTCATAGGAGCGCTAAAGCGTTTCACGGCCCAAAGAGGGTGCTGTCGTCACATTTACAGCGATTGTGGCACCAATTTTAAAGGAGCCAGTAAGGTATTGAGAGATGATTTCAAAAAGTTCAATAAAGAATGCATGCCGGGAATATTGAATAATATTAACAATGACGGCATCACATTCCATTTCAACGCCCCCGCAAGTCCTCAACAAGGAGGTTTGTGGGAAGCTGGAGTAAAATCAATTAAACATCATTTGAGAAGAATATTAGGCGAAGCATCACTAACTTATGAAGAGATGTCTACTACACTCGCCCAAATCGAAGCTTGTCTTAATTCTAGACCTATATGCCCAATCTCGTCAGACAAAAACGATATTGAAGCACTAACACCAGGGCATTTTCTAGTAGGAGAACCATTGGTCGCACCATCAGAGCCAAATATTACTGGGGAAGCAATAACAATCACCAAACGATGGAAACGGGTTCAAAAATTATATCAAGATTTTTGGAAAAGATGGTCATTGGAATATCTTACTTCACTACAACAAAGAATGAAGTGGAAGAAACAAATGCCAAATGTGAAAATTGGAGACATGATAAAGGACAATAATTGATAACATGATTAGCGCTACGAACAACGTAGAAAATGAAATGGCCACTAATAGCAGTCCAAATGCAATCATTAAGGATGAGCCCAAACAACGCAAATCACCCAGAGGCGCAAGGATTGCTATGATATTACTACTAGCCATGACAGGTTTGATTGGGATTACAAGTGTCAATGCAAACGAACCATATACCATCAAACAATATGCTGACTCACCTGGTTTATATTTTCATGAAATGGGAAACTTACATTTTGCAACTAATGAATGGAATATTATTGTATATATTGTATATATCAATATGAGCAGCTATTGGGATCAACTAAACAACTTTAGATCATGCGTGCAGCATTTAACGACATTGACAAATTTTAATGCAACGAGGCATAAACCAAATTATATTAGCGAAATAAAATTACTAAAACATGCACTTGATGAAATCGAACAACGGAATTTACTAATTTCAAATTCTAATCATCGAATGAAAAGAGATGCACCATTACCATTTATTAGAAATCTGCTAAATGATCTATTTGGAGTTCTCGATGACAAATCAGCTAAAGAGTTTAATAATCGAATCAATCAGCTTGCAACAAATGAAGAACATATAGTCAACATGGTAAAAACTCAAACATCAATTGCAGATACAACCACAAATATTCTGAGAACTCAACAAGCAGAAATTGTCAACCAATGGAAGGAGTTTACTCACGAAAATGAAATAATTAAGAGTAAACTAACAGATGCTACTGCATTTTTCTCATTAGTAACACTATCAAATACACTAATGACAAATTTTCAACGAACACAGGATATCTTGCTTGACACATTATTAGAGAGCAAGGGGCAGAAAGTGAATCCTAATTTGATTCTGCCGGACCAACTAAAACAAGAATTAAACAAAATTCAACCACATTTACCTGATGGAGTAACATTACCAACTGGCAATAATCCAGAAGAAATTCGAAGCTTATACCATATAATGACTTGTGAAGCCCGTATAGTAGATAATTTAGCCATATTTAAAGTATCTTTGCCATTATTGGATATTGAGAGATTCAACATCTTTAAACCATTTCCATTGCCAGTAATGAGAGAAAAGGAAATGGTACATATTCAACCTCAAATGGACTATATGGTTATAAATGCACACAAGGACCAGTATTACTACCTCACAGACAAGGATTTCAGTCAATGTATTCGAGCGCAACACCTGGAATACATCTGCTATCTGAAGGGGCCAATACATAGGACTACAACTGTCGGCGATACAATGTGCGAACTGATGATATTACAATCACTTCCAACAAACGAAAACGTGTGTACATTATTGAGGGAACCCGCAGCTGAAAAATGAACCTACATTAACAACAATACCTGGGTTTAAACACTGCCAGCAGAGAAGATACTAACCATTGTTTGTGATCGTTACCAAGCAACCATCAAGATCAACAAAACAGGAATATTACAAATGGATTCTCAATGCATAGCTAAGAGTAGCACAATGGTTCTAAGAGCAACGACCAAGGTTACAACCAAGATCAAGGGAGTACTGTTTCCAAAATTACACTTAACGGAATATATGCCAACAAATACCGTTGAAACGGTTACTCAATCCAACAAAATACAGAATCATCTGGAACATCTACAAAAGCAAATTGATGAGCAGCGAGCCAATGAAAATAACATCAAATTAACGGGTCATGATATACATCAGTATACAGTTGGATATACATCAATCGCTATCGTAGCTCTAATAATAACCGTCTATTGTATCAAATATCATCGTCGACGAAACAACAACATTCAACATAAACATACAATATCATTGCCCAATCCAACAGCCATAGCGAGAATCGATCGACCCAGCGAACTAATTTAAAGTAAAACCATGGCATGTTTTTAGCGGCCCAGAATGTCAATGCACAGATTTGACATGGCGTAAATATTTTCTATTTACATAATTCTAAATATTTCTATACTTATAATTATATATATTATTAACATCATTTATGCAATTCAGTACAATTTAATTGTACTGTTTTTCAAGGTTAACTAAGTGGTAATAGAAGTAAATTATTTTGATGTCATCATCAAATTTATTAACTTACATATGAAAATTACAATTTGTTTGATAGTTGTTTTTATGAATTATAATAAAAATAAAAATTACTCTTTAATTAGAAACCGAAAGACAAACATCTATTTTATTATTTAAACATTTTAAATAAAACATCGTCTTTAAACAAACATCAACTAATAACGTATAAACGATTCGAGAGTCAACATAAATAAATAAAAAAATGAATAAACAAATAAATAAACAAATAAATTAATCAATTAATTAATAAAATAATTAATAAATAATAAATAAATCGAATAGCAATAATTATTATAAATAAAATAAAGTTGATGTATACTTTGTGATATAATAATTAAAATTATTTATTAAACTTTTTTAATTTAATTTTGCTCAATACATTTGACTTTAAACTTGTTAGATTGGTTGAGAAATAGATCCGAATTGTTCGAAGAATAAAATATTGTTACGTTTTTCCAAACTTCCTTCGAATTGGCCTAACTCACAATTCGATAAACGCAATTCCCAATCTCTTTCTGAGTTCGATCACTGATTAGTAAGCAAACACACCAGGTTTTATTAAGTATTCAACACCTTAACTGTTCCACAACAACAGGAAAACAATACAGCAAACAATATTCCCAACTAGAATATTCTTCCAACAGCTTCGAAACTCCAACGGTTTATTATAGAAATTTCCAATTCACAACGTTCAAAATAATACACAAAATATTTCTATTTAATAACACTTATAACTTTATTTACAAAAACTTTACACAAAAACTAATTTAAAGATCACTTTTATAATTTTTAACTTCACAATCGCAGGTTTAAAATAAACTAATTAAAAACTACAAGAAACAATTTCCTTATATACCTTCTGCTTAATCTCTAGAAATTTCTAGGTAACTTTTTAGAAACTTTGAGAAAATATTAGAATATTCGATTATTTTATGTTACGTTGACTTGATTCACAAAATCATAAAACAAATAGACCTTAATTCTAAGAACATGTACAACAACAACAACACTATTTCATTCACTTTCTGTTGTGTTTTGTTGATTTTATTTTCCTGGAAGTGACCGTAATCGTTTAGATCTTTCTGTAATCGTCTAGATTTTTCTGCAATCGTAACAATACCCTCCACTTAAGTCTGTTCGTCCCGAACAGGATCTAGCTCTCCTTTGTATAAGGCCAATCTTTCCAAATGTACTACTTTCGCTTTGCCTCGATGGCCTTTCTTAATTCTATAAACTACGTCATTCAACTTCGTTATAATGTTGTAAGGTCCTTCCCATGCAGCTTGCAGTTTTGGTGATAACCCTCGTTTTCGTTGTGGGTTGTGTAGCCATACTAATTGTCCTTCTTCAAAACCTTTATTATTAGATCGTATATCATATCGGGCTTTCATTCTATCACTAGTCAGTTGTATCTTCTGCCGAACAAGCTTGTGAATATCCTCAAGGTTCTCCCGGATTCGGTTGACGTATTCTTGGGCAGACAATGATGTTGATGGTACCGCTCCAAATTTGAGGTCTCCAGGAAGTCTTAAATCACTTCCAAAAATAGTTTGAGCTGGTGTCATGGTCGTGGTGTCATGAACTGCTGATCTGTATGCCATCAAAAATAAAGGAATGTGTTGATCCCAGTTACGTTGATTCTTACTGACCACTTTAGCTAGAAATTCCTCCAAAGTAGCATTGAATCTCTCAACCATCCCATCTGACTGTGGGTGTGAAGCTGTCGTCCTCGTTTTGTTAATCCCCAGCATTTGACAAATTTCCTGGAATACAGCTGACTCGAAGTTCCGTCCCTGATCGGTGTGGATCTCCATAGGAACTCCATAGCGGCTAATCCAATTATTTATCACAGCTTCAGCGATTGTGGTTGCTTCCTGGTTGGGAATCGCACACACTTCCGGCCACTTACTGAAGTAGTCCATGATCACAAGCACATATTTATTCTGATTATCAGTTGTTGGAAATGGTCCCGCTACATCCATTGCGATCCTTTCAAATGGAGCACCTACATTGTATTGCTTCATTTTTCCATGACTTCTTCGTACGGGTCCTTTCACCGCCGCACATTTATCGCATTTTTGACACCACTCCACAATTGATTGCCGAGTCCCTGACCAGTAAAACCGTTGTCGTATTTTTGCAAGAGTCTTATTGATCCCAAGGTGACCTCCACTCGTTCCTTCGTGATACTCCTTCAGTACTGCTTCTATTTTCCCTTTTGGTACCACTGTAAGGGATTGCTTTATCTTGCCATCTGAGCTTTCCCATATTCTCTTTAGGCATCCATTCTCTAACTGGAGACTGTCCCATTGCGCCCAGTACGCCTTCAAAGTTGGAGTTTTATCAGAAATTTCTCCCCATACTGGTTTGCAACCCTTTTCCTTGAACTCGATGATGGGTGCAATATCCGGATCTTCTAATTGATCTTTTCTTATGGCTTCAGCTGTCCATTCATCGTCAGGTAGCACTTGTAGTAATCGTACATCGATGATGTTCTCCTTATTTTCTTGACGACTGCAATGCTTGCATTCAACTTCACAGGGTCGTCTCGATAATGCATCAGCGTTCCCATGTGCAGTACCCTTTCGATGTTCAATGTCCAAATCGTACGCCTGCAACCGTTCGATCCAACGTGCTACTTGTCCCTCTGGATTTTTGAACTGGAGTAACCACCTTAACGCACCATGGTCAGTTCTGAGATGAAATTTCTGACCATACAAGTATTTATGAAAATGTTTGACGCATTCCATAATGGCCAATAACTCCTTCCGGGTAACACAATAATTTCGCTCCGGCTTTGATAACATTTTCGAGAAATAAGCTATCACCTTTTCCTGACCATCTATTTTCTGCGACAATACTCCTCCTATACCTTCATTACTGGCATCAGTATCCAAAATAAACTGAACATTTGGTATAGGATAGGATAGAATTGGAGCCGTACACAATCTCCTTCGGAGCTCCACAAATGCTTGTTCCTGAGGTTCATTCCATTCAAATGCTTTATCTTTTCTTGTTAACTCATGCAGACTTTTGGCAACGTTGGCGAATCCTGGCACAAACCGTCTGTAATATGTGCACAATCCAAGGAAGCTTCGTAGTTCATGTAGATTCTTCGGTCTTGGCCAGTTCATAACTGCTGCAATCTTGTCGGAATCTGTATGAATTCCCATTGCCGTAACCTTGTGTCCCAAATATTTTACTTCTTCCTTGAAAAGTGAACACTTTTTGGGACTTAATTTTAAACCAGCTGCTTGCAACCTTTCCAGTACCTCCGCCAAGTTCTTCAAGTGGTCATCAAAGTCTTTACCCATGACGATGATGTCATCCAAATATATAAGGCATGTTTTCCAGTGCAAGCCTTTAAGTACCCGTTCCATTAATCTCTCGAAAGTTGCGGGAGCGTTGCATAACCCAAATGGCATGACATTAAATTGCCATAGTCCATTACCTACACTGAACGCCGTTTTCTCCCGATCTTCCTCTGCAACTTCCACCTGCCAGTAACCACTCTGCAGATCCAGTGTTGAAAACAATCTTGAACCCGATAATGTATCTAGTGTATCATCAATCCTAGGCAATGGGTAGCTATCCTTCTTAGTAACTATGTTTAGTTTCCTGTAGTCAACACAAAATCTCAAGCTCCCATCTTTCTTGCCAACTAACACCACAGGTGAGCTCCAGGGACTGTCTGAAAGCTCAATTACACCAGCTTCTTTCATATCTCTTACCATTTTATCAGCTTCCTCTCTTTTAGCCAATGGTAATCTCCTTGGTGCCTGGCGTATCGGCTTTTCTGCTCCGGTGTCAATACGATGTTTTACCATATTGGTTCTGCCATTCCCTTCAGGTGTACTACAGAATACAGACTTGTGCCGCTCCAACAATTGACGTGCTGCTTTCTTCTGCTCTTCTGAAAGTCCTTCTGTCCATTTCTGCACAAGTTGTTCCATTTCTGCTTTTTGTTGTCTTGTGTTGACCGAGCTATTGATGTTTTTCTGCTCGCACTTCATTACTTTAGCCACCTCTTCACATTGTCCTATGATTGATCCTTTCTTCATTGTTTTCTGGGTATCTGACAGATTTAAAACCCTTACTGGTATTTTGCAATCAGCATCCGATCTAACTAAAGTTTTCCCTATAACGACTTCTTTAAAATTTTGATGTTCTTTGTTGGTTTCTACAACCCACAACCTGGGTGACCCAGAACCTCCCTCCAATCCTCCCCAAATGATTGCCTCCGACTGGGGCGGCAGCCCCTCCCTGTGATCCAATACTACTCGACGAACACAATTCGAATCCTCACCACTAAATTGGAGTGGCAACTCAACACTTCCGTAAGTGAGCACTCCTTTGCCAGCATCAACAACGAATCCATTCGGCCTCATGAAGTCCATGCCCAGGATGACCTCATCCACAATGTCAGCCACCACCACTCCATGTTGAAAGCGAGTATTCCCCACTTCAAAGCTGACCACCTTCCCTCCCTTAACACTTGCACCCTCGCCAGCAGCCGTCTGCATCCGGCATCTCCCTGCTGGTCCCAGTCTCCCCTTCACAACATCAGTGCGGACAATTGTATTTGCTGCTCCCGCATCCAACGTGATGACACAACTCTTCCCATCAATACCAGCCCTAACAGTAAGGCTGTCACCTCCCCTTGTCAATCTCGAAACATGGATGAAGGTTATGGGGCAATCGGTTGTGGGAGCCAGTTTACGCCCCTTTAGGCTGACTCGCTGTAGTCCAACTGATGCGGTGCTGCTCTATCGTCTTCCCTAGCTTGCTGCACCCGTTCCTCTGCTTGACGTCGCTGCATAGGCGATGCTGATCTTGCTCGTTTCCCTCTAACATCTCGACATTCTCTCGAAATATGGCCCAACCTGCCACATAACCAGCATCGAACTCCATCACTTCGTATACTCTCTCGTGGTCCCGACCTGCAGTTGTTTTCATCAGCCAACTCCACCCGGCGTATCCCAATCGATGGTTTAATAATTGCTTGCGCAGTTTCATTCGTTAAGGCATAAGCAATAGTTTCTGCGAATGTTGCTTTTGGCGACAACATTACTGCTTTTCGTGTTTCTGGATCACGAATACCATCAGTAAACGCCTCGATCTTCATTTTCTCCATAAAATTCGGTGGAGTATTCGAGTGTGCCAAATGTACAAGGCGTTCTACTGCCGAAGAATAGTCCTGAATGCTTTCTCCATTCCGTTGCAAGCGACCCTTTAACTCGATCCGGTATAGCTCCTTTTCGTGGTCGCTGCCATATTTTCGTTCCAACGCATTCATCACTTCGGCATAACTTTTGCGATCGTTTTCTGGAACTGCCTGTAATGCTTCAGCTGCTTCCCCTTTAAGTGCAACTATCAATGCAGCAAGACGATTTTCGGCGCTCCAAACATTTTGATCTGCTGCGGTCTCGAACTGGAACTTGAAGATGCCGAAAGATGTGGTACCGTCATACGATGGTGGCTTCAATTTAATATTTGCTATCTGTTGTACCACCTGTGAAGTAACTTTAGCTGTTTCAACATCCTGCAACCTCTTCTCAAAATCGTCAACTTTAGTTACAACTTTATTCAAGTCACGCTCAAATTCTTCAATTTCGTTTTGAATTTTCTCGACTTTTACATCAAATGCCGTTGACATTTGTAGAAGCTTCTCGTCTAAGTGTTGATTTATGCTAATATTCAACTCATTTATTTGCTGGTTCATCTCATCTTTATTTGCAGCAAGTGTTGCAGTAATCTCTTCTTTGGTAGCAGCCATTTGTTGATTGATGTTGCAGCTGATTTCTTCCTTATTTGCAGCCATATTATTGTTCACTTTCTCCAACTGTTGATTCATGTTGGCATTTACGGCATCCAGTTGCTGATTCATTTCTTGTTTATTGGCAACCATATTAGCGTTTACGGCAGCCAATTGCTGATTCATATTCAAATTTATTTGTTGACTGATGTTCAAACTCATTTGTTGCATCATAGCCATTAACTGCGTAAAATCACAATTTGCAGGTGGCAATGAAGATGTTGTTTCAGCAACAAAACTTTTCTCCTCATCAGCTGCTATTGAATCAGCATTTGTACTAATCACTCCAAACTGGTAACTTTCCACAACTACTCCACTAGCTTCCATAGCTTCTCGAAGCCGTATCGTCAATTCAGTTTTGTTACCGGTTGTTGCCAATCCACGTTGTTCTAGTTCTTTCTTTAACTCAAGAACCTTCAAATCACTTAATAAAACCATTATTAACAGCTAACTAATCCGCCGATGTCACCAATGTTACGTTTTTCCAAACTTCCTTCGAGGCCTAACTCACAATTCGATAAACGCAATTCCCAATCTCTTTCTGAGTTCGATCACTGATTAGTAAGCAAACACACCAGGTTTTATTAAGTATTCAACACCTTAACTGTTCCACAACAACAGGAAAACAATACAGCAAACAATATTCCCAACTAGAATATTCTTCCAACAGCTTCGAAACTCCAACGGTTTATTGTAGAAATTTCCAATTCACAACGTTCAAAATAATACACAAAATATTTCTATTTAATAACACTTATAACTTTATTTACAAAAACTTTACACAAAAACTAATTTAAAGATCACTTTTATAATTTTTAACTTCACAATCGCAGGTTTAAAATAAACTAATTAAAAACTACAAGAAACAATTTCCTTATATACCTTCTGCTTAATCTCTAGAAATTTCTAGGTAACTTTTTAGAAACCTTGAGAAAATATTAGAATATTCGATTATTTTATGTTACGTTGACTTGATTCACAAAATCATAAAACAAATAGACCTTAATTCTAAGAACATGTACAACAACAACAACACTATTTCATTCACTTTCTGTTGTGTTTTGTTGATTTTATTTTCCTGGAAGTGACCGTAATCGTTTAGATCTTTCTGTAATCGTCTAGATTTTTCTGCAATCGTAACAATATGTAACTCATATCTCACGTTGTAAAATTTTAAGATAATTGTTATTAATGAAGTTCCAGTTTGGTTTTCAGAAAAAAAAAATTTTTCTCATCTTAAACAACGGAAATGATCAGCATATCGAATATGAACTGACGACCTGTTTGTTTCACAAAAATTGGGTCACAATCAAAGCAAGACAATTAGTAAGAGAAGAAATATTTTACCAAAATTTATTAAAACCTAAGTATACTAGCTTCTATTTTTTATAAAAAGATGATTTACTAATTACTTCATTAAACTTAATATTCATTTTTAAATATTCAATAATCTAATTCCCAATTTTTATATTTTTTTTTTATATTTGATAATTAATTCCTTGAAAATCACATTTTTTTATCGCAATTTTTAAATTCTTCTTTGTGTTTGACTTTCGTGTTGATAACGAATATTAATAGAAATAAAACAATGCACTGTCGAATTTTAGTGCGTTGTTCTTTTTGATGAAATTTATAATTTGTAAAAGGGACGGTCGTTACAATCAGACGCACTGTTTTTGTAATCGATTAAAGCCCACATTTAGAGTTATATAGAGCGGGTTGTTATCCCCAACAAATGCTGTTGGTTGGTTTATATTTTCATTTGCATCGAAATCAACCAGTTAGTTAACACAATAGATGTACCAACTTTTCTACATTAAATAGATTAAGAACATTATTAATTAATAATTAATATCTATTAAATAGAATATGCTGTTTCACAGAATGGAAAGGAAAATAAGAGAAACCATTGAAATAATATTTTTATATCTTTATTTTGCTCTCTAAATATTTGTTGGTATTAAATTGTGTTTACTGTTAGGTTTGTTTTCGTTTTTCTATTTCATTTTCATATGCGACAAATGTAGTTTTTTATGTTCCTCATATCTTGCATTATAGACTGTTGCATTTTTGTTTTGCTTAGTGATATCTCACTTGCTGATAAAATAAAAAAATTTACAAATCCAAAAAATTAATCCATCCCTGCGTTAAAGAATATTATTTGCAGAATTGTTTTCCTGTTGTGAAGCAATAGCGGTTGAATACTTAATAAAACCTGGTGTCAAAAAATTGTTTAATTACACTTAAATGTGATTTTTCTGATGTGTTCACTTTATTTACCGTAAAACGTATCCATTTGCAGCATTAGTTCCTGGTAAGGACTGGGCGTATTGCACAATTTGTAGTGCATTATTGTATGGAACATGATTTGCTTCAAAACGATAAAATGTTTCTAACCATTTGTTCTCTGTTGTGATTTTTCCCATAACCGTATATTCCTTCCCGCTCTCCCGCCGTTCCTCAGCTTATCTGTATTCTTTACAAAAATCGACACATTTTTAGGATACCGTGGGACGTGGGACAAATTGGTAAAAATCGGGACCGTCTCTTCAAAACCGGGACGTTTGATCACCTTATGTTTGTCGAATTGAGAATTAGGCTAATTCGGAAAGGTGAAAAACATGACAAAAGTAATTTCAAACATATTCTCTGAATGGTCCTTTTACTATAATAATCGATTTACGTTAATGTAATTGTAAAATATTATGTTTTTCATTGTAAACTAATCTAGAAAATTATAACTCCAATTTACTGGAAAACGTATTTATATACCGTATGATAAAACAAATGAGGTTTGTATTTTAGTATTTTAGAATTAGAAACACTATCTGAAAAAATATTATTGAGTTCCATACAATTATTAATAGTTGACAAGTTGAAATCGATGATTGTTTTTCAACTCAATTTTTAGCAGAAATAAGTTTGTTAGTGGCAATATATTAGGCTACTAGACTAGCCTACAAAAGCAGTAGTTGAGATTAATAAAGTTTTTTAGCAATAAGAATAAAAACATGAAGGGCATTAGAAAAATAATAGTGATAAACTTGTTTGTTTGTATGATGATTACTTATATCAGTACAACAAATTATTGTAGTTCGGCATTATGTCATAATAGTCATCATATTGGCTGTAATAATAGAGGGGTATGTATATATTTTTTTCCATAAAAGAGTGGTATTCAAAAAGTTCTATGTGACAGAGATTTAAAGGGACTTCTTCAGATCTTGACAGATCAACGTTTTGCATCAAAAAAGATTCTTGTAGATCTGTGACAATATCCAAAGGTCTCTATTGATCTTCGGGGATCTGACAATTGTGTGTCCACAAGTTTTAAGTTGTAACATATAAGATTTAAAAGTTCTTCGAAAATCACAGAAGTATTTGATATGTCCCAAAATTCGGATCTATTATAGTATGTTATATTATACTAAATATAGTATAGTATGTATATAGTATAAGGTGACCAGATTTTAATATTGACAAAGCGGGACACACACCGCAACTTCATCCCTAAAAATCAACACATCAACACATTTGCAATTTTGTTTGCATATTGAAACTAATAAAGTACGTTTAGGCAAATCACTTCTGTGTGAAGAATTTTTAATAATCATTTGATGCTTCCGAAAACAATTAGTTTTTGGCTCTAAACGGGAAAAAAATCTTTGGTTTTCATTAAAGTATATTAAAGTATATAAAGAAATATAAAGTATATAAAGTATATAAATTATGTAAAGTATATAAAGTATAATAAAGTATATAAAGTATGTAAAGTATATAAAGTATATAAAGTATATAAAGTATATTAAAGTATATAAAGAAATGAAAAATGACAATGGCAAAACTAAGGCAAAAAATTTTCAGTAGTAATTTTCCAAGTGCAGTAATAATTCGAAATAATTTTTTGCCAAAAATTTCGAAAGCAAGTATCAATACCACTCGCTTGAAGAATTTTCCAAAAAATTATGAGAATTTATCAACGAACGAGGGGAATTCGTTTAGAAAATTTTTTGCCATTTTTCATTTCTTTATATATTTTTTATGAATTATGCGTTGGCCTGCTGTGATATCAGTTAATTATTTCAAAAAATATTTGATAATTTTTAATATCCCAGTAGGCCAGACGTATAACTATTTGCTATTAGTATAATTCAAATTTTATTGGTGAAATTGAATGATGTCATTACATTTTAGAGAATTTCATTGGGTTAAATTAAAATAAAACTAAGGCAAAAAATTTTCATATATAGTATCACGAGTCGTCAAATAATAGTCGATTATTTTTCATAATCATTATTACGAATGTCATTTGAGGTAAATTTTTAACCTCAAATGGCATGAGTGGTAATGTTGAAAAATAATCGACTAATAATTTGGTGACGAGTTGTATTTAGCAGACAATTTAACGAACAGAAATAGTAACATTATTTCGTACAACATAATCATACATAATAAAATATTATTTCATCTTAGTAGGCGCATAAATGTTATAAATTTGTAATTTATTTTTGACAAATAAACATAAACATGCAATCATTTATGAATGAAAACGGACATTTTTACTATTTGCAAATTGCATTTTCACCTAATTTTGTATGTGAATTTTTGTTTTAAATTAATGTATTAAGTAGGCCGAAAATATTCGAAAATATTCGCTGTTCCTTCCCACCAGAGAAAAATAATCGAAACAATTTGTTTTGATTTGTTTAAAAATAGTAAATGAAGCGTTTTTATTGGACCTTATCGAAACTTTATTTAATGAGTTGAATTGTCATATATAATATAACGAGTCGTCAAATAATAGTCGATTATTTTTCATAATCATTATTACGAATGTCATTTGAGGTCCCGAGGGCGCGTAGCGCACTAGGGAAATTTTTGACCTCAAATGGCATGAGTGGTAATGTTGAAAAATAATCGACTAATAATTTGATGACGAGTTGTATTTAGCAGACAATTTAACGAACAGAAATAGTAACATTATTTCATACAACATATTCCTTTGTTGTCAAACAAAATTAAATATTATTTCATCTTAGTAGGCGCATAAATGTTATAAATTTGTAATTTATTTTTGAAAAATAAACATAAACATGCAATCATTTATGAATGAAAACGGACATTTTTACTATTTGCAAATTGCATTTTCACATAATTTTGTATGTGCATTTTGGTTTTAAATTAATATATTAAGTAGGCGGAAAATATTCGAAAATATTCGCTGTTCCTTCCTACCAGAAAAAAATAATCGAAACAAATCGTTTTGATTTGCAAAAAAATAGTAAATGAAGCGTTTTGATTGGACCTTATTGAAACTTTTTTTAGAGAGTTGAATTGTCAATATTATTAATTTCTCTTCAAAATCAGATAAAATGAGCGTTCAGGGATTTGATGAATTTGAATTTCAAAAGATCTTAAAATTGTCATAACTCTTGTTCTAGAATATAGACCCTCTGAGAACTTTGTAGGAACATATTACTTACTTTGTAAGAACATTTTACCCTTATAGTTAAGGCAACCACTAGATGCGCTCAACTCAGAGCGTTTATGTATGTATACATGTACCATAATGTAAAAATATCTAATTCTGTCAATAACAGTTATAATTTACACTTTTTGTTAATTTAAATTTTAAAAAATAAAAGATTTAATTTTATTTTCATGATCACTTAATATATTTCGTCTTTTTAAGACATTCTCAGGAGTAATCTTTTACTCCTGTGATCATGAAAATAAAATGAAATCTCTTATTTTTCGCCACAACTGCCTTTTGATGTGGAAGAAGAGGCTTCAGAGGTAATTTGTAAATTATTGACTGAAAAATCGCGGATGGTTTATCAAAGAGAATAACTGTGCTTTCAAAAATGGAAAAACTTGAAGAACATCAACAGCAAAATACTTATATCAAAATACTTTATCTACCCATGCTGTCAAGAAACTACCCGAGCAGAAATTAGTTAGGGAAAACCTGAATACAGTCAGGGCGTGATCAGGGCCTGGTCAGTCCTACAACGGCAACCCCTATTAGGGCAATCTGATGTGGGCCTGTTCCGGGCCTGATTTAGAATACCCTTTTAGGGTTAACCTTATTTGAATATATCCGGCCCTGATCAGGTTTTTCGAATTTGATCCCTACCTGAAATTTAAATTGGTTAAAATTCACTAGAGTATTATCCATTTTTGAAATATATAGTTAAAATCGTTTCACGTATATTTTAGTTATCGCTTCTCGGCTGAAAGACTATAATAATAGTGATTAAGGTGGTATGTATGTTTAATTTTTTCCCATTATAATTTTTATATTTTAATTTGACTAATTTATGCATATATTATATAAATATATATCAGGGTCTGGTCTGGACACCCCAATCAGGGCCTGATCCGATTATAACAATCAGGGTCTGATCCGGAAATCCCAATCAGGACCTGATAGGGCAAAAGCGTTACACTCGTGATCAGGGCCCAATCAGGCAGCCCTACCAATGCCTGATACGGGTTAGAGCAAACCTGATCACGGCCTTACTTGAGCCCTGACAAATTACCCTTGATGGTAAAGTGCTACTTTTTCCTCTAATATTAGTTGATAATAGCACGTTTTAACAGTTGCTATGGAAAAAATATTATTATTATTATTAAATTTACTTTCCATTTAAATTACAAATTCTCTTTTCAGACTTTCAGTAATCGATGTACTGCACCAAGACAAATTGTTTTACACAATTCATTAAAACATCTTATTTTGGACACTCATAACAGACTTCGTAGTAAAATAGCATCTGGCGGGTTAAAACCGCATTTTCAAAGTGCTGTAAAAATGCCAACATTAGTAAGTAATATATATATATAATTACATATATAATATATTGACAAAGCAAAATATAAATAAATTGCTTATAAATTTGTATATAGTTGTAATTCATACGTGAGTTTTAATTCACAGCAATGGAATAATGAACTACAGTTCCTGGCAGAGCTAAATACGAAACAATGCGAAATGAAACATGACCAGTGTCATAATACACCTTTGTTTACATGGTCTGGTCAAAATTTGGGTGTGCAGTACACCACAGCAAGGATAAACGTGGAAAAGGCGATTTCCACTCTTATTCATAGTTGGTTTAATGAATATAGAAATTCGAAACAATCTGATTGCGAACGATATCCCTCTTTCACCAGGTAAATAATTATAATAGCATTATCTAACAACAAGACTTAGATTATATTTTATGCTTATTAAATGCTGAATGTCAACAAAATATGTGTAGATTTAGTGAAAAATATTACTGGGCTGCAAAAAAATGTATGTAGTGTCAACAATGTCTACTCTAGGCCATTTTTTGAACATTAAATCCAAAAATGATAGCCACTGTTTATTATAGCATTAATTTTAAAATATTGGAAACATTATTTGATGGCATCTAACAATCTGTTGTTTAAAGTAACAAAGGAATTTTTCTTTCGTGTTAAACAAGATGTTTTTCTAAAAAAATTTTGAAATGGTTTCTGATTTATTCAATGTTCCGGCAATATGGTTTTGATATCTTTTCCGTTACAGCAGTCTTTAGTAATGAGATGTCAAAACGTTTCCGTTGATTGATTTATGGAATACCTAGACTTGGAAAGTGGAACCTTATCTTAGCACATACAATGTATGCACCTCTAAGGGATTGCACATCTAGAACGCTCGAAAAGAAGCGCGCTGTTACTAGCACGTGATGAATTTGATTTCGAGCATTTTCATTTGATAAAACTCAAGTCTGCTTTTAAATTGGTCGATACAGAACGAGAGTACTGGCAATTTTCAAATTGTTTGATAATGCAAACTGGGTCATTCTCTTGCCATTTTCATTTGAATTCAAATGCAGACTGTTGAAGCCCACCACATTTCCATAAGAAATATCTCTAGCAACCTGCCCATTAAAGTCACCAAGACCATAATGGAGTCACTTGTTGATGTTTGTATTTGTACCTCTTTCAGTGCTATGTTGAAAGGATATCCTTCTGTCGACTAGAAATATTATTGAACGAACCGCGTACCCCTAGGTAGCAGATTCTGTAATTGACAAGGATGAATTTCATTACAGTTCCATGCGTGCACCCTCAAGAAAACCCGTACGAAATTCTCTTCGAGAATGATGACCGCCACAGTACAAAAAAACCATACAAATATTGTTTTCCGCAATGATATCCATTCTATACCACTAAATCTGTTCATAGACCCATTAGAGCATCAGGAGTGCTCAGACTGCGCACGTTCCACGTTCCGCTTCGGTATTCTGGTCCTTTTCCGGATCTGTTTTTCTCTTTCTGATTTTTAAATTTAACAAAACAAACAAAAATAAACAAAAATATGATGCCGGGGGGAGGGTTCGTTCTAATTTTATGGTTAACAGGAAAAAAGAAATCTTGATGGTCGGAATTGGTATGTGAGATCAAAAACTATATTATTGCATTAGAAGTTTGTCAATAAAATGTTATCAAGTGTGTCAAAAGAAAGATTTTCATATATTTTTTTACCTAATTTTTAAGAAATAAAATAAAATTAATTATTTGTATGACATGACATGAAATGTAATTGAACATGAAATTTTATTATTATTATTGAGAGTTATGGCATTATAAGTTTGTCAATTTTGGCTCATGAATGTAATACTTAGTTCTTTCAGACCGAAGTAATTCAATAAATCTCTTACATGTTTGAGTTTAAAAATTCAAATGTATACTTCAGTCTAGTGAATTATAATTCTACCTATGTTAATTCTAAAATTACTAAAACTGAATAGAAATATATAATAAATTTTTAATTATCTTTAATATTTTTACATTTTTTATTGCTAAATATTATTTATTTATTAATTATATTATTAGTTATTATAACACTTGATAATGCCGCAATCAGGTTATATATCGTAATGTTTTAAAATAATTAATAAATTGAAATAAATTGAACTGAGAAAAGGTTTAAAATTTAATATGAAAAATCTCTAAAAATTTAATTTAAAAAAAAGTATATATTAAAAAATTATTTTTATTTTAGAAATGTTATCGGACATTTTACAGCAATGGTCCAGGAGAAAACGGCATTCGTTGGATGTGGTGTTCTAACATCAGTTACGCACATGCATGGGAGATCATTTAATTCTTTGTTTTTAGCATGTGATTATAGTTATACGAATGTGGTAAATACGCCTGTTTATAGATCTGGCAGAGCATGTTCTCAGTGCAGAGCTGGTTGTAGTCCATATTATAGAGGATTATGTAATATTGGAGAGCAAGTTAATCCGGTGCCATCATTATTTTTTAACAAAACTTTACTTGCGTTAGCATTGTAGTATGTGTATAACTTATAGTTCTTTGATACATACATATAGTTTATACTACTTTATCCATTTGACGGTATTAAAACTAAATTATTTATGTGTTTTTAAAACAATAATAGCATGCAAGCATATACTTACTCTGATTTTAAATTATCAAAAACTGTATACGATTTTTGTTTTACTGTTCGAAATAAAATGAAATTATAACATGAATTTCATTCAAATGGATAAAGAATTGTCTTGCTTTCGTGTTTAATTAGTTTTATTCTTTCAAAAATTATACTAATAATCTAAAATACTAATAATCAATTCCGATCTTAGAATATCATTAAACATCATTAAATAAATACTGATGCTTCTTAAACATACTTCTATAAAAATAAATTTAATTAAAATGATTAATATTGCTATTAATAAAGGTTTTTATATGTATATAATTTGTGTTATTTGATTAATTACATAGTTGAAAAAGTACGCAAAAAATTGAATTTTTGCTCATTTGCGGGAGCTGTTTGCTTTTTTTTACTCTCTAGGAAATAAAAAAAAACCATGACACTAATAGTTTTCATGGAAACAGAAATATTTTACAATAAATTCAAACAAATTTGTACATAAAAAGGAATGTATCTACTCCTCCATAAAAAGGAATTAAGTACTTAGAAATTTTATGATACTCAAACACTTTAAGTAAACGTTCAAAATGATATTTTTTCTCCAACCGGACTAAAAATTGCAGTTTATGTTTGGTATATTGGCATGACATGGTAGCAATCCCAAAAGCAATCATTTTTTGTCCTAGGATAAAAAATAAAAAATCTATATTTCTATTATTGAAATCATATTAGATGGAATACCAATTTAACAAAACAACACAATTTCAAAAATTTTAACCACACAGCAGTTCAAAAACTATTTGATAAAATATATAAATATAAACAAATTTGAGAGTTCGGAAAATATTTGAAAAAAAAATTGTTTGATAAAATATGTAAATATAAACAAATTTGGCAGTTCGGGTTGACAAATTTGACAGTTAATTTATTTTCTTGAAGTTGGCACTCTGAAACAGAAAATGTTAAACTTTTATATATTTAAACTCTTCTAGCACCTATTTCAATGGGGAAGGTAAACCTTTTCATAGTAAAATTAATTTTTGTGGAAAGTTTTTAATAGTTTTGAAGAACAATATTTTATAAAGGGCATCGAAAGATTTCCAGCATCTGCAAAATTGAATGATCGAAAACCAAATGTGTTGCTATTTTAGATAGCAGTAGTCTTTCATAGCTTTTAGTTCGGTGATTTCTATGCAAAATAAAAATGAAAGTTTGAATAGCGAATTTATTATTCTTTGACAAAAAATTCCAAACATGCTTGGATTTAGTTTGAGATATAAATTTGATGATTTATCTGACGATTCCTTCGTTGCCACGTACAATTGTTTAATATTTTACAATTTATATTAATTTATGAGCAGAGAAATAAAAACACGATCTATTAAGTTCGATGGAAAGATTATAATTAAAAATTAATATTATAATGATATTACAAGAGATCATGATAATACTAATACATTTAATCGGTAATTATATTAAACAAAATGATTCTCAATTTGTGATCAATTATATAAATTAACAACACCTCTCTTCAGTGGACCCCCCACCACCCAAAAATAAAATAAAAATTTAACTCAAAATTAGGAGCTATTTACTAGCTTTCAAAAAACGCAAGAATAAAATTTTGAGCTCGACCCCTTATGCAGAAATCTTCATTTGAAAAATGGGGGGGGGCTGAATGAACGTTCACTCAGCCCCCCACACTTTAAAATTAACTCTAGAGGATCGGGCATAGGAGCTCATAATTAGGAGCTATTTAGGAGCTCTTAACGCTGTATAATTTTGATTTTAGAGCTCCACGCCTATTCTTAGAAACAACCCCAAAACTGGTTTGGCCCCCCTACCATGCAAAATAAAAAAAATTATATCTCAGCATTAGAAGCTATTTAGGAGCTTACAAACCACGCAAGAATAAAATTTTGAGCTCGACCCCCTAAGCAGAAATCTCCATTTGAAAATGGGGGGAGGGGGGGCTGAGTGGAAGTTCACTCGCCCCCCTCCCTCCCCCCCATACCTTAAAAATAACTCCAGAGGATCGTGAAAATACTCATAATTAGGAGCTATTTAGGAGCTCTTAAGACTGCATACTTTTGATTTTGGAGCTCCACCCATATTCTTAAAACAACCCCAAAACTAATGTGTAAGCGAAGATAAAAAATACCATAAAATAAAAAATTTCTTTATAACATGTAGTTCTTAAATTAAACAAACATAAAAACAAGCAATTGTTTATTTCTGAGTTGCAACCCTTTAGCAGGAAAACCACCCTTTAGGTCAAACACGCTTGAGGGCACTATGTAAAACAAAATCGACACAAAAATGTATCACGGTGGATAAACTTCCGATTTAGGTGCTTACTAAATGTGTCACTCTGTATTCCTGATTTTCAATCCATTTAGAAAGTGCCGCCCCTTCTACCTACTATATACGCGTAAGGAAACTATGTTAAACAATAGAGATACGGATCGTTTCATGTCAGTAAATGATTTTGCGATTTAGGAGCTTACTAAATATGTCAATCTATATTTCTGATTCATACACGCCTAAGGGAACTATGTTAAAATATAGTGATACGGATAGTTTTATGTCGGTGAATGATCTTTCGCTTTAGGAGCCTACTAAATATGTTACTCTATATTTCTGATTTGCAATCCCTTTAGAAAGTGCCACCCCTTGTATCATACACACACAAGGGAACTATGTTAAAGTATAGACATACGGATCTTATGGTATCGGTGAATGATCTTCAGATTTAGGAGCTATCTAAATATGTCACTCTATATTTCTGAGTTGCAATCCTTTCGTTAGTACCTCCCCTTGTATGATACACGCATAAGGGAACTTTGTTAAAGCATAGAGATACGTATAGTTTTATGTCGGTGAATGATCTGTCGATTTAGGAGCTTACTAAATATGTCACTCAATATTTTTGATTTGCAACCCTTTCAAAAAGTACCATCCCTTGTATCATACACGCCTAAGGGAACTATGCTAAAGCATAGAGATTCGGATCTTTTCGTATCGGTGAATGATCTTCCGATTTAGGAGCTTACTATATATTTCACTCTATATTTTGGATTTGCAACCCCTTTAGAAAGTGCCACCCCTTTTATCATTCACGCATAAGGGAACTATGTCAAAGCATAGAGATACCGATCTCTACATATCGGTGAATGATCTTCCGATTTTAGAGCTTACTAAATATGTTACTCTATATTTCTGATTTGCAACCCTTTAGAAAGTGCCACTCCTTGTATCATACACGCATAAGGGAACTATGGTAAAGCATAGAGATATACCGATCTATTCATATCGGTGAATGATCTTCCGATTTAGGAGCTTACTTAATATGTCACTCTATATTTTTGATTTGCAACCCCTTTAGAAAGTGCAATCCCTTTTATCATCCACGCATAAGGGAACTAAAATAAAGCATTGAGATACGGATCGTTTTATATCGGCGAATGATCTTCCGATTTAGGAGCTTACTTAATATGTCACTTGTAACTGGCAAATAATAATTATCTCTTTCTACACCAGTACTATAATAATATACTTATATGCCCATAATCCGTTTCATAATGACATCCATTATGATACAGATTTTTCATAACGATACAGATTTTTAATCAATAGAAACCCATAATTTTTCAATCAAGCGTGCTGTTCTTTTGATCGGGTATTTAACGGGTGTAGAAAAAATAGCGTATGCAACTCTTATGTAATGGTTATTAATTAGACGATATTTTTTGTTGTTAATTTAGGTAAATGATTTTTTTTGTTAAGCTTAGAATTAAGTTATAAAACAAAACTTACTAAACAAAGATTAATTATCACAATTTAAAAATTATGAAGGCTACCGAAAGGAAAAAAAAACTTATTGACAAATTAGTTGGGCAACTTTTATGCAGTTTAAAAGAAACCTACAATATCATAAAAAGAATTCAAAATAATTGAAAATAATCGACAGATGGTGCTCTAAGTAGGCTTATTTAAGCTAGACGTTTTTTGTTTAAATTCTGAAACCACAACCTACACTCCAGATTCTTTGTAACTTGCAGCTACATGTTTTTAAAGCATCAAGTATAATTATATAATATGGAAACATTTTACTGTTCCTATTGAGACAGACTGTTTAGATGCCAAAGTCACATCTGCGTTAAATGATTTGAAGACAACCGCAAAATTTGTCAAACGTTACAAAATAAAGACAGCCAACATAATTCGAATTTACAAGAAAAAGACAACTTTGGGGAAAAACAGGGGAAATTTAAATATATAAGAACGAAAAAAATAATAGCTCGACCTATTTGGTTTTGAAACGGTTGAAGAGAGGATCTATTTTATTTTGACGTGGACCAAAACAACATATAGCTTTGGTTTGGTATTCTTCAAATAAACATTGAGTTTTTGGTTTCAGCAAATCGTTTTGGAAATAAATATAATATTTTTTGCTGGTAAAAAAAATTGATACAACACATTTGGAAAAGGAGGTATCCAGCCGTTCCATATGCAGAAGAATTAAGTGGGGATCATTTGAAGTACATCGTCTTACAAAAGAAACAAAAAAATAATTTAAGTATTTATTTTATCTATTTTTTTTATAGTACTAAATATTTTCTCCGTTAAGTTACAGATATGTTAATTTAACTGAGCTGCGAGAAAAAAAACGAAAATTGCATGCAAAATATTTTTATCATTCAATTTTCTCTCAGTTAAATTTAAGTGCCGGTTAACTAACTGTAGCTTTAACTGAGAATGGTGAAACTGGCCCTTATTGTCTAAAAACCCAACAACTAAAAAACCATAAGAGAAAATGTTGATCCAATTATAAAACGCGCCAACACTTGAGAATACTTGAGAACGCTTGTTGTTGGACCTAGATCTTAAGAGGGAACCTAGATCTGCGGGACCTAGATCTGTCAATGTGTTGCTGTAATAGTAACACATATTGTAATTGCTTCTACACAACACTTCGTATTAAAACAAGTACTGCATTTTTTTACCTTATTATCTTACAATATAACTAAACTTGAGGGCGCCATTTACCTAATCTGCACCCGTTGCTGAAATACCTTGATTGGGCACTGTCCATAACCTAGGACGTACACTGCAACCGTTAACTGAATAGAGTTCATTCACCAGCACCTATAAGATATCACCTGGAATAGTGATATCTCATTCCTATATAGTAACTAACTTTGACTCATTTATCAATGGCAGGAAGAGTATGCAAGTTGTCACACCTACAGATAAAAAAGTTAGAAATCAATAAAAAGTCACTAGGTAAAAAAAATAAACAAGATTAGAGCACACGCACAGGGTCGTTTAAAACATGCTTTAATTCACTAATAAAGTAACTAAAATGATAACTATCTACTAAATCAACCTTTTTTGTGATTCTAGACGCTTTTAATCAGTTTTTTTTTTCAAAAAGAGAACTATCACAGAAATTAATAGACATGTTACACAGTTATAATATTGAATACACATCGAGGCAATTTGTAAGTGATTAATACAAAAAATGTCTGTAAAAAATAAAATATATATATTTTTTAACCAATTCACATTTCTCGTCTAACTAAGAGAGCTAAAATTAGTTCAAAACTAATTAAAATCTGTATAATTGCTAGAACACTTAATTTATTTTAATGCTTTACTTCGAATATCAAATGTTTATTCTCAAATATGTTAATTTAATGATAGTTAATTAGACAAAGTGATTACGCTTTTGTTTATTAAACCTGTTGTTTGTTGTTAATTGATTAGTTGCCAATTTATTGATAGTAGCACATCTTCAATTTAATTAATTAAAAAATTTATTCTGTTATCGGCTTAACTTATTGAGTAATCTTTTAAATAATTACAGTTCCTATACAAGTATTTATTTGAAACTTCAATAACTTCTAGTTCCGATATTCAATTTCGATGCAACACGGTAAATGATGGTTTTTGTTAATGATTCTGTAAAAAATTGTTTCAACTTAAAAAAAAAATAACAGCGTACAGTTATAAACTAAATTTGGTTAACCTTAAGTATAAAGTTCTAGTCAATAAGAGGAGTCATTAGGTTGTGGGTGTATGGGACACTGAAAAAATCATGAGCATTGAAATACAGTGCTAAAGTTTGTGTTTGCGCAGCTAATATTAAGTTGGTGAGGTATATCAATATCAAGGTCAAATATGGTGAAATACCTTCATCGGTAGCGAAAATGAGCCAGGCTTAAAAAATCATTTGAGGTAATTCAATTTAACAATTTAAGAAAAGTTTACCATTACATACTTTGTCTTAACATGTGATGTGGCTATATTTGTTTTCTTATCTAACAACATGGCTCATACCTCAACTCAACATGGAATAAATCCAGACTAGTATAGCAAATATGAATAAAGACCTTTTTTGGTAAAATTTATTCTGTGACCTTTGACCTAATTTTATTCATTTCTGCCCCTTGTTTATCGGTTAGCTGTATTGCTTACCTCAATTATTAAAATTTACTCATTTATTACATTAAAGGTCACAAGACAAGCCAAGAACCGTTTTCAAATGTTTAAACTTTAAAAAATTTCCGATCACAAAATCATCAAAGGTCAATACTCCTTATTTTACTCATAATATTCTACAAACAATCTATATGTAAAACTATAGAATCTCTTACAATCTGGTAACAAAATATCACCGATTATTTTTGAAAACATAATTCCATTTTTCCTAACAACTTGTCTGAAATGTATTTTTCTTATTATAACTTTCAAATTACGGAAATCAAGGAAAAGCTTTAATAAACCAATTTATTCGGATATGATACTCGAATAATAATAATTTTAAGAGAACAAAAATGAGAAAGAAGAAGGGAATTGGAAAAATCGTTATAAAGTTATGAAAATTCTTAGTTTAGTTCACACACGTACTTCAAATGCATGTAAAAAGCGGAAAAGTAATAAAAAAAATTTGGAAAATTTTGTAATAAAACTCAATGTTGTTGTGCTCTAATCGTTTTATTATGTTTTTAAGAATTAAATCTTATGAACTAGGAAAAGTATTTTTCGCGGAAATATCAAAAACTTATGTGATTAAAGAATGTTGTAAACAGATTAATTATATGTTATTGGGAATTAAAACTTTTTCAATTTCGGCATATAACTAATTCAATCAATACAATCATTTGATATCTACATAAAACTTCATAGTTCTGTGACGTAAGAAAAACATAATATAAACACAAAAACAACTTTTTAGCATAAATTGCTTTTCATGGCAAGCGAAAGTTCTGTGCACCGATTTGACCACATGCTACATGAATATTAATAATCAAATTAAATTAAAAAAAATATTTTAGTTGGAAATTATAGTAAAAAAGGGTTTTAATAGTTTTTATGACTATAATTTTCATAAATATTTTTTTGTGTATCTAAACTCAGAATAAAGTTTTACATTTATATATGTATGTATAGTTTTTTTCTGTCGCAAAACTGTTTGTTGCATAATAATATATTCAGATATGATATGGTAAGAGTTTTTGTTGTTAACTGCAAAGGTATTATTATGAAATATGAAAACACGTACCATTTTGGTTATTATAAAACTACAGATTGGTTTTCGTTCCGCATGTTCTGAACCGACTAATGGTTTGTGCAAATAGAAAAAGAACATTTTAAAGTTTCTTCAAGTAAGTTTCCACGTTGGTTGGGCAAAAGAATCAAAATCACAAATTAATATTTCTGCAAAAGCAAATATAGAGTTGTTCTTTTATCCAAGAATATGACAATAAAACTGAATCTAAGCTTCAGAAACATAGTAAAATAGTATTGAAGTGAATATAAATCTATTCTGAATCATTCATTCTCTTCCAGTAATGAAAAAGGACAGTGCAGGAAAAATTTTAAAGGCTAACAAACACTTTAAACCTTTTAAGTCTCCGAGCATCTTGTATACGATCGCATGAACATCAGGACGGAATTCAAAAGACTTCAGAACTATAACAACACTTCTGTAAAGAGAAGCTCACATTAATAAAAAAAATAACATGCGTAACTGCGTTAGCTCAAAATACAGTTGTTTTAATAACCATCACAAAGTCTAGCGATATATATTCAAACCTGTACTGAAGCTGTTATTCATTATTCGCAATTTCGAGTCACATTACTTTACAAACACGCATTGAATTTGCATTATCAGAAGCTTTCGTAGTTGTTTTCGCCTTTTCAACCCTAATTTCTTATATTCAGATCGTAATCGTCTGTCGCAATAGTTTCTTTTTAAAATTATCATGAAACGGTTGTGCAATATCATTAATTCGTAATCGCGCTATTTCCATATTTAATTTCTTACAATCGTTTCGTAATCAATATTTGTTTTGCTAATTCTGTTCCAATTTTTTTTAATACAAGTTAGTTAAACAGACTCTTTAGTGGGTTTCAAACAAGCTACCAGAGAATGCTACCATTTTTTTACTATAAATAAGTACCGCCAGATGTCCTCGCTCTATTAGTATGTTATTCATTTTTGTGGAATATGTTTTTTTGACAGATTGTCAGACATTGTTAAAACGCGTGGAAAATGTTTGTGATTTTTAAAATATGCTTGAAAATAAAATCTATTTCTTGTCTGTGATATTCATTTCCGTGATAGTACTATTAAAATATTCGTGTTGTGGTATTAGCATAACAAATTATACAATTCAGAGATCCGAGGTGATTAGTTTTGGATGTTTTCATTGACCTTGATCGGTCAAATTAAATTAAATTACACTCCAGGTAATTTCCAATGGAAAATTCAAATTAATTAAAAGTAATTTTGCGTGTAGTGTAGGAAAATAAAACTTTATATACACGTTTCTCTTCACTGTATGTGAAGTGTTATGTGCCAAAATTTTTTTGTTGATTGAATAATCGATTCAAATTTCAAATTTTACGGTTAAATTAGCAAGGCGAATGATTTTGATTACCAAAATTCTGAACATAAACTGAACTAACTGTTATATATAGAAAAATATGTGAAATTATACTGATTAAATCATTAAGTAATTTACATTTAATTGTTAAAACATAATTTGCTAATAATTCAAAGTCGTAGGTTACTTAAATACTAAAATTTCTCAAATTAATTAAATTAATTAAATTAAATATAAAAAGAAATAAGTTATATTACGAAACAGCGGTCAAGGTAACAGAGTCACCATTTTCTTGTATAATTGTCAACCAATGTTATTCAATATAACAACTAAATACAGAAAACTGTTAACGTGAATAAAAACTTTTGATTTGGGTGACGAATTGAATGGTGCGCTTTAATAACTGTAAGGAGGAAAACGTGTGGTTTTGTGGTCTGACAACCGTGAGAAGGGTTATCGATTTGGGCGGTGGAGATTTGTCTGGCCTTTGTTCGAGAAGTAGATGAATGGTTGGAGGTATGCATATCTCAACGCATGTTTCCATTTTGTTCATGCGCAGTTGAGTTCACCAACGGCTATACAGATGGTGCTTACGTGAGCCAATTTTGTCTACCCTCTTTTGGATTAACAACCTACGTAATATTACGCATACGTTTATAACGTAATTTGGCACTAGAAGTCGACAACTGCTTATATAACACAACTTTTAACTACGTTATTCTGGATCAACAACATACGTATCATTGCGCATATTTTTATAACCGACTTTGGCAATTGAAGTCGACAACTGCTTATATAATTCAACTTTTAACTACGTTATTCGGGATCAGCAACATACGTATCATTACGCATATTTTTATAACCGACTTTGGCAATTGAAGTCGACAACGGCTTATATAATTCAACTTTTAACTACGTTATTTTGGATCAACAACCCACGTATCAATACGCATATTTTTATAACCGACTTTGGCAATTGAAGTCGACAACTGTTTATATAATTCAACTTTTAACTCCATCCTTCTGGACCAACTACTGAAGTATCACTACGCTTATGTGTATAATGTCCTTCCGATGATGATTGGCTGATCAACTCCGATTAACAAGGAGGGGCTCTGGACTGACCATGGGGTGAGTAAGCTTTATCTATAGTTATATGGGCATGTATAAATGTATGAGAGCGTGTGTGAATATGGTCGTGAGTATGGGTGTGAGTGTGGGTGAGCGAATGTAGTGTGAGAGTGTTTGAATGAGTGATTGAATAGGGGGGTGGGACGTGACGATCGTGGTTGTTATTCACAATTGTGGGTCGCCAGAGTCTACCTTTTTCACTTGCTGTTTGTTTAATCCGTATTTACCAAAATATACACGTACAATACTGTTATTTGTAATGGAGCAGCAGGATTTCTTTCTCGATCCCATAGGCTGAAGCTAGCTTGGGGCTAAATAAATCTCATCCAGGTGCGCGATCTGCTATGCCACTTCGTTGCTATGTCACGAAGAAGCTCTTCACTACAAACCTTGTTCAAAATAAATTTTTTTGGCAAACAAAGCTTGTGCGTTAAAAACGTTTAACAATTACTTAAAATATTTAGTATTAAGCATAGCGAAGACGTCAAATAACTTCTAGCAACTCCTTACAAAAATTACTCCAAATAATTGCAATCAAAATATGATACCTTTTAGCAAAATGTTTCAGATACAGTTAACTGAATTGGAAGTTTTGATATTTTGAGGATAAACTATAATATTCAAAAATAGAAAATGCAAAATAAAAATAAAGTACGTAAACAATTGTAAACAATTGTTTACGTAAAAATGTAAAATTAAAATATGTAAAGAATGTAAAAAATTTAAAGAAGTTTAGTTTTTACTAGTAATACCAGAGTGTGTTGATTGCTCGAAAAGAACAAATGCAAAACTAAACTAGATGTAAAATTTTAAAATGTTTCTCTCTAAATATTTCAAAACAAACATTTTAATTATTTAGAGATACAAACCAAAATTACTGTTTTTTGGCTTCATTTGACTTCTAAGCATTTAAAAATATAACTGGGGGCTAAGGACTTTAGCAAGTTTGTTAAAAAAATATTTCTTATTTTTAATTTTTATATAATTTTCTCAAATTTCCAAAGGTATCCTTTCATTTACACAACAAGTACTAACTGTAAGTTTATGAATACAGTATATTAGTTAAAATTATTGCTTTTAAAAATTATAGGCATAACAAAATATAAAATAACACAAAAAATAATAAAATTAAATAAACATATAATAAATAAGTAGTTATATTGAAGTTAAAATAAATAAGTAGTTATTTTGAAAAAAGAAAACCAATTCAGAAAACGCAGTATTTTGGAAATGCTTTATATAAAGAAATCTTCAAATCTTCTAAACATTCAAAATGATTGCAAACTTAGGAAATGGTTACTTACAATTATATCGTCGCTTTAATAATGAAATGGCGTATACGCAAAAGTATAGTTTCGAGATATTTGAGTTTAAAGTTTGATGTGCGCATGCATTTGCATGGACGTTAATTTATAATTTATTAATTTTTACCCCCAGTCATAAAATAATTCGAAAATGTAAAAACGCCAATTCAAAGATACCCTTATGGGGAATGCAGCGCACCTATTATATAAAAACAACGTATAAATAGCATACGTTGTTTCATTATTAAAGCGACGATATAATAAATTAATTATATTAAGTTTAAATTTTAAATTCTAATTAACTTTATACATGTTTGGTTTTTTTTAACTTAGTAACGAAAAATTATTTTACTTCGGTTTTGAAAAAACCAAAGTATTGAATTCATGAGCCAAAAGTGAAATTCTTACCCCACTTCTTTGGCATTTCGCGACGTTTTAGGTTCTAAAAGTGGTAAGAATTCCACTTTTGGCTCATGAATTCAATAATATGGTTTTTTTAAACCAATGATTCTAAAACAGCAGAAGTAAAAAATTTATGTCTGTCTGCCGGCCGCCCGGTCGGCCGTCCGTCATTACCTACGAAATCTAGAAAAGTGCTAGAAGGATTTCAAAATTTTTAAAATATGTTTACTCAATGGGCAGGTCCGAAAGGACGATGTGTTTGATAAATGTACCGGAAGTGTGTCAAAAAAATCATTATGTTTGTCAAAAATAGCAAATTTTCATATTTTTGGCTTAAAAAATGTTTATTCTCAGTGATAATGAGTAAGTAGTAAATTTGAATCTGGAGAAATCTGGATGATTGAAATCCGTATGTAAGACCAGGACCTTGATTATTGTTTTAGAAGTATGTCGAAAAAAAATCGTTAGTGTGTCAAAAGATTGATTTTCATATATTTTGTTATTATATCACCATCGTATTCAGACGTACAATGTGCCATGTAAGCATATTTAATTGTATGTTCTAAAATTCTTCCAGCTATCATAAAAATCAAGATGACGTAATTTATAGTCCAATTTATTGACACACTTTAAAATAGTTTCTATGTAGATTAAACTTTGTACAAATAAAAACACTTGCAAATCAATTTAAAGTGTTAAATCTTTTTATTCCGTAAGTTTAATATTAAATATTTAACAAAAAGCCGAAAACATTTTTATACATAGTTTGGTAACGCTAATCAAAAACATTTTTATAAGCTTATTTTTTTCTTATAAAATGAAATGCGAACCGAACAAAATTTTGTTTTATTAATTCTTTTGATTTTAAATTCTAAATAAATTTTTGGGTTTTAAAATCAAAAACTAACTAAACTTTAATCTTTATTTTTGATTTAATATCAAAATTGGAACTGAACAAGAATTTTTAATTAATTCCTTTTTTGTTATAATATCAAACACTAACGGAACTTAAATTAAGCAATATGCTAGTATTAATAATATTTTAGTCTTAGGAGTAAACAAAGGCAAAAAGATGATGCAATGCAAGGCCGTCTCTTTCTTTCGTTATACTATCAAAATGAAAAACTAGTTTCTGTTGAGATTTTGAAGCATTTTTATAGAAAAACAATTGCAAGAGAAAAGATCTAATATTCCTGTTTCATTTTTTCTTATTTAAATATGTAACAGATAAAAAAAAATTTACGAAGGAAAAATCATGTGATTACGTTTAATACGATATTTTTCTATTGCAATGTGCGTCGTCATTTCATTATTTCTTTATTTACGTTGAATAATAAAATTTTCTATTGCAGTGTGCAATGCCCGATTTTATTTATGTACATTGTGATTTGTCGAATTGGAATTACGACCAGACACAACATATAGGTTGGTAGTTCGAGGATGGGATGCATAAGATGGATTAACCAGAAGCTAATCTTTGTTGATAATGCAGTCGGTCTAACTGGCTGATCTGTCAAGCCTTAGACTCCAGTCAATCCACCCTACACAGAACCAAATTGCGAGCATAACACATTTCAAGAGAAAATGAGTAGTAACATGGAATGTGGAGAAATCTTGATGTTAGATTATTGCATTAGAAGTTTGTCAAAAAATTGTTGTCACGTGTGTCAAAAAAAAGATTTTTATTTATTTTTTAACCAATTTTTTGGAAAAAATAAAATTAATGATTTATATGACATGAAATTTTTTGTCCAAAAAATAATGTCAAGTGTGTCAAAAGAATGATTTTCATTTATTTTTTTAGAAGAAATAAAATTAGTTATTTGTATGAAATGAAATGTAATGAACATAAAATTATTATTATTCAGAATATTATTGCATTATAAGTTTGTCAAAAAAATATTGTCAAGTGTGTCAAAAAAATGATTTCATTTATTTTTTTAGCCAATTTTTTGGAAAAAATAATTTAGCTATTTGTATAACATAAATGTCATTGAACATGAAATTGGACATGGAAATTTTTGAATTTGTTATAGTTTTTCAAAAATTTTTGGAATTTTGAAAAAAGTTTGTATATTTGATTTTGTAGTAATTTTAGCAATATTTTTAGATATTTGGAAATATATTGAATTTTTGAATTTGCGAATTTTATATATATATATATATTTTTGAAAAAAGTTTCAATTTCTGATTTTGTAAGAAGTTTTGGAATATTTTTAGAATTTTGAAAAATTTTAAATTTTTGATTTTATTAATTTAATTTATTTTTTGATTTTTTGATTAATTTTTGGAATATTAATAGATTTCTTGAAAAAGTTTTAATCATTGATTTTGTAATAATTTTTGGAATATTTTCAGAATTTTGAAAAAAGTTGGATTTTATTTAATTTTGCAATATTTTTCATTATTTTTGGCATTTTGTAAATTTCATTATTTTTACTACAAAGGACTGACTTTTGCCTTTGAAAAAAGCTGACATTTTGACACAAAATCCATCGAGTGGTTCTGCATATACGTTCTTTCAAATATATATGGTATCCATAAATTCAAAAGGCTCAAGAACAACTTTACAGATTTTTTAAAAACTCATCTCATAATCATCAAATTTAAAAATCATCTCATACATCAAACTTTTTATAAATATGAATTTGTATCGTCATAATTATTTCCAAAAAAGAGAAAAAACATTTAAATTTGTATGAATAAAATTTTTTTATCAAAGCAGCCTTTTCAAAATTTCATAATATGAGAATCAACTTATTTTTTGTTGTCATGGTTATACAATATGTTTGAAAAAATAACAAACTCACAAATAACAAATGCTACTTTACAGCCTCCGTAATATAAAATAAAAATGGCGTTACTTTTGCTGTCGCTAGACGTTACTTTTCTGTCAGGCTAAAAAGTAAGACTTTAGCTAACTCCCTAGCGGCAGTAAAGTTAAACTTTACAGCCGTTTGCCGAAAAAATAATTTAAGATAATATTGCTGCGCTATCTAGACTTTTATATGTCAAACAAAATATTCGATAGCGTTTATTCGCCTTTGAATTTTAAAGTACCAAATAAATTAGGGCTATCAAAATTGGTTATAAAACAAAGGCTATCGAATATCAGAGTAAGGCCGCAGATCAAGAATTGTGTGTCAAAAACCGAATTTTTGGTCGAAAAGGAAATGTCATTTTAAAAAAATTCGAAAAATTAAATTCGACCTCCATTGACTGCAATAAAAACTTGGTGGTAAATCTAAAATATTTTAATCTTACACATCCAACTTCCTTACTTAAACACAAAATAAATATTTGCCATAAAAAAATCGATGAAATAATCAATAACTTCAGTTCAAGTTTTTATTAATCTTCTCTTAATGTAACCTGTTCACAATGAAAAAAATAGTATAGATTTTGATTTCGAGTATGGGGTTAGAGATTTAATTACGATTCTAAATCAAGCTATAAAACAATTTTTATTCAGAACCTTAAAAAAATCAAATTTCTACACCTGTTCAAATCCTTGATTTTTATTTTCCAATAAATATATATATTTTTTTAATAACATCAGTAATAGAATTATAACACAATATATAAATGTTTATTTTATTACAATTTAAATAACTTATCCCAAGTTAAAAAGCTTAAAGTGAATTTATATAACAAATACAAAAATTAAAATCGTAAAATAAAAAATAAATTTTCAAATTTACACAAAATCGTTAAATGTAAAAAGTGCGGAAATGTTGATATTTTCTTGGTTTTATGATCCATTAAAAGTTTTTCTCCAATTTTCATTTGATTTTTCTTTTTTCTTCCTCGAACGTTTTACGGATATTAAGAAATTTTATTTCTTACGAAGTTGATAAATATTATTATTATTTTTTTTTTTTATAACGAATTTAGTTGATTTGATAGTATTGTTTTTTTTTATTTGATTCTGATGTTCATTATTGGAATATTTAATTTTTTATGACATTTTTGATTAAGTATTTTATTTTTACCGACTCTGCTGGGGCTAGAATATAACGATCTTTTACTAAATCAAATTTATAAGAAAAACGAAAGTTTTCAATGTCATAAAAAACACCTTCGATATTATTTTTGTCCAAAAAACATGTTTCAAAAGAGAAGTTCATAACATCAGATACATGTTGATGTATGTTGTTCTATTTTTTTATTTCTTTCTTATAAAATTAAGATGGAAAGTTATTGAAATATTTGTATTGACAGAAAAAATATAGTTTGAACTTATTCGTCAATAAAAAAAACGAATTACTTCGGTCTGAAAGTATTACTGAAGGTATTACATTCATGAGCCAGAAGTGAATTCTTACCTCCACTTTGTCATTTCTCGACGTTTTAGGACCTGCTGATTCTAAAAAGGCAAACAAAAATGTATGTCTGTCTGCCGGCCGTCCGCCATTGCCTACGAAATCTAGAAAACCGCTAGACGGATTTCAAAAATTTTCTAAAAATAGGTGTACTCTACGGACAGGTCCGAAAGGACGATGTGTTCGATAACTGTACCGGAAGTGTATCAACAAAATCATTAAGTGTGTCAAAAATAGCAAATTTTCATATTTTTGGCTTAAAAATCGTTCATTTAAGTGATTACGAGTTGGAACATTGAATTTGGAGAAATCTTGATGGTAGGGTTTTGTATGTGAGATCAAAAACTAGATTATTGCATTAGAAGTTTGTCAAAAAATGTTGTCAAGTGTGTCAAAAGAAAGATTTTTATTTATTTTTTTACCATTTTTGGGAAAAATTTAAATTAATTATTTGTATGACATGAAATTTTATTATTATTATAGAGAATTATGGTATTATAATTTTGTCAAAAAATTGTTGTCAAGTGTGTCAAAAGAAAGATTTTTATTTATTTTTTTACCATTTTTTGGAATAAAATAAAATTACTTATTTATATGACATGAAATATATTTGTATGACATGAAATTATATTATTATTATAGAGAACTATGGTATTATAAGTTTATCAAAAAAATGTTGTCAAGTGTGTCAAAAGAAATTTATTTATTATTTTACACAATTTTTTGGAAAAAATAAAATTAATTTTATTTGTATTGAGAATTTTATTGCATTATAAGTTTGTCAAAAAAATATTGTCAAGTGTGTCAAAAAAATTATTTCATTTATTTTTTAACCAATTTATTGGAAAAAAAATTTAGTTGTTTGCATGAAGTAAATTTAATTGGACATGGAAATTTTTGAATTTGTTATAGTTTTTGAAATATTTTTGGAATTTTGAAAAAAGTTTGTATTTTTGATTTTGTAATAATTTTTGCAAAATTTTTGAAATTTTGAAAAAAGTTTCAATTATTGATTTTGTAAGAATTTTTTGAATATTTTTAGAATTTTGAAAAATCAGAGCTGTGATATTTCAGCCCTCCATATTTTTACTTGGAAATAGTATATTGTATAACTAGTGCGAACGCGTTTTTCAAACAAAAGTGTAGTTTGCTACGCTACCCTCGTGCTGCAATCACTCCCATCTGGAAAAGCAATTCAAGCTAATCGGGCATGCATAAAGAAAAAGTTTTAGGGGAAGTCCAGTTAAAAAAATGTGTAATTTATTATTATTTCATTTTTATATTTATTTGATAGATGATACTTCTATTTTTGGTTTTAGAGTGCGGTAAAATCACTATAGTATAACAAATTGGTTTTTGTATATAGTTAATGTAAAATCACAAAGGAAACTTGCAACTTTATACAAAAACCAATTTGTTAATAATGCTTCGTTGGTACAATTTTAAGTATCAGAAATATTAGGTGGATCAGATCATAATTTGATTTCCACACATTTAAATTTACAAGTAAAGCTTATGATGACCGACTGGCTTGCTGACAGACGAACATTTTTTTTTTAGAATCGTCATGTCTTAAAACGTCGAGAAATACCAAAAAGCAAGTTCTTGATTTTGACATTGGCTGAAAATTATAAAAATTAGGGCTTTCCGACCAAAGAAAAAAAATGACATCAAAAATTTTATTTGGTGATTTCAATATTGGCGAGTTGAAAACACTATATATATTATTATCTATATTCGACTAAAATCCTTTGATTAAAAATCGCTGGAAATTATTTAACCAGCCAATAATCAATAACATGACAATTAATTATACCTTTGTTCACATAAAGCCACCACCACCAATTTAACCACTAAAAACTCATTTTTGCAATTAAAATTATTTTACTGCATCGCCACATAGTGGTTAGATAAAACGTTTTTTTGTTTAAATTACAACTGTTAGTTTTTGTTTTACAACGAAAAACTAAAAAAAACAATCAATAAAAAAGTAAATGTTTGAGTGAGAGTTGATAAGTAATTATTTGATTTTGTTTACAGTAGATATAATCTTCTAAACGATGCAGTGAGAGACCAAAAATGCGGCTAATCGTTCTACAGCAGTTTTGCAAAATAGAATCTTCAGAGTTAACCTTTAAGAGCCATAATGTTTGTACCATTTTCTATGTAACTGGAAAAATCAATTCCAAAATCTACCTTCTTCAGGCTAATGATTAATGAACAAGTCTTCACAATAAAATCGAAATTGTCTCTTTAAAGTCTAATAAAAAAAGTAATTCTGCGATTTGCAATTATTTTTGTTTTGTTTTTCTGTACTTTTATTATTTTATTTCTCTTTTAATAAACTTTTCCGTCCACTATAAAACTTTTATAAAGTTTCATTTCAGTTTTCATTTATTCTATATTTGATGTGCAATTCTGTAAAACTTTTTTTTCGACTTGAATTTTTTCTTCCAACATTTTGAAGTTTTTATAGTTTTAGTTAATTTTTTTTCGCGTAACAATAACAAAACAAACTTTGCAACAAAAAATTACAAAGTTATGTTTTGTTGTTGTTTTTTGTTGTTAAAAGATAAACGTCATTATGTTATTAATAAAGTTGTTGTATAGGTGGAAGTAATAATAGTTTTCAAATAACAATTTGATTCGATGTTTTTTTTTTGGTTTGAGAGTTTGTGAAGAGACTGATAATGACTGATAATTTGTTTTATAATTCAAAAGTAACTTTTTCACATTCCCAAAAAAAATCGGTTTATAAAGATATGCAATAAAAACACAAGCGAAGAATAGTACATTATGATGCTAGGACGTAAAGCTAAAGATTTTGGACGGATGTGGAGTTTGCAAATCGAGGCGCTAGCCGAGATTTGCACCCACATTAAGTCCAAAATAGCTTACGTCCGTGCATCATATACTATTTTTTATTCGCCGCAAACAAAATATTGTAAGAAAAGTTGTTTATTCTAAATTAAAATTACAAATTTTCATAAATTTTAAAATCAAAATATGTGGAACAAGTAACGTTTGAAAAAATATTTATTATTTTTTCCAAATTCTATGACAACAAATGATAACAACTATTTTAATTGGATAATGAAATTTTGAATTTGCGGGTTGCTTTGATAAAAAAATTTATTTTTCATAGAATTTAAACAAATACAAATGCTTTTTACTTTTTTGGACGTAGCTATGACGACAAAATAAATAGCTGAAAAGTGATACTTTAAAGCCGCAAATCACAGTAATAAAGTAACACTTTAATATATAGGCGAATAAAAAAAATATTATATATAAGGGCGAAAATGGAAATCAAGTTAAACAAAAAAAACTTAACCGGAAAATAGAGAAAATAAAATTTTAATTCAAAACGATATTTAGTGTTACTCTTATTTTCCGGTTTGACATTGATTTCCTTTTGACTCAAAAGTTTTTTATAATGGATGCGATAGAGTTCAACGAAAAGGTTCTCTCATTTTGATTTTTGTGTTTTACAATATTATATACGATTTATAGTATAACGATTCCGGTGAATTTTATTTATTAAGTTAGCTGTTAAAAAATGATTTATGTTATTCCAAGGTGTAGCATACTCTTTTTTTAGAGTGATGTGAAATTATTGAAATTAATTTAATTTGTGATTTAATTGCCCTTGTACAGTACACCTAAATTTTTGGAAAATCTACACATTTACCACAAATAAATTTGTACACATTTACCTAAATTGTATTTGAAAACTGCACTCCACGTTTGTAAAAGAGACACACCGCAAGATTAAGTACAATCAATTATAATTTACAATTTGGTCATAAAAAATTTATTGCTAAAATTGTCCTTTTTGGGCTTATGGCCGGACATCAAGAAACAGAAACAATTGTATAGCGCTTTACTCATACAAAAACGTCATTAGACGAAAATTGATAAGCCACATGGTCCACTAGATACATAGCTCGATCTTCCGAGATGTCCAAACCTTGCTGTCAGGGGTCGTGATCTGGTGGTCAGTGCTTAATATAATGGCTACTCATAAGCTCATGTCTTAAGTTCAGACGACCGTGTGTTATGTATTAACGGTACTCTAAACAATACACTCACGGCAACACATGAATTCTATTTCTATTTCTACATCAGTATTTGGACTTGCGGTTACAGACAATTCCATCTCGAAACCATCTTTAGAAGTTGTAAAATGTTGTGTAAATAAATAGATTTAAACTTCTTTTTTCATCTGTTCATTTACGGCAATTCCTTTCACGACCACGTCGTAGACCGGCTAAATTTTAATGTAATATCTGAAAAAAATATTATCATTGTTTGGTACAGTCTGGTTAAAATTAAAGCTCTATAGACAAATTTCACTTCGTTGAAAATACTCCAGAGATGTCTGTTATCTTTAATCAAGATTCTGTATTGGTTTAACATCCGCGTCGTTTGGTTGGGAAACATGTGAGTTTGTAATAAACAGTTTTCTGTTTATACCAGGATATTGACAAACACAAAATAACTAAATGGCTTCTCGCCCGGGAAAAAATCTCTATGAAAAATAAAATTTAATATTTCATATTGACATAAAAATTATGATGACAAAAACAAAAAAAAGATTGAAAAGAATAAATCGTAAGAAAATGTAACTAAAAAAAACTTAGCTTAAATGATCGTTGAATGCAGAAGGAGATGAGTTATTAGCCATATTTTTGTTTAAAATTTGCTTGTCAGCTCTCTTCACCCACTGAATTAAAATAATTATTTTATTCAAATAAATCCACTTTGTGGAAATGTGCAACAGTTTTACGACCAATGCTTGTTATAATATCACGAACCACGACTGACGATGTATCTGGTTCCAGTTCACTAAATCCTTTTCTTCACAGCAGTTGACGATGGTGCAAGTACTGTATAACCCAAACCCTTTTAAACCAGAAACAAGTGCAAACTTTCTTTTGTTGAAATGCTAGGCGTTGACAAACGGTAATACTCAAAATTACCTTTTTTAAACCCGTTGTACTGTTACCTTCTTTGTTAAGTTTTCACTAATTATTTGTGAGATAATCAATTCACAACAAACCTTCTATTTTTCTAAAAAAACGAAACTGTATCAAAAAAATTTTTTATTAATATTTTTCACACAATTTTATATCAAATATATTACACTTTTATTAATAAAACATATTAAGTTTTTTTTTAACATAAAAGAATTTCATTTCAAATTCAACACAAAAGAAATTCACAATATTAATATTTTTTTTGCTAATTTGTCAATTTTTTGTTTTTGTTTTTAATCCTGATTTTAAATCAAATAACACTAACATTTATAATTAATGATGTTTTGTATAAAGATTTATGTAAAATAATATAATATTATGAAAAATGCAAGTGTCCGTTCCAATACACAACTAAAACTGAATTTTTATACATCAATGTCCTTTTACACATCGATTTGATTTTAAGCGGTTTTCACCCATCTCCGTCGACAAAAAGAAAATTAAACCAACATAAAAAAATTATTTGCAATCCCTACTATCATATCAAAACATCAGTTAACATCAGTTAATATCAAAGCACCTGTGCAGAATCAGTTTACTTTATTTTGATTTTACTTTAAACAAGATCAAAGATCAAACAGACGTTTCAAAGTTCGCACAAAAGAAACAAAAATAAACAATTTTCTATACATTGAAATGCATTAATAAGTACGATGTTTTGAAGGAGAAATAAAAGGTGTCATGATAAACTAAAATATTAATTTGATTATACAGTGGAACGTTGGAACTGTCAAATATTCTTTATGAATCGAATTCCAAATTATTTGATAATAAAAAATGAATGTATGATAACTGTGAGGACTTCTTCAGAGGTCTTAAATGAACAGTTTTTTTTGTCGTTACAAGTTGCTAGGATCATCTCTAAAAGCAAAAAGGTTTTACATCTCCTCTGCTAGTATTCTGGTCTGACTCACGTGGGACTTAAATTTTTAGCTTTAAGCAACTAATATAATGTGATATATTTCAAAGACATTTGTCGCTGCTTGAAAAGCCGATAGCTGCCGAATAAATAATGCTTAGACAGCAAAATACGTTTTCACAAATACAGACGGCTGGATTCGATGCCTCTTGTTCGAGTCGACCAACTTTTCCTGAACTAGCCTTACCTAAGAGATTCTCTGTGGTTTATTCTATTAAAAACATTCTCAACAGCTCTCCATTCTCAGAAGTTTGAGCAATTTTTGTAATTCTAAAAGCTTATATTTTAACCTAAAAATTTAATGGAAATATTTCAGTCAACAACCTGGTCACCAGTGTACTTGTACAGTTATTATTGTTTGTTTTCAATCAATGTGAAATCAATGACTTTCACTTGGTCGATTATTGTTATATATGTATGTATGCATATTAGACAACATTATGGGAATTTATGTTTTTGGAGGTTTTTGGTTACTTAACAATTTTGTAATCAAATAAGTAAGAAAATAATATAATTTCTTTTATTTTGAAGGTATGGTGTGTTTTTTCTCAGACATAATCTTCATTTCGCGTTTAAATGTTTCGGAGAGATTCGAACAGACACGCTATGAATATCGACACCGAGGCGATGACTATTTCGAAATTGGAACTTCATCATCACTTATTTATTTACTTTAGTAGAATTTCTCTATTATCATTAGACTCTTTATTGGCGCTGATGAGGAAGGTTCAAAACCATCCGTAACTCGTAAAGGAGAAATGTAGTTTTCCTCTGAGAAAAATCCATACCTTTGAGTTTGATCACAAATTTTAAAGATTTTTAGTCCAATTAAAATTCTAATTGTTCATTATTTTCTCGAACTTCACTGGTTAAAGTTTTTTGATGATATAAATTGTTCGAAAAAATAATGAACAATTAGAATATCGGACTAAAAATCTTTAAAATTAAATATCTCAAGAACAAAAATTAACGCCTCTAAGTCAATTTGATATATTTTAGAGCGAGGATAGAACTATTTTCAGAAAAAATTAATTAAATTCCAATTGATCTTCGACCCTAGCGTCATCTTTAAAAAAGTTTTTTTTAATATTTTTATTTAAAAACTAATTATAAAAACAATCAATTAATTTATTTTAGATTTTTGAGATCAATTAAACTCAAGTAAGTAAAGAAATAATTGGAATTTTTTCAATTCAAAGGTATAGTTTGAAGTTTTTCAGAAAAAAACTCCAATTCACATTTTTCGTGTTTCGGATCGGATTCGAACCTACCCTCGTCAGTGCCCGGCTCGAATCCTTGGGCAGACACGCTATCGATTACGCCGTTGAGGCGATGACAATTTCAAAGTTGAAACTTCTTCATCACTTATTTATTTTACTTAAGTTGAATTTTTCCACTGTCATTAGACTCCATATTATGGAAATGTTTTTACATTATATGGGATTTTTTGCATTAAATTTCTAGACACTACTTTGTGTGAATTCATAGAATGGGGAACATTTCTATTCTAATTAACATCCTAAGTCACGTTTGTATAGTCATTATTGATTGTTTCCAATCAATGTGAAATCAATGGCTGACAAATTCCCTTAATGTAGTCTAATGTTAATACATATAGAACTAAAAATTGACCAAGTGTCAGCCATTGATTTCACATTGATTGGAAACAATCAATAATGACTATACAAACGTGACTTAGGATGTTAATTAGAATAGAAATGTTCCCCATTCTATGAATTCACACAAAGTTTTGTCTAGAAATTTAATGCAAACAATCAATTAATTTTTTTAAAGGAATAACTAATCATCTATCAAACAAAAAAAAGTTTGATGAAATCGGTATAGCCGTTCTTTAACAATTTAATTTCAAAGTTACATCAGATTGGCAGAATTTTCATGCATGTTGGGGTGCCCCCTATGCTCAAACTATGCACTTTAAAAAAATTTTAAAATAAGTCGTATTTTTTATTTTGTCCATACTACTTATATGCCAAGTTTCAGGAAAATCAAAAATGGTCAAGTTTTCACAACTCTGTCTAGAACACGTTTTTCATCTATATATTCCCATACATAAGTGACACACTAAAATTTTATTCTTTAAAAATATAGCAAAATTTAAATTGGCCTTCAAAATCAAAGAAAATAAACTTTCTCTGCCTTACATAATTACACTGTTATCTTTTCGTCACAAAATATTAATCTTTCTTTTTCTGTATCAAAAATTCCTATAAAACCAATAACTCACGAATGTAATTAATCGAATCTCTATTCTCGCACAATAAAGAATTAATTAATACAAAGAATTAAAAAAAGATGTACTTATAATTAATCTAATATTTCATTTTTTGGATTTTTATGTTTTTTTTTCTATAATTCACAAGATAATTAATTAAAAATTAACAATATAATTGATTTTTGTTTTTTTTATTATTTAAATTAATAATTAATAAAAATTAATTTCTTTTATAATTAAATTAAAAAATAATATAAGAATAAAGTTAAAAGAAAAAAACTATAATATAATAATGTGTCTTTTTAGTTTCTATGATATTGAGTTTCTTTTATTTTAATTAATTAAGTTATTTTGAGATGTTCTTAATTTAATTTAAGAGAGAATAAAATTAAATTTGCGATGATAAATTGAAAATAAATCGAATAGTTTAGAACGAAAATGGTTATTTTGGTTTTAAAAAGACCCGAAAACGAAACGAAAGTATTCTTATTCGATTGTTGGTGATGATTTGATGATTTGTTTGATTTTTTAATTGCATGGTTATATGGCTTAGAAGCATTTACGATGAACAATTCCTGGACCAGATTCATCATATTCTTGTTTGGAGATCCACATTTGTTGGAAAGTTGAAAGTGAAGCTAAAATTGAACCACCAATCCATACGGAGTATTTACGTTCTGGTGGTGCAATTATCTTGATCTTAATTGTTGATGGAGCAAGAGCTGTGATTTCTTTTTGCATACGATCCGCAATACCTGGATACATTGTGGTACCACCGGAGAGTACACTGTTGGCATACAAGTCTTTTCTGATATCTACATCACATTTCATGATTGAGTTGTATACAGTTTCATGAATACCACACGATTCCATTCCCAAGAATGAGGGTTGGAAAAGTGCTTCTGGACAACGGAATCTTTCGTTACCAATTGTGATCACTTGACCATCGGGTAATTCATATGATTTTTCCAATGATGTTGAAGCAGCTGCAGTTGCCATTTCTTGTTCGAAGTCCAATGCAACGTAACATAATTTTTCTTTGATATCACGAACAATTTCTCGTTCAGCTGTGGTTGTGAATGAGTAACCACGTTCAGTTAAGATTTTCATCAAGTAATCAGTTAAATCACGACCAGCCAAATCCAAACGAAGGATGGCATGTGGCAATGCGTAACCTTCATAAATTGGAACTGTGTGTGATACACCATCTCCTGAATCTAAAACGATACCAGTAGTACGACCTGATGCGTAAAGTGATAATACAGCTTGGATGGCAACATACATTGCTGGTGAGTTAAATGTCTCAAACATGATTTGTGTCATTTTTTCACGATTGGCTTTTGGATTCAATGGAGCTTCAGTTAACAAAACTGGATGTTCTTCTGGTGCCACACGTAATTCATTGTAAAATGTATGATGCCAGATTTTCTCCATATCATCCCAATTTGTAATAATTCCATGCTCAATCGGATATTTCAGGGTAAGGATACCTCTTTTGCTTTGAGCTTCATCTCCAACATAGGAATCTTTTTGACCCATACCAACCATTACACCTTGATGTCTTGGTCGGCCGACAATTGATGGGAACACGGCACGTGGTGCGTCATCACCAGCAAATCCAGCTTTACACATACCTGATCCATTGTCAATGACTAGTGCTCCCGCATCATCATCACACATTTTGAATAAGATTTAGGTTGGTTCTGAAAAAAAATTGATTAAAATCTACTCAACAGAAATTGTTATAAAAATAATTGCTTTTTAAATCACAATAAGAGGAAGTTTCTAAATTTTTTTAACAATATTTTCACAATTTTCACATAATCCAATAAATATATGTTATCCATAAAAATAATCCTCTTGTTGTATTTAAATCACTTAAGACATTAAATAATTTTTTGTAGAAAAAAACACTAACCGTTTAGAAATGATAAAAATTAATTAAATTTACTATAAAACTGTCTTGCCGGTGTTTTAATTATTCGGCGAGTGATCAATTTAAAAATTAAACGACACTTTTATACTCACAATACAATTTAAATCTGTCTAGAAATAGAAACGATCCTTCTAAGGATCGAATCACCAAAAACAATGTAAAATAGAAAACAAATAAATTTACATTTAATGAACAACTCGCGAATTTTCTCGCTAATTAATTAATTTGTATGCGTATATGTAATAGTTTTCTTTGATTTGATTTTCATTGATTATAAATTAATACAAACAAAATCTACAGGGCAACCATACATATTTTTTTGTTTGCGTTGATACACATTGTCAACCGAAATTAGATAGGAGAAGCATGTATGCGAATAACACAATTGTATTAAAATTTCTGTGTAAAAATCTTACAATAAATTAAAAGAAATTTTACCATTTTAGAAAAACTTTTGGCTATTTTTCAAATTTTTAAAAATAAAAAACAAATGGTTTGTTGATAGAAGTTTTTTTATTTTTATTTAGTCATTTTCTTCTTAAAACGGTGTTTCGCAACAATAAACGATCTGCAATGTTCTTAATTTAATGAGTTGATAGGTAAATATAATTTTATTACTCTTTCGATGATTATTACTTAGCTTGCACGAATTTATTTCTTTAAATCCTTATGATTAATTACACTGAAAAGTGCAAAAATGACATTTTTATTTATTTATAAATTCAAATGCAGATAATTTGGTGCTAAGACCTTGCAATTCCTACAATTAGGACTTGAAGCCGTTTCTAATTATCATCCCACGATAGAAAAGTAAGGCAGAACTGGAAAATAAGAAAAATGCAAAACGAAAATAAAAAACTGAAAATAAAAAAAAGAAAACAAAGAATAGAAAAGAAACAAAGAAAAAAGAGTCGAAGTAGGAACAACAAGAGAAGAGAAAGGTGATAAAGAAAGAACAAAAAATGCAGATCATGATATGTTAAAAAACGTCAAGTAAAAATCAAGTATGATAGAAATCATACAGATAACAGATTATTTATGAAACATAATTAAAACAAAATAGTAATTATGCAGTTTCATAAGTATTTCTTGTATGATCAAAATACATGAAATATCTTTTTTATTTTTACTTCACCACAATTTTAAATTGTGTGAAGTAATGCAATCTATCGTGAAAAAAAAAAATCTTACATACCCCAAATTTTATTTTATCTTTTGTTTTGGACCATCCTCTATCTAAATAGCCAAAAAAAATTTTGGTGTACGTCTGTGTGTGGGTGGGTGGGTGGGTGTTTGGGTGGGTGGGTGGGTGAGTTTTCTGCATAGGATCTTGATGAAACTTTGGCAAATGATACAGGTTCACTTGAAAATGGAAGATCTGGATTCATTTCAAATTTGGACAAAATGGCGGGGGGTCTCCCGAACACCTCTAAGTTTAAATCTTGAATAACTTCTGATCCCGGGTTATGATCTTATTGAAACTTAGTATATAAGGTTTTAGTACTGTTTCCAATATTTCTGCATACCAACTTCCGGTTTGTCACTTCCGGTTAAAAAGTTTTTTTTTCAGGTGTTTATCCCTACTGTACCCTACAATTACCGATCGATTTTCATGAAACGTTGCGAAAAGCTTTTAAATAATATGATAAAGATTTTATCAGCTTTTGGAGCACATTGGATAAAGGGTTGGGGGGTCCACCATACAACAGGTGGTTTTTTCCACAAAGTTTTTAAGTTTGTTGGGAGCATAAAACATTCATTCGTGAATGAATTTTGATGACACTTTGGAAAAAGACGCAAACATGTATGACAAAGAACTGATTAGTTTTTGAGCGATAGTGAACAAAGTGGTGGGGGGTCCCTGGAGCACCTGTTTTTTTGAAAGCTCTATAACTTCTGTACCTGATAAGCGAATTGGATGAAACTTGGTACATGAGTATGTAGTACGGTTCACAATAGTTCTGCATCCCAACTTCCGGTTTTTCACTTCCGGTAAAAAAAATTTTTTTGTACTTTTTTGAAGTTTGTTCAGTGTCTTTATGCACACTACAGCCCACAATAATGAAGTGATTATGATAAAACTTATGGAATAGGGTTCCAATTAGTGTGAAAAGATAATTATCATGTTTTGGGACACATTGATCAAAGTGGTGGGGGGTCTACCATACAAATGCTGACTTTTCACACTTTGTTTTTAAAGTTTGTTGGGAGCATACAGACTTCATTCATTAATTTATTTTAATGAAACTTTGGAAAAAGATGGAGACTTAAGTAACAAAGAACTGATTAGTTTTTGGATAATATTGGAATAAGTGGTGGGGGTCCTCCCGAACACCAGTTTAATGTGTCACACTTTTTTCAATGTTTGTTGGGAGCACACAGCATTCGTTCGTGAACGAATTTTGATGACACTTTGGAAAAAGATGCAAACATGTATGGCAAAGAACTGATTAGCTTTTGAGCGATAGTGAACAAAGTAGTGGGGGGTCCCTGGAGCACCTGTTTTTTTGAAAGCTCTATAACTTCTGTACCTGATAAGCGAATTGGATGAAACTTGGTACATGAGTATGTAGTACGGTTTACAATAGTTCTGCATCCCAACTTCCGGTTTTTCACTTCCGGTAAAAAAAAACTTTTTGTACTTTTTTGAAGTTTTTTCAGTGTCTTTATGCACATTACAGCCTACAATAATGAAGTGATTATGATGAAACTTATGGAATAGGGTTCCAATAAGTGTGAGAAGATAATTATCATGTTTTGGGACACATTGATCAAAGTGGTGGGGGGTCTACCATACAAATGCTGACTTTTCACACTTTGTTTTTTAAGTTTGTTGGGAGCGTACAGACTTCGTTCATTAATTTATTTTAATGACAACAAAGAACTGATTAGTTTTTGGATAATATTGGAATAAGTGGTGGGGGTCCTCCCGAACACCTGTTTAATGTGTCACACTTTTTTCAATGTTTGTTGGGAGCACACAGCATTCGTTCGTTATCGAATTTTGATGACACTTTGGAAAAAGATGCAAACATGTATGGCAAAGAACTGATTAGTTTTTGAGCGATAGTGAACAAAGTGGTGGGGGGTCCCTGGAGTACCTGTTTTTTTGAAAGATCTATAGCTTCTGTACCTGATAAGCGAATTGGATGAAACTTGGTACCTGAGTATGTAGTACGGTTTAAAATAGTTCTACATCCCAACTTCCGGTTTTTTTCTTCCGGTAAAAAAATTTTTTTTGAAGTTTTTTCAGTGTCTTTATGCACACTACAGCCCACAATAATGAAGTGATTATGATGAAACTTATGGAATAGGGTTCCAATTAGTGTAAGAAGATAATTATCATCTTTTAGGACACATTGATCAAAGTGGCGGGGGTCTACCATACAACTGCTGACTTTTCACACTTTGTTTTTAAAGTTTGTTGGGAGCATACAGACTTCATTCATTAATCAATTCTAATGACACTTTGGAAAAAAATGGGAACTTAAATGACAAGGAACTGATTAGTTTTTGGACAATATTGGGATAAGTGGTACGGGGTCTCCCGAACACCTGTTTACTGTGTCATCATTTTTTCAATGTTTTTTGGGAGCACGCAGCATTCGTTCGTGAACCAATTTTGATGACACTTTGGAAAAAAATACAAACATGTATGGCAAAGAACTGATTAGTTTTTGAGCGATAGTGAACAAAGTGGTGAGGGGTGTCCCATACACCTGTTTTTTTTTAAAGCTCATTAATCTGTACCTGATAAACGAATTGGATGAAACTTTGTACATAAGCATTTAGTATGATTTACAAAAACTCTGCATCCCAACTTCCGGTTTTTTACTTCAGGTAAAAAATTTTTTTTTGGGTGGGTGGGTGAGTTTTCTGCATAGGATCTTGATGAAACTTTGGCAAATGATACAGGTTCACTTGAAAATGGAAGATCTGGATTCATTTCAAATTTGGACAAAATGGCGGGGGGTCTCCCGAACACCTCTAAGTTTAAATCTTGAATAACTTCTGATCCCGGGTTATGATCTTATTGAAACTTAGTATATAAAGTTTTAGTACTGTTTCCAATATTTCTGCATACCAACTTCCAGTTTGTCACTTCCGGTTAAAAAGTTTTTTTTTCAGGTGTTTATCCCTACTGTACCCTACAATTACCGATCGATTTTCATGAAACGTTGCGAAAAGCTTTTAAATAATATGATAAAGATTTTATCAGCTTTTGGAGCACATTGGATAAAGGGTTGGGGGGTCCACCATACAACAGGTGGTTTTTTCCACAAAGTTTTTAAGTTTGTTGGGAGCATAAAACGTTCATTCGAATTGGATGAAACTTGGTACATGAGTATGTAGTACGGTTCACAATAGTTCTGCATCCCAACTTCCGGTTTTTCACTTCCGGTAAAAAAAATTTTTTTGTACTTTTTTGAAGTTTTTTCAGTGTCTTTATGCACACTACAGCCCACAATAATGAAGTGATTATGATAAAACTTATGGAATAGGGTTCCAATTAGTGTGAAAAGATAATTATCATGTTTTGGGACACATTGATCAAAGTGGTGGGGGGTCTACCATACAAATGCTGACTTTTCACACTTTGTTTTTAAAGTTTGTTGGGAGCATACAGACTTCATTCATTAATTTATTTTAATGACACTTTGGAAAAAGATGGAGACTTAAGTAACAAAGAACTGATTAGTTTTTGGATAATATTGGAATAAGTGGTGGGGGTCCTCCCGAACACCTGTTTAATGTGTCACACTTTTTTCAATGTTTGTTGGGAGCACACAGCATTCGTTCGTGAACCAATTTTGATGACACTTTGGAAAAAGATGCAAACATGTATGGCAAAGAACTGATTAGCTTTTGAGCGATAGTGAACAAAGTGGTGGGGGGTCCCTGGAGCACCTGTTTTTTTGAAAGATCTATAGCTTCTGTACCTGATAAGCGAATTGGATGAAACTTGGTCCCTGAGTATGTAGTACGGTTTAAAATAGTTCTACATCCCAACTGCCGGTTTTTCACTTCCGGTAATAAAAATTTTTTGTACTTTTTTGAAGTTTTTTCAGTGTCTTTATGCACACTACAGCCTACAATAATGAAGTGATTATGATGAAACTTATGGAATAGGGTTCCAATAAGTGTGAGAAGATAATTATCATGTTTTGGGACACATTGATCAAAGTGATGGGGGGTCTACCATACAAATGCTGACTTTTCACACTTTGTTTTTTAAGTTTGTTGGGAGCATACAGACTTCGTTCATTAATTTATTTTAATGACACTTTGGAAAAAGATGGAGACTTAAGTAACAAAGAACTGATTAGTTTTTGGATAATATTGGAATAAGTGGTGGGGGTCCTCCCGAACACCTGTTTAATGTGTCACACTTTTTTCAATGTTTGTTGGGAGCACACAGCATTCGTTCGTTATCGAATTTTGATGACACTTTGGAAAAAGATGCAAACATGTATGGCAAAGAACTGATTAGTTTTTGAGCGATAGTGAACGAAGTGGTGGGGGGTCCCTGGAGCACCTGTTTTTTTGAAAGATCTATAGCTTCTGTACCTGATAAGCGAATTGGATGAAACTTGGTACCTGAGTATGTAGTACGGTTTAAAATAGTTCTAAATCCCAACTTCCGGTTTTTTACTTCCGGTAAAAAAAATTTTTTTGAAGTTTTTTCAGTGTCTTTATGCACACTACAGCCCACAATAATGAAGTGATTATGATGAAACTTATGGAATAGGGTTCCAATTAGTGTAAGAAGATAATTATCATCTTTTAGGACACATTGATCAAAGTGGAGGGGGTCTACCATACAACTGCTGACTTTTCACACTTTGTTTTTAAAGTTTGTTGGGAGCATACAGACTTCATTCATTAATCAATTCTAATGACACTTTGGAAAAAAATGGGAACTTAAATGACAAGGAACTGATTAGTTTTTGGACAATATTGGGATAAGTGGTACGGGGTCTCCCGAACACCTGTTTACTGTGTCATCATTTTTTCAATGTTTTTTGGGAGCACACAGCATTCGTTCGTGAACCAATTTTGATGACACTTTGGAAAAAAATACAAACATGTATGGCAAAGAACTGATTAGTTTTTGAGCGATAGTGAACAAAGTGGTGAGGGGTGTCCCATACACCTGTTTTTTTTAAAGCTCATTAACATCTGTACCTGATAAACGAATTGGATGAAACTTTGTACATAAGCATTTAGTATGATTTACAAAAACTCTGCATCCCAACTTCCGGTTTTTTACTTCCGGTAAAAAATTTTTTTTTAATTGTTGGCAGTTTTTTCAGTATCTTTATGCACACTACAGCCTACAATACTGAAGTGATTACGATAAAACTTGGGACACATTGATCAAAGTGGCGGGGGATGTACCATACAACTGCTGACTTATCACACTTTGTTTTTAAAGTTTGTTAGGAGCATACAGATTTCATTCATTAATCAATTTTAATGGCACTTTGAAAAAAGATAAAGACTTTATTGACAAAGAATTGACTAGTTTTTGGACAATATTGGGATAAGTGGTGGGGTCCTCCCGAACACCTGTTTATTGTTTCAATGTTTGTTGGAAGCATACAACATTCGTTCGTTAAGCAATTTTGATTACACTTTGCAAAAAGATGCAAATATGTATGGCAAGGAACTGATTAGTTTTTTTAGCGATAGTGAACAAAGTGGTAGGGGGTCCTCCAAGCACCTATTATTTTGGAAGCTCAATAACTTCTGTACCTGATAATCGAGTTGGATGAAATTTGGTACATACACATTTAGTACGGTTTACAACAGTTCTGCATCCTAACTTCCGCTTTGTCACTTCCGATAAAGTTTTTTTTTCTCTTTCTCGAACAACAGAATTTATGTTTGTTGGGATACTACTACCTGCTTTAATATTTTTATTATTAGAACTACGAAGTTCATAATATTGGTTAGCTTTTAATTAAAGTATTTTATGGATATTAGCTCATTATATATCCAGAACACTATGTTTCCAGAGCTGTGGTGAAGTCAGCCTATGCATCAGCGTCGCAATATTTTTTTACTGTAATTGTTTAGAACTCTTATACAACAAAAATTGTCATCTCATTTATGAAAATAAAATAAAAATTAAAATAAACTAAACACGAGACATTAAACAAAAAACGGTTAGAAGATTGAAAATATATCATTTATCATTATGTATTTGTGGTTTAGTTGTCTGCTCAATTTTTTCCATAAAAAAATTTTATAGTGAAGAAGACAACACATTTTAGATGTCGCAAGCTAGCAGAACAAAAAGATTATCAAATAAACTAAAATAATGTTACTTTAAAGTTCATGTGATGTATTATTATATAGTTTGTTGTTGTTTTATATGAAACTAAACAGAACATGAAAATTTATTTTTTTCTGGTGTGCATTAGAACCAAATTAGATTTATATTATGTTACGATGATTTGCTGTTTCTGTTATGGTACATGTTGGTACATATTTTGTTTGTTTATTTGTAATGAACTTAAAACATATTTTAGATCATATATGATTAAATGATATCAAGTTAAAAAAACTAAACGTAAGAAAGAATAGTATGAATTTTGTGGAGTATATAAGAGCAGAACACAATTTAACAGATTATAATTTGAAGATTATTTAAAAAAATTAGATAATTGACAGTTTTTTATTGCTCGAGTAGCCTCAAGTTGAATAAAAGTAGCTAAGTATTTTCTGTAAAGAAATATTAGTTCCTGTAGTTTGTTCATTATTTTTTTTTAAATAATTTTTTTTTAATAATAAAAGTAATAGAAATTACAATAGGTGTCATAGAAACACATAACCCTTTTAAACCCTAGGTTACACATATTGTAACGTGTAAAAATAATCTATACAATCGAAGTTGCATATATATTGGCCATCTTCATCTTGCCTGGGTATTCTAATTTTATCCTTTCATTCAGTTATATTGATTTTGGCTTAGGTGCAAGTCCCGGTGTTTTTTAATTTATACTGCTCTGCATTGTTGTTTTGATTTTATTTTATTTTCTAGTGGTTTTTCTTTTCATTTTTGGAGTTAAAAAAGCAGAAGACGTTTAGCTTGTCGATTATCTATATAATATTTAATAAGATTACCTTTAGTAATTATAATTGAAAATTTTAAGGCCTAGGATTGATGTAAAAGACTTATCTTTCAGACAAAAAAATATTCGGTGTAATTGGTTAAACAGTAATATTTTTTCACTGTACGCCAGGATTTTTGATTGTACGACGAAAATGATATTTTAAACATTGTTTTATTTTTGTTTAAGACAAAAAAACGTAACTTAATAGTATATTCTTCAACGATGCCGAAAACAGCATATTTTGAAACGAGAGGACAGTTTACCAGCCGAGGCGATAGCCGAGGTTGGTAATGGTCGCGAGATTCAAAATATGATTTTCGGCGAGTAGAAGACTGTACTTTTTCTACTACTTTTTTAAAAATTATTATTAATTTTTAAACATTTTCATTTACATACAATTCATATAATTCAAAATTACATACAATTCATTTTTAAAACATACACTGCTACAAATTAAAATTGTATATGTGTATTTATATTTCTGCTATTAAAAAATAGATGACTCAATATGAATAAATTATCCAATTTTTATGTCAAAGACAAAGCTGTCTTTAATAACAAGCCTTATTGTTTTTTTCGTTAATTTTTTACATATCGATACATATAGTTATTCATAATGTTATATTTTTATTCTATTTACACTACAAAATCCTATATTATTATTCTATTTACTCTAAAGTTCTTAAAATCATTAAATAATACATCTTTGAAGGTTTATTGTTTTTTGAATTTTGCGTCTAGTAGGCTTATAACTAAAGACGATTTGTACTTTGTCATAAACAAAATCAAATTCAGATTTCAGATTTCTAAAATAAAATATATGGAGGGGCTGAAATCTCACAGCTCTAAGATATCAAGACTTCGGTCTGGGTTAAGGATGTTGATGTAGTTTTCGGCAAACAACTTTTATGAGGACATGGTTTTTAGTTTTGGGCAACGATGTATATCAAACATAACTCTTTTTTATAGGACAAGTATTTATTATCTCTGTTTAAAAATTTATTACAAAACTAACACGAAACATCAATACGTTGCCGGAAAATTATAATCAAAATTCCAATAATATTATTAAATTAAATAAAATCAAACTTTTTCAAAATTCCAAAATATTCCAAAAATTAGAATAAAATCATATATTTAAATTTTTTCTAAATTCCAATAATATTTCAAAAATTCTTAAAAATTCAAACTTTTTCCAAAATTCTAAAAATATTGCAAAAATTATTACAAAATCAAAAATTGAAAATTTTTTCAAAATTCCAAAAATTATAATAATATCAAAAATTAAAAATTTTTCAAAATTCCAAAAATATTCCAAAAATTTTTACAAAATCAAAAATTAAAACTTTTGCCGGAATTCTAAAGATATTGCAAAAATTATTACAAAATCAAAAATACAAACTTTTTCAGAATTCCAAAAATATTTCAAAAACTATAACAAATTCAAAAACTTCCATGTCCAATTTCATTTTAAATTACATTTACGTCATAAAAACAGCTACATTTTTTTTCCAAAAAATTGGCTTAAAAAATAAATGAAATCATTTTTTGACACACTTGACATTATTTTTTGACAAGCTTATAATGCCATAATCAGCGTTGGTTAAAAACACTGTTTTTTTTAAAAAAAACAAAAACAACTGTTTTTTTTGTTTAAAACGCGTTTTTTATTGTTTAAAACAGTTTTTTTTGTTTTTTTTGTGTTTTTTTTTGTTTTTTTTGTGTTTTTTTTGTTTTGCATATGTTTTATGCTACGAATATTCGTTTTTGTTGGTTTTAAATGAAAATATGTAATTGGAGTGAATAAACTCCAAAGAAATTAAGTATCCTAAATATTCTCAGATTATTAAAGATTTTCAAGATTTCCATGATTCTCTAGATTATCTGAAAATTTTTTAAAATTTTAATGACGTTTAAGGTGCTAAAATGTTTCTTAAGATTATCAAATGTATTAAAAACGGTAAAACACGACATTGCACAACAGTTATATTGAATAGCAAATAAGCAGCATTGCAATATTTAAAAAAAAAACAATTTTTGTTTAAAACATTGTTTTTTTTAAAAAAAACAATTTGTTTTAAACAGTGTTTAAAACAAAAGTGTTTAAAACAAACCAACTCTGGCCATAATTCTCTATAATAATAATAAAATATCATGTCATACAAACTATTAATTTTATTTTTTTCTAAAAAAATTGGGTAAAAAATAAATAAAAACCTTTCTTTTGACACACTTGACAACATTTTTTTGACAAACTTATAATGCCATAATTCTCAATAATAATAATAAAACTTCATTTCAAAGAAACAATTAATTTTATTTTTTTTCCAAAAAATTAGGTAAAAAAATAAATAAAAATCTTTCTTTTGACACACTTGACAACATTTTTTTGACAATCTTATAATGGAATAATCTAGTTTATGATCTCACATACCAATCCCGACCATCAAGATTTCTCCAAATTCAATGTTCCTACTCGTAATCACTTAAAATGAACGTTTTTTAAGCCAAAAATATGAAAATTTGCTATTTTTGACACACATAATGATTTTTTTGACACACTTCCGGTACAGTTATCGAACACAGCGTCCTTTCGGACCTGTCCCTTGTGAATACCTATTTTTAGAAAAAAAATTTTTGAAATCCCTCTAGCGGTTTTCCCTGCAGCGTAGGTAATGACGGACGGCTGGACGGCCGTACATTTTTTTTTTGCTTTTTTAGAATCAGTAGGTCCTAAAACGTCGAGAAAAGCCAAAAAAAAGTGGGGGTAAGAATTTCACTTTGAGCTCATGAATGTAATACTTAGGTCTTTCAGACCGAAGTAATATCAGTTTTGATTTAGTTTTTGAATGGGAATGACGTTACGTAAATTCTTGATATATTTTAACACAGCCAAAATTAGTTTACGTAAAATGAATATTTTTTTTTTCATTTTTGTTAAATAAATAGGTGAAATAATATTTTTTAAAAATATCTTAACACCAACTGTTTTTTATCATACTATTTAAAAAGAATATATGAATATTATATATTTAACTATTATTATTTTTACAATTTTAATGTAAATTGTCCGTAAATAATTCAAAAATAAATTAACGTCATCCTCCAAACACAGACAAATTAACACTAACAAAATTATTTCATTCAATCAACTGATTGTCTTAACGGATATTCTAGGATGGTTTATTCTAGTTAAGAAATTAGAAAATAGATAGCTTTTAAAAAATTGCTTTCGTCACTAGGTTCGAAAGTAATTCGTATAAGTTTTTTTATCACCGGTTACGAAAAAGAAGTTTTCGATTCAATGAACAAACATCGAAACTAGATTTTTTATGTTGGGTAGTAGAAAAAAAGTTTTGCGTGTCACTTGTCACTTGCATGTTAGAAAAATAAATTTTAAAAGTAATAAAAGTAACAAATGCATCGAGCTTTGTAGACCCGCTCTTTGAATCGTAAAATCAACATTTATTGCAATTATATATTTCTAGGAATATCAGTGCGGCTTTCGACTAGGCCGAGGTACCACCGATGCATTTTTCTCGATAAGGAAGATTTTGGAAAAGTGTCGTGGGTTCACCATACCTGTGTACCAACTCTTCGTTGATTTCGGCCTACCTGAACGAGAACGAGAGACTCTGTGGTCTGCTCTGGTTTCAATGGGAATCTCTGGTAAACTGGTTTCACTATGAAAAATGACAGTACAGAACTCTCAACGCTGTGTTTGAGTGGAGAACGCTATATGGAAATTCTCTAAAGTCAACTCCGGGTTAAGACAAGGTGATGCTATCTCTCCTATACTCTTTAATCTAGCCTTGGAATATGTGTCCCGTCAAAAGAAACTACCGACTAACAACAATATCTTGTCAATAAACTTAGTACAGATGGTCGCGTATGTAATGAAGCGCTGCTTCGTTGAACGTCAATGAAGTGGCATAGCAGGCCGCGCACCTGTTGAGATTTATCAAGCCCCAAACTAGCTTCAGTAAGTGGGGTCGAACATAGAATACCTGCTACTCCAGCACAAATATCAGAATTGTACGCGTATCAAAAGATGGAAAAAACGGAAAAAAAAAGAAAAGGCAAGTGAACTAAGTAGACTCTGGCGACCCCCGTATATGAAAATAACCGCGATCACCACGTCCCATCCCATAATCCTAACACATTCACATGCTCTCGGCCTTCATCCAATCACTCACACACACACACACACACATACTCACACACACATGCACACATCCATGCCCATACGCGCATTCACACTACGCGATACAGCCAAGCTACCATATTCAATCAAACAGATTAGCTTGATATCATTTTCAAAAAAAAAATGTTTAGGAAAAGAATATCAGATGACGAAAGATCTTGTACTTGACGGCTTGAATATAATGACAAAACTTTACGTTTAACAAAAATTAGTGCATGACTTCGTTGTGAGAGTGGATCTTGATTTAACTTTTCGGTAGTCGATTGTAATGCTTTCAATGCAACATTTCGTACATCAGGATTTACTAAAAGCTGTTCAACTGCTTCTACTAGTATAGACTGATCATACTTGTACAACTCATTCCATAAATCAATTAACGATGTCAGTATACCTATATGTTTTGGAATTGTTTTTAATAAAATCACATCAGGACCACACATAGGTTTAACAAACGGGAGACATATCCCTAAATGCCGTTGTAACATTTCTACGGTTTTTGTTCCACGCTTAATAAAAACATACCCTAAAAATTCTTCAAAAATAATATTGAAATCATTTCCACATTGTAATGTAGTATAAGAATTATCGAGTTGACAGAACATTATCCGTTGTGATGCAATAATAGATCTAAATATTCGTAAGATAACAATAGAATGAAGATATTCTTTTTTCAACCGCAACACCTCTTCTACTAATCTACTCGTTACTGCTAATTCACGAATTTTGTTTTTCATTCCATCATCAAATTTACGAAAAACTAAATCATTTGATTGAATATTAATAAGCCATCCATTTTGAATTTTAATTATTTTTAAGTTTTTATCAATAATTTTTACAATATTTACGCAAAATTTTTGTTTACATGTTTCCAATTGGATTCTGACCGACACACGCGCATGCAACAAATATGCTCGCTCATACGTACCCACATCTACCCATCCATATACACACACTCATACATCTATATACATATCCATAATCATTTATACATACAAATAAAACAAAATTAAAATATGACTCACCCCATGTTCATGTCCAATTCCCTCACAGCTTAGCATCTCCTCATATTTTACTTGATAAGTTGAAAAACTTGGTGATACTCATAAGTGACCCCGTTTTGTTCTTTATCTTACATCCAGTCACTCCAGCAAATATTAAACAATAAAATCAGAACAAACACGCCTATGGTTGAAGTCGAGACTTGAATCATTCAACCCCCTTTCCTTTGATTTATGTTTTCCACTAATAGCCTTTTGCGTTACCCCTTTTTTTTGTTTTCTTTTCGTATTATACAATTACAAACACAGCATAGTTTTAGTTCCTTTTTTTGTGTATTAACCAAAAATATTATTAAATTAAATTAATTACATTAATTAGAGTTATTATTAGTTACATTAATATTTAAATATTTTTTTGTTTGTTTGTATTCACATGAGTAGTCAAAGTGACGACTAACAGGAAAGTATTCACAGTACATATTAATTGAATTCATTAACTACACGAGAATTAATCACTATTTACATTAATTATACTAATTTGATTTATTAATAATTTCATTAATTGTTATTAAATGCAATAGACTCAATCACTATTTACATTAATTATACTAATTTAATTTATCAATTAATTACAGTAATTTTTATTTCATATCAGCAACCGAAGATAACTCATCAGAATGGCGATCACAGAAGATACCATATCCATACGCGATAAATATCATAGATCGTATATAAGAAAGAATCATGACGTGGTATGCGATGATACAACAACAGAAAGTTGACAATTTCCTCAGACCTACAATCACGGATCACACGATACAATTTAAAAGTTTATCTGACACACTACAATAATTATCACAAATCGATTAAGCTTTATCCAAACTTATTAAAATATCTATATATTCCAACGTTCACCAACACATTTCCAACGTTCACCAACTCATCACACGTTGACTAGAACAAACAGCCATCTTTTTGTTTGGAACAGAGAATAGAATTTTCCATCTTCATGCTTAGTGAATAAATTTGAATACGAACCATAATCCTACATTCCAAAAATGTCCCTTTTCACTTTAACATCAAAATTTTTCCTTTGGTTTTCTTTTGTACTCGATTTTTCCTTGATTTTTAATCCTAAGATGGACGGCTCGACCGACAGTAAACGGCTCGACCGACATTAAAAAATTTAAAAGTTAAAAAATTATTAAAAATTTTACGGACAAATAAATTAAATTAAAAATGTTTTGTCATTTTTGTCATTTTTTAATGTGTTCATATAAAATAATATATTTAAATGTTTGTTTGCATACAATTTTATATTTTTATCGGAAAAAACGAAACTTAATGGAGTTGATTTATGTAGAAAAACTAAAATGCTAAAAAATTGAAATTTTGCTTAATATCTATGTAAGTTCAAATTACTTTAATTTTAACATTTTTGTATAACTCTTATCTTTCATTCTCACATCCTGTAATAGTGCACTGAAGAGGAGGTCACAAAAACCTCGAAATATATGCAAAAGAAATAAAATAATAAGCAATTAAAGGTCTAAAGCTTGGTATTTTCTTTGTTTTCATTTATCTCTATTTTTCAAAAAAATATTTTCGACTGAAAGACAGAAAAAATATCTGTAAGATATAAAAACGTAACCGAAAAAGATATTTTTTGCTTGACAGTTAAAACTGATTAACTGAAAAATTGATTTTAAAAGTAAGTTTTAACAATAATGAATTACAATTAACTTAATTTGATGATTTAGCTACAATTAAAATAATTTGTTTACTTATTCATCATGTAGATTTATATTAGACGATAATCGCAACAAAAAAATAAAAATTTGGTCCAATGTGAAAATGCCTAAATCTATATGAATAAGTAAACAAATTATTTTAATTGTAATTAAATAATCAAATTAAGTTAATTGTAATTGATTATATTGGTAAAACTTACTTTTAAAATCATTTTTTCAGTTAATCAGTTTTAACTGTCAAGCAAAAAAGTTTTTTTGTTAAAGATAATGAAACCCACTAAGGAGAATGCACATCTGTTTTGTAACAAAATTTAAAAAAATTATGTAAAAGATGATTGCGAACTGGATGCAAGAAATTGTGTTTGAAAAGGGTAAAAATAACTTCAAAAATTCTTGTTAGTATAAATTAGTGCGTGTGAGAAAGTAGGGCGACTCTAAATTACGGAGATTGGACAACTGCTTCGTAACACGTAAGCTGATGATGTTGTCATCCTCGGCCGAAGTGAAACTGTTATGAGTGATACTTTTAAGTTACATTAACTAAAACAAAAAAAAAATTTTTTGATGTGTTTACTATTGATCGATAGACATACCAGCATCATCTTAAATTATTTTTTGCTGAAAAGATACCCTTCCATCAGACATGGAATAATTGGCTAAATTTTGTCTAATTTTATAAACTTTTCTCTTATAGAACTTGTATTTATTCTGGTCGTGATCAGCAGCCAAATTCTGAAACTGTAAAGCGATGAAGTGTTAAAAATTTCTTCGTTTCTTTTCATTAAAAAACTTACCACTTTACCGCTTCACAATTACAGAATCTGGCTGCAGATCTCTAAAAACGTTTCATTATTTTGCCACTGTGAAGCTCCACATCCTAAAAGTTACTAGTCAAATCCATCTCACTCGTTTGGTTTAATAAAAAAATATTTAAGGAAAACATGTAGGCTTTTGTAACATATTTGATGGAAGCCTCACTGCCCATGATTGGTTTCCTATAGACACGGCAAGCCCGAGGGTCCCGACGATTTCAATATTCAATGATCCGTCTGGCTTGGCTTAACCAAAAGATAAATATATTTCAAGAAATAGTTAATCCTTGTCTACGTGTGAAAGATCGCAACTGAAATTGATAAAACCCATGGAGGTGGATCCTGTAATTTGATTTGTTAATTATATTTTGATAAAAGCAATAATTTTAATAAAATTACGGTAAAGTTTTTTTCTAATTCACTTTCCTAAAAAAATCCACCGTCACTTTGTCGTACAGTTGCTCCAATATCGACATAACAGATAATCTGCGTCGCAAACTGCCATAAGCAGGGCGTTTTCTTATAATTTAACATTGTAGAACCACAATTCGGTAATGTCGGCAATATTGATATAACTGTAAAATAGTCAATAACTTTTATTACATTTGTTGAACGTACTTGTGTTGCAACATGTTTCCCATCGATGACTCACCATACTGTTAGGGAAATTCCATTTAACTTCGAACCTATGTGTTCCAAATTTATATGATTATTAAAAATTGTTTGACAAAGTATTTGAGGACTAAGCATCATTACTTCCTCCATTCCTTCCTTCTTCATTTTAATTTTGCCAAAAATAGTTCTACCAACTTAATTCTCAAGCTCTGCATCTTGTCGAGATACTCCACTTGCTAAATATCTGTTAACAAATATTTTTATTTTAGCTGATGGTTAAGATTTTTAATATTAATTCAATATAATCTTAGTCTTAGTTCTGCAAATAAAGTTCAGTTTTTCCAGGCCTAAAATTGGTAGTAGCATATCAACATTTACAACACCCATGCGGTTAAGATTTAGAAGAATCAGAGAAACCTACCAAGTTGTTTTCTTAAAATATTTTCCTCTTCTTCCAAATTTTCTTTAAATAAATAAAGATTTTGAGAATCCTTTCGGGTATTTTTCGTAACTTAGAGCTGATGCTTCCATTGAACGCCAATCTTTGGGATATATGAACGATTTTCCTGAGATCATCAGGTTATTTTTGACCAAAGTCCGAATAGCCAACATAACGACCAACAAAAATCAGTTCAATAAACATTTTCTTTTAGAATCTAAAACAAACAGTCCTCCTCATATTCATAAAGATCATACATTCGTTTCGTATTATTAACCAATTTAAATTCATTTCCTAAAATAATATCTGACCGTATACAACGTTCCACTGTATACATAAATTCATATTTTAGTTTACTACGTCACATGGTATTTTTCCCTCAAATCATTTAACTTGTTGTTATACGTCATTGCGTAATAAGTTTTTTTATAAAATAACTTCGATTTTAAACTCGACCCGCGATTTATAGTTTTGTATATTTAACGTCACAACAAATTAGAAATATGATTTGTAACGAAGACTTTTGCAACTGTTTTATCTGTTTTAACTTCCAAACGGATTGATTGAAGGGTTTAGTTTTAAATTTTGAATTAAAAACACTGTTTGCGCTACGTTAAGTGGTTTTGACAAAACCCTAATGACTTTCAAAAACCTTGAACGTTTTGTTGTATCAGAATTTCAAAAGTGAAATCCAATACGCCCATCATGTTAGATATTTCGGAAACTGGTTCGAAAACAATTCGCGGTGTTAGCTAAGCAGCATTCTTAAACATTGACTTCATTTTAGAGACTATGTGGACTAAAAAATTTACTCTTTTTTGTTCAACAGTACATTTATCGTCATAAATCGAACTTTGTTACTTGGTTCGAAGTTAGAATTTAGATAGTTATAACATGAAAATTATACTCTATGTTTTTTAGTTGGACGTTGTGTTTATTCTAGAATGTTTGAAGACGAGAGAAACTTACACGTTAAAAATAATAGTTTAAAAATTTTATCCAACGTTCAATTTTTTACTACAACTGTCATAATATTTTGGCAAAATTTCCTTATGAAAAGATTAAAATTTATGAATGACATTAATTACTTCATTTACACATTGTTTTATTGCGTTGTGTCTTCTTTTCTGTTTGTTTCTTTCTGTCGACATTGTGAGACATTATAAAAGTATAAAAATTATTTCTTCACATGTTTATTTATGAGACGTGTCAAGAATTTGTCATATTTTAGTATGAATTAATTAGTTTAAATGAGATAATTATTTTAAACATTACCACACATCTTAATGTGATATAGGTAATTAGTTACATTAAAAGCTTTGGTATTGTTATTAGTTTATAATTAAAAATTTTGGATCAATACAAAAAATAAAGTCAAAGTCTTTTGATAGCTTAAACACAAGATTATTCAATTAATTTATCAGAAACTTAAAAATTGTCTTATGAAACAAAATCTTTCCTAAAGACAAGAGAAAAAACTATAAACAATAAAAAAAATTTTCCACAAGATTGTATCCTGTTCATATTGTCAAAAATATGTAAGAAAAAGTTTTCGTAAAATTGAGATAAGATACTTGTTAACACTTTTTTTATCATCGAATATCAACACATTTTCTTATGCTTTGTAGGAGGGTCGGTAACAAGATTTTTATCTTAGATCTGTTTGATGTTCAATATGACGTTAAAGGAAATGAATTTTTTTTTTGTGTTTGGTGTACGATAAGTTATATCGGCCTTGAACAGCTATGAATAATTTAGTTTTCCAAATTAGTGAGAAAAAACTTTTTTGTTTGAATAGATGTTGAAAACTACGAACCTGAAATTTAACCTCAAACAGTTTTCTTTTCAAATTTTATATTCATTAAAACCCATCCAATTTTAAAATTTCACCATCGGAAAAGATTATTTTACAAAACTTTTAAAGTTTCTAGACTTTTGAAAATTTAAACTAAAAATACACAACAAGGTAATTTTTTCAGAACATCAAGAAGATTGTAGATTCGTTTTTCTTCCTGACCAAAGGAAGAAAATCCAAAACAAAATCCTTTGCATATAAAACTCTTTTATATACTTTATGCAACATTAAATTTGGATTTTCTCTTCACAACAAAAAAAAATCGTGTTTGTCTTTCAAAAAGAAATAGATTCAAACAAAAAATATTTAAAAATAATTTCCGTCTTGAAACGTTGAAAGCGGAATTTGATAGAAAAACAAAATAGTACCCATTACCAGACAACTTCCATAGGGTATAGTTTTACAATGAAACCGCTAGATCTAAAAAGTTTTAATTTTAAATAAAAGCATAACATATTTGATGTTGAATTTTATGTTAAGTTTGGTTAGATTGTTGGTTAGTTTGGTTTGGTTTTCTTTATGGTCAAGACTATCTCATAGTTTGGGCTTTCAGTTTTTAGTTCTTAGAAATACAATGTTGTTGAAATATGTGTTGAAATTGCTTGAATATATGATATGTGCAATACATTGGAAAATCGTTTGTTCTTTTCAGCTGTAGAATAATTTTGGATGCCTTGTATTGACGTTTTAAACATGTTTGTAGATACAAACTTGAAGAAAATAGGATCCTGATGAAGTAAAGATTTCCTAGATGGGTGAAGTTAGTGTGTCCTCGTTCTATTGATTTCTTCAATAAAATACCTTCGAAGCTCCTAATGTTACCACAAACTGAGAGAGGTGCGGTATTTTTGTTATTGTGACTGGTCAAAGAAATGCCTTCAAAGTCCTTAATGTTGGCACAAACTGAAAGACTGAAGACAGTAGGATGTCCTGATGAAGTAAGGATGTTCTCGATGGGTAAAGTTAGTGTGTCCTCGTTCGAGTGATTTTTTCAATGAAATACCTTCGAAACTCCTAATGTTAACACAAACCGAGAGAGGTGCGGTATCTTTGTTATTGTGAATGGTCAAAGGAATGCCTTCGAAGTCCTTAGTGTTGGCATAAACTGAAAGACTGCACGTGTTTCACTTAAACGTGTATTACAATTTAAGAGTTTTTATTTGCCGTCTTATCTGGTTGAGTTTTACAATAATAATTTTGAAAGTGTTGTCAGAGCTTACTAAGATAGAAACTTTTGAATTAAGAGTTTGCTATAAATTTTGAATTTCAAATAACTTAAATGAAAGCAGTTTCAATCAACCGGGCCGACAAAATATCGATCTTAGTTATTGTACTGAAGGGTCTTCGATAGACTTTTGAAGTTGTCCTTATGTCTGCTACTCTGACTTTTTCATCCTTACCACGAAACACGTTTTCAAAAATGCCTTTAGGACACATTCCTCTGGGAAGATTCTCGTCTTGGATGAATACAATGTCATCGACTCGTAAATATGGATTTTTACTATCATTGAACCCTTTTTGAACTTTTCAGCAAAAGGGGACGATATTTTCTAATCCACTGCTTCCACCATTGATCGGCTAACACTTGACTTGGTTTCCAGTGATTCTTAATTAACAGAAATGCTTCATCCATGATTGCTTTATGCGAACTATTGTTTTTTCTTCCAAAAATGAGTCAATTTGCGGTCAAAGCACTGGGTTCCAACGGGTCTATGGAAATATCGGTAAGAGGACGGTTGTTTACGGTGTTGGCTACTTCAACTAATAAAGTTTGAAGTGTCTCCATTGTCGGGCATTGCTCCTTCGATACAATTCTAAGGCTTGTCTTGATAGTCTTGACCATGCGTTCCCAAACGCCTCCAAAATGTGGTGCGCCGGCTGGAATAAAAATCCATTCTATTTTCAGTTGTTGCCGTAAGTCTGCCCACTGTCCTGTAATGACTTCAGATAACTTTTAAGCTCGTGATCGGCTCCAATGAACGACGTCCCTCGATCTAAGTAGATTTTCTTGCAACGACCACGTAAATTGCAGAATCTTGAGATTGCCATTATCGTTGACGAGATGTCAAGGCTTCGAACGACTTCTAAATGAAGTGCTCTTGTTTGAAAGCATGTGAATAAAAGTACCTAAACTTTGATTCTTTTTCGTCCTTCTGAGATAAAAATCGGACCAAAATGGTCGCACTCAGTAAAGGTAAATGGATATACATGGCTTTGACATCTTTCTCTTGGTGGTGGTCCCATTTGAACTGGTCTTGGTTATGCTTTTCTGATTTTGCACTCGCATGAATGATCCAAAAGCGTTGTCTCAGGTCATTGATCACTGTGTCCACGTTAAGCTAAGTTAATTTGTAGGTTTTTGGTAGGATAATTAGGTTCCTTTCAATAAATGTCATTGTCTCGACATTGATTCTTCCTTTTACTCTCAGGATGTCTTCGATCAGCTGTGGTGATTGACGAAACAAGGGACTTTACTTTTCCACGAAAAGCCCTCCTGTTTGAGATCTGCAATTTCTTGTGAAAATACTTCTTGTTCAACTTTGAGTATTCATAAACGTTCTGATTTTTCTTCGGCATCTGCGCTTGGTACTACTAGTGACTTTGAATTTTTTTTGAATACATCTCTTGCCCTTAAAACGTAAGCTGTCGTTAATCGATCGACGTTAATCAATTTGATCAGAGACAACTGATGAAACATCGGTTTGGGAGTACGTTGTCTTGGTATGAAGAAGTTCAGAGTGAAAACTTATTGCTTCCGTCTCGGTTACTCAGGTTACTTGGTTGCTCACAAATTGGCCAATCGTCTTCAGGCTTCAAAAGAAACGGCGGGCCAATAAACCAGGCACAAGTTTACTTTAAGTCGACTTCCTTGAATTCCTTTGTTGCTGCATCTGCTGCGTTTTGCTCCGATTGTATCCAGTGCCACTCAGTTGTCAGGGTTTTGTTCTGGATTTTTGAAACTATTGCACCGATGGATGCACCCAATGTCTCTATCGTAGTTTGTCAAATTAAAGTAATTGTTGAGTCGGTGAAGGAATGTCGCTTTGTGATAACGAGGCCAAGTTCCTTCTCTACAGATTCTGCTTCCAAATGCGGCTGCTTTAAGTTTGAATCTTGGAACGATGCCATGTTTCAGTGGGGCAATTTTAGACTTTCCTTGTACAAACGCTGTCGCAATTCTTAGTCTTTGTTGTAGTCTAATATAAGCACTACTTGCAAAAGCCTTTTCGGTGTATTTTTGACTTCCTGGAAAATACCAACGATCGATTCTTATAACCTTGATGCGGTTTGCTTCTTAAAGCAACTCCTTGAACTTGTGAAAAATGCTCTCGGGTATCTTCTGTTCCCATCTGGTTTCAACACGCCACAAGTCCTGGTAAAGTATTTTGAGTCTGACAGTTAGTAGCAGCAAAAATCCAATTGGGTCAAAAATGGGCTCAATAACTTTTTCATGGTTGGTGCATTGCCTTGTCCGATATCAGCAATCTTGAGAAAATCAAGATAAAAAACAAAGTCATCCGTTTCTATGTCCCAGTTGAGTCCCATAATACGTTCGCATGTTACTTCGGGATTAAGGGCATGTCTTTCCTCGTCAATTAGTGCCAGTACGTTTGGGCAATTTGATATGAACTTCATTAGTTTAAATCCGCCACTCTCATGTATTTCGTTTACTGCCTGGATAAGCCTTACAGCTTCTTTTTCTGTGTCGACTGAATCGCTAAAGTCGTCAACTGGGAACTTTGATTCCGTAGCTCTACCATTTTCATTTTTAACGAATGTTGCTATTGATATAGAAGAAGCAGCTACAAAGATCATGGCTTTCATGATGTATTGTTGAGAATCAAGCATTCGTTCCATGCCTCTAAAAAGAATTCTTTGTGATTCATAATCTTCATTTGGTATTTTAACAGTGTGGAACATTTCTTGAATATCGGCAGTAATCGCAATCCATTTAGATTAGAGATAGTACGAAGTCCAGTCCTTGTAGAAGGAAATCGTTCAACGAAAAGCGTCCTGCTTTTGCTTTGGCATCCATTACCAAGCAAAATTTTCTGGCCTTGTTAGGATTGTATACACCAAAAGGGGGTAGAAAGAACGGTTTGTATCGTGTCTCAGTTTCATTTAACTTTCGCAAATATACTTTTGAAAGGTAGTCCTCGATCTTGTCTGCATAAGCTTTTGCGAATTCGGGACATTGGTCCATCCTTTTTTCGACGTGTTTCAATCTTTGAAGTGCCATTTGATAACTGGCTTGGGTTGGCATCGGCATCTAGACGGTATTGTTGCTTCAAAAGTTCAGTAAGGTCTATGTCCTGGTTTGTCTTGTTGATGTAGACAAGGTCATGGCAAACAAAATCAAGCATCTACGGTGATTGTTTTGGTATTGAAGTATCGATTGGGCCATTTATCGTCCATCCAAGTCGACTTCTTGACAACTGAAGACCCTCTGGGTTGTACTCAATAATTTGCTGCATGGTGATAAGTCCTGCATTGTTTGAGCCAACCAAGACTTTTGGCTTTACAAGGTATATGCTGCTAAGAAGATTGTCCTCGATGTACGGGTAAAGCGTCTTTTCTATGTCAATGGACATTGATTCAAGATCAAGAGACTTGGATGTTCTTATACGTTGTTAAACTTGTAAAACTTTTTTCCTGGTTCTGAGATTCCTAGATTGACAATCTTTGATTCAGAGTCATGGTGAATCATGCCATTTGCCCATTAATAAGTGATCGGTGACACGACTACATCTAGTTTCGGTAGTCCTGCAAAGTGTTCATCAATCATGGATGCGGTGGATCCTTCATCAAACAATGCTGCTATTTCAACTGCTGTTGTTTTCAACCAGCCTCTAGCGTATTCATCCCGGCAGCTTGCGGCCTTTGATGATTCTGATTACGTCGTTGTAGAATTGGTGCCGAGGGTTGGTTTTTCTTGTTGCTTAGTGGATTGAAGCCAGCGTATTGCGCATTAAGCTCAGTACTGAACCAGTTGCAAAAGCCCTTGACAGAAAATAATTTTGATCGTCGATGTAAATTGGCTTTGTTATGAACCCAAATGCTTCTTGATAGCGGGGGCAATTTTTCTACATATGTGGCAAGCAGCTCAGGATTAATCAAGTAAGCTTTTCCTACAGTGTTCTTGATAGTATTGCGAATTCCAAAATCGTTATTGTATAAGCTTCTGAATTTCTTGATTGATCTTTTACTGGTGGTAACTGTTTTGCTTTTTAAAGCATAGACATAATGACCCATTCTGGCTAGCCAAAGTTAAGCTCCAGCATTTCTAGGATCTTATTCACATTCTTTGGTGAGCTAAGCAACGAGACAATGGAGTCTTTTGCTGGGCTTTCAAGAATTTTGTTCAGTCTTTTTAAATTTTCAGGGTCCTTGATGTTGTTTTTTCTTGTGGAACGAACAAACTCAGAGCGAAAGTTTTCCCATTTAGTGACTTCTCCTTTGAAAATTGGCAAAACCTACATTTTGGTCCTTCAAATCATACGAATCAGCAACTATGGCGCAGTTTAGACCTCTCGTCCGAACTACAAGAAACGATATCAAACGAGGCGAAACCTTTTTGATACAAATGCGAGACGACATAAATAGAGTCAATCGTGATGATCCACTTATTGACCTTGATGTTAATGCAAGACAAGGTGTAATGCCAAAGCCAATCAATGAAAATAAAAAACAGAGGAGAATCAATGCAGATGAGGAAAATATTCCACGCAAAGCAAGATCCGGCTGGAAGGACCAAAAGGTAGATACAAACTTGAAGAAAATAGGATTTCCTGATGAAGTAAGGACGTCTTCGATAGGTGAAGTTAGTGTGCGCTCGTCCTATTGATTTCTTCAATGAAATACCTTCAAAGCTCCTAATGTTAGCACAAACCGAGAGAGGTGCGGTATATTCGTTACTGTGACTAATCAAAAAATGCCTTCGAAGTGCTTAATGTTGGCACAAACTGAAAGGCTGAAGAAAGCTTGATGTCCTGATGAATTTAGGATGTCCTAGATGGGTGAAGCTAGTGTGTCCTCATTCTAGTGATTTCTTCAATGAAATACCTTCGATGCTCCTAATGTTACCACAAACCAAGAGAAGTGCAGCATCTTTGTTATTGTGACTGGTCAAAGAAATGCCTTCGAAGTTGGCAAAAAACTGAAAGACTTCACTTAAACACGTATTACAATTTAAGTCATAATTGAAGTCACTAAATGCAAATACGATTTTTAGGTTAAGCATTTGAAATCAAAAATGTTGGGAAGCCCTGGATCAAGCGTCGATAACAACATAGCTCAATAGTTTAAACAACCACAACATACAAAAAAACTACAAAATTGAATATCGCCTAAATTAGAATTACCAACGCAAATACACTACAACTTCGTGTAATGTTAACGTAATTATAAATTTAATTAAAAATAAACATTGAAAAAAAAACGTCACAGATTTGTATAAGAATTTTTTTTATCAACGGGCGCCTAATTTAGATGCACAATATTTGTTTAAATTCCGATAACATTCAATAACTAAATGGCGAAAAATATAAAATTGGTATGTTTGAACAAGAAATGTTAAAATGTAATTACGTTTGCAACATTTTTTGTTTAAGATTGCAATCAAATCTGGAACTTTCCAGTTACGCTGGAAATTATGTTCTACAATTAACTGTAAAAACCAAATCCTTATAGTTTCCATTTAGTGTTTGACTGTAACGATCATTTAATATTTATGCGCAAAGTAAAACTAATACAAATGTGTTTCACACATTAATTTATACTTGTGCAATTGCAAACTGTAAAACCGTTTCAATCATTTATACATGGAAAATGAAATTAAGTTTTAACCCATGAAAAGATTCAATTAACTAAAAAACAATCAACATATATAATAACGTTGTTGTCGATTATTCGCATTTGTTTTGATTGATTGATATAATTAGAGTATATGAAATGGTATTTATAGTATATTTTTGTTATTTAAGGGCACGAACCTATGTAAAGGTAAACTAAATCAAATATAGTTAGCAAAGATAATTAGCAAAAAGAAAAGGAAATGTTTCGATTTCCAATAATTCATCAATATTTTCATTCGGGTGCTGGGTACTTTATCAGCCGGCACCACAATAACTTCTTAATGGCATTTAAAAATTTGCAACTGGACAGTTTTAATTTGTACGCAGTGATTTGAATCACTTTTGGCTGATTTGTAATATTTTTATTTTTGAGCTACGAGTCTGACAGCCTCGCGTACTTCAGTCTGCCATTATAACATACGACTTACGAATTTACGTGAGATATCACATACTACTGAAAATAGTAATGTTATATCACTAGCCAGGGTGCTATCTTAGAGGTGCTGGTAGATGAACTGTATTCAGTCAACGGTAGCACCCTCAATTTTACTTATGCCATGCTCCTTGATGATGACATGCTGTTGCTTGCGCGAAAAAATGAGGCTTCATGTAACTTTTTATCTAGGTTTTAACATTTTAGGAAGAAAGTGCGCCACAGTATCGAAAGCAGTTGGTGCTGTCGTTCAACAACTGATCACCGGTTCATGGCAGCCTCTCAGTTTTTTTCGGTTGGACTAACCAAAACTCAACAGCGCTACAGCGCTTATGATCGTGAACTTTTGGCAGCTTATTTAGCCATTAAACGCTTTCGTTACCTTCTAGAAGGGCGAAATTTTATCCTATTCACGGATCATAAACCTTTAATTTATGCATTGTCGCAAAATCCAGACAAAGCTAGTCGTAAACAATTTAGACATCTGGATTTTATCAGCCAGCTTACAACTGACATACGACATATTTCTGGAATTGACAATGTTGTTGCTGACGCCTTGTCACGCATTGATCAAATCCAACAACCTGGGAGCATCGATTATTCGGCAATTGCTGATGCTCAAACTAATGATTCAGAGTTGAAGGAACTACTTTTGGAAAATAGCACGACGCTTACATTCCAAGAGTTTCCTCTATCCTTTACCTCTAACAAATTTATTTATTGTGACGTTTCAACGAGGAAACTACGTCCATTTATTCCAAAACAGTTTCGTCATAGCGTTTTCATCCCGGAATCAATTCTTCTATTAAATTACTGACTGACGCCGTGGTCTGGCGGTCAATAAAAAAAGATGTCTGGGAAATGACTCGAAACTGTTTACAGTGTCAGAAATCGAAAATTTCACGACACACTCGATCTCCTCTATCTAATTATTTTTCAACTTCAGAACGATTTTCCGAAGTTCATTTAGATATTATTGGACCGATTCTTTTATCCGAAGGACAACGGTGTTGTGTAACTCTGATTAACAGATACACAAGATGGCCCGAAGCAATCTCGATTTCAGAAATTACGGCTGCAACTGTAGCCACTGCTGTTTATTCCGGGTGGATATCTCGCTTCGGGATTCCAAATTTCATTGTGACCGATCGAGGGTCATAATTCGAATCACAACTATATTCTGAACTTTCAAAGTTCCTTCTTGGACTATACTTCTTGGACTGCGTACAGCTTTTCGGGAAGATTTTAGATCTACCTCCGTAGAATTAGTGTATGGATCTACCTTACGCTTGACGGGACACTTTTTATCGGAACAAGCGACATTGGTTCCACAATCGAATTTTGTAGCTAACCTCAAACTACAGTTCAACAGACTCCGACCTGTTACTTCTTCTCGGTCACTCGAATGGTAACGTTTTTGTTTTCAACGATTTGAAAACCTGCTCACACGTTTTCCTCAGTGTAGACACGGTCCGAAGGTCATTGCAACAACCCTACGATGGACACTATCTCGTCATCAATCGTGATGACAAAACTTACACTATTGATATTAGAGGAAGAATGTTTAAAGTTAGTATCGACAGATTAAAACCCAGCTATCAGGATAGCACTAAATCTAGTAATATCTAGTTCTCCTCAGCACTATTCTTCGATGCCTGTTCCGAATTCTACGAAACAGAGTCACAACTCTAACTCCGATCCTTCTGCAATTTCAATTTCGAGCACTCCGATCAAAATTAAAAAAACAGAGCGATTTAATTTACAACCTCAAACTTCTGTTACCAGGTCTGGACGAATAATGCGTCCACCTTCTAAATTATTGACATCTATGATAAAATTAAGAAATTAAAATGTTTGTTACGCTAAATGTTTTTAATGCAAGATTTGTGATTATTTCTAATTTTATATTTTCTTTTATACGTCACACTGTGTAAAGACCTTTTTATCGTGATATTTCTATACATCAATATCACTGGTAAGGGAGTGTATGTGGCGTATGTTAAAACTAAAAACTTTAAATTTATGTTTTAATCTAGTAGTTAATGAAAACGAAAAACAAAATTAGTTTTCAGTTTCTTTTCAGTTAGAATTTTCATGTTTTTCCAATATGTTTCAATTTTATTTAAGCGACAAAAAAAATGTTATTAGTTATTAAATTAATTTATTATTTATCGGTGATAAAACATATTAACTTTTAATAAATATATTAGTGTTTTATCAATAAACTGTAATCTATTTTAATTGCTAAAAGATTACATTTGAATTTATTCAAATTTACGTATTTAATCGTGAAAAGTTTTATTTTCACATTGTATTAGTTCTTTGCTAAGATATTAAATATTGTGTAATTAATATATAAACTAAACTTTAATCAAGAACTATGTTTTATAATTGTCTTTATTATATCCATTTTTTTTTACATGGAAATATATATGTACAATGTACATGCATTTGTTTTATTTTATCCTGCATTTAATTGATTAAATTGCAGATCAATCTGGATCATTGAATTACGTATATAATAATATTATTAACGATGCATCATCAATGAAACTTTCAATAAATCTCATCTTTAATTATTAAGTCTAATTTCCTATATGCTATCATTAAGTTTTATACTAAGCTGGATGCAAATTCTTTACCGAAGAAAATATTTGAAGCTTCAAACAACAATTCAAGATCTACGTGAACAGTAGCGCGAATGACTAGCTATAAAACTTTATCCAAAATTCCAAAAATATTGCAAAAATTATAACAAAATCAAAAATACAAACTTTTTTCAAAATTCTTAAAATATTTTATTTTACAAATGTTTCTATCTAAAAAGGTTTCCCATTTTATGTTTCTCAAAAGAATTGATTAAAAAAATAAATGAATATCATGCTTTTGACTTGACACTTAACGGTAACCTAGCTTGTAATACAATAATCAAGCTCCTGATCGCACATACAAATGCCGACTATCAAGATTTCTCCACATTCAATGTTACTCTACTCGTTATCACTTAAAAAAAAAGGTTTTTTTAACCAAAAAATATTCAAATTTTCTTGTTTTGACACACTGCAATTTTTTCGACATACTTCCGGTACAGTTATCGAACACATCCTTCTTTCAGCTCTTAGCTTTTAGAAAGAAAAAATTTTTAGTTTTGAAATCGCACTATCGGTTTTCTCAGTAACGACGGTTGTCAGACATACATTTTTTTGCTTTTTTAGAATCAGTAGCTCCTAAAAAGTCAGGGTAAAAATTTTCGCTTTTGTCTCGAGAATGTAATACTTAGATTTTTCAAACCGAAGCAAAAGTTTTAAATGCCTATTTTATATTTTTTTAAGACTATTTTATGCAAAATATATTTTTCAAACTTTCATCTAAGAGAGTTGTGTGTGGTTGAAAAATTAATCAAAATCTATCAGATGTTATCTCGTTTTTCAGTTCTTGACTTTATTCATTGCAACGAATAACGTTTACACTTTACACCAATTGTAAACCAAGTAAACCAACACCAAGTAAACCATACCAAGTAAAACCTAAAACTGAAATTCAAAAACAGTTTCACATTCTAGATGCTATTCAACACAGCCGTAAATGCATCGGTTTATTTTCCAATAATTTATTAGTAACGACTAATAAAGTTAACGACGATTTTCTGACCTGAATTTAAGTATATGGGTAATTCTTTTATAAACCGAACACCTTTCTGACCGACCCATTTTTGATTTGGCTGAAAATTTTTTTAGGGGTTTTCTATCGAAAAAAAAGATATACGTGCTCGAGGATTTTTTTTTTTTTTTTTTTTTTTTTGGAAAATAGAGCTGTCTAAATTTCGAGAATTTCGTGATTTTCGGCTTGAAGACTTATTTTCAAAAATTCATAACTTCGGTTTTATAGAAGATAGAAGGTTTTTCTTTTCTTTATATGAAAGTTAAAAGATAGAATTTTTTAAAAATAAATATTTTCAACTAAAGTTATTAACAAATTCCTATTGTTATAAACAAATAAAATGTTTAAATTAAATTTTAACCATTGCCCCACCCATGAAATTAGTTTTTAATATTATCATCGTATTCATCGTTCAATTTTCTATAAAAAAGGTATTTTTTTTTAATGGAGAAATGATATTTACTGTTAGAAATATATTAATTTATCGAGCGCGGGACGACAAAAAGTTCCATATATGGGTCATTCTTTTACATACCGAACAGAATAGGACAAAATGTGACTAAGACATTTGTGATTCAGCTGAAATTTTTTTTGAGGGTTCTATATAAACATTACGATATACTTGTTTTCGGATTTTCTCTTTTTTTTATTTTTGAGGGGAAATAGAGCGGTTCTAAATTCCGAGAATTTTGTGATTTTTGGCTTGAAGACTTGTTTTCAAAGATTTATAACTTCGGTTCTGGTAAAGATAGACACTTTTTGTTTGTTTTATTTTAAAGAATAGAAATGCAATTTTAAAAAAAATTGTTAATTATAAAAATTATTAACAAATTCCTATTGTTATAAACAAATAAAATTTTAAAATCAGTTTTTAGTAATTATATAAAAAAAATAAAGAGTGTTTAATGTAATCATCGTCTTCTACGTTCATTTTTCAATAAGAAACGTATATTTAATTAGTAGAGAAATGAGTTTTATTGTTAGAAATGAACTAATTTATCGAGCGCGATACGATAACAAATTTTATAAATTTTTATCGTCCGGCGCTGGAAAAATTAACTTATTTGTAACAGTAAAACTCATTTTTTTGTTAATTAAATATACGTTTCTTATTGAAAATTGAACGTAGAACACGATGATTACATTAAACACTCTTTATTTTTTTTATATAATTACTAAAAACTGGTTTTAAAATTTTATTTGTTTATAACAATAGGTATTTGTTAATAATTTTTATAATTAATAATTTTTTTTTTTAAATTGCATCTCTATTCTTTAAAATAAAACAAACAAAAAGTGTCTATCTTTACCAGAACCGAAGTTATCAGTCTTTGAAAACAAGTCTTCAAGCCAAAAATTACAAAATTCCCGGAATTTAGAACCGCTCTATTTCCCCTAAAAAACAAAAAAAGAAAAAATTCTCGAACAAGTATATCGATATGTTTATATAGAACCCCTAAAAAACTTTTCAGCTAAATCAAAAATGTCTTAGTCACATTTTGTCCTATTCTGTTCGGTATGTAAAAGAATGACCCATATATGGAACTTTTTGTCGTCCCACGCTCGATAAATTAATTTATTTCTAACAGTAAATATCATTTCTCCATTAAAAAAAATACTTTTTTTATAGAAAATTGAACGATGAATATGATGATAATATTAAAAACTAATTTCATGGGTGGGGCAATGGTTAAAATTTAATTTAAACATTTTATTTGTTTATAACAATAGGAATTTGTTAATAACTTTAGTTGAAAATATTTATTTTTAAAAAATTCCATCTTTTAACTTTCATATAAAAAAAAGAAAAACCTCCTATCTTCTATAAAACCGAAGTTATGAATTTTTGAAAATAAGTCTTCAAGCCGAAAATCACGAAATTCTCGAAATTTAGAACAGCTCTATTTTCCAAAAAAAAAAAAAAAAAAAAAAATCCTCGAGCACGTATATCTTTTTTTTCGATAGAAAACCCCTAAAAAAAATTTCAGCCAAATCAAAAATGGGTCGGTCAGATTTTGTCCAAATCTGTTCGGTTTATAAAAGAATTACCCATATGGGAGTTCCGCTTAAATGTTTTTTTAACAGAACACGTTCAATTTATACAATACATAAAAGCCTATTAAAATCTGGGTCTTACAAAAACATCCGTTTTGAGGAGTTGAACGGCACAATTTTTTTTCTTAAGGTTTTTTAAAGAATGAATTACTAATCCTAACACCTAATTCTAATTCATATGCATAGCCGATAAAAAACCACTTTACAGAATTAAAGTTAAAAACATTTTTGTTAAAACCGAAAAAATAACTTGACAAGATAAATATAAAACACAAAAACCTTTGCTTATTTGCATTTATTTCATAAAATCTCTTCTATTATATCGCTTCTATTGTCCTTTAAACTTACATGTACGTTACAACTGCAAACGAAAATTTTATTTCAAAATAATTTTTCTTTTCCTTACATTTCTAACGACAATGACGCTACTATAAGAGATATTCTTAATTTTAATATAGAAAATCCTCATCAAATTCTCATATTCTGTTTCACCATAATCAACATAATCATTTTGATGATTTTCACACAAAAATAACAAAAGATGAAGACTATAACGAGGAAGAAACTTTTCGAAATATTTTTCTTTTTACATAAAGCCATTATGTAATTGTAATGTAAATCAAGTGGATTATATATATAATTTCTTTTAAGATTATTGTTACTTTCAAAGAGAAAGAGGTTCTCTTGGAATTTTATTTATTGATTGAACGTACAGAAAATATAAGGGGAAGAAAATTTCTTATAATTTAATTTTTTCGCAGACAGCAGGAATATAAACCATACACACATGACCCAATAACAATTGTATACACATTTCCCCAAAGTTACTGTAACACAATTTCAAATGCAATAAAATCTACAATATTTTCAGGAAATTATTTAATAACAGAAAAAAATTAAACGTAAAAATTTAAAAAGTAAACATTCACACAACAATAATAATTCAGTTACTTCGAACAATGATGAACAAAATGTATGACAACAACAAAAATTCACTCACTTTCAGTTGCTTTTGTTGTGAAATTTTGCCATAAAACACACAAATTAGAACATTAGAAAAAATACGTTAACATTAGAAAAAAACGGAACAAAACTAAAATACAACAATTTTTTTTATTACACGTATGAATAAAAGAATTGAAGATAAAATTTCCTTTTATATCCGTTAATTTTCTTTTTATTTCATTTTAACCGTCTCTCATTTTTCATTCATCAGAGCACATCACCAGCGATAATTTTTTTTTTCGTTAACATTTTCTTTTTTTTAAGCAATAAAATAAAAATGAGTTGTGTTCAAGGAAAGCAATTGGAATGGGATATGAAGTGTGACTTGGTAGATTGTTAGAATTTTATTGAAGTTCAAATTTTTCTTTTGTATCTAACTTATTTTTAAACTTACATATGTTAAAAACTATATTTATCTTATATTTTATGATTTTCTTATGATGTTTTCCTTGTGTTGGAATTATTACGTAAATTTTTGCAACATGTAATGTTGTTACTTTAAACAGTCGCTGAAAATTTAATCGTTAGATTTCAAATATGTAATATCTAATAGTAAATTTAAAGTTTACAGTAATCCCACTACAAATAATTGCGCCTAAATGTTGTTATTTTATAAACGTTTACATGCAAATCTTCTTTAGAGAAAATGACGACACAACATAAATTGCGGTTATCGCTTTTATTGACACAATAAAAACATCTGTTTTAATTATTGCTGGCTTAAGATCTTAAACTGAGTTGAACTTTACTCATGCACCGTTATTCCTGTATCTGTTTATTTAACTTTTCAGCATGTTCCATTCCATTTTGTTGAATTTTTTTGAAAACTCAAAAAGTTTAACCAAAGCATCCACAACTATTTTGCTGTCTTACTGTCTAGCAAAAGAGTGGAATCGTTCGGTGAAAACAGAATCTAAACGAAAACGTTTTCTTAACTAAGTTTTATTTTTTCTCTCTTTTTCTATAACACAATGATCTTTTTCACCTCCCTTATTATTTTAGCGATTAAAATAATCTAAAAGTCAAATTAATTAGAATCTACATATTAATGTGTTCGACAATTTAATTGAGATAAATTATTATTGGTTAATAAATGGTTATTGAGGGTTGAATTTTAAATTTATTCTGTAAATTTTAAATAAAATACAAACATAAAATCGGAATTTCAATTTTTTAGGGAAAAAAATTTAATTGGAGTTTATTTTCGAAATGACTCATCCTAATGATTAGAGGAAATAAAACTATTTTGCGTTTTTTATGTTTATGTTAAGAAAGACTCGTCTTTTAATTTAACTCGAGTTGCTACCCAAGAAACACCCCAAAACCATAAAAAATTGTTTATTTCTTATTAAATTATTTTAACCTCATCTCACCCTTTATGTATATCTGCATAAAGCTTTACTTGAATTAACAAAGTTTAATTTTATTATTATATTTTTTTTCATCAATCCATTTACATAAATAGATTCGACCCTTTATTCTTTTTCTTTTAGTTATAACTGTTTTATTTATTTTTATTACGAATTTGAATTTTCTTTAATTTCCTTTCCTTCTATCTTGAGAAACAAAAAATATTAATTCAAAAATAATTACAATACAAAAATATGGGACTGGAATCTGATGAATTACAAATGACTATTTTAATTCCTTTAAGGGTGCTATACTTTGAATAAATAAAAGGAAACTCTTATGGTGAGCAACTATAAGTTCTTCGAGTTTCAAATTACACATGTTATAATGACAGTAAAGGTCATTATGCAGCCGTGCATAATGATAAAAAAATCAAGATGTTTTACGTCAAACTTTTTTTCTGCAAACTTTACTTTCTTGAATATTAGTTATTACGTGAAACTATTTATTTTCGTTTAATCTTTAATACGAAATTCAATAACTTTTTCGTTTATACATATATATCTTTTTTTTTATATAAGTTAGCACAACTATGAAGAAAACATTTATTATTTTTTGGCATTATATATTTATAATTGAACAATTTCACGAAGATTCAACATCGTTTTGACTTGACCACTTTTAATTTTGATGATTTCTTGTTTATAGATAGTCTGATATAAATAGAAAATACAAGTTCTCTTAGAATTATTTTTTTCGACCAGGGGTCTTCACAGGGTGCCCCTCAATTTTTTGTTATTTTGTGATGTGAGTGCATTTTGACGAGCGATTGTAGAAAAACTACTCAATCTATTTTCATAAATGATATGTCGTTGAATTGGTATTAAAACAAAGTTTTTAAAAATGTACACTGTTAATTTTTTGAAATAATTTTTAACGGTGTAACATAAGAAAAAAACGGTGTAATTGAACAAAAGATGGCGCTACACCTTTTTTTTTTAAACTTAATTGAAGCTTATTTTATATCAACTACTTGTGAAAGTTTAGGACTAGACTAGTGATATTTTTTGTTTTAAGGAGAAAATTCGTTGTGTATATGACTGTCGGGAAACAGTTTTTTTGTTCTGAAGGAAAATTATACAAAATGGCGTTATAAATTAAGAGATTTTTTTTTATGTTAAATATCAAATATTTTATTATTAAATGAACTTTTTAAAATATTACAAAAAATATATATGTAGTACAATAAATAAAATAAATACAGTTGCGAAAATGATTTACTTATTTTACAAACAGAAGTTTCTTTTGAATAGGAAAACACTTCTGCAATTATTTTCTTTGTATTAGATGGCATAAAAAAATGAAATGTTTATTTGTCACTTTTAGTAATCACTTGTCACTCAACAGTCTCGACTGCAAACTAAAAAACCGTATAAATAACTAAATCTATTTAGGAACTTTTGACTGGAGAAGTATTATGTTCGTATTATGTTATTATGGTCATAAAGTAAAAGATTGTATTTTAACATTAAATTACAAATATTTTATTATTGAATAAACTTTTTAAAGTATCATACAAATTATATATGTAGGTTAAAGAAAATAAATATAGTTATTAAAAATTATTTACTTATTTTACATTTAAAAGTTTCTTTTGAGTTGGAAAACATTTTTGCATTTATTATCTTAGTATTTAATGGTACAAAAGAATGAAATTTTTGAGTTCCACTTATAGTAATCGCATTTTTATATCGATTTTGTAATTTTTCTTTTGTTAATTGATATTCATTTTTATCGGCGTATCCAAAGTTCATGGTAGATGCCCATTTTAAAGCCCTTTCGAAAAGTTTTTTTGGTGTATCAATAATATCTCTGCTCCCCATACTATAACGGTGTGCACCACGCTTCAGTGTACCAACAAACCCATCGCAAGGTCCCTTGCCATGGCTGGTAGAATGAAAATGCTATTCTGTATCAACCTTAAAGTTTTTTTTATGGTGGCATAAGTTAATTAGGTTATGTTTATTTTTGTATTGAGAAGGTGCCCCGTCGGTGTTATAAATTATTTTATCCACGACTACTAAAGAATATATGCTTTCCAGGCGTATGTCTTCCATTGTAATTGTATTCATTCCACAACTAGTGAATTTGATTAAAATTCTTTAACAGCTCTATAGTTTATTAAACATTCCCCTAACAAATTAAACAACAAACTTGTTTTGTTTTTCGCTAACTTTGATGTTTTTATTTCAATACACAGATAGAAATCGAGGTTTTTTTATGCCTAATAAGTTATATTCCATGCTTAAATTACGTAAATTCTCAACCGTGAATAAGCCAGGTGTATTATATACTTATAAGGTATACTTTTTCAAAAAATCACTAAGAAGCTTATTATGAATATTATTCATAGAATTTTATGAGTATCGGGTACGTAGTATGACCAATTAGGAACAACGAAATAACTTTGTTGTAAAAATTATATATACTTACTAGGGAACAAAATATAACTATTTTTAATAAAATAATATGCCTATAATTCATAAATTTATGGCGCTTAGTAATAAATAAGTTACGAACTAGGCATTTGCATTCCTAGCATTTGAATTTTGATGAAGTGGCGCGAGATATCGAAAACCTCATAATCATATGATTTGTCATACTCGTAAGTTATATTATAATCATATATGTACTAAACCTTATGTTCATATTACATATTTTTATATATTTATCTATCATATTGAAATTTCACAAAGTTTGTATATATACAACTCACCTAACACAAAAATTTTTTAGTGAATTATAAAAAATATTTTTTTTGTTTATTAATTTTTTAATTATATTTACTGTCGAAAAACTAATATTAAAATTTCGCACTAATAAAGAATACTCCATTCCTACAAAACATATAAAATAACTAGAAAATAATAGTTATTTATTATACAAGGGAAAAAAGTAGTAGATTTTAGCTCGAGGTTGTGTTGTCTCCCGACGCGAAGCGGAGGGAGACAAAAAACCGAGAGCTAAAATCTACAATTTTTCCCGTGTATAATACACTATTTTTTTCTGTGACTGGACAAATATTAATATAATTATTGAAAAAATAATATTAAACAAATATTACAATATGTATATTCGCCACACCATACGAATTTTTCTTGAATAAAAACTTAAAATTAAGTTTCATTTTATTTGTCAAAACCAGTTATTAACATCAAGAAGAAAACGGTATAGCTTTTCATAACATTAAAATAGTCATAAATGTTCATAAATATTCATAATATTCATCATTTATGTATTTATATATATATAATTATCTATCCGGGAAAAAAGTACATACTTTTTTCCCGGGGAAAAAAGTATTTTATGAAAAGTAACATTTTTGCACCTGTCAACAGAAGTAAAATGTTAAACTTTTTTCCCGTCACAGAAAAAAAATTATTATTTGGTGAAAATATATTTTATACCTTGCTATTCATAAAATTTCATACTTCCTAGTTCTGTTACATGCACATTTTTAAATATAAACTGATTATCAGGCATGAAAAATTATAATTTTTTTATTCATTGTTTATGAATAGTAATCATGGTTTTGTTTTTTTCAAAACTTTATGCCAACGTTTTATATTCCACGAATAAATATTCATAAAAATTGATGCCTTAAAGTCATGAATATTACAATAATATTATAAAAAGTGGTTATCGGGAATAAACATTTATAATTATGTTATACAAAACTTATAACCTGCAATCATAGCTTTATTTTTATCCGTGTATGGCAATACAAATGTTTGCATGAAAACTGGAAATTAAACGAAATATTTTACAGTCGTTGATAAAATAGCATCTTGTATTCGCTTAGGATGATGGCAATTCTTCACTCGGATGATTCCCTCCACTCGCTACGCTCGTTTTGGGAAACTTCATCCTCGTGAAGAATTGCCTTCATTCTAAGCTCATACAAGAATCTACTATTCCTAATATTAGAATTTATATGCGTTCTGATGAATTCAATAAGTTTTGTAATGAAAAGATGGACTGTATAGTACTGTTCTGATCGTTTATATCCAAAATGAGTATAAAACTTCGGTGCTGTATATATTCACTTGCAGCACTTTTAAAATAAATGACAAATGGATGAATAGTAGCTTGTGAATTATTATAATGATAACCTTGAACCGAATCCTGAATTATGAAGCCGTAGTTTTCAAAAAAATCCCCTTGAACAAAGCACTCTCCTGGTTCTAATTTTTTTTCTTTCCTCAATGAATGTAGATTGCTGTTTTGCTATAAAGTTGTGTGGTATCAAAATTTGTAAACGGTAAACAAATTTTTTCATAAATTCTCCTACAGTTTCTATTAAAGTATCCAAATTGCATCGATCAGTGGTAATCCATTCTTGATATTTGACTTGAAGGATTCCTTTAACGTCAAAATCATTTAGTAATTTTTCTTCCAGTTGTTGAAGTTTTTTTGAACATTCATTGCACTTCAAAGTATGAGAATCTTCTGTTAATTCACCACATGAATCAAAATCAATTAATTTTTTATAATTCTGGAAAGCAGCATCAGTAATCCAAGACATCTTAGAATGTTGAATCATTAGTTTCATATTTTGATGTATGGTACTACACACGCACACATTATGAACTCCTTGGGATAATTTTATACATTATTGTGGTCGAAGAGACGTGAATTTAGTAAATCCTATTTTCACATCAGGAAACTTATTTTTAAACTCCACATAAGCTTCATTTAATTTACATAGCAATTAGCGCTTTTGTGTTTTTATGCGCTCATCTCCTTTTTTAAAAGATATTGCATCTCGTTTGCCTGGCAATAATCTACTGATTTCATCACTTTTATAGAACTGCTCCACAACATTTATATCTGTTGTGGATACACCTCTTTTATCCGTCACAGATGAATGCTGAAAATTATTTTCATGTAGAGTTTTACTTTTTCAACCAAATGACGCTTAGCATTACTTCCAAATATATCTTGAATCTCCTGCATTTTCATTTCTTGCCTTAAAATTGACAACAGTTTTTGTTTTTCAGCATAATCCCCATTGTCGAAATGTATCTTTAGGTTTCTAATAATTTCTTCATAACGTTGCCTTATTTTTGCATTTCCAGACAACTCTAATACTTCTCCAGTCAAACGTTTCTGAATAGATTTAGTTATTTGTACGGCTTTTTGTTTTCTGTAGTCGAGACTGCCACACAAATTTATTTTAAGAGGTGAAAGATGATCCGATATATGCGGCACAATATGTTCGTTTAAATTATTAGTTAGCACATCACGCTCTAAGTTAATCAAGTTTGGTGTTTGAACATAATCTCGATTAAAGCTGGCACCAATCACTTGATCGGTTTGCATTTCATCTGATGTTTCATTTGAAGATGCGTCATTGGATACTGCATCGTCACCCACTGTTAGTGATGTTGATAAATCTGAACCAGAAGGTAGCGTTGACTATTTGAGTAAACTAAAATAACAAGATGAACATATTCGCTTATTCTCCATTGCACTAATCCCAAGAACATCTAAATGTTGTCGAACTTTCTCTGTGATTTTCCTTTTATTTGAAGAAATTTGAAAATGGTTTAACGCATTTAAATTCACTCATTTTAGAAAAATTAAATTTTGAAAGTTTTTGTTAAAGTAATAGAAATTAACTGATGGTGACCAATTTAAAACTTCATTTATATAACAAAAATGGGATTAAAAATAGTAATGCAGGCATCAATAAAGATTATATTTTTTTTTTTTTTTTTTAATAAAATGTGTTGTGTAATAGGGTTTAGAATATGTGTCACAACAACACATAAATACCTTTTAAGACCTAGGTCTAGACCTGGGTCCCACAACAACTGGCGTTCTGAGGTGTAGATTAACGCTTTTTTTAAACATCTGTGGGTTGAAGCCACCTGAGACTAAGTGTTCCGGCAAACTATTCCATTTGTACGCAGTTCGGACAAAGAAGTCTCTCTGCGATCTGCCAGTATGACAGCGCGGGATCTTTACCGTTTCACTGGTTGCGGCAGCCGATTGCCGAGTGGAACGGGGGTAAGAATAAGTTTGAGGCATGATGCCGCTGATTTCATCTGAGCACTGCTGATGACGATATTTGTAAAAAACAACGAGGTCAGCAACAGTGCGACGATGTTGTAGGGAATCAAGTTGTGATGTCAAAGTTCGATCACCTACAATTCGTATAGCTCGCTTTTGAACAGAGTCCAAGAGGGCCAAGATGGAAACAGAGGCAGCACCCCAAACTTGACAGCAGTACTCCATACAGGGACGAATATAGGACTTATAAACATGGAGCAATTGGTATGGAGTGAAAAATTTTTTGCATCTATTTAGGAGGCCGAGTTTTTTAGACGCGCTTTTTGCCATCGCCATTACATGATCGTTCCAGAGTAGGTCATTTGAAACTGTGACACCCAATAAACGAATGTTTTTACATTCACCTATTGGTTCATCACACATACTAAATAAAATATCTTTGGGGAACTCGGTCTTTAATCTGGAAACAATCAACAGCTGTGTTTTGGTGGAGTTGAAATTGACAAGGTTTTGGTCACCCCAGTCGGCGACTTTATTCAGGTCTTTGTTCACGTTTATGGCAGCGTCTCTCCGGGCAGGATTAATTCGTTCGTGCATTTTACCTTTTGAAGGAAGGGGCTCGAACGACTTGTGCAGAGTACTATCATCTGCAAAACTATTTATTGGGTTGCTGGTGATTTTCAACAATTCGTTGATATAAATCAAAAATAGGGTTGGGGACAATACTGAGCCTTGGGGTACACCAGCGTTAATTAGTTTAGACTCAGAAGAATATCCGTCTAAGGTTACCGAAATGTATCGGCCGGATAGAAAATTTTGAATCAGCTTCACAACATTGGGATGAAAACCGTACGCAACGAGCTTGTTGATTAAGTTGGCATGCCAGACTCGATCGAATGCCTTGGAGATGTCTAAAGCGATAACGTATGTTTCACCACCTTTATCAAGTATGCTGTTCCAACAATGCGCTACATAGTTTAATAGATCGGTAGTTGATCTTTTGTTTCGAAAACCGTATTGGCTGTCGGATATTAAATGATTTTCTTCCAGAAATTTTGAAATATGTGTATTAATATAATGCTCATAGACTTTGGATAGGACCGATAGTAAAGCTATTGGCCTATAATTTGAGATATCGGATTTTGGTCCCTTTTTGGGGACGGGCTGGACATTTGCCAACTTCCAGCACGAGGGAAATATACCAGATTTGTAGGATTGGTAGAATATTTTAGTTAAAGTTGGTGCAAGTTCTTTGGAAAAGGTTTTTAAAATAATGGGTGGAATATTGTCCATTCCTGATGCTTTGTTGATGTTTAACCCCTTTAAAAGTTTAGCGACTATTTTGGGTTTGAAGTGAAGTTCATTCATATTAACTCCTGAAGACTGGATTTGGGGTATTTCTTTAGGAGTTTCCAAAACAGTGGAGTTCAGAGCAAAGCGTTCAGCGAACAAGTTAGCTTTTCTTGCGGGATCATTGACGATTAAATCACCATCGATAATAGGGGGAATAGAAAATTTTGTACCAGAATTTAAAGAATTAATGGCACTGTAGAAACTCTTGTCAGAAACAGACATAGACGTAAGTTTTGAGGCTTTCGCTCTGTCAATTTCGGACTTTTCGTTTGAGATAATCTGATTAGATATTTTGTTGGCCTTTAGATATTGGGATCGATTAGTGGGAGTTTTGTTATGAATCCAAATATTAAATGATCTACGTTTGTTTCTAAGTGCCGTTTTGGCAGCTTTCGAATACAAGTATTTTTGTTTGGGTTTTACTATGGAGAAAGGGACAAATTTATTTATAGCAAATTGGATGGTTTCTGTAAAGTTTTGAGCAGAAACATTTACATTGTCAGTGTAAAAACAATGACGGTCGAAAGGGAAACCATGGAAAAAATTTTGAAGACCACTCTTATCCATTTTTGAGTAGTGAAATATTTTACGGGGTTTGGGAGCTGTAGTTTTAAGTAAATCAGTTTTGATAACTGATGAGATTAAATAATGATCAGAATTTCCAATACTACCTTTCGCAACATCGACACTCGTAATATCTGGCATTGTGGTAAGATAGAGATCTAGTAGAAAACTATTATCACCGCCATTACGGGGAGTGAAAGTCGGGCTTTTTACAATTTGGAATAGGCCCTGAGACGCGGCAAAAATTTCTGCCAGTTTTCCACTATTGTCAACATCGTCGGTCGATTTGGAGAATTCCAACCATGATTTGTTGTGGACGTTGAAGTCACCGGTAACGTATACGTTGAAGTAACCGGTAACGTATACGCCTATTTTTTATGACCAAATGTAATTACTCTACATTTACTACTCTACAGCATCTGTTCAACCTTTTGAAATCTTTGTCTTAATTACAGTCATATATAATTTAAAATCCTTAAGATTGTTTTTATTTATTTTTAATCCATATTAGTTTACGCCTATATTCACTTAAAATTAAAAGTAAGATTTTCAAATGTTTCAATCATGCATATCTAAAAAACAGCTTCCTTTTAATGGATTAAAGGATTAACTTTCACAGGTAAATAAAAACAAGCTTCAATTTTATTTTTTAAAAAATAAAAAAGTGGGATGCTAACGTCATCTTTTAAACCTGTTTTCTTATGTAACACCGTTAAATGGGATTAAAAAACTAACAATGCACAATTTCAAAAATTTCTTTTTAACACCTATTCTACGACATATCATTTATATTGTTATTATAATTATATTATTATATATAAAAATATAATAATTTATATTATTATATTTAAAAAAATTCTACTTGAAGTCGTATTTTTCATTTATCAAAGGCTATCTAGAAACTAAAAATAAACCAAATCAAAAAGGGTCGAGTCAAAATGTCGCAAAATTTTGCTGAACTTGACTGAAATTGCTTTTTAAAAAGTTCATTTAATAATAAAATATTTGATATTTAACATAAAAAAAATCTGAATCTAGAAATCGCCATTTTTATAATTTTCCTTCAGAACAAAAAAAACTTATTCCCAACAGTTATATGAACAACAAATTTTATCTTTAAAACAAAAAATAACGCGTGTCCTAAACTTTCACAAGTGGTTAGATATAAAATAAGCTTCAATTAAGTTTAAAAAACAAGGCTATGCCATCTTTTTTTCAATTACAGTTTTTTTATGTTACACCGTTAAAACTTATTTCAAAAAATTAACAGTGTACATTTTTAAAAACTTAGTTTTAATACCTATTCAACGACATATCATTTATGAACATCGATTCCGTAGTTTTTCTACAATCGATCGTCAAAATGCACTCACATCACAAAATAACAAAAAATTGAGGGCCACCCTGTGAAGACCCCTGAAAAAATTCTAGGAGAACTTGTATTTTTTATTTATGAAAGACTATCTATAAACAAAAAATAATCAAAATTAAAAGGGGTCAAGTCAAAATTTCCCAAAAATTTGCTGAACTTGCTCATACGAAACACAAATAACAGACAAATTTTTTTTTCTTGTTGTGAATCGTGATCAACATTAGTAAATAAATATATATTCAGATGGAATAGTTCAGCCACAATCGATAATTTTATTGTCTTCATCAACAATATGATAAACTATTTAACAACCAACTGTTCATTTTGGTTCAACGATTTGGTTTCGATGTATCGAAGATTTTTCTTTCTGTATTTGAATGACCTCATTCAACGGACTCCTGCGTAACTTAATTATCGATATGAAGGGTTAGATTAAACTCAGTATGAGGAGTGGAGTTCTGAACAATCAGGGGTGACTGAAATTTTTTTTCGTTGTTTCTCAATGAAGCTTAATAATTATATTTGGTGGTGGTGGTGGTGGTCGTCTCGGTTCCTCTGGAATTTTGGGGTCTTTAGAGTCCGTTTCTTTTCTTTGCATCTTTAATTCAGTCTCCTTTTAAAACTTATTGCATGCATTTCAGCATTTGTAGTGTGCTGAGGATAAAATTTACCGAACCCACAAACTGAGGCTGTTCGGAACCAATTGAGGGTACGTATCCTCAGGGTGTTATGATTGTTTGTAGTAATACTGACCTCTAACAACCGCTTGTTATACACACTTTTTAAAAATATTTATCTGAAAAATTTTCTACGTTGGTAAATATATAAACGATATTTTATTATAATCTATATATATAATACACAAAAAGCGTAGCCAAACCATAGAAAAGACAACTGAAGGGAATACGGTAGGGAACGAAGAAAAATAAAAAACGAAACAAACGAAATTTATTAAATTTTTATTTAGTATTTTATATTTTCGCTCATTTAGTTTATGCTTTGCTTTCGGAGTGGATAGACGTATTATTTTAGATTTAATTTATTTCAGGCTTAAAAAATATAAGTTTTAAGTTTTCAGCTGTGTTTAAATTCATTTTCCACTTTCTTTTTTCGGAAAATTAAAAATTAAATTCATGCATAGGGAAAGATTTAAAAAATTATTTTAAGTTTCCTTTCTTCTGCATCTTAACTTTTATTTTAGTCATAATTTTCATTGTTTTTAAATATTTTCTATTGATTAGAAATTAAAGAAACAATTCATAAAATTTATTTGTTCTTTCTTTGCAAAACAAGATAAGCAGGCTACAGACCTTCAATCAATTTGTCAATCAAACGAAAATAAACGAAATAATATTTAGGGGATTTTTACACTAAATTTTATTTCGTTTATTTGCGTTTTCGAATTGATTGACAAATTGATTGTAGGTCTGTAGCCGGCTATAGAGAAATATTTCGTAATGGCCGTGTTCGATTTGAATGAAACAACTGAATTATCTGAAAAGAATATATTAAGCATAATATGTAAAATGTATTTTAGCTAGAACATAAAAAACGTTTCGTTGTCATTGTCGATGTAGTGGGTTGTGAGAAAGGTTCGGGGTTCAACGCGGACCCCATATTTATTTTTTATTGTTTTTGTCTATTTTTTATAGAACATTAAAACTATTCCTTTTTATTCATAAACACTTCACTTACGGCATTTAAATTTTTCGATAAAGTAGTGTTTTAAAATTATTGCTATAATGCCTTTTAGCCGTTTCGTTCAAATTTATATCATTTCGATATTAATAAGAAAATTAATTTTTTATATGACAGATAGTGCTAAAACTCATATAATATTTGTTTTCTAGCATCATTTTTGCATAGTTTCATTTTCTGTAAATAAAATAAGGAAAAACAAAAGCTGCTATTTCAGTATTTTCTTATTATTATTATTTCCAACCATTTGTGATTGATCGTATGAAAATTTATAGTATGTACACCTCACGATGGTTTTTTATAGAATTATAGTTAAGCTGAAGGTGCACACAGAATAGATTAGAAGAGATTGGATTATGATGGATAGCACTTAGTAGTATCAAAGCCGGATGAAAAAAGAAAGAGTGTATTGGCGTGTGTGAGGAGTGGGGGGGGGGGGGGGAGGGGGGATACCCCCTAGTAAACTATTATATTAGAAATCGGCAACATAACATTCAAAATTCGTATTCTATTTTTTTATGGTGCTTTAATTTAAAAACTTTGTAAAATTACATGAAACTACCATAGCAACTACAATTTGTTATTTTTCGAAAACGATTTTACACTAGTGGAGAAAAGTCTATGTTCACAGGTGATTTAGGCTACTTGAAAATAGACTTTTTATATGCTATCGTAGAAAAACGATATTCTTGCTTTGTGTGGGCTGGGTGTTTGTTAGTTCTTCGGTGGCATCGGTTTAATTAAATAATTTTTTAGATAGTCTAAATTAATTGAACGAAGATGAAAATCAACCGATGTTACATTATCAATTCTATTAATTCCAACGTCATCATCAGCAATCCAGATAGTAGAGTGCTGTTTTTATATATCTGTGTTAAATATTTCAACTGCATCCCCAAAACAAGATCTTATATAACTAAGCAGAACTTAAATGAGTATTAACATTGTGGTTTTTGCTGTTCACAAAAAATTTCCGCACCATTATGCACAGCAATTTTATTTACTTTATAGACCACATCTTAGCTCATTTACATCATAAGTATTTTCACGATTTAATAATATATTTTTTGTCCTCTCTTTTGTTTTTTAAATTAAAAGCCATGTTAATGCAAACGACTTAGCTAATAGTTAAAATTAACATAGTAATTATATTTTGTTGAACCGAATTAATGATGATGACAACAATCTAGAATCTAGACATTGGAGGTGGAATAAAAATCAAGAATTAAAATAATAAAATTTAAAAGCAAAAAAAAACGGAAGGAACAAAACAAGTCTATAAATTAGAATAATGGTTTAGACATGAAGCTGCTGCATAACTATATATAAAAGCACAAAAATAATTCTTATTGTCTGACTCGGTTTTAAATAAATTTTAATGTAGTTAACCCTTTATTTGTTTAGAAATAACGTGGATGATAAATGATCGTTTTTTAGGGTTTTGTATTTTAATAGTCTAAATATTTTTACATAATGGATTTTCTATGAAAATTTGCTGCATTTCTATGAAATCGCGTTTGAGAGATTTAATCGTTGTTATACGTCTATTGAAAAATGATGAATTATTTAGTTATTTGTTGGAAATAACTTCAAAAAGATATTGAGCCAGAGCAAAACAAAAACGTACTAGTTAAAGACTTTATCTTTATGTCTTTCTATACATAACTATGTTTTTCATTTTGTCGTCAAAAATTGCCATTTTCATACCATTTTCTAACCCGATGAAGCATACTATCCGCCTCTCCAGATACGACGAAAATATTTTAATGGCCGTTTTTTGTTTGATTCCATTCACATGCATGTTTAAATTTCTATCAAATTATATCTCATTCAACAAAATCACTCATGTTGATATGTCTATTTGTTTCAACAAAAAAACTACCTTTAATCTTTTTATTCCCACTTATCCAATCTTGATGACATTTGATATTCTAAGTTTGTTATTTATTTGTAATTTTACAGCAACTCTAATAAATTTGAACACAAAAGAAACATAAAAAGACACTTTTTTGGCCAACGAATAGAAATAATGTTCTCCCATGTTCGTATAGAACCAAAATTCTACCAAAAAAAATTGTTTTTTTGAATTTATAATGAATTTCATATTTATATATTTTTGAATGTTTGCCACTGACGTGAATGCCTTTTGAGAAAAATGAAATAAATTTAGCAGTTTTTTCCTGTTCCTCCTTGTTAAACAGAAAAAAATATTTTCTTTTTTTTGTAAAGGAATCCCACTTTAGTAATAAAAAAAACATTTTTCTGTGCTTTTATTTCGTTTCGTTTTTTTTGTGCTTTTTTGGACATTAAAATTTATACTTAATATGTGCTTTTTTTATTTTTGTTCTTTCAGTCGTTTATTCTTTCATACATGCATGTGACTTGGAATAAAGTAATGATAGTAAATTTTATGATTATTTTCTATGATAAGATAAAATAAAATGTGTGCTTGGTGGTGGCAATAAAAAATATTTGTTGTTGAGTCTAAGTGCAAAATAGTTACATTTAAATCATTTGGGATGCAATTTATTGGAGGATTATTTTGATAGATTCATGTCACTAGTTTTACTTTAATGTTATGACTATCTTGATACTACTGTATTTCCATCTGCATAACTCATAATAAACCTAATCTTATATTATTTATTAACACTAGTCTCACAAATTAGATATTCAAAATAATAAATTATCTGTAATTTATTTTAATTATAGCACCGGTGAGATTTAATGAAATTATTTGAAACATTTACAAAATTTCATGTATCAAATCAATCATCAACTAAATTAACAAATAATTAAAAAACATGAGAATGTAACAAAATGAAAATTATATTCTAATTACAATAACAACTACTAATTTGAGTGATTTAACGTGGTTGCACCAACTTGCAATTAAATTAAATTTAGAATTAAAATAATATTATTATATTTTATTTTATCATATTTTTGGTTTGGTTGTGTGAATTTGTATAACTACATAAACAGTTTTATTAGCGCAAATAATTCAAAATATTATGGAGAATAAGTTTAACATGAAAATGCCATATTCCTTCTTCGTGAATGCATTCTGAAGTCATCCGTGTAGAATTTTGCAGTTTGACACCTTGCTCACTTATATACACGGTTGGTCGATTACAGCCAACGGCAATATTAAATCGTACTTGCATATTCTTGTTTCCTTTACAAATAATGATTCCTGTTTCAATTTTTAATATATACTTTGATGTTGCAATGCGTATAAATTCAATGAAAATACTTTAAATCGAATAAGTCTGAAATAAATAAATTTAAATTAATTACATTTTACACTGTTAAAAATATTATGGAATAAAATTTTTAAAGATGGCACTAATGACGTAGGTATTTGAATTTTGTTTGACTTTATGAAAGTTTCAATCTTATCCTAAAACATTCAAAGATATTAAATTTAGATGAAATTCGTAATCTGGATGACCGATACTGAACCCAATCATTTTTTATCGACTTTATTTATACCTGGCAAACAACGGGTATAGGAAGAAATTTAAAACACGTGTTTTTAGAAAACTTTTAAGGTGTTTTGTTTGAGAACAAGGTGGTCCGAAAGATTTCTGGAAATTTAAATTAATTATTTAAATTGCACTGTCAAAAAAAAGTTTAAATAAGACGCTTAAGCCATACGTCGAGCTTTTTAGAATTTTTTTTAAAAGATGAAAAAAAAATGTTACATGATTCTTGCAATTTTTCCTAGAACTATAGCGTAAAGCTGAACTAAACATTCATTTTTTGATAGTTTGAGTAAAATGTATGTGCCCAAGACCTTGGAGTGAAAACATAACTAAAACTGAAAATAAAGTACTGCAACTAAAGTACTGCAATAAATAAAAAAAATTCTCACAATTCCTAAAAGTATTATAATTATTTAAATTTATGTTGATTGAAACAATTTATTATAATTAAAAGCTATCCATCATAATCATCATCGTCATTATCATAATCTCATCATAATTATTAAAATTCAAAAACTTTGCACAAAAGAACGTAATATGTAAAGTGAATGACAAGAAGCAAAAAATTACACAAAATAAAGTGCATAATTACACAAAACAACAACAGTAAATCTGACAATTAAAATTTAATTTTAATTTTTCATAGCAGATTATACACCATCGAGAGCAAAGTGCATGTTTTCCTTCAGATATGCGTTTGAATCTCGAAGGGTGACATAAAGTGACTCGTCAACCTCGTATAGGTTTAAAAAGTCCTTCATTATCAATTCAAAGTGTATGTTATTCTGTCACCTAGATTTTAAAATTTAGGTTAATGTAAACGCATTTTTTTTCTAGACTGACCTACATCTGCAGATCCTAGAACAAATTTAATTTAACAAGACCAAACTATAAAATATCTTAAAATTTCTGATATTTTATAAATTTTTCTATTTCTGAAAGTGGTTTTAAACCTTGTATTTTCCTTTCATTTTTAAAAATTTTCCATCGTTCAATTTACTTAGAAAGTAGTAAGAATGAGCTAAATTTTCAAGTTATAAAACAGACGTTGATCGTTTGTTCCATTTATCAAAATTAATTCTTTTCAATATAACAAAATAAACCAATGATTTTGTATCCTTTTGGTAAATGTTTGCAATACTATAAAAGTTTAGTATTATGAAATACATTTACAGATCTTTGTGGTTTAACATAGTTTCTAACAGTAATTATTTTTCTTCAACAGATATAAGTTTAAGTTATAACACAAGTTATATAGAAGAAAAGAGTATGATGAGAGGTGATAGTTTCAAATCAAGTATGCTTGGAGCTTGTTTTTCATTTAAATATTTCGTTGACAAATCTCATTGATGAATCCATACTAAAAAACTACGCAATCATTGTTGATTTCTTAAAGTTAACAATTTTATTCCGTTTCATTTAGTAAGTGATCCGTCTAGAAAGTAATCCAATGTTTTACCAAACTTTAAAACAAAGTTTACCATCCAAACTGTACACTTTTAAATCACTCATGAGATTGACCATAATCATGCTTTGTATTAAAAACGGTCCACCGAGGCCTAGACGTGCGGGTGTAACATTACCTAGAATTAGTAAAAAAATATTTGTTCAATTATAAATCAATATAAATACGTTTTTGAAAATATACATTTTAATTATATAATTTCATGTCATCATAAATTATATAAAATTTTAAACAAACAAAAACAAAAATTTTGTTATTGATTCAATTCAAGTTTTCAAATATTCTAAGAATCACCCAAACCCTTAGACGGAGTGGCGGTTTATATGAACGAAATGTAGGATTTAAGTGTTGAAAACATATATTTGTGGCATCTTATATATTAATACGCTAAAAATAAACTTTTGGAGCCTAATAGTCCCTGGGCCTTCACCTACATAATTTTGTGATTACCACATATTTTATACTTCGTGATGCGCCTGTCCTTGACGAGCCCGAAAACATTTGTTCTGCGATTTTTTTCAAATCGGCCGCTTTTGCTTTCGGCAAGCTCCGAAAAAGGCCGATTGCCCGGGATCTTGTAAATTTTTGTTTTTTTAACTATAGGGGTTGGAAATTTGATTTAGAACACAAGGGTAACCTTGTCTGCTATTGTCTAGTCCGACAACCCAAACATCCAAAATGTCAGTTGTCGGACTCGACAATAGCAAACACATTTTGGTCGGACAAGCTTACCCTCGTATTCTAAAACAAATTTCCGACCTCCACAGTCAAAAAAAATAAATGTGGTAGCAAATTTACAAGATCACGGGCAAAGCGGCCGATTTGAGAAAATTCATAGAACAAATGTTTTCAGGCTCGTCAAGGACAGGCGCATCACGAAGTATAAAATATGTGGTAATGACAAAATTATGTAGGTGAAGGCCCAGGGACTATAAGGCTTTTTTATTCGCAGATGGATTCATTTAAAATTTTCACTGCTAACTGATTTTAGTGTAACTTAGATTTTAAAGATTTTTCACACAAATCGGATCATAAATAAAAAAATTATAGACGAGTTAAAATGTATTTTTAAATTTAACGGCCCCACTATACAATATGAAATTGAATTGCCCAAGTCTTTTCTTTGTTTTTTTATTATAATTATTTAGCATTTTATATTTTCTTTTCAAATTTCAATTTAGTTTATGCATTGATTTAGAAGTGGATAGACGTATTATTTTTCTTTGTTTTTTTATTATTATTATTTTTCTTTGATTTTCTTTGATTTAATTATTATTTTCTTTGTTTTTAAATATTTTCTATTGATTAGAAATTAAAGAAACAATTCATAAAATTGATTTGTTCTTTCTGTGCAAAACAAGATAAGCAGGCTACAAACCTTCAATCAATTTGTCAATCAATTGAAAACGAAAATAAACGAAATAAAATTTAGGGGATTTTTAAACTAAATTTTATTTCGTTTATTTTCGTTTTCGAATTGATTGACAAATTGATTGTAGGTCTGTAGCCTGCTATAGAGAAATATTTCATAATAGCCGTGTTCGATTTTTCTGTTTTTTCTTCATAAATGAATGAATGGTGTTAATGGTGAAATGAATGTTGTGAATGAAGAAATGAATTGCACGTGGTATTTATCATTTTAAAATTCATAATATTTTTAATCATCGTACTGGTGCTTTGATTCCTGCCTGATGTGTTTGTTAAATTAGTCAGATGAAGATAGAATTGATGGAAATGAAATGATTATTAAATTTGTATGTACTGAAATCTCTGATCCCATTCTTTTTCCTAAATTACATGAATATGTAAAACGTCATATGATGCATGGACCATGTGGTGCTCTAAATTCTAATTCTGTTTGTATGAAAGATGGTAAATGTAGTAAGAATTTTCCAAAACCTTTTTCTGAAAATACTAAAGAATCTGTGAATGGTTATCCTTTGTATCGTCGACGTGATAATGGTATGAGTGTTGATGCACGTGGTGCATCTCTTGATAATAGATACTAGGAAGGCCCGGCGTGCTCCACTAAGCTTATAAATAAAGTTTTTGCGTAGACATTTTGTAGGTGGGCCCGGTGAGCATGGTGGCATTTGCTACATGCTAGCATTTATCACGAAAAGTACGATCGTTAGTACGACAATATTTTAATGGTTGACACCCTTGACACCTTGACACCCTTTACATCCCTTGACACCCTTGAAACCCTTGACACCCTTGACACCCTTGACCCTTGACACCCTTGACACCCTGAAAAATAAAATTTTATTACAATTCCTTCACTAATTTTTTTATTTTCTATTGATTAGAAATTAAAGAAACAATTTCCCAAATTTCCCAAACTTAAATAAAATTTATTTTATTACAACCATTCCTTCACTAATTAATCGAAAGGAACTTCGTTCCATCCGGGTGTCCCTTGACAGCTCTTTACTTTTTCTTATGCGTGTGGAAATGATATGATTAATAAATACTACGAGGGCCCGGCGTGCTTCGCTACGCTTATGAAGTTTTTGCGTAGACATTTTGTTGACGTAGAAGCAATAATTTCAAAAAGTGGTAATGAGATATGCTAGCATTTAAATTTAATTTTTCTTTTTAAATATATGAATGAAAAATAGTCAGAACTCTAGCTGATCAGTTCGTATATATGAAAAACTAGCGATCAAATAAGTTTTCAAAAGCTTATTTGATCTCTAGCTTATTTGATCGCTAATTTTTCATATATCGGAACTGATCAGCTAGAGTTCTGATTATTTTTCATTCATATATTTAAAAACAAAAATTAAATATTATATGCTAGCATATCTCATTACCACTTTTTGAAATCATTGCTTCTACGTCAACAAAATGTCTACGCAAAAACTTTATTTATAAGCGTAGCGATTCACGCCGGGCCCTCGTAGTATATGTATTAATATATATTATACTTATGGCACCTATAAATGATGGATACAAATGGTAAACGTAGCCCCGTTTTGCCATATAAATTTTACATGGTCTAAATATATTTATTTTTTTCTTTAAATAAAAAGTGTTGTGTTATAGGGTTTACAATATGTGTCACAATAACACGTAAATACCTTTTAAGACCTAGGTCCCACAACAACTTGCGTTCTACGGTGGAGATGAACGCTTCTTTTTAAACCTCTGCGGATTGAAACCACCTGAGACTATGGATGCCAGCAAACTTTTCCATTTGTATGCAGTTCGGTCAAAAAAGCCTTTCTACGATCTGACTGTGACATAAACGAATGGTTTTACATGCACCTATTGGTTCATCACACATACTGAATAAAATATCGTTAGGGAACTCGGTCTTTGATCTGTAGACAATCAACAGCTGTGTTTTGGTAGAGACCAGGTTTTGGCCACCCCAATCGGCGACTTTTTTTTGGTTTTTATTCATGTTTATGGTAGCGTCCCTCCGGGCGGGATTAATTCGTTCGTGCATTTTACCTTTTGAAGGAAGGGGCTCGAACGACTTGTGCAGAGTACTATCATCTGCAAAACCATTTATTGGGTTGCTGCTGATTTTCAACAATTCGTTGAAATAAATCCGAAATAGGGTTGGGGACAATAGTGACCCTTGAGGTATACCAACGTTACTTAGTTTAGACTCAGATAAAAATCCGTTTAAGGAGACCGAAATGTATCGGTTGGATAGAAAATTTTGAATCAGCTTCACAACATTGGGATGAAAACCATACGCAACGAGCTTGTTGATTAATTTGGCATGCCAGGCTCAATCGAATGCCTTGGAAATGTCTAAAGCGATAACGTATGTTTCACCACCTTTATCAAGTATGCTGTTCCAACAATGCGATACGTAGTTTAATAGATCGGTATTTGATCTTTTGTTTCGAAAACCGTATTGCCTGTCGGCTATTAAATGATTTACTTCCTGAAATTTGGAAATGTGGATTTAACGGGCTCTATCAATTTAATCACAATTTCATAAATATGCTACACTCATCTGATTCATACTTATAGGTCTACGTATAATAGAGCTTTTACTATCTCTCCTAAACAAAAAATTATTTAAAATTCATACATATTTCTGTTCGATTTCATGTTTTGTAATTTTGGTAATTCAATAAATAATAAAAAAAGCACATAAAAAAGTTAAAATTTAAACATATCTTTTGTTTTATTTTTTAAATTCCAATTAAACATGAACGGGCAAATAACAATAAAATAAATAGTCAAAATTCAATAAAAAAATTATTTAAATTCTATTGTTCAACGAGTGGATTGAAATGATTTATACTAAAGCACTTGATAGTGTAAAAAATGTCTATTGTTATAAATTACAATCAATTTAATTTATTGTTTTTATATAAATTTATTTAATTGATTTTTAATTAATAGTTTAATAGATTTTGGTGTAATGTGGTTGCTATAACACTTGTCAAGTAACGTTCTTACGGTGTTTATAGCCGCTTAAGTTTTCTTTAACATCGACACCTTGTTGTTTTCATCAGCGCTCAAAATATTTCAAATTTTTATGGGATGTTAATAACAAGTAACAGTTGCACTAAATTTTTTTAAACAAAATCTACGATGCATATATTTTTCCTCTACGTTTAATGAAAACCAATTAGGCAATATTTTTATTTTTGACACGTTCCATGTCATAAGTTTTAAAGCAACAATTTTTTTTCTACTTAAACCTTTTACTACCATCCTTAAAATAGAAAAATGGGAAAAAAAAAATAATTCTTTACAAGAACGTGAAACAAAAGCAAAACTTATTACAACAATAACAAAAAGTACGGACAATTTTTTATAAGCTCATTACAAGTTTAAAACGTTTAAAAGGTGACTTGGTCGATATTTATTTATGCTTAAAGCAACTTTTCTTCTACGCTATTATGGTATGATAAAAAAATAAAAAAAATTTAAATTTTTAATAGTTTGATGGCATTTAGAACTTTAATAAATTTATAGCTTTTGTTATTAATAGACGTCAATAAAAAAATCCTATTTAAGTATGAAGTCAATATTAAATTGAGGAATAACGCATTTAACCTAGTTGGTATATTTATATATATATATATATATATATATATATATATATATATATATATATATATATATATATATATATATATATATATATATATATATATATATATATATATATATATATATATATATATATATATATATATATATATATATATATATATATATATATATATATATATATATATATATATATATATATATATATATATATATATATATATATATGGGACGTTCTTTGTCAAACGTAACAACGCTCTACCCAAAATGCCGTTTGATAAATTTTACCGAATTCGGACTTACAATCATAGTTTTAGAATCTGCTATCTGGTTCCGTTGGGCGGTTTTTGAAATTTCAAAATGGCGGCTCACAATTGCGGCTAGAAATCCAAGAAAATTCGAGTCTTCAGTTAAAAATGTTCGTGCAAAAAATTTTGCATCCAACATCATTGTTTTTGTGTCTCAAATTGTTGGCAAAGGATGGTTCTAAAAATTTGATATGATAAGCTGGTGAAATTCAACATGGTGGATTCAAGATAGCGGATCAAAAACTGATATAGCTGAGAGGGTGATAACAATCAAATATTTTCCTCCAAACATTGCACAAAATGGGTTTGGGCGGGGTTTATGGGGTCGCTGATTACGAATCCGTATGTAGAATTTTGGAATTCAAAATGGCGGATCTAAGATGGCGGACCAAATTTTAAAAAATCAGGCGTTTTATACCAAATTTAGTATATAGGGGGTTTTTGAGGTTGCTGAATACGATTTTAATGTCAGATTTCTAAAACTTTACATTTTAAGATGGCGGATCTAAGATGGCGGACCAAATTTTAAAAAAATTACCGTTTTACACCAAATTTAGTGTATATGGGGGGTTTTTGAGGTTGCTGAATACGATTTTAATGTCAGATTTCTAAAACTCTACATTTTAAGATGATAGTTATTTAATATATAAAAGTTATTAATAGCTATATAATAGTTATTTAAGTATTAAGGCCAGTAAGAGTGTTTTACCGATTGAGGATATATGTTTTAAGATCAAGACGAAGTCAAGATCTCTAATATATCCGAAATCGGTGATACTCTTAATGCCCAAAATTCTTATTATATTTTTCGCGCAAACAATAAAAATTTTTTAAATAATAAAATTCATTTTTAAGTTAGAACAACAAAAAAACCTATAGAATTATGATGAAACGCAGAGCTACTATGTATTTTGAAATGGAATTTTAAAAAATTTTTTTTAAAACATTAAGTTTTAAAAAAAATTTTCTTAAAATTTCATTTCAAAATAGTAAGCTCTGCGTTTCATCATAACTCTATAGGTTTTTTTGTTGCAAAACTAACTTTCATAGAATATTTTTCAAAATAAATTTCAATATTTTTAAAAGAATATTATTTAAAGTTGAAGCTAGTAAACTGCCCTATACATAATTATTTAAATAAAAATCGTTTTTATTCACACCGTGGGGTCTCCCTTACCGGTAAGTATTTACTTTCCGCAGGCATGGCTGGTAAGTAATTACTTACCGACCTGTGATTTGTAAACGAAACTTACTGTTTATTTACGAAGCAGTAAACATGCTAAATCGGCTGATTTGGGAATTGTTAGAAATCTGCCCTCAACTTTGCTATCAGTCATCTTCGATCCGCCATCTTAGATCCATCATCTTAAAATGTAGAGTTTTAGAAATCTGACATTAAAATCGTATTCAGCAACCTCGAAAACCCCCCATTTACACTAAATTTGATGTAAAACGGTTATTTTTAAAATTTGGTCCGCCATCTTAGATCCGCCATCTTAAAATGTAGAGTTTTAGAAATCTGACATTAAAATCGTATTCAGCAACCTCAAAAACCCCCCTATACACTAAATTTGGTATAAAACGGCTGATTTTTTAAAATTTGGTCCGCCATCTTAGATCCGCCATTTTGAATTCCAAAATTCTACATACGGATTCGTAATTAGCGACCCCATAAACCCCGCCCAAACCCATTTTGTGCAATGTTTGGAGGAAAATATTTGATTGTTATCACCCTCTCAGCTATATCAGTTTTTGATCCGCTATCTTAAATCCACCATGTTGAATTTCACCAGCTTATCATATCAAATTTTTAGAACCATCCTTTGCTAACAATTTGAGAAACAAAAACAATGATGTTGGATGCAAAATTTTTTTTCACGAACATTTTTATCTGAAGACTCGAATTTTCTTGGATTTCTAGCCGCAATTGTGAGCCGCCATTTTGAAATTTCAAAAACCGCCCAACGGAACCAGATAGCAGATTCTAAAACGATAATTTTAAGTCCGAATTCGGTAAAATTTATCAAACGGCATTTTGGGTAGAGCGTTGTTACGTTTGACAAAGAACGTCCCATATATATATATATATATATATATATATATATATATATATATATATATATATATATATATATATATATATATATATATATATATATATATATATATATATATATATATATATATATATATATATATATATATATATATATATATATATATATATATATATATATATATATATATATATATATATATATATATATATATTAGTGTGGCCCTTGAGGTTGCTCTAGAATTTTTTTTTTCATTGTACAGTTTGCGGCACTCCCCCCTCCCTTTCGTGTCAATACCCATAAAAGTATTATTTGTAAAATTTGAAATCAATCGTTCAATTCTAGAGCGTGCCCCCTAAAGTTTTGTTCTGGGCCTTAAAAAAAAATTTAGATTTTTGTACGACACCCTCCCGTTTCGTGTCAATACCTATAAAAATATTATTAGCAAAATTTGAAATCAATTGTTCACTTCTTAGGCTACTTAAAGTTAAGAGGTTTTGTTCTGAGCCTAAAAAAAAAATTTTAAGTTTTTGTACGACACCCTCCTATTTCGTGTCGTCAATACTTATAAAAATATTATTTGCAAAATTTCAAAGCAATCGTTTAATTTTAAGCCGTGCCCCTGGGCACTTGAAGTTTTAGTGGCAATTTAAGTAGCCGGGACTCGCCTTAAAATTGAACAATTGATTTCAAATTTTACAAATAATTTTTTTATGGGTATTGACACGGAGGGTGTCGAACAAAAATTTAAATTTTTTGGCATTTTCCTATTTTATCCCCGTTAATAAAAAGTTGATTTTTTTAAATAAATAGAAAGATTAGGTCCTTTACATCCTTATTATGAAAAAAAATTTTGCGGAAATGAAAAGAACAAAAGTTATAAAGGATCAAACTTTCAATATTACCTAGGTGAACAGAGTTATGTAATTATTCATTTTTATTTTGATTTTATTTGACTCGCTTCAGTGACCTTGCAGACCTTCGAACAAAAATAGCCACCACCAAGGGGGGCCGCCCCTGAGTCAAAAAAAATCAATGTGATTCAACAAAGTTGAAATAAATCATCATTAAATCTGATAATTAAATCATCATTAAATCAAATACCAAGCCAAATTTAGAAAAGATGCGTTCAATTCCGACTAACGTTGAGATTGATCTTAAAATAGAAATTACTTTATTTCACTTTTTAGTCCAAATATATTAGAATCTAAAGAAGGGGCAGTGGTAACTCGTTTAGCGTTAGATAATTTTCCAAAAAAACCCTTCATGGAAAATGTTGCACAAAACAGAGTTAACTTGGTATATAATTTATAAAATGTGGAAAATTTTAGTGGCAAATTCTTTCAATGAAAGTGATGCCGATTTATTTTCTTTGTTTTCTAAATCAATGAAATTTACATTAACAAGTGCATCCGGATATAGTAACAAAGCGACGTAATGTATCGATATCATAGATGCTGACTAAACGCGTGGTATTCGGTTTTTGCATCACAAGTAGGGTTGCAAAACGTTACTTATAACGTAACGTCAAAACGAAAATAAGTAGCGTTATTAATAATAATTACTTTCGTAGCGTTTTAAAAATTCATTTGCGTGACAATATCGTAAAACGTAACGTAAATATTTTATTTTGTTTTTCGGATGATTTTGCAAATGAGGGGTCTAGTTTCAAAATGTTCAAACTCCATTTTTTCGAATTCAGTGATGGGTTTTTTGAATTCAGCGATAAACATTTTATATGAAATGACATCTATCTCATTTTTCATGAAAAATGGAAATTATATACTTTGCAACTAGACCCCTCAAATATCGGTTGTATAAAATCTGACTATCTCCTCTGTTTCAGTTTATGTGCACGCTTTAACTAAAGATTTTGGTAGTTCTAAAATTGTTTGATATTTGGGGCATTTTGTAAATTTTTGATTTAATCTCACTGTTGCACTGATGAAGTTACGAGTTCGAATCCCAACCGAAACACGTAAAAAAGAAAAACAGAGTTTTTTTCACATAAATTTCCAACCATACCTTTGAATTGAAAAATTCAAAATGCTTCCTTATAGTTACTTGAGTTTAAATGCCCATAAAAATCCCGAATAAATAAAATTTCCCGAAATGTTGTCTTATATGCAAGCCAATATATGAAATAATTGACCAAGTGTCACCTATGTGTCCTATGCATTCACACAATAGTGCTGTCTAGAAATTTAATGGAAAAATCCCCAAAATAATGATAAAATATTTCCGAAAAATACGAGTCTAATGACAGTTGGGAATTCAACTTAAGTAAATAGACTGGTACTGATGAGGTTACGAGTTCGAATCCCAACCGAAACAAGCAAAAAAGAAAAACAGAGTTTTTTTCTGTGATATTTCCAACCATACCTTTGAATTGAAAAAAATTCAAGTTATTTCCTTAGTTACTTGAGATTAATTGCTCACAAAAATCCCGAAAAATTTTTAAATAAAATTTTAATATTACATTTAATTTTAAAATAACGTAGCTAAAAGGTTATAACATAAGGAAATATAATATTTTTCTGTTCCATAACGAAATAACGTACCGCAAAATTAAATATAATGCTATAAAAACAAAACGCATAACGTTACGATTTTTTTTTCGTTTTGCAACACTGATGACAAGGCCAAATAAATCCAAATCATGTTGTAAGTTGTAACTGTTTTCAAATTCGTACTTATTCGCTAAGGCTGCCAAAATGACCAAAAAATCCAAATAATATCGTAACTGTATCCAAATTACTTATTGACTCAGACTGCATTCATTTGCTTCCCAAGCATTTGCGACTGGTTTTAAAATTTGATAAAGGTTTTCAGCCTTTTTTATCAAGTACATGTTAAGTATCTGGTAAAAATGTTAATATTTGAAATCGGATCGATCGTTCCTTTCCTGTTTTACACGTCAATCGGTTTGTGCAAACAGTCAAACTGTTGAGATCACTCACTATCACTATGACAGAATGCAGAGGGATTTCTTTGTCCATACATCGTACAAACGGAATGTTTGCCGGACTTAATAGTTTCGTGTAATCCCCAAAAGTTTAAAGAAGGCGTTCATCAACATCTCAGAACGCATGGAGTTGTGGAACCTAAGTTTTAGAAGGTGTCTATGTGGTGTTGTGACACATACTGTAAATTTTTTAACACAACACCTTTTATTAAAAAATTAATATAATGGAAAATATTATGTCAAGTAAATGAGATGAAATATGTAACCTAATTTCACAAATCTCGCACCGAATCTGTAATTTTCTTTTCAGAACTAGGATGTTCCTTTTAATTCACCAAACCAACTCTGTTGAGGGGAGAGGTGGGTAGGAACACAAACTTGTGAATTTTGTAGGCAAATGGGTGCGACTGAAAAAAAAACGAGAAAACATGATTTTGTTAGAATTTTGACCATAGATTACGATAAAAATATTTTCAAAAATTTTGTGGGGTAGTTTTCACCCTTATTTTAAGGGTTAAAATTTTGAAACCGAGATTTGGAGAAATGTGTCACGATTTTTTTCAATTTTTTTGTAATTTTTTCTTTGTTTTAACCTTAAGATTAATTTTTGTTTTGTGATGGGCATCGACCAAGGACTGCCCCAAAAAAGACCCAAAGTGAGAAACTGTGGTTTTAGCGTATTTTCTCATTCTGTGATATAATAAACGATAAAAAATAAAATGTTCTTAGATTGTTCGGGTTGCTGATTACGAATCTAAAGTTAAATTTTTAAAACGCAAAATGGTGGATCAAATATGACGGCCAACTTTGCTAAATTCATCCAATTTTGAAATTTCAAAAATATCATCGTTTTCTACATGAAATTCTAAATCGAAAGTATATGTGACAGTTTTTGCTTAAGATCTACCGTTATCGAGATTATCTCACAGAATGAGAAAATATGTACGCCAAAACCACGTTTTTTCACCTTTGGGTCTTTTTTTGGGGCAGTTCCTGGTCGATGCCCATCGCAAAACAAAAATTAATCGTAAGGAAATAATTAAAAGAAAAAATTAAAAAAAAAATGAAAAAAATCGTGACATATTTTTCGAAATCTCGGTTTTAAAATTTTATCTCTTAAAATAATGGGAAAACTACCCCTCAAAATTCTAACAAAATCATGTTTTCCCGTTTTTTCTTCAGTCGCACCCATTTGCTTTCAAAATTCACAAGTTTGTGATCAAGACAAAAAATCGAATTTTGTAAGCGCAACTGACGGCCATGGTGTGAGTCAAAAAATCTGAAAAAATTTGATACTTGTTTTCTCATAAAGTACTACCTATTCCCAAAGATGGGAGACACAAATTTTTTTTTTCACTCTTAGTTGGCGTGAAATGCCCCATATATGTATATACATACATAGATATATATATGTGTGGACTGTTAGTTTCATCTTCTTTTTGCTGTGTTTGAGCAAATTGGAGTTTACAGAAATTAACGATAAAAAATAATTGCTTCTCTGGCTAAAATATATTGAAAGTAAATGTAATATTACAAATTTAGTTCTTAATGTTGCAATCAAATCTCAGTTGTAAAACTTCTGAACCGAACAGAAATTTGTTCGCGCTCAAATGGGGCCCTGATCAGATTTACCCTAGTTCGAATCAGGCACTAAAAGGGCAGTCTGATTGGGTCCTGATCACATTTTACGTTTTCGGTCTTGCAAAATGAATTTTGGTAAAATTATCAATTAAAATGAAGTTATTCCTTGGTATATTTTATTTAAATTGATAGATGTTCTAATTAAACACACTTTTTGCACAATTTCCAATTACAAAAAGGTTAATCTAAAATTAGAAAATCATTATTAGCAATCCGGCAAAAGTCATGTGGCAACGACTTTATAGATGATCAATAATCATTCTAGAAAAACCGTTATTCCAACTATCTTCCAGTAAAATTCTTATTGGTGAATATTATTACAACACAACATCATAAGCTTTTATATCGTTCATATTTTTAGATTCATTCCGTCTAACAAAAAATCTGTATATGATTACGGTAATCCCCATGCATTAATATAACTGGAATAAAAATTCATAAAACTACCCAAAGAAACTATAAATATAAATCAATTTGAATATATTTAAAATTTAAACAATACATAATGTTGTCATGCAATAAAAAGCGAACTCTCCAGAAAGTTAAAATTCTCCACTTTACCAAGATGAAGTTAACATAATTGTACAATTTTTACATTCCATTTGTGTATCTTAAATAAATTTATATTTTGTTCATATTTTTTTCTTGCTTTCTATTTGAATAGTTGGTGAAAGTATTCGATCCAAAGCCCAAAAAGAAAATTGATGTGATAATTTTGGCCGGTCTGATAAGGAATGATAAGCAAAATGTGAGTTATTAAAAAATTGATGAGTTTACTAAGAGGTGGATTATGCCTCACTTAGAACCCAATCACTATTAATGACCGTGGCTCAATTTTTCATCTAATTGATATCAGAAACGCAAGTCAAATGCAACTCCAAGCATCATTTTATTGGTATCTGGAAAATATTTTGTTTTTACATAAGAAAAAGAATGATGTCGTGTTGAGCATTTTCTTTTATTGTTTGGTTGTGAAAATTACATTTGATATGTTTGTTGTATTTTTTCATAACTTTTCTCTGTTTGTTTTGGTTTATTCAAATGAGATGGAATTTATGTAGCAAAAGCGAAAAATTTCGCTAGAAGTGAACAGTCCTGGTTTTTGTTTGTTGAATGTTTGCTGTGTAATCGACGAAAAACTGAAGATTATTATTTATTCAGTATTTGTTTAAAATAATTTTGAGAAATTTTATCATTTTTGCTTGTTTTATTTGCAAGTAGAAGATTAATCCTACGTGCTGTGTAGTTTGGTACTTTTCTTAATGGCTGTAACTCAAATAGTTTTATATGAGATAGATAAGTTTACATTCTGTTAGATTAAAGATTATGTGTGACAAAAACAACTAACAGTGTAGTAAGGCTTGACTGTTAGTTTTAGAAATCTCGAATAAAAGATTAAATTTGAATAATATCACATCGAAAACATATCCATGGCTCGTCGTTCAGTGACATATACACGACTGTAAATCATAAATATTTAAAATAATTTAGCAAAATTGAAATAAAATAAATTAATGCAGATTCGCTGGCTAAAATATATTTGAAAAACTGTACTTGGGACAGATATGCAAATTTTTTCATTATGTATGCCTTGTCATTATGGCGCTGTGCAGTATAAACCCTACAAGGGTTTATACTGCACAGCACCCCGACTGAACTGTAAAGGCATCATGAGTCACTGTATTAACATATTTAGTCCGACGAATCTTTAATCCGGGCTGAAATTTTTAACCAAAGTAAAGAATTATCTATCAAACCAAAAATCTTTATCAAATTTCATAAGAAAACAGAAAAAAAACGGAACTTTTTCATTCTTAAACGTGACGTGCATGATTACACTTAATCTCACAAAATTTACAAAAAAAATAACTCGAACAACACATTTCTGATAACAATCTTATTTTTCACACTTCACATTCAATTTCCCAGCTACTCTTATCCGTTATTTTAATTTTCATTAAAACCAAGAAAAACCAACGAAAAATTACAGATTACATTTATTTTATTATTTGTCTTCCAAGAATCGAAACAAATCAACAAAATTAATTTAAACACCAAATAAGTTTAATGGACATTATGTCTAGCCATCACCATATGCTAAATAAAACAAAACTAAAATATATTTTCTCAAAACGAAACGTAAAGAAAATTGTTTGATTACAGGAAAAAGAAAAATTAAGACGTCCCCACTACAAATTTAAATTTATTTTATTAAAACTAAATTAATTTAACATTTTTTACATATCTTTTCGGGTTTACTTAGTTTTTGGTTTGTTTTTAATAGCTTTCTTGTCAGGGATGTACCAAGGTTTTTTTTAATTTATGATTCACTTTTTGGGAAAATTTCGGGATTTCGGCAATATGGCAGTCGACATATTTAGTCGGTATATTTAAATTCGATTGAACAATTACATATACTGTTTCACAATTATTAATTGTTAGTCACATATGAGTAAAAACACAAAGAGACCCAATCCATCTCTGCTTTACCCTTAATCTGAACTTTCAGGTCAGCATTACAAAAATGGTAAATTTCGATTCAAACTAATAAAAATCACAATTTCTTGAAAAACGCACCAAAAATGGTGACTTATATCCAATCTAATTTTAGAGCACAAATCGTTGACAAATTTAAAAAAAATTTTATGTTTGTATATTTTGTTATAAAAACCGCGAAATGAAATTCTTATTTTCACTTAAGTTTAATTATTCAATTCAATTTAACTGTGACCATCTCTGCACCGTTCGGTTAAATTTGATTTTTGTTTTATTAAATTTTTGTGATTTTAATCGAAATTAATTTGGTAAACTTAAACTTATATTTGATAAGAAAAAAAGTGAATTTGAAAATCTTGTTTTACTTTGTTTTAGAAATTTTATCAAAATGTGTGATGATGAAGCAGGTGCTCTTGTTGTTGATAATGGATCAGGTATGTGCAAAGCTGGATTTGCTGGTGATGATGCACCACGTGCTGTGTTTCCATCAATTGTCGGCCGGCCAAGACATCAAGGTGTAATGGTTGGTATGGGCAACAAAGACTCATATGTTGGGGATGAAGCTCAAAGCAAAAGAGGTATCTTAACATTGAAATATCCAATTGAACATGGAATTATTACAAATTGGGATGATATGGAAAAAATCTGGCATCATACATTCTACAACGAATTACGTGTGGCACCAGAAGAACATCCAGTTTTGTTGACTGAAGCTCCATTAAATCCAAAAGCTAATCGTGAAAAAATGACACAAATCATGTTTGAGACATTCAACTCACCAGCGATGTATGTTGCTATCCAAGCTGTATTATCACTCTACGCATCAGGTCGTACAACTGGTGTAGTATTAGATTCAGGGGATGGTGTATCACACACAGTTCCAATTTATGAAGGTTACGCATTGCCGCATGCCATCCTTCGTTTGGATTTGGCCGGTCGTGATTTAACCGATTACTTGATGAAAATCTTAACTGAACGCGGTTACTCATTCACAACAACAGCTGAAAGGGAAATTGTTCGTGATATCAAAGAAAAATTATGTTACGTTGCATTGGACTTTGAACAAGAAATGGCAACTGCAGCTGCTTCAACGTCTTTGGAAAAATCATATGAATTACCCGATGGTCAAGTTATCACAATTGGTAACGAAAGATTCCGTACACCAGAAGCTCTATTCCAACCCTCATTCTTAGGTATGGAATCGTGCGGTATTCATGAAACTGTATACAACTCAATCATGAAATGTGATGTAGATATCAGAAAAGACTTGTATGCCAACAGTGTACTCTCCGGTGGTACCACAATGTATCCAGGTATTGCTGATCGTATGCAAAAAGAAATCACAGCTCTTGCTCCATCAACAATTAAGATCAAGATAATTGCACCACCAGAACGCAAATACTCCGTATGGATTGGTGGTTCAATTTTAGCTTCACTTTCAACTTTCCAACAAATGTGGATCTCGAAACAAGAATATGATGAATCTGGTCCAGGAATTGTTCATCGTAAATGCTTCTAAACGACAATAAATAATTAACTAATCGAAAAAAAGACAACTAACACAATTTAAATAAGAAATTTTAAAAGACATTTTTGTTTTAATTTTAAGAAAATCAATGCCGATGCCAAAGAAATAAAAAATTTGATTACAAAGAATTTTTACTTAAACAAAAATTATTTAATCTCAATTGTTGTTATTTATGTTTTTTATTATTGATTAAAAAATTTGGTTGATTTCGTGGTTTTGTAATTTAGAATTAAAAAGAAAACAACAAGATCGTATTTTTAGAAAAAAATCCTATTTAAGTTAAATCGTTTTTTTTATTTCGTAAAAGCTTTAATTTGTAAAACCCATTAATTAATTCTTTGTTAGTTACGTGGCTAACAAATACTTATTATGTGAAGGATTTTAATATTAATCCACTACCAAAAGAGTAAAGAATACACACATTCCTTAAATATTAATATTAATGTATATCATCCATGCCACGATTTCCGATATAACGCTTCCAAAAACAATCAAAAATCAAGACACACACTTTAACGAAAAGTGTTTTCTCAAGGTCTTTGTAAATAAACCATTTGAAAAATGTTCTACGTATGTTTCCCCACCAATTGACGTTTAAATGTTTTAACCCAAACATATTCAAAATCGCACCAAAATAAACCAAAAAGTAACCCGTACGTCACGTAAAATAAAATTTGGGAAATTTCAATTTTCAACACTTTCAGGCTATGTGCAGTTGTGATTTACTTCAACTTTTCTTATTATCAAAGTTGTGCCAAAGTCATTTTTGTTAAGACCACAAAAAATCAAACTTATAAACCAAATTCAATTTTAACGTCGAGAATTAAATTTTCCGATAAATATTTTTCTGTAATTAGCAATTTTACCTCATCTTCAGATTTACTAATTTTAACATATTTTTCACCACACGCCAAAAGAAATCAGTTTAGTTCTACAACTCTTTTTTAAAAGTACCAAAAACATGGTAAATTATTTGCGAAAATCACAAATTGATTATAACCACAAATTGTTTTTGATTTTACTGCAAAAATTTGAAGCTCGTAAACGGTGTTAGGTTTAAGGAAATAAAATTAAATTCATATCCACGCAAAGTATGGCACTGCTTGATTTGCCAAAAATAATAAACAACAACTCGGCATCATAAATATACAATGGCTGCAACCCATGGTGTCACACAATGCCAAATATAAAACACACCAATCTTTTTTTTTTATGTTTGTTTGTTTTTCTCTCTTTGTCTCTCTTAGAAAGAATTATGTCTTCCCATATGCGTGCGTAGCTTTTTCATTTAATTCAAAATTGTACAACTATAGCGATTTTTTTTTTAAATCTATAAGAAAAAATATTGCGAAGCTGATGCATAGGCTGACTTCACCACAGCTCTGGAAACATAGTGCTCTGGATATATAGTGAGCTAATTCATCAAATACTTTAATTCTTTCGGGTAGTTCTAATTATAAAAATATTAAAGGAAGCAATAGTATCCCAACATTCATAAATTCTGTTGTACGTGAAAAACAAACAATAACAAACATTGAAAAAATGGTGACACAATAAACAGGTTTTCGGTAGGCCCCTCACCATGTATCCCAATATTGTCCAAATACTAATCAGTTCTTTGTCATTTAATTCTACATTTTTTTTCAAAGTGTCATTAAAATTGATTAATGAATGAAATCTGTATGCTCCCAACAAACTTTAAACACAAAGTGCGAAAGGTCAGCAGTTGTATGATAGATGCCACTTTGATCAATGTGTTCCAAAAGATGATAATTATGTTATCAAGCTAATTGAAAACTTTTTCATATGTTTCATAATAATCACTTCATTATTGTAGGCTAGTAGAGATAGAGATACTGAAAAAACATCAAAAAAATTTTTATAATTATCAAAAAATTGCAAAAAAAAATTTACCGGAAGTGAAAAACCGAAAGTTGGGATGCAGAACTGTTGTGAGCCGTACTAAATGCTTATGTACCAAGTTTCATCTAATTCGATTTTCAGGTACAGATGTTATGCTTTTACCAACGTTTCATGAAGATCGATCGGTAATTATAGGCTACAGTAGGGATAAATACCTGAAAAAAAAAACTTTTTAACTGGAAGTGACAAACCGGAAGTTGGTATGCAAAAACATTGGAAACAGAATTAAAACCTTATCTACCAAGTTTCTATAAGATCATAAGCCGGGATTAGAAGTTATTGAAGATTTAAACTAAGAGGTGTGACAAACAAAATTTTTACATTTCTGAAAATAAGTTTCATGTGACACCCCACCCCACATGACATGATCAAAAATAATTTTTTTTCAAAATTTCTGCTTTGAAAATTTCTGCTTAAATTTTTTCTTTTGTAATTTTCGAAGTTAACGGGGGGACAAAAAAACCACTCGTTTTTGGTAATAACGAAAATTCAATGAAATTTTTTTTTAATACTTCCATTTTTTTCGATTTTTCTAAACTAAACTCGATTCCTTAAAAAAAATTTTGTTTTACTATCTCCTTATCTATGTCCATAAAATATAGATAAAAACAAATATTTGAAATTTTTTTACTATCATCAGGTGTGGGTAAACACATTTAATAACTGTAGAAATTTTCAAGTTGATAGCACTAATAGTTTGTGAGTAAATCGATTATGTAGAAATTCGGACAGACACCGAAGTCTCACCAATAAGGTATCGTTTTTAATTTTCCAAAGTATGGAACCCTAAAAGATGACGTTTTGACTTTATTACAACCAAAAATAAAATTTTGATATTTTATCAATGAAAAATAAATTTGTCGATAATGAAAAAAGTTTGACAGCAAATTTTCATAATATAATTTGAGAATATTTACATAGTTTAAATACCTGTTTGTTTCATTAGAAAATATTGCTTGTCCTTTTTAAAATGTTTGAGTCAAATCACTGGAAATAACACAATAAATTTAAATTGCTCTCGTAATTATTTTCATTCATTTATAAATATTAGCACAACTATGAAGAAAATATTTAACGTTTTTTTTTTTTTTAATTAGTTAATTGTTTTTAATTCATAATTTAATAAAATAATTTGTGGTTGTAAATAAAAACAAATCAAAATGGAGAAAATGAAGATCATATATTCAGATAGATTGAAGATGATATATTCATCTGTTATGTCTCTCTTCATACAATTTTAAAGTTATATTCTCTCTGTATATATATACTCTGAGAAACCAACAAACAACTATAAAAATAAAACAATTAACAAGCATATTTCCCAAATGCAATGAACTGATTTGGACCTTTCTACGAATATAATATTACTTTACACCGGGAAGCTCAAAAAACTATATGAAAACTGAATCTAAGACAAACAAATTACAAATCTCTTATTTACATTAACTTTTTCACTACTTCACGAAACAACAATTTAACTATCAGAAAAATAATAATTTAATACAAAAAAAAGGAATGAATCAACAAAAATTATACAAATTAAATTTCAAAAGGCTTACATTATTTTATTTCTTCAATGTTGTCTTCTTCATGTTTAATATCTCTTATTTGTAATGATTCCGCTGTTTTAATAAACTCTTTCAAATTTCCGTTATTTATGTGCACTTCTCCTAAATACATATATTGAATTATGGCCTTTAATATTTCATATCGAACACCATACATAAAAATACTGAATGTGAACCATTTGCCATTAACAGTTCTTTGAAATAAGGACTACAAGCACATAAAATTAATTTAAGAGCTCCGATTTTTTTACCTTCACAAGCAAAGGTTATATCCACTAGATCTTCATTTTCTCGTAATCTTTCAAATTTATGTTTGGTTGAAAGTTACTCCATTTAAGGTAAAAAAAAAATATCGTCGTCACCATGATTTGACTTGTTATTTATATTTATTATTTTGTAGAGTAAGCAATCAATGTCAGAATTGAGAAGAAAACATCAATGCAGAACCTTTTTATCACTAAACTTATTACAAACAAATAAATAAATAGAAAAACTTCGATATCACATTAAATAATTTAATTTTTTTTTATAATGAAATTTTGTATTTTTTTTCTAATACATATTAAATTTACACTACACAATATTTTTTTTTTAAATTTTTTTTTCCAAATACTATGATTTAAATTTATTTATCATCTAATCGATTTAAATTTTAATTAAAATCTGATCACATCATTTTTGGATTAATTTTATTTTATGAACTTATTTAAATCATCAAAAAAAATGTACAGTGGTACGAATAAACGTACAATTGAAGAAAATTAATAAAATTATTATTGAATTTGAAAACTACTATTTTTAGAGTAAAAATTGAAAATAGTCCGTCGTTACAAAACTAGGAGAAATGAAGATAGTGATGATAGAACTAACATCACTATCTGCTGTTTATTCTAGAAGAAAGGACTATGATAATCGTCAATCATGACTTGCTCCAATAATTGCTTTGATGATGTAAAATATTTATTATTGAATGACGATATGAGAATTCACGTCAAAAGAAACAGAAGCAGAAAACCTGGCTGTACATAAAAATTATAGCTATAACATTATTAAAATTATTTGTTAATATTTCTATTCTTTTTAATTTATTTTATATTTATTTTATTTGCTTAAAAATATTTTTATTTTTTTATTATTTAAAATGAAGAAAAAAATATTTTCATTTATTTATTTATTGGAAAAAAAATATATATTTATTTTATTTATTAAAATAAAAAAATATTTATTTACTTAGCATATTTTAATGTATTTATTTATTTATTTTGAAATAAAATCTATTTATTTATTTAATGTATTTACTTATTATTCAAAGTTGATAAGAGATTTCCAAGTCTAAAATCTGTTTGCTGACAAAAAAAACAACCAAAATATGATACAAACGACCAATGTCACCCAAGCCTCTGATCCTGAAAAAAAAGTCGATTTGATTTCCCTCTTCATTCCATTGAGAAAGTTCCTGAGCAAGGAATGATACTACTGGCTTGTACTTAAGTACAAACACAACAGTAGTCATTCCCTGTCACCAGAAAACTTCTTCGAAATGAAGAGGGAGAACCAATGAGCTTCGATCGCGTGTCCCTTAGGGACAGAGGCGACCTAGGCGCATAATCATGTTAAGGGGTGAAGCCCCATGGATGGCTTTTTAAGCCTACCTTTTCAAGATAATTTTAATTTTAAACAAAACGAAATTTTTAAATTTCACCGAAGCAATTGATATACATATATATACATCAACAATACTTTCAAAAAACATCAATCAAAAAAGCTTCAAAAACTAACGAAATGATTTTATTTTTCTCAAAAAAACACATAACATGCAAAATATTACTAATAAACTGTAAAACCTAACGGGTTGTTTTTGTTTTGAAGCCATGTAACAGAAATAATCTCTATCCAATTCAAACCACACACAATCTTTACACCAATCCACATCCATACAAAAGAAACCCACTGGTTTAACTCAAAACAAATGAAAACAAAAAACCCAAACAAGTTTAACAAAATTATAACGCAAAAAAAATATCCAGTCCGTCGTTACAGCAATAAGACCCATACAGAAACATTGCTGTCGCTTCCTAATATCAGATCCTGGTCCACTAATGATCTCGATTATAAGAGACCAGTATAATAATCAACAAGTTCACTTTTAACATATTCACTAATTTTTCGAAACCAGATTGGAATGTGGATTGCAAATAAATGAAGAGTAAGCTGGCAATACTATTCCATTCAACCTCTATTGCAAAGAACAAATGTTTAGCAAAATTGTGAGAAAAGGTGAACGGGAATTAATACCATCTGGCAACATCTCAAAAATTAGCCCTAATTTTCCAATCGAAACAGAACGCCTGGCTGATGAATGAAATCATCTGTAAGACCCTGATTTAACGAGCTCGAGGACGCAGGAGACCTCGACGAAAAAACGTCCGAATGTGAAAGACCACATACCCAATAAGTAGGGAAAGCACTTTGAACAGTGTATCTAGCCCTCTTCCTCTGCAGACACAAAAAAATATACCAAATCATTAAACAGCTATCTGACCCACAATGCAAAACTGGAAACTTGGTGATATAATTTAACAGCATTCCAACGACTAACAACAAGATGTGCGCTAACGAATTCAATAAATAGATTACTTCACACCTCAAAACACAGAATTAAGAATAAAGAATTTTTATTGAATAACTCCAAGCAATCTTCAAAGATTCTGTTTCAGCAGACATGTACTCAATTATGCTAAGGAATTTCCGTTTCACCAGTATTTATAGTAACTAAAAATTGAAACTATGGAGCCTATGAGTATGTGTTGTCATATCAATATTAAAACTTGTGCAAGTGGTTGATCAATCTAAATCATGCAGATACATTCCGCTATTTTTAATTTTTGAAAAAAGTTTTAATCTTTGATTTTGTCATAATTTTTGGAATATTTTTTGAATTTTGAAAAAAGTTTGATTTTATTTAATTTTTACAATATTTTTGGAATTTTGAAAGAAATATGAATTTGTGATTTTGTAATATTTTCTCGAAACGCTAAATGGAGAGGTTTTTGAGTAGTTTGCTGAGTGTATCATTTTTCACTAAATTATGTTAATTTATGATCTGTTATAATTTTCTGGCAACGGTTAGTTTTGTAATAAATTTCTAAACAGAGATAAAAAATACTTGTCCTTTAACAAAGAGCTATGTTTGATATACATCGCTATCCAAAACTAAAAACCATGTCCTCATAAAAGCCTAAAACCTAGACCGAAGTCTTGATATCTCAGAGCCTTGAGATTTCAGCCCCTCCATATTTTTCATATATAAAATATAAATAAATTATTTGTCTGAATGTTTTGACCATTTATGCAAGTATTGTTATAAAAATAATTCAAAAGGAAGAGAAAAAAGTGTAACGACGGCCTGGTTCAAATCTTAAAAAGCCATAAAATAAGAATTAAAACTATCTTCAAAACCACATCATGAAAACAATTCATTAAATTATAATCCATGTCAACAAACATAAAAACGTTTATGGGTGCTACAGGTAAAATCAACCAATTTTTCTCATTATCACAGTTAATTGCTTTGTTGCGTCACACAAGCAGTAATACATGTTTTTATCTTCATAAATAATAAAGATTTGGTTATGTAAAGCTTTCGTCACAATATTATATGTAGATAGCTATATAAATCAAAATAAAAAAATTAGGATGGTGGTCTGTAGTTGTACAGGGAAATATTTTCTCGTTAGCCTAGAATTGTATGTGGAGATGATATGGTTATGAGCAAATTCTAAGTTAAACGATTCGTGTGTGACCAACGTATATGAAAAAGAAACAAAATATAGGAAATCCTCACTAATTTGTTCGAGATCATTATATAAATTTAAATCAAATAGGAAACATTGTAGAAGTTTCGTTTTGTAATTTTGCGGTTTATCGTTTGTGAAAATAAATAGAAAATTAACTAATTAATTGTGAAATGTTTTTGAACGATGTTCGTTTGTTTGTTTTAAATTATTTTGTAGCTTAACTTATTGTAAACGCCATCATACAGAAAAATACACGGAATAATTAGATTTAATAAAGATTTCATGTGACATTTATAACGGTAAACCATTTCAGTTAAGGAACACAAAAAACTAATAATTGAACATGCTATAAAAAAATTATTTACCACTTAAGCGTTGAAAGTGTTTTAAGATATTTAATGATCAATCGCCATTAAATGGTATTGAAAAATATTTTATAAAAGATTTGCATAAATATGAAATTTTCAAAATGGAACAAGAAGATATGGATATAAGATATTAGAGTCAATACCAAAGATGGATACAAATTCAAATAATACAAAGGAGACAAAAAATAATGGAGAATTAGATGTTAATGTAAACTTAAGGAAAACAATAATTCAAGAGCTTATCAAAGAAGGATGCTATTAATTTTCATGGGGTTGAAGTGGATCATCATTTATACTTGTGGAGAGATTGTACCGAATAGATGTAATTGAGCCAGTAATAATAAAAATGTGTCACTAATAAATTAAATAAATGAAAATATGAAAGGGCTGAAATCTCACAGCTCTGAGATATCAAGACTTCGGTCTGGGTTAAGAATTTTGATATAGATTTCGGCAAAACACTTTTATGAGGACGATGTTTTTAGTTTTGGGCAGCGATATATATTAAACATAAAACTCTTTGTTAAAGCACAAGTATTTTTTTTTCTCTGTTTAGAAATTTATTACAAAACAAACACGAAATATTAATACGTTGCCACAAAATTATAACAGAGCACAACATAATATAACTTAATGAAAAGATGATATTTGGATGATACTACGTTGAGTGGAGGTAGATTTTAATATAGAGGCTGGCTGCTAGTGGTGTTGAATTTTCCAGGAGATGAATATGATGATACGAGATGTTGTATCCAATATTATGAGTTACTTTGAATGCGTTGATTAAGCTGAATCTTCATTATGATTTAACAATTATAATGTTCACGTAAAGTAAACACAAAAGGCAGCAGATAAAATGTTGTTGTAACAACCATATCATGAATTAAATTTATTTCCAAACTTCTTCAGGTACAGTAGCTTCCACATTCACTAATGGTCTTGAATCATTATTAAGTAGCACGAATATAAATAGATTCCCTCAAAACACAATAACATTTTAGAGTTTATTTGTATATATACAAAATAGCTTATACAAGTTACATAAAATTTGCCTTATTGTATTTATCAAATTGGCGAGGTGATTCAATATAATTTATTAGAGAATTACATTTTTAATTTAACACGAAAAATAAGAACTTTAACAATTTGGAAAAAACAAAATCCGAATAATAAAAATATATTTTTTGTTTTTTTAATAAATGTTAACGAAATCATCGCCTGCTAAATTTTTAGTTTTTTGAAAAATGCTTCTAGTTTTGATGTTCGTCACAGATACACCCAGAAAACTACTCAAAAACCTCTCCATTTAGCGTTTCAAGAAAATATTACAAAATCAAAAATTCATGTTTCTTTCAAAATTCCAAAAATATTCTAAAAATTAAAATAAAATCAAAAATGTAAACTTTTTTCTTTTAAACTTCTAAAAACATTCCAAAAATTATCATTATAAAATCAGAGATTGAAACTTTCCAAAATTCTAAAAATATTGCAAGAATTATAACAAAATCAAAAATTGAAACTTTTTCCAATATTCTTAAAATATTGCAAAAATTATAACAAAATCAAAATACAAATTTAAATTTAAAAATATTCCAAGAATTATAATAAAATCAAAAATTGAAGTTTTTTCAAAATTTTAAAAATATTGCAGAAATTCATAATTCAAACAAACTTTTTTCAAATTTCTAAAAATTATAACAAACTCAAAAGAAAAAACTTTTTTCAAAATTCCAAAAATATTCCAAAAATTCTTTAAAAATCAAAAATTAAAACTTTTTTCAAAAATCTGAATTTATTGCCAAATTTCTTAATTCATAAATTCAAAAGTTCAAACTTTTTCCAGAATTCTAAAAATTTTGCAAAAATTATAACAAAATCAAAATACAAATTTTTTTTAAATTCCAAAAATAGTTCAAAGATTATAACAAAATCCAAAATACAATTTTTTTCAAAAGTCAAAAAATATTGCAAAATCAAAAATTGAAACTTTTTCCAAATCAAAAATTCGAAATTCAAAAAACTTTTTCCAAAATTCTAAAAATGTGACAAAAGTTATAACAAAATCAAAAATACAAACTTTCTTCTAAATTCCAAAAATTATAATAAAATCAAAAATGTCCATGTCCATCCATGTCCATTTATGTTGGATAACTTTTCATGTCAAACAAATAATTAACTTAATTTTTTTCCAAACAAATGAGAAAAAAAAATGAAAATCATACTTTTGACACACTTGACAACATTTTTTTGACAAACTAATAATCTAGTTTTAGATCGCACTTACCAATTCCGAAAATCAAGATTTCTCCAAATTCAATGTTCCTACTCGTAATCACTTAAAATGAAAATTTTTTAAGCAAAAAAAATTCAAATTTCCTTGTTTTGACACCCTTTGGGACAGCTATCGAACACATCGCCCTTTCGGCTCTTACTATTGAGTATAACTATTTCTAGAATTAAAAATTTTTGAAATCCCTCCAGCCGTTTTCTAGATTTCGAACCTGGCCGGCCAGGAGACGACACATTTTTTCTTTTTTGCATTTCTGCTTTTTTTTCACTTTTGGTTCGAGAATGTAATACTTAGGTCTTTAAGATCGAAGTAATTATTCTATAATATCATAAAACGATTTTTTTTATTTTAAAAATATTATTTTACGGGTCATCCATTTATATCCACTATATAAACCTGACATAACGAGCATATTAGAAAAATCGAGGTAAATATCAGCTCTTAACTCCCAACAACAACAATTTTTTAAATTCCATTTAGTTATATTAATTTTATTATCATACATTTTGCATTGCAGTTAGTTTATAAATTTAGGCATTTCTAAAGTCAGGCACTTTAAAGTTAAAGCATCTAGGAAATTTTCTTTGAAAATAGTTAAAACATGGATCACATACAGAATAAAGTTCAATATTTGTATTAGCTTCATATTCGTCCAAACCAATGGGCGCTTCTGAAGCGGATCTGAAATCAAATTATAATGAAAATGTTTGCAACTAAAATATTTTTAAAAAAATGTGGAATAAGCTTATTGGTAGTATCTGTAAATACATTATGCTTAGAAATGAAACCAATAATTATACCTAGCTCTTTTTTCGAGATCACCAGATGCTTCTAATTTCTCTCTGAAATTATTTGATGGGATAGTATATTTACCACATGCAACAATTTTAGATGCAGAAGGCATAGAAATAAATATAAATCAAAAATTTTACCTAGCTGAATGCACTCTTTTCATATCCAATAATAAAATAAAATGCAACAAATACACCAACGATGCCGTTAAAGAAGCCATACTCTGTAAACGTAATACAAGAAAATAAATGTGTGTGGCTTCTTCTAAATCCGTCAGATATAATAAATGATCATCCCTCTCTGCTTGTGTCATAGATAGTAAAGAGGCGATTAAATAACATGTAAAGGCTATAAATGCTAAAGCTAGCTCTACAGTTACCACAACTGGTATTCCTAATAACATACCTGTAATCACAATTCAATATAATTATTGATCATCTCTATTTTTAAAAATTATATAACTACAAACCAATGCAATATAATGCACTGATCACACAGAACCCAAAGTATATTCCACAATAAAACATTATATGGGCAATAGGTTCCTTCTTATAAGAAAATCCAAGCACATGTATACAGCAACATAGCAAAGCTAATAATGCATGTGCAATGTGAAGCGAAAAAACAAACCTCTGCATTCTGAAATTTTTACTTTCGTTTGAAACTAAAACGGCATTGAATATTATTTAGTTCCCTCATTTAATTCACCGATAACTTGATTACATTTTTCTGTTTTAACGCTCTCTTTTTTTTAAATTTAAACTAACGGATAAGGATAGAACTATAATATTGTTTTGATTTGAAATTTCATTAATTCGCTTTATATCAAAGATCATAACCATATAAACTTCAGCGCTTTATTAAAAAAACGATATAAACGATAAGTGTTGCAGATTTTAAACATCTTTATCTTGGATAGTGTCTTAGCTTACATAAATCTACTATTTCATCATATATGTATATTTGCTGACTCGTAGTTTTCGTTACCATCACATTTTATCTATTTGTCGCTACTATCGGAATTCAAAGTGTCATAGAAACAAAAAATTTATCTGTAAACTGAATTTAATTTTTAATGTAAATCTCAAACTAATAAAATATGCAAAAATAAAATGTCTTGAACTTAAAAACGGTTGGTATCAGAGAAAGTTTTTTTACAGCATTTTTATTTTATTTATCAATAGCTCAATACTAATACTATGATAAATGAGCATAACATAACATATCCTATAAGTAAATACAAAACATGTAGAAGAGATTCTTTGTCAGTTTACGTAATTGTTCTATTGTTTGATTTGAAATTTCATCAATTCGCTTTATATTGGAGATCATAACCATATAAACTTCAGTGCTTTACTCAATAAACGATATAAACGATAAGTGTTGCAGATTTACGGCTTAAGTTGCTACAAACCTACAATTAAATTATACAATAAAACATTGTGACGTCATAACGAAATAAAATTTAGGGGATTTTTACGACGCCTACAATATTTTCTTCAGTTTTTTAATTGAAGAAAGATTTCGTGGTTATTCAGTTTTTTTTAAAAAAACTGAAGAAAATATTGTAGGTGTCGTAAAAATCACCTAAATTTTATTTCGTTATTGTACAATTTAATTGTAGGTCTATAGCATACTTTATACCTAATATAAATCTACTATACCATCGTAAAATTTGAATTTGCTGACTCGTAGTTTCGGTTACCATCACTTATCTATTTTTCGCTACTATCGAAATTCAAACTGTCATGAAAACAAAAAATTTATTTGTAAACTGATAAATCTGAAACTAATAAAATATGCAAAGTTAAAAAGTTATGGAATAAAAATAAAAATTGAATTAAATTAATAAAAATATCTCTGATACATTTGCGCTTTTATTTATCAATAGTTCAATACGAATACTATGATTAATCAGCATAACATATTCTATAAGTAAATACAAACCATGTGGAAGAGATTCTTTGTCAGTTAACTCAATTATATGAAATATTGCATATTTTGAATCGAAAAAATGTTTAATCCTTTAATTAAACCAAACATAGCGGTTCTTTGAACGATATTATTAAAATTCTGACTATATTGTCATATCTTTTTATGAATTTATATTATTTGAATTGAATTGTATTATTACTTGACATTTTTATGAATTTTGTTTTTAGATAAAAAGTTAATTGTCAATTTTGGTAAAAGGAATTGCTTTTTAGCAAACCGGATAAGCCTAAATAATGAATGAAATATTGTCGTCCCTTTGGCGCAGAGGATAGCGCGTTGGACTTCTAATCCAAAGGTCGTGGGTTCGATCCCCGCAAGGGATGTGTGTGTATTTTCATTTTTAAAAACTTTTTTATATTTATGGATATTATAAAACTAAATAAGAATCATTCAAACTGATACTTCTTGTAAATTATTTCTGGGGTTTGTAATTGATCCCATTTTAAGGAAGCTAATTCAAGAAAGTTTCTTAACTAAAACAGTCTTCACTAATTCCTTTCAGACTTTGCAAATAAACTCCAATCAAATGGAAAATTTCAATACAAAATAGTATATTTTATTACAAGAGATAAAAACACCGTAAGTGAATTTTTATTCACGATATGCGCCCGCGTCGTGTAGGGAAAGTTTACCAATGGAAAGTTTAATACATTTAAGTATCATACTGCAATATATTTTTTAAATTTGAATTGAATTGAAATATTTTAGTTTTTGGGGCTCATTTCTAGAAAAAAGTAAAACGAGCAACACTTATAGTAAAACTTAGGTGTAAACTTCAAAATTTTGCGCTGTCATAAAAATGGCAGACCTTTAAAATGTGAATGAAAACAATGAAATATCGGTTTTCATCATTTTCAAATTTATATTTATCAACTGACACTTTGATAATTAAAATTCACTAGAGTGAAATTGAATAGAAATACCAAGTAAAATAAACTCCTAATTCGTTAAATATATTCAATTTTAGTCTAGTGAATCATAATAATTCGAACGTTTTTCTTTCATAATTTCAACTTTTAAGAATGCATGAAATCGTGTAGACAATCTGTTAATGATCGCAATGGCAGTGATATGTCAATTTGGTGGAATATTCTGAGGGTTTTGGGCAAATACATCAGACAGATATTTTGAATATACGACTTTTCCTCTAAATATGTGAGGCGTAGAATGTGTGTGTCTGTTTCGTCTCACTATCAGTTTATAGGAAAAAAGGAATGCGAAACATAATGCAAGGAAGTAAAAAAAAGTGGAATGGACTTTTAAGCTTAAAATCAGTTCAAATTTTTACGGCAGACCTCAAATATTGATTGATTTTTCTACATATTTCTATAAATTTTTATTTTTTCCTAGCTTTGAAACAAGTTGAAAGCGTTGAAACAAGGCACCCTTGAAATTTGTTTTAAAATTTAGAAACAAGCTATGTTTAAAGTTAAATTATGATCGAACGGGGGTTAACTGATTCTAATAAATCTTTGTTTAAAAGGGACTAAGTAAGGCTTTAGAAAAATATTATACTGATTTGTATTTTTATACGATCTTTTTCTAAATTACTTCGGTCTTAAAGACCTAAGTATTACATTCATGAGCCAAAAGTGAAATTCTTACCTCCACTTTTTTTTGGCATTTCTCGACGTATTAGGACCTACTGATTCTAAAAAACCAAAAAAAAAAATGTATGTCTGTCTGCCGGCCGGCCGGCTGTCATTACCTACACTGCAGGGAAAACCGCTGGCGGGATTTCAAAAATTTTTTTTTCTAAAAATAGGTATACTCAAGGGCAGGTCCGAAAGGACGCTGTGTTCGATAACTGTACCGGAAAAGTGTCAAAAAAATCATTATGTGTGTCAAAAACAGCAAATTTTCATATTTTTGTCTTAAAAAACGTTCATTTTAAGTGATTACGAGTAGGAACATTGACTTTGGAGAAATCTTGATGTTCGGGATTGGTATGTGAGTATGTGAGACTGAAATCGAGATTATTGCATTATAAGTTTGTCAAAAAAATGTTGTCAAGTGTGTCAAAAGAAAGATTTTTATTTATTTTTTTCCCAATTTTTTGGGAAAAAATAAAATGAATTTTTTTTTTAAATGAAATTTTATTATTATTATTGAGAATTATGGCATTATAAGTTTGTCAAAAAAATGTTGTCAAGTGTGTCAAAACAAAGATTTTTATTTACTTTTTTATCAAATTTTTTGGAAAAAAATAAAATTAATTATTTGTATGACATGAAATTTTATTATTATTATAGAGAATTATGGCATTATAAGTTTGTCATAAAAATGTTGTCAGGTGTGTCAAAAGAAAGATTTTTATTTGTTTTTTTCCCAATTTTTTGGAAAAAAATAAAATGAATTTTTGTTTGAAATGAAATTTTATTATTATTATTGAGAATTATGACATTATAAGTTTGTCAAAAAAATGTTGTCAAGTGTGTCAAAAGAAAGATTTTTCTTTACTTTTTTACCAAATTTTTTGGAAAAAAAAATGTAGCTGTTTTTATGACGAAAATGTAATTGAAAATGAAATTGGACATGGACATTTTTGAATTCGTTATAGTTTTTGATATATTTTTGGAATTTTGAAAAAAGTTTGTATTTTGATTTTGTAATAATTTTTGCAATATTTTTAGAATTTTGGAAAAAGTTTTAATTTTTGATTTTGTAAGAATTTTTGGAATATTTTTAGAATTTTGAAAAATTTTTGATTTTATTATAATTTTTAAAAAAAGTTTCAATTTTTGATTTTGTAAGAATTTTTGGAATATTTTTAGAATTTTGAAAAATTTTTGATTTTATTATAATTTTTGGAATTTTGAATAAAGTTTGATTTTATTTAATTTTTACTTTATTTTTAGAATTTTGAAAGAAATATGAATTTGTAATTTTGTAATATTTTCTCGAAACGCTAAATGGAGAGGTTTTTGAGCAGTTTGCTGAGTGTATCATTTTTTCACTAAATTACGTTAATTTATGATCTGTTATAATTTTCCGGCAACGTATTGATGATTCGTGTTAGTTTTGTAATAAATTTCTAAACAGAGATAAAAACATACTTGTACTTTAACAAAGAGTTATGTTTGATATACATCGCTCCCCAAAACTAAAAACCATGTCCTCATAGAAGTTTTTTGCCGAAAACTATATCAAAATCCTTAACCCAGACCGAAGTCTTGATATCTCAGAGCTGTGAGATTTCAGCCCCTCCATATTTTTATATATAAAAAGTTGAATAGAATCGGTAAATTTGGTTTTAGAATGGCACAAAGTAAAAAAATGTCGAACTAATATAAATTCAAATATATTTTCTGAAAAAACAAAAAAGGCCGCTTGTCGTTTATTTTAGTTTTGAATAAAGAAATGAAAAACAGTTAATTTTTTTAATCGCCATCTTTGAAAAATAATAATAAAAAAATTTATTTATTAGTGTACTGTTTTTTTAAAGCCTTAATTAGGGTGTTTTCCACTAAGCACTCAAAACTCCACTCCACTAAGCACTTGCCTCTGAATGTTTCAATAGTAAACTCAAGTGAAAGTTATTAGGGATCGTTTTAGGCGTTGAAGTAACTAATAAAAAAGGCGAGTTTGAACAAATAAGGCAGAAGCTAAAGTTGGGTTACAATTTGTAAGTCTTAACAATAAACATTATTAATAATTACGATGCACGCACAATGAAAGAACTTTTACTCACGAGATCCAAGTTTGTATAAAAATTATTTCGAGAAAAAAAATTATTTTTGAAATACTTTTTACTCAATCAAAAAGTAAAGAATTCTTAAATTTTGCCTCTAGCTTGCTACATTTAAATAATAATATCACTTTTTGCATGGTACAAAGTTGCTTTTGTTGTTGTCATCTTTAATTTTTTTAAATGGCACTGAACTTATCAACGCTCACTTCAACCCACCTTTTGAGATGGGTTGTTGTGAGCTTGATGTAAGCGAACATAAAGACGTCATGAATGACATTTTCAGCGTGACCACAACGACCATCGTCGTCATGTGGAGCGGATAAAGGAACATTTGGAGCGAAATAAAAAATTACTACAATCTGTTAAGCGGTTAAGCCGTTCGAGCACACAGGGGCGTCGTTAGGAGTGACAGCATAAGCATACCCTACTAGCATTATGTAAGGGTTTAGATCTGGACCGGATACGGCTTTCCGTACCACTGATACAGAAAGGTTGAGGCACACTGAGCTAGCTCTGATCAGTAATGTAACGCCTCAAACTATCCAACCGAATCAGGCAACTTTACTAATTTTAGTAGAATTTTTGTAAATACGTCATTTTCAAAATGTACAATAATTATTCGTTTATAAAAATATTCTAAGTTTATTTTAACCTAAACATAGTCATGACGCAGAGAAGCGATAATTCTAAAGAATACCTGAATTCCGCAAACTAAGAATATCTAAAACGGATAATACTCTAGTGAATTTTAATCAAATGAAATTTATTCTAATAAAATAGGGCCAGATCAGGACAAATAGAGCATACATAGGGCCTAGAGCAACACAAATCGGCCCTGCGAACACAACCCTGTATCAAAACTAGGAAAAACAAAACAACAATAATTACTATCACATATAAAATACTCAACAAACACTCTGTGCATGGTGCACGAACATCTATGCACATTTCGTACACTTTTTTATTTTACTAATTTTTAAGTGTTTTTTTTTAATATTCTAGTGTATTTTTTAAATTAAGTTGAAGTTTAAAAGTACTTGAATGCTAACGTCATACCTGTTGCTTTTAATTTAACATTTTTACATCATGTAAACATGTATACAAAATGTGCATGGAACTTTCAATCATATAAATACAAAAACATTTGATGTATGACTTTTATGAATAGGATCTTCTTATACATTATGAACCTTTCCTAGACCAATATTTTTGGTAACGTCATTGCGACAAATGAAGATTGCGGTTGTATTTCGAAGTTGTAAAACAAAAATGAATGTGTGTGTGATTGCATTTGTAAATGAGGCTTGGGTCAAAAAAAAAATTTTTTACCCTCTCTACCCCGGTCTCCTAAGCACAAAGAAATATAATTATTTGAGACTTCGCTATAGTTTTCGTACAAAATTTACCAAATTTCCTAACTCTGTGAATTTTTACAAATTTTTCTGTCAATCATTGTCGAAACGCAGGGGAGGGTCTGAAAGTCGCCCTTTTTTTGACAATAACTCAAAAACTGGGCACCGCAAAATTCTAAAAAAAATGTTTTGTTTTCTAAATCAGGTGCTCTTTCAAATGACACCCCACTTGACCACATTTTAAATAGTGTTTTTACCCCTCCTCATTTCCACCCCCTTGATCTAATTATGAGTTTATGACACTTTTATATAATTTTTATTCAAAACTTACTAATTATTCTATCATTCCAAATACATTTGAAAATTTTCGATCAGTTAGGTTCGGAACTAATCGAGGTAAGAAAATACGAAAAAAACGTCATTATTCAAAATTATACAAAAAATGGTGAGGTGTAAAATTCCAAAATAAACTTTTAAGGAATACTGAAATGAAGCCCTTTCATATGATACCCTACTTGAATCTATAAAAAAATGTGTTTTCTCAAAGGTCTCACATCGTACCCCTGTAAACCAAACGAAAACCACTTTAGTTTTATTTGTATCCGTCATTACATGTGGACAGATTAGTTTTATACGCACCTCAAATTTCAAGTTCATAGCATTTACAGTTTACGAGATAATCGATATAATGTGAAAAACTCGGTTTACTCTCACTAATAGTGTTCCGTATAAAAAACGGAACCCTAAAAATCAGAAATCAAAAAATTTAAATATTTTGTTTACATACAAAAAATAATATTAATTTTCCACAATTTTCTTAACATTATAAAAAAAATAATTTAAATATTAGTAAACCGACATCAGAAAAGAACAAACAAAAAAAAATATTAAAAATATATAATAATTTTTTTGAATCGCTAAAACTACTTATTAAAAGTGTCCGTTTGATTTTTGTGAATTTTCTCATTAACCTTCACCAAAAATTTAAAAAAATTAGAAATCAATAAAAACGTATTCCTCCATTCAATTACCGAACGTTCAAGAAAATCGGCAATAGTCGAGCTCAATTTTTTTATTTTTTAGGCATCTAGATTCAAATAGAAAACAAACGGAACTTACGATGAAAATATTTCGCCATTTTATTTCAGGATTATTAACGAAATATACAAAACGGTTACTAGAATCGTTATCAATTAATCAATATCAATTTAATGAAGTTGCCTTCGGTTAAAAAAGTTATTTTTTATGATTTTTATAGACTGCGGGCAAGTTTCGTCAATCTACACTCCTCTATTGATTATCAAAATCCCACTCTTTTTATCTGTTCTTGATTATGGGCCGATTGTATGAATGCGGATATAAGATAAATCCTCGGATAAATCGTCGTTTGTATTGGATAGAAAAACAAATTAATCCGAGAATAAAATTCTATTATTTCTTTTTGTTGTATAAACCAAAGGATAAAACAATTTGTTTTTTTTCTTGACATGCGCATAGAAGGATAGCTTTGTTTTGAATTTGTGGTTATTTGTGAATTTAAATTTGTGTGTTTCTAAAATTTGTTTTTTGATATAAATTAATAGTAAAATAAATAATATTTTTAATATAATTTTAATATATTCAATTTAAGTTTTTAAATAATGTTTTTTAATTATAATTAAATTTTATTTAATCGAAAAATAAAAGAAAAATTATTGCCACTTAAAAAAATACTGCTATAAACTGCAATAAAAACAAAAAATAAAAAAAATTCTATCCGTGTTTATACAATCGACGAAAAATAAAATCCTCGGATGAAGATAAAACTTTATTCTCGGAATTTTTCCATCCATCCTTGTTCATACAATCGGCCGGCCCTAAATGTTACTTTTGTCAATCAAAATATTAAATCAACGCTTTAACTCAACTCAACTCAGTAAAAATTTCTGAAATCTACATATTGCACAATAATTATCCTTTATTACTATGTCCCGTTTTTGATTTTCAGAAAAGGATTTAATTATTTTATTTTTATTATAGATGAATGATATGATTATATACATATTATAAAATTTTATGACAAACGAAATAAAGTGACTGTCTCTAAAATAAACATTTAATCCTTTAGGGCAAATAATGATGAGACAATTGAAGAGGATAAATTAGTTTGTTTGGTAACATTGATTTAATGAACAAACGAAATATGGTTTTCGGAAATGTGTAATAAAATAAAAGGATTGAAATAAAATTAGAGAAAGTTGTATGAAAAAGGATTAGATACATAAACCGATTCAACTTTCTTGGAATTTATAGAAAGTATTTTGTTTTATTTTATAATTTTTACGACAAACACTACATCCTGATAGCTGAACAATACATACTACTAGACTACGGAGTTTGTGGGATTTTTACCTAATTCAAGTTAAAATATTTAGTTATTTTTATTAAACCCAAAAAAATTTTAGTAGATCACAGGTGACAATTAAGTAAATTTTGCCAATTTGTTTCCCTATCCCCAATTTTACATCTGAGTGTACATGTGATAATCGAAACAACTACGAAACACTTTTTGTTGCCATTAAAAGCGGCAAAACTGTGGAGGAGGATTAGAATGGTACAATGAATATTGTTTAATAAGAGATAATAAAATCACCCGTAAAGGGTATGCTTGAGTATAAATTGAGTTGAATACTCAGGCAATAAATTCCATCTACAAAACCTTTGTTTAAAATACCATTAATAACTCTCAAACTATTTATTTTAATCTCAACTAAAGTTCAAGACCAACAAAAATTCCAAATCCACTATTACATGTTTTGTTGATAAGAAAAGTAGAAAAAAAACTCATAACAAAAGAAACACAAAAAAACCAAAATTAAAGAAACATTTTTTAAACATGAATAAGGATGTTACATGTAACAACTATTTTATAAGAGAGTATGTACTTGAAATAAACGATTCTTTTTTTGGTTAAGGATTCATGTGATAACAAAAAAATTTTGATTTTTTGTCCAAATAAAAAGCAGACAACATAAAAAAGGACGACGTTAAATGATAAAAAAACAAGAAATGAATAATATCTAAATTTAATTATATGGTCTGCAATGGATGGTAAAAGTAATACCAAAAAACAAAAGATTTACAATCAAAAAGGGTTTTACATTAAATGTAGTTGAGTTAATTTTCCATAACGGATATAGGATTACTATCAAAATTGAATGCTTGTAAAGTTATGTCCGGTCCTTTGCATATACATAACAAATGCGTTTCTTCCCATAAGAATGAAATTATTTTAAAAATTTGTAAGGCTGCCGACAAACTTCTATTTGTTAGGAAACTGAAACTTACCAAAATTAATAATCGACAAGAATATCATAAAGCAGATATAATTTTTATTGACAATAGCAGAAATAATTTTTATTAAAATTGTTTGTTATACCTTTAGTGTTAAAAATTAGTAAAAACGATTGTTTGAACTGTGATCCATAACGAACGTAAACCTTGTTCATTTTAAAAGGGGATTTTTTAGTATGGCCAGAATATCGTCTTAGAACTCCTTTCTCTGAATATCACATATTTTGAGAATTTCATTTAAAGTATTCATCTTATGTCAACTTCTAATCACTCTAGACGTCGAAATAGGCGTTAATCAAGCATGAAATTAAACTTGGTGACACCTGAAAACGCAGAGTCTTCTCCCTTACGATGGCATATAAAACTATTTATGGAGTGGTGGCTGCTCTCTACAGGTGCAGCATTTGGCAACATTTGTTTTAGCATTACTGTACCTCCAGCGGTACTTTTGTAAAATTGTTTATTAATTAGTTTAGAATAATCTAAGATCTTTCAATAAGTGCGTTATTAAGAAAAGAAAACAGACCAAATTTCGGTGACCTCTACAAAAAAATGGGTCAACCGAAGGTTATAAAACGTAAAAATATACGGGTTTGCTCTATTTTGCTCTTTAAAAAAGAATACTAAACAAATTGAAAAAAAAAGATCCAACAGGTTATAGTTGGATGAAAACTTCCAAAAATATGTTGATATATAATTCTGCTTACCATATATATTCATAGGACACCAACATTTTTGCCGAATTGTCTAGATGATGCACACTGCAATACGTAAAATATGGAGGAGCTGAAATCTCAAGCTCTGAGATATCAAGACTTCGGTCTGGGTTAAGGATTTTGATATAGTTTTCGGACATGGTTTTTAGTTTTGGGCAGCGATGTTTATCAAACATAACTTTTTGTTAAAGTACATGTATTTTTTATCTCTGTTTGGATATGTATTACAAAACTAACACGAAACATCAATACGTTGTCGGAAAATTATAACAGATCATATTAACATAATTTAGTGAAAAGATCATACAATCAGCAAACTACTCAAAAACCTCTTCATTTAGCGTTCCGAGAAAATATTTCAAAATCACAAATTCATATTTCTTTCAAAATTCCAAAAATATTGTAAAAATTAAATAAAATAACAAATTCAAACTTTTTTCAAACAAAGTTCTAATAATATTTCAAAAACTATTTCAAAATCAAAGATTAAAACTTTTTTCAAAAATTCTAAATATATTGCATAAATTATAACAAAATCAAAAATTGTAACTTTTTTCAAAAGTATAAAAATTATAATAAAATCAAAAATTTAAAATTTTTCAAAATTCTAAAAATATTTTAAAAACTCCTACAAAATCAAAAATTGAAACTTTTTCAAAATTCTAAAAATATATATAAAATTCAAAAATTCTATTTTTCTTTTTCAAAATTCTAAAAATATTCCAAAAATTAAAATAAAATCAAATATTTAAACTTTTTCTAAATATTAATAATATTCCAAAAATTCTTAAAAATTCAAACTTTTTCCAAAATTTTAAAAATATTGCTAAAATTATAACAATATCAAAATGTGAAACCTTTTCCAAAATTATAATAAAATCAAAAATTTAAAACTTTTCAAAATTCTAAAAATATTCCAAAAATTCTTACAGAATAAAAAATTGAAACTTTTTTCAAAATTCTAAAAATATATATAAAATTCAAAATTTTTTTTCAAAATTCTAAAAATATTTCAAAAATTAGAATAAAATCAAATATTTAATCTTTTTCTAAATTTTAATAATATTCCAAAAAAACATAAAAAATCGAAAATTCAAACTTCTTCCAAAATTCTAAAAATATTGCAAAAATTATAACAATATCAAAAATTAAAACTTTTTCCAAAATTATATAAATTATAATAAAATCAAAAATTTGAAATCTTTCAAAATTCTAAAAATATTCCAAAAATTCTTAAAAAATCAAAAATTGAAACTTTTTACAAAATTCCAAAAATATTTCAAAAACTATAACAAATTCAAAAATTTCCATGTTCAATTATATTTATGTAAACAAACAGCTAAATTTTTTTTCCAAAAAAATATCTACAAAAATAAATAAAATCATTTTTTGACACACTTGACAATATTTTTTTGACCATCTTATAATGCCATAATTCTCAATAATAATAATAATAAAATTTCATGGCATACAAATAATTAATTTTATTTTTTTCTAAAAAATTGGGTTAAAAAATAAATAAAAATCTTTCTTTTGAGACACTTGACAACATTTTTTTGACAAACTTATAATGCCATAGTTCTCAATAATAATAATAAAATTTCATGTCAAAATAATTAATTTATTTTTTTTCCAAAAAATTGGGTAAAAAAATAAATAAAAATCTTTCTTGTGACACACTTGACAACATTTTTTGGACAAACTTATAATGCAATAATCTAAATTTTGGTCTCACATACCAATCCCGACCATCAAGATTTCTCCAAATTCAATGTTCCTACTCGTGATCACTTAAAATGAAATTTTTTAAGCAAAAAAAATGCAAATTTCCATGTTTTGACACACTTGACGATTTTTTGACACACTTTCAGTACATTTATCGAATACTTCGTCCTTTCGGCTCTTCTCATTGAGTAAACCTATTTTTAGAAAAACAAATTTTTGAAATCCGTCCAGCGGTTATTTAGATTTCCTAGGTTGTGACGGCTGGGCAGACAGACATACATTTTTTTTTTTGGTTTTTTAGAATCAGTAGGTCCTAAAACGTCGAGAAATGCTAAAAAAAGTGGGGGTAAGAAGTTCACGTTTAGCTCATGAAATACTTAGGTCTTTCAAACCAAAGCAATTTGTATATGCCATCTATACTAACATATTGGCTTTTAGTATATATACTGTGGTATATATACTAAAATCAAATTTCTAAACTGAAGTCTTACTTTGGTCTAGTAGTTAAAATATAATTCTTGAGTTTTTTAATCAGCCAGATTTTTAATTCAGGAATCAAACCTTGAGGTTAATAACTTGTCTTACGCTGACTTTCGGCCATTATCAAATATAAACCTTTGTTTTCCTATGTCTATTCAGCAACAAGATTATCTGTTACATTTTCCCTATGTTCCAAAAAGATGAACAAGAACATACAATAAACAATCAAATAAAATGAATGAATGACCTGTAAACAAACATCTGTAAATCATAAACTTGTATACTAGCACTAAACTCTTTATCTCAGCAAATATATCAAACATTATAATTAATTTTTATTGAAATATTTTAATTATACTTGCCTACATTTTTATTGAAGTAAAGAAATGCTCCATTTGATTTTTTTTTATCTAAATATTTTGTGTTTAATTACTGGCGTCTGTAACATGAAACAAAATCGTATTGAATCAGCTAATAAAAATTAATAATTAAGTGAGAGTAATTTTGATGGAAATGTAACAAATAGTAAGTTAAATAATATAGTTATTTATTTGAAAATCGAATCGAATCAAAAAGCTTTCCAGCACAACAGTATTAGTCCAGTAACTTTATACATTACCGTATGCGTCAAATCCGGTAGTTCTGATTTTTTGCAGACTTGTTTATGATGTTGGCCTAATGAATAATCCAAGTTTGTGACCTCGAGCGCCGAACGCAACTTCGTCAAAAATCGCAAAAACCGCGAAAAAATCGTTATTTTTTCAAATTTTGGCGATTATAACCCTAAAGGACTAGTTTTTTCTTTAACCTTTCTTAGACCGTTTTTAAAGTAGACTAAATTTGCTACAATATGATACTAGAACTGTCTCTGCAGACCCACTAGTTTCCGAGATTAAGCCTTTCAAAGTTTATCATTTTTTTCGAACTTCGCAATTTTTTGCAATTCTGTCGTTCTAAATGAACTTTGACCCTGGATATACTATCGAAGCCCTGTACTTTTATGATGGGATGTTAAAAAAGAAAATGAGAAGTGTGAACAATGTGCACAGGTATGTTGAACTCTCGATACTTTTCCAAAATCATCCTTATCGAGAAAAGTGCATCGGTAGTACAGTTGTTCAGCAAAAGGAAATAAATGATTAAATTAACAATTAAATCAATATTTATAAATTTCATGCATTTGTTACAAAAAATGGTGTGTATAACTAGTGCGCATGCGTTTTCCAAACGCGAGTTATTGCAGCACTCCCTACGGTCATGCTGCAAACTAACTCTTGTTTGGAAAACACATTCGCACTAGTAATACAATCTACTATTTCTCATTGGCCATTAATACAATTATTAGGACAGGGATGTACAAAACTCTACAAAGGTATAAATTGCAAAAAATTGCGAAGTTCGAAAAAAATGATAAACTTTGAAAGGCTTAATCTCGGAAAGTATTGGGTCTACAGAGACAATTTTGGTATCATATTGTAGCAAATTTAGTTTACTTTAAAAACATCTAAAAAAAATTTAAAGAAGAATCTAGTCCTTTAGGGTTATAATCGCCAAAATTTGAATAAAAAAATAACGATTTTTTCGCGGTTTTTTCGATTTTTCGATTTTTGACAAAGTTGCGTTCAGCGCTCGAAGTCACAAACTTGGATTATTCATTAGCCAACATCCTAAACAAGTCTGCAAAAAATCAGAACTACCGGATTTGACGCATACTATGAGAACTACCGGATTAGACCCCATACTCTCAGGCGACAAAGTTACTGGACTACATCAAAAAATTAAATTAATTTAGCCCTCTTGGAAGGTTCCACTTGAGGTTCGTCCGTATCAGGATCGACGTATTGGGATGGCATATCCCCATCAGGGGATGGTGATGAATCGTCGACGTCGTGTGCCAACAAGTCATCCTCCTTTTCGACATCGGAGAGATCGTCACCTTCTGAGATATCTGCTACTGCAACTACAAAAATGATCAGGTACAGTTACATAATCTTCTTTTATCATCGGCCACCACACACATATATCTATTAATACAATTATTAGGACAGGGATGTAGAAAACTCTACAAAGGTATATTGCAAGCAATTGCGAAGTTCGAAAAAAGTGATAAACTTTGAAAGGCTTAATCTCGGAAACTAGTGAGTCTTCGGAGACAGTTTTAGTATCATATTGTAGCAAATTTAGTCTACTTTAAAAACGGTCTAAGAAAGGTTAAAGAAAAAACTAGTCCTTTAGGGTTATAATCGCCAAAATTTGAAAAAATAACGATTTTTTCGCGGTTTTTGCGATTTTTGACGAAGTTGCGTTCGGCGTTCGAGGTCACAAACTTGGATTATTCATTAAGCCAACATCATAAACAAGCCTGCAAAAAATCAGAACTACCGGATTTGACGCATACTACCCCATACACTCAGGCGACAAAGTTACTGGACTATATCAAAACTTTAAAAACACCACAAAATAGCATCGAATACATTTATTTCATCCAAGTGGGCTTAGTTATTTTGGTTTAGTGATTTGATTTTGAAAAATATTTTTTTCTCCAACCAAACCAAAAATGACAGTTTTTACAATGATATATTGTACAAAATTAGTACATTATGATGCTAGGACGTAAAGCTAAAGATTTTAAGTCCAAAATAGCTCCCCCCTTCCTCATATACTATTTTTTATTCGCCACAAGCAAAATATTTTTAAAAAAATGGGTATTCTAAATTAATATTATAAAGTTGCATAAATTTTGAAATAAAAATATGTGGAACAAGCTACCTTTGACAAAATATTTGTTATCTTTTCCAAATTATTGTATAACTATGAAAACAAATGATAACAACTATTTCAATTGGATATTTGGTAGCAGGAGGTATCCAGATGATGATTTGCTATAGTTGAGTTGATTGCTGTTTGGTAGCTGGAGGTATCCGAATGATGAGTTGAAAGTTGTTGATTAGAGCAAGCAATGAGGAGATGAAATAATCTTGAAGGATGTAGTTGACGCTTGATGAAGTTGATACTTTAATATTTAAATAACGTCGAATATTTCAAATTTAATTAGCAATATTTCAAATTAAATTAGCTTCAGATATTTTCAATTTTTCGATTTGTTTTCAGATGTATACATAAATTAAAACATCAATATTCCACTTATTATTTTGAAAATTGATAAGTATACAATCCAATTCTTCTTCAATTTAAATACACGGCATTTAATTGTAGATACAAACTTACATACTTTTATTAAATCGTAAATTTTATATTTTGATTAAACATATGTAAATAATCTTAATTATGTAATTTATTTTCGCATAACATAATGGAGTGAATTTTTTAAACAACTCAATAAGAAATTTTACAGTTTTATTTCTTAAAATTTAACAGCAGAATAGTACATTATGATGCTAGGACGTAAAGCTAAAGATTTTGGACGGATGTGGAGTTTGCAAATCGAGGCGCTAGCCGAGATTTGCACCCACATTAAGTCCAAAATAGCTTACGTCCGTGCATCATATACTATTTTTTATTCGCCGCAAGCAAAATATTTTAAGAAAAGTTGTTTATTCTAAATTAAAATTACAAATTTTCATAAATTTTAAAATCAAAATATGTGGAACAAGTAACCTTTGAAAAAATATTTATTATTTTTTCCAAATTCTATGACAACAAATGATAACAACTATTTTAATTGGATAACGAAATTTTGAATTTGCGGGTTGCTTTGATAAAAAAATTTATTTTTCATAGAATTTAAACAAATACAAATGCTTTTTACTTTTTTGGACGTAGCTATGACGACAAAATAAATAGCTGAAAATTGATACTTTAAAGCCGCAAATCACAGTAATAAAGTTACACTTTAATATATAGGCGAATAAAAAATAATTTTTTAATTAAAACTGTTTTTCAAAACAATTAACCATCATTTTAAAAAATGAAAAAACGAATGAATGAATATTTAAAAGTTTTATTCACCATCATCATTTTTCCATGCAACTTTTCTCTTTGATTTAAGAAAGCAGGAGTTATTATAATTTATTATTATTATTTCAAATAAATGAGAAGTTATTGCCACAACACTCCCCCCCTAGGGCCATCGAAGATGGGACGATATAGAAATTATTGTGCTACGGCACGAAGGAAACGAACAGGGGTACGAGTGGTTCTACCTGCTCGCGTAATTGTAGATGCAGGGTGGAATAGTTGTGTTTGAGGAATAAGATTAAATCTGACCTTCTTAGTTGAAACATTCGCTTTAGCGTCGTGTTTCCTCGCATCTTCAGAGGTAGAAGGGAAAGACGAGGATGTGTCCGGAAGAGTAGAATGGACTTTATCTGTAGAAGGCGAAGTTTCGTCTGCGCGACTGAGATCAGTACTCAAAGTAGGTGAGTTTTGAGTTAGGTCATCTTCAGATTGTTCCCTAAAGCAAGGTTTTAATCTGTCGATGGAAACTCGAATGTGTTGACCTTTACGGTCACTTACGAAATTTTTACCATCGCGACTGATGACTTGGAAAGGACCTTCGTATGGCGGTTGTAATGATTTACGTACTAAGTCAGTACGTAAGAAGACATGCGAACAAGACTGGAGATTTTTGGAGACGAAAACATTAGGAGAAGTGTGTCTTGATGCAATTGAGGGACGAAGGTGGTTGAAATGTCGTTTCAATTGAGAAACGAAGTCAGATTGAGGAGTAGAAGTGGAGTTTTCGGTAAAGAATTCACCAGGAAGACGAATGTTAGTACCATAGACGAGCTCTGCCGATGAAGATTAGAAATCTTCACGGAAAGTGGTTCGTAAACCTAGTAGTATTGATGGTAATATTCGCGTCCAGTCCGTCCTGTCGTAGGCCATTATTGCGGATTTTAGAGTTCGGTGCCAACGTTCGATGAGGCCGTTACATTTAGGATTGTAACTTGTAGTTCGTTTGCGTTCGAAACCGATTAGTTTTGACAACTCGCTGAAGAGATTGGATTCGAATTGGAAGCCCTGATCAGTGACGATTACTGAAGGTACTCCAAAACGAGAAATCCAATTGGAGTAAAGAGCTGATGCTACCGTTTCAGCTGTGATATCCGAGATAGAAATGGCTTCAGGCCATCGAGTATAGCGGTCAATAATAGTGACACAATAGCGTTTGTCCTCAGAGGTAGGAAGTGGACCAATAATGTCCATGTGGGTCTCGGAAAATCTTTGAGAAGTGGAAGGATAGTTACCTAAAGGAGATTGAGTATGGCGAGAAACTTTTGCCTTTTGGCAAGCCAGGCAGTTCTGAGCCATTGGTCGTACATCCTTTTTAATGGATGGCCAAATGACTTTTTGAGTAAGGAGTTTGACAGAACTGTGGACTCCTGGGTGAGATAAATTGTGGAGACTATTGAAAACAGATTGACGAAATTGCTTTGGAATAAAAGGTCGTGGATTACCAGAAGAGGTATCGCACAAAATAGTTTTGGCATAAGAATTGCCAAACGATACTGGAAAGGATCGGAATTGAAGTGTGGGACTAGTGTCCACTAATTCCTTTATTTCGTTATCGTTGAACTGAGCGTCAGCAATTTCGTCGTAGTTAATGTTTTCTGGAATTGATATTTGCTCGACACGAGAAAGTGTGTCAGCGACTACATTATCAATTCCAGAAATGTGGCGAATATCAGTCGTGAATTGACTGATAAAATCTAGATGGCGGAATTGGCGAGGACTAGCTTTGGCAGGGTTCTGCGGCAAAGCGTAAATGAGTGGCTTATGATCGGTAAAGAGTGTGAAGGTTCTACCTTCAAGGAGATAACGGAAGTGTTTAATGGCAGAGTAAGCTGCAAGGAGTTCACGATCATAAGCGCTGTATTTCTGTTGCGTTTCATCGAGTCGCACAGAGAAGAAACTAAGTGGTGTCAAGCAGTCGTTAATTTTTTGTTGGACAACAGCGCCAATTGCCTTATCGGAAGCGTCGACCATAACGGCAAGTTGGGCAGAGTGTGAGGGGTGAGAAAGAGTTGTAGCCTCACTGAGTTGCCGCTTGCATAAGTCGAAGGATTGAATGGCGTCTTCGGACCATTGAATGACACGTTTGTCATTCTTTTTGGAACCCTTAAGGAAATCGTTGAGGATGGCTTGGTTACCACCAGCGTGAGGAATGAATCGTCGATAGAAGTTAATCATTCCGAGAAAACGACGGAGTTGCATAACTGTTTCAGGACGTTCGAAACGATTGATAGCATCGACACGTTCAGGAGTAGGTTTGATTCCAAATGAATCAATAGAATGTCCGAGAAAGTCAACGTTGGTTTTAGCAAAGTTGCATTTATCAACGTTGATAATGAGACCAGCGTCGGAAAGACGCTCAAAAACAGTCCTAAGATGTTTGAGGTGTTCCTCAAAGGTTTCAGAAGCAATAAGGAGGTCATCTATGTAGATGAAACAGAAATTTAGGTCTCGGAGAAGAGAATGCATAAACCGTTGGAAGGATTGCGCAGAGTCTCGCAATCCGAAAGTCATTCGAACGAATTCGAAGAGTCCGAACGGAGTTGAAATTGCAGTTTTTGCAATATCGCGCTCATCAATAGGAATTTGATGATATGCACGGACAAGATCGATAGTGGAGAAAAATTTGCATCCATGAAGTTGATGCGAAAAATCCTGAATATGTGGAATAGGATAATTATCAGGAATAGTGACATTGTTAAGAGAGCGGTAGTCACCGCAAGGTCTCCACTCGCCGTTCTTCTTTTTGGCGAGGTGGAGAGGAGAGGACCAAGGGCTTTTTGACGGTCGGCAAATGCCTTGCGACAACATAATGTCGAATTCCGTCTTTGCGATGGCCAGTTTGTCAGGAGCTAATCGTCGGTACTTACAAGCGACGGGAGGACCGTGAGTCTCAATGACATGAGTCACGTTATGTTTGACCGGCTTAGCTAGGTCATGAGGAGAAGTGATACCCTTAAAATCATTAAGGATATTTCGAATATGTATATCAACCGTATCATTGTTGATGGTTGTTAGCGAGAGCGTTGAAGAAGTGGAGATTTTGGCAAGAGTGAACAAGGATGTTAGTGGATCGACGAGGCGTCGATCTTTATTATCCACTAGGAGACCATACTTGTTCAAGAAATCAGCTCCAAGAATAGGGATGGTAACATTGGCGATAACAAAGGTCTGACAGAACACACGTCTGAGACCAATGTTTAGAGTTAGAGTTTTGTTACCATATGTACTAACAGGAGTGGCGTTAGCAGCGTAGAGAGTGAAAGCTGATTTCTTCGAGAGTTTTTCCTCTGTTGTTGCAGGGAGAACTGACACTTCAGCGCCTGTGTCAATCAAGAATTGTCGACGGGAGTTGATATCAAATATCAAAAGACGTAGTTTAGAGAAGCTATCATCACACGCAGCCTCATGTGATGAGCTTAGAAGTTTTTTGGAGAAGAAAATTTTTGGCAATATAATTTGCAATCGGGGTCACATTTGCGTGCGTTATCCCCGTAAGTGTGATGGTAATAACATATACCATCGAACATTTGAGTGCGCGACTTGGAACGAGGTCGCGCGGAAGATTGATTAGGGCAATTAGAGCGATTATGCTGAAAATTGTTGTAGTCGTTTCGATCCTTGGATCTACTATGACTACGAGGGAAGGGTCGAGAAGAAGATTTGTGCTGCAAGGCATTCAGCAGCTGTGCGTGTTGGGTCTGCAATTCCTGATATCGCAGAGCCCAGACCTTGTCCTCACTGGAGGAAGAAGAAGAAGGAGCGGCAGGACTATCTACCGCACTTAGATTAGGACCAACTAATGTGGCAAAAATTCTGTCGGCTATCTCAGCAGTCTTTGGCAAGTCAGCCTTGACTACCGCGATAGCGGTACGCACAGCCTGTGGAAGTTTATCTTCCCAAATAATTTTTAACATTTTATCTGAAACGAGACCTTGGGATTCAGCAGTTAAATCCCGAAGAAATTGTGAGGGCTTTTTATCCCCAAGTTCCATACCGCGGAGCACGTTGCGCAAGCGATCAGAAGGGCTGCTTGATAAGCGGTCTAGAAGAGCCTCTTTTAGCTTATCATAAGGATTAACCGTGTCTGGTTGAGAAATAATGTCTCTTACCAGCGTAGCAAGACACGGCGTTAAGACACCAAGTACATAACCGTACTTGGCTTGCTGGGACTTAATGTTGCCCAGAGAGAATTGGTCCTCAAGCATGATAAACCAAAGTTCTGGTTTATCAGACCAAATGGGAGGGACTTTTGGGGTAATTGCGTTAATTTGGGGAGCGGATGTTGGAGAAAGTTTTTCAACCGAACTTGCAGGTGGCGGTTTTGGAGAGGAAGGTGTAGATGAGGAGGCAGATGTTTGATGGAGTTGCATTCTGGCAAATGCAGCTTCCAATCGTTCATCTAATATCTTGTCAAGCTGCTCTTGTGTTACCGTGAAGGTCTGAGCAGCTTGTTCCTGATCAAGTTCAATTAAATTGGGTGGGTCGCTCGCAGACATTACTGAAGTGGGCAAGGAGGACGGCAACGAGGTAGAAGAATGTTGCAGCCAATAAAAATTCTAAGGTGTGTTTGTTCACCATAACCAAGCCGCAGATTGCAACCGATAAAGTAACAACAAAAAAAAATTTCTTTAACAAAACAAATCGGGAGTGAAGATAAGAAAAATATTTATAATATAATTCCAAAAAAAATGTTTGCATCAATAAAACAAAATTTATTTAATCAACTCCATTCCTCAAACAGATGAATGAATATTTAAAAGTTTTATTCACCATCATCATTTTTCCATGCAACTTTTCTCTTTGATTTAAAAAAGCAGGAGTTATTATAATTTATTATTATTATTTCAAATAAATGAGAAGTTATTGCCACAGATAATGAAATTTTGAATTTAAGGGTTGCTTTGATAAAAATTTCTATGTTTTATAGAATTTAAACAAATAGAAATGTTTTTTACTTTTTTGGACGTAGCTATGACAACAAAATATATGGTTAAAAAGTGACACTTTAAGGCCGCAAATCACAGTAATAAAGTAACACTTTAATATGTAGGCGAATAAAAAATATATTATTTAATTAGGAGCTAAAGTGCTCCTTTTTGTATTAAGACTATAGTTTGGCAGCCGACCGTAGGGAGGCCGACAATTATAGACGTAACACAAAAAGTGACTTTAGCACCGAATTACATTGTACCAAAAGTTTGATTTATTTATATTTTTATGTAAAACAAAATTTTAAAAACAAAAGTTAATCGATTATTTTTTGACAAAAAATTGAAATGGTGGCTTGGATTTAGTCTGAGATGCAAATAAAATTTAATTCAAATGTTGAATATTTAAAATTTTATTAAATAATAAATTAAATAAAGGTTGCAGAAAAAACTGAAGGTTTTAGTCCGACTAAAAATGGATTTTGGAACTCGTAAGATTGCGGTACTCCAGTATCGCGTTGCACCGCAACATTCTTACTCATTCCAAAATCCATCATTTTTTGTCCTAGTGAAACAAATACCTATTAACGCTTGAAAATATTAGTTTTAATGATTTAATTTTTAAAAGTCACAAACTTATGTGCATTCGATACAAAAAATATTGTGTGATAATAGTTCTAGATAGCATGTCCAAGCTTGTGAGCTGCCTTCGCTGGGCTCGTGCAGCTAACTTTACATGCGTTTAGAAAACATATACCCACTAGTAGGACAAAATACAATTAATACATCAAACCCAACAATAATATGCAACTGCAAACCACTTTTTAAATTCAAAACGTAACCGTTGATGTTGAAACTTGAAAAAAATTTTCTTTCCACTCTTCACTTCCTATAATAATCGTAATAATTTTTACTTTCAGAGAAAAAAGAAAATTTTATTCTAAAAATAAAACTTAAAAATAATATTATCGTTTGTTCATTGTTGTTCTGATGATAAAAATATAACGTGTAATTTTCTAATATTGGGAAACGTATAGAAATATTTCTTTTATGATTTTGAAAAGAAAGGGAAATGAAAAGAAAACATTCAATATTTTCTTAAAAAACATTTATATCTCTTATGGTTGAAATAACAACAATAATAATAACAATAATAACAACATGCGTTTAAATTGAGTTGATGAAATACGAATAATTTATGAATATTCAATTTTATATAAGTTATGGATTTTTATTTCGAAGATGCTGTTTTCCCGTCAAACAATTTCAACATTTGCGTTTGTAAAATGCATGTTTTGCGTCCTTGTGTACGCGACAAGCGCAGTACGACATAAGTCATTCAGAAGTACATACACATTGCATTAAACCCCTTAGCGCAAGTGCTTGTCTTGGCAATGCCCAATATTTTGCGCTTGACCACAGAACAGACACAAAGGATTGCTTATGGACAGTTCCAAAAGTGTGATTAATGTTCATGCCACTTGCACTGACGGTGTGCAATCTCTTGCGCATGAGCGCAAAACAAGCTCAAAGAAATGCTTATGGTCAGTCTCAAAAGTGTGTTTAAGGTCCATGCTACTTGCTCTGACGGTGTACAATCTCTTGCGCATGAACACAGAACAAGCTCAAAGGAATGATTACGGTCAGTCTGAAAAGTGTGTTTAACGTCCATTCAACTTGCACTTACGGTGTACAATCTCTTGCGCATGAACACAGAACAAGCTCAAAGAAATGCTTATAATCAGTCTCAAAAGTATGTCTAACATCCATGCCACTTACACTGACGCTGTACAATCTCTTTATTTGCAAAAAAACTATTTTATTTTATTAATTTATAGTTTTATTTTAAATACTCGAAATGATTTATAATGCTTTATACATATATAACAAAATTAAAAAATCAATAGATAACTATATTATATGCGAGAAGAGCTCTAATAAAATCGCTGATGGCATGCAGCATTTTTTCCTTAAAATCTTAATTGGAAATCTCTTGAAATTAACGACGTAACACCATGCTACTCGTTAAATATTAGTTGAATGACTTCTAAAATAATGGAATATTAATTATTAAATTGTTTTAATAAAAATATGTACAAATTTAATGATAAAATTAATGTTCCTTACCATTTTTTAATCAAGACTTTTCCGTTCACGAATACGTTGAATCCCAGCAGATGTTTCAGCGGATATTATAAGAAGTATATGAAATTATTACAAATGTCTGAAAAAGCAAAAATATCGAAACAAATTTTAGAAGAACGTCTTATAAAATTAAATATCGCGATGCAAGCGCTAAACATGCACAGATAAAAATGACACTGAAAATTAATTTAATGTATTTCTTTCCACAAATCATTTTTAGATTCCATGCAATTAAATATTATTCAAAATGTAATATGTAGATACATATTTTAAAACAATTTTAAGAAATAAAGTTAGTAAATACGTGTACATGTTAAACAACCAAACTACACAAAAGATTACAATTATATTCTTACCTATAATTAATATGATATATATTTATTAATGTTTCACAGATTTTGTCACTAATTACAGAATAAATTATTTTGGTTTGATTTATTAAAAATCTATTTGCAAAGTGCAAACTAAATATGGCCTAAGTAATGTTGGCATCGTACGCGTCAAAATAAAAATATTAACACGTGTATGTTAACTCATATTAACTTATTTCTTGATTATTTGATGAGTGGGAGCGCAGTTTATGCGCGAAACATGCACACGAACTTGTATAACTCACTACTCTTACTTGAATTACTTGTAATACTAAATCATTAATTTGATTATTATAACGGCGATCGCGGACCATGCTCTAATCACACGCACAATAACACATGTTTAATGTTTACAATACTAATTTTTTTATGATTTTCGGTAACGACGAACGTGGCCCATCCCCAGAACATGCACCAAAAAATTTATTGTGATTGACAGTATTAATTTATGTTAGTTAAGGACGAGCGCCGATCATGCTCAGAACATATACACAAACCTGTATCATTACTCTTACTTTAAAAACTTGCAATAATTATTTATATTTTCTTTATTATATAGTGATAAGCGCGGTCCATGATCAAAACACGCACATGTTTTGTGTTAAAAATCTAATTTATATTTTGATTTTCGTTAAGAACAAACGTAGCCTGTGCACAGAACATTTGCAAAAACATTAATTTTGTGTTTATACTACTAAAATTTATGTTTTTTGTTCGATAAGGGCGAACACCGACTATGCTCAGAACAGGCACACAAAAATGTATTTTTGTATGTTTATAATGCAAGAAATTGTTATTATAACTTAATCTTGAAGGTTTGTAATGCGACATACGCAGGGCATACAGAGGAGATCATAATTCTGTGGTTGCTAAGTATTTGAACTGTGTTTAAGAACAACGGACAAGATAAGGACATGCAAAGGCGCTTGTAGAAAGATTGAAAACTTATATTTTTTGTGTACGTTAAACAAGCACAATATTAAATCTTGGGCACATTTGCGCTTGTTAAACAGACGCACAGACGCCAATTGTTTGACGGGTTTATGCATCAATGTGTTCATCCATTGCATCCTCATATCATTAAATTTATTGCTAAAAGGACGCTAGAATTGCTATACGATTGCAGATGATTTAATTACTTAGCTTAGCCTAATCTCTTTCTATTCCCCAAAGTTAACTAATAATATTTTTTAGAAACGCAAAACTACAATCTTTTGTAGACTATTGACTCTAACGAACTAATGGATATCCAACCTATATTCTAAAACACATAATTGACATTCCAAGATAAATTCAATGAAGCAAAGCTTCACTAATTATCATACGAAGCATAAAAAATTATAATTTTCTTAGAAAAAAATTTGTTTATTATCAAAATTCCACATCTATCTCCCTATGTAAGTGTCAAGGTACCAATCATTACCCTGACATTAATCAATACGTTCGGATGTACATAATATATGATTATAACTCAATTTAAATTAAATTAAAATATTAGTTGTAAGCAATAATAAAACTAATTATCAGTTTTTTATAATTCATTATTTTTCTTAATATTTTTTATGTTTCTGTTTAAATAGATTTTTTATTGATTTTAATTAAATAATGATAGAAACTTATTAACATTTTTAACTATCAGTAAAAAATTGTATATATTATTGAACAAAAATGTATGTAATTATCTGTCGATAATTTCTATGTAATATTATGTTCGTGAAGTAGCTGTTTATGGTGTTTTTAGGTTTTAATACGAATTGATAGCAATCTATATGCCAATACTAATTGGATGATACGTGTGATTAGATTTGATTTAATTGTTTTAATATTAAGGTTGTTATTATGAGAAAATAGGTATTTTTAAGTAGGGCAGTGGGAGGTCTACAATATAAAATTTGTTTGATGAGCAGCAATAGGTTGTGAATTGTGATATTTCTCTATCTAGTTGCTTAAAGAGGATGCATGATATATAACATTAAAAATAATGTGGTTTTAATGTGAATAATTAGGATAAGCGTTTCAAAAAAGAGACTCGTATCCAATTGTAGTATTGCTAAGAAAAGAATTTGAAAATACGTGATGTGAGTTCATCGATATAACGACGGCCGAAAAACAAGCTCAACTTTTATCGATCATACATTGCAATATTTTATGATAAAGTTGGAACAAATGGTGATCATTGACGGTTTTAACATAAAACTGTAGGTAGACCCTTCAGAAAAACTAATGATTTTTAGTGTTCTTTCTTTATTTTTTTACCTTCAATGAATTTAATAAAATAGTTATTTTTGCATTTAGCTTCCCTAATTTATAACACTCTCGAAATTTTGATTCATCGATATATTTTTTAAAAATTATACCGTGTCCTTTTAATTTTTTGTCTTAACCTTAGTACGGATATTCGGTGTAATGAAATTATAACGCAATCTCCAAAGCTCTCCAAACCAGTCGGTAAAACAGCCTTGACAAAGTTGTGAACTGTAATTGGCGAGAAATTTGACGTATTTATAATTTTGAAAAAAACTTCTTATATTTACTAACAGCAGTTGCTTTAATTTGATTTTTTTAGTTTGTATATTGTTTTTTTTTTTTTTTTTTTGTATTCAATGTTAGGCATGTTTAGTGTTAACCAATATAGATCAACGTCTCTGAATATCCGAAGATACCATGCTAACTAGGGAACTAGGGTTCGAAAGTATTATTCAATTTTCTTTCAGGAATTTATTAACGTTGATCTTAAAGTTTTGAGGATTAAAATTATCAGGAAAGATCCACGCCGGTAAGGCATTCCAGAGATGAGAAACTCTGTTAAAAAAATCGCGTTGAAAAGCGACAGTTCTACACCTTGTCACTTGAACCGTAAAAGGATGGGCTGCTATTGATGCTCTGGTGAAACGCGCGAAGTTTGCTGGTTCAGGCAAAATCGATTTGATCTCCGTAGACGCCCGTTCGTCCATAATATACTTGTAAAATACCGTCAAATCAGCGACGTCTCTTCTATGTTGCAAGGAATCAAGCTCGTTAGTAAGAGTCGAGTTGCCGATCAATTTAACAGCTCTCCGTTGTATAGAATCAAGACATTTTAAGCTACTTATGTAGGCTCCACCCCATATGTAAGAGCAATACTCCATGCAGGGACGAATAAATGATTTATATATTAAAAGAAGCTGCTCGCTATTAAAAACCTTACGACAACGACCCAAGAATCCTAATTTTTGAACAGCGTTCTTAGCTAGGTTAAAAATATGAGAATTCCATTTCATATTATTTTCAATCTCAACTCCTAGAAGTTTAATAGATTCTTTCTTTTTGTTGTAAAAATCGAATCGAAATATTTATTATAAAACAAAATTATGTAAAACAAAAAATAAATTTGAAAAAGTCGCAGTAAATACTGCACAAAATAGTTATTTTTTTCACTAGGACGAAATATGATGGATTTTGGGAGGAGTAACAATTTTGCGAGTTCCAAAATCCAGTTTTATTCGCCTACATATTAAAGTGGTACTTTATTACTATGATTTGCGGCCGTAAAGTGACACTTTTTAACCATATATTTTGTTGTCATAGTTGCGCCCAAAAATGTAAAAAACATTTGTATTTGTTTAAATTCTATAAAAAATAGGAATTTTTATCAAAGCAACGTTTAATCTCGGCTAGCGCATCGACTTGCAAACTCCCCATCCTTCCAAAATTTTGAGCTTTACGTCCTTGCATCATAATGTACTATTTTAGTACAAGTAAAACATTACAATTTTTCTCCAACCATTATTTAATAATTATTCAATTACATTAATTATATTAATTTACATCTCAAACTAAATCCAAGCAACAATTTCAATTTTTTGTCAAATAATAATAAATTACTTCGCTCTGAAAGACCTAAGTATTACATTCATGAGCTCAAAGTGAAATTCTTACCCCCTTTTTTTTGGCATTTCTCGACGTTTTAGGACCTACTGATTCTAAAAAAGCAACAAAAAAAATGTATGTCTGTCTGCCGGCCGTCACAACCGACGAAATCTAAAAAACCGCTGGACGGATTTCAAAAATTTTTTTTTCTTTCTAAAAATAGGTTTACTCAATGGGAAGAGCCGAAAAGACGATGTGTTCGATAACTGTACCGAAAGTGTGTCAAAAAAATCGTCAAGTGTGTCAAAACAAGGAAATTTGCACATTTTTTGCTTTAAAAACGTTCATTTTAAGTGATTACGAGTAAGAACATTGAATTTGTAGAAATCCTGATAGTAGGGATTGGTATGTGAGTACTTGAGACCAAAATCTAGATTATTGCATTATAAGTTTGTCCAAAAAATGTTGTCAAGTGTGTCAAAAGTAAGATTGTATTTATTATTTTACCCAATTTTTTGGAAAAAAATTAAATTAAAATTTTGTTTGAAATGAAATTTCATTATTATTATTGAGAATTATGGCATTATAAGTTTGTCAAAAAAATGTTGTCAAGTGTGTCAAAAGAAAGATTTTTATTTATTTTTGTACCCAATTTTTGGAAAAAAATAAAATTAATAATTTGTATGACATGAAAATATATTATTATTATAGAGAATTATGGCATTATAAGTTTGTCAAAAAAATAATGTCAAGCGTGTCAAAAAATGATTTCATTGATTTTTTAGACAATTTTTTGGGAAAAAAATTTAGCTGTTTTTATGACGTAAATGTAATTGAAAATGAAATTGGACATGGAAATTTCTTAATTTGTTATAGTTTTTGAAATATTTTTGGAATTTTGAAAAAGTTTCAATTTTTGATTTTGTAATAATTTTTGCAATATTTTGAGAATTTTGGAAAAAGTTTTGATTTTGTAAGAATTTTTGGAATATTTTTGGAATTTTGAAAAATTTTAAATTTTTGATTTTATAATAATTTTTGGAATTTTGAAAAAAGTTTCAATTTTTGATTTTGTATAATTTTTGCAATATTTTCAGAATTTTTGGAAAAAGTTTAATCTTTGATTTTGTAATAATTTTTGGAATATTTTTAGAATTTTGAAAAAAGTTTGATTTTATTATAATTTTTACAATATTTTTGGAATTTTGTAAGAAATATGAATTTGTGATTTTGTAATATTTTCTCGAAACGCTAAATGGAGAGGTTTTTGAGTAGTTTGCTGAGGATGATACACTCTCTAAATTATGTTAATTTATGATCTCTTATAATTTTCCGGCAACGTATTGATGTTTCGTGTTAGTTTTGTAATAAATTTCTAAACAGAGATAAAAAATACCTGTACTTTAACAAAGAGTTATGTTTGATATACATCGCTGCCCAAAACTAAAAACCATGTCCTCATAAAAGTTTTTTGCCGAAAACTATATCAAAATCCTTAACCCAGACCGATGTCTTGATATCTCAGAGCTGTGAGATTTCAGCCCCTCCATATTTTTCTATTACAGTCGTTAAAAAAAATATAATCGTGAGAAGTAAACAAACACTTAGTAATTTTTCGTCAAAAGTTTAGTTATTTTTTTACAAGTTGTGAAGAATTTTCACACATTCCGTTGTGAGTTACGAAAGTATAAACACGTATAGGAAAAGAAAAGAAAGTAATTAAAAGCGGCTATTGTGAAAATAGATTTCGGATAAGATTATAAATTATATTATAAATATAGAATCACAAGTGAACATCCAGAAAAACGAAGAGGAGAATAATAGACAAAGGTTTGGCAGAAGAATGCCGAAATAAAAATAGAGGAAAGACCAAATAATACGGATAATGAAATTCAATTAAAAAACGAACAATTTTATTATACAAAAAAATGAAACAAAGGAAATTATATTATCGAAAAATGATAAATCAATATTAAATAAGGATCTTGATTCGAACTATAAGAAATTTACCATTTCAAATACAAATATTAAAGAAAAAGTGAACGAAATTACAAAATGTTATAACCGAAAGAATATCAATGTTAAAGAAACGTGTACAGACGTGTTTGATACAGAAACACCAGAAACAATTAAAAAAATGGCGACATCATAAAACTAAAAAAATTGAAATAAAAAACGGGAACAGTGATATACGTGAAATAATTAAAAGTGATAAAATAAGAGTATTGTGAATTCATATTTTGATTGTATTCAAGATGAAATTTATAAAAAATTCCAAATAAAAAAGAGGTAATATATAATGAAAATTATGATGAAAGATGGAAAAACAAAATTATCGAAGCAAATGATAATAATAATATAAAGACAACAGAAATTTCTAATTCTTTGACAAAACAAGGAAACAAAATAATCAAGAACAAAAAGGGTATGTAGAAGCAAGGGAAGATGTGGAAACTGCTCAGGAGAAGACCACGAAGAAAGAAACTGTAATAATGTAGCAAAATGCTTACACTGCAAAGAAAATCACCATACATTTTTCAATAAATGTAAAGAAAATATAAGGCAAAAATATATAAAAACAATTATGATAGTTAAAAAATTAGCATATAACGAAGCCATAAAAGAAATCGAAAAACCTAAATTCGTATTCAACGAAAACAACTTTCCGACATTAAATAAAACTAATAAACGGACAGGAAAAATATAGAGATTTGGAAGAAACAACACAAATAGAAAAAGGATATTGGAGAAGAGATAAAAAAGAAGTAATCAATCAAGATCAGAGCACAAACAAAGAATAAGAAGAAATAAGAAGACTAAAAGAAGAATAAAATAAAATAAAAGAAGCAAATAAAAGGAATGAAAGTAATATTCGAGTTGAGGACTTAAAAGAAATAAAAAAAGAATTAATGGAATTTAAAAGAGAATTGATAGGTGGAAAATCTCATTTTAAAAAGTGAAATGAATCAAATCAAAATTAACAACGAAAAATTAAAAATAGACATGGAGAACATCAAGAAAGAAAATGACAACTTAAAAATAAATCTAGAAAAGATTCAGGTCCAATTCAAAAAAATAATTATCATTAATGAAAAAAATATCAAATAAGCAATGAATTATTAAAAACGAAAGATGAGAACATTAACAAAGATGTATTATTCATGGAACTTATCACTAATATAAACGAAGTAAAAAATTTATTAACGATGGAAAATAATATGTATACTCAAAATGATGAATAATAACGACATAATAAATATTTTACAAATCAACATTAGAAGCTATAAAGCAAATAAAGAAGAATTAGAATACATTTTAAACAAAAAAAAATAGATATTGCCTTTCTAGGGGAAACCTGGACTAATAATAAAGATATTTTAAAAATAATATATTTTCACTTAGATTTCAATCACAGACAGGACAATTACGGAGGAGTGAGGTTTATTATTAATAATAATATAAGTATATATAAAATAAAGCATATTAAAGACTACGAGCCTATAGAAACTATAGAACTAAAAATAGACATAAAAGAAAAAAAACACTAAAATTAGAGTAATAGGTATTTACATTTCACAGAAAAGTAACAATTCTATTAAAGAAGAAAAATTTAATCTACTAATGAAAATAAAGAAAAAACATTAATTATAGGAGATATAAATGCTCACCATGCCTTATGGGAACTAAATAAAAAAATGATAATAGAGGCAACAAGATGGCGCAAATAACTACAAATTCAAAATTTATCATCCTAAACAATGGGGGACATACCAGATTCAACAACAACAATGCATCGTCAATAGACATATCACTGATAACAGAACACTTAACTAACAAAACAAGTTGGGATGTCAAAAACTAAATGATAGATAACTCAGATCACTTACCGATAATCATAAAATTAAGATATGGAAACATAAAAAAGATAGAAACAAAAATTTAAAGAAAAAATTGACAGAAATACAATAAGTGCAAAAAATAAAGTGCAATGAAAAAATAGCAAAAATAACAAAAAACAAAATAAACTTAAAAAAAAATCTAAGAAATAGATACAAAGTGAAACATAGTGCATTAAAATAAAATAGATATTAAACAACACGAAACATTTGTGATATGAGTGTTAAGATCAAATCCAAAAAAATAAAGTAAAATCAGAAAAAAAAAAAGGGAATTTTCAGTTTTTTTTTCAAAATATCATCAGAAATATATGTTTTAGACAAACAATTATTAGGACATTTTTCTAGAGAATTAAATTTAATACAGGATTGTTCATACAATTTTTCTTTAAATCTGCATATTTTATGAGATATTTAAATATGAATTATAAATCACTAGAAATGAATGTATTCCATTGAATAGAATGAAAAATTGCTTTGAAAAGCAAAAGATCCGTAACAAAAGTTTTATCTCAATTCCGGTCGGTTCGGGAATCGAACCGGCGCCCTTCTGATCAGAGCTCATGGTTAACTATTTAACCAACTCGACCAGCTGGTTAAATGGTTAACCATTAACTCTGATCAAAAGGACGCCGGTTCGATTCCCGACCGGAATTGAGATAAAACTTTTGTTACGGATCTTTCGCTTTTCAAAGCAATTTTTCATTCTATTCAATTGAATACATTCATTTCTAGTGATTTATAATTCTAAACTACACAATGGTTAGATGTATTGCTATCGTATAGATAAAAATCTTAAGGGAGGGGGGGTATGGTTTTAAAGACGAAAAAAAGCATATTTTTGAGATTTTTTTGCGGTGACATCAGTAAAATAATTTTATTAAATTTAATTACATATTATTGTACAACTTTTGAAGTATGTCAGAAAAAATTTTCAATGAAAAATATTGATAAATAAGCCGGTGACGTTGAATCTCCAGAGGCGCCTTGAAAAAAAGTGGTTTTGCGGTGAACATCATAACTCGTTACGGGATCATCTGAACCAACAAAATTGATATGTATTTTAAAGGTGATGTATTTCTCGAGATAATCAGAAATCAGGATCGGTTCAGTAGATTTTGAGTTCTAATGTTCATGAACTTCAAAAATGACGTTTTCGGGAAAATCAGGTATCACGGCAGGTCGTTTGAAACACTGTAACTCCGTTAATTTTACTCGGATTGACTTAAAATTTGTACACAACATTCTCAACATATTGTTCATTCAGAAAAAAAATTAAAAAAAATGCAAAAAAAATAATTTTAAAACCATACCATATCGTTTGAAACGCTGTAACTCCGTTAGTTTTACTTGGATTGACTTAAAATTTGTACACAATATTCTCGACATATTGTTCATTCAGAAAAAAAAATAAAAAAAAATACAAAAAAAATAATTTCAAAACCATACCATATCGTTTGAAACGCTGTAACTCCGTTAGTTTTACTCGGATTGACTTAAAATTTGTACACATTATTCTCGACATATTGTTCACTCAGAAAAAAATTAAAAAAAAAAAATGCGAAAAAAATAATTTTAAAACCTCCTTAATAAAATCTTCAATATTTAAATATATCTCCGATTTTATTAAAACATCAACTTCGAACATTTGCGGCACGCGTTCTTTCATTTAAAAAAAAATGCCCTCGAGTTTTTTTAACATAAAGAATTTTTTTAGGAGGCGTTTGAGAAAATTAAATTTTTAACGACCAGTCTAAAAGGCATATTATTCTCGTTTTGTGAGTTGCATAAATATGACGCACCATCTTTTCCACAATTAAGCGTCACCGATTGCTATTTAACTTTTTTAAATTAAAAGTTTTGAAACTCAGTTTAAGTTCAATAAAAATTTTATGGCTACGATAAGTTATTCAAATAAACGATAAGAGTAAAATTAATATAACCATAAGTGTGTTGATCTAGCGAAATTTTTATCTCGCTTATCGCATTCATTTTAACTCTGCTAATATTAACCGATTATCGTTATGTGGATCTCCATAATATTAAAATTTGATTCATACAAAATTTCTCTAGGGAATAAATTTAAAATCAATAGATTACAAAACCTTATAACTAGTATGACATTTTGTTACGTTAATTGACACGAATTTAATTAACTAAGATTAATTTTAATCAACAAATCCAATTAAATTATCTCAAATATTATTAATTTGCATAAAAATTATGTTTTTGGCTAATTTTATCCGTTTTACATACTTTCCAGTTCTTTAGCTTCTCATACTATTCGACCATAATAATTGATGCCATTTGAACACATGCATGAAATAAGACAGTTTCCTTAGTTCAAAATTCTAATCGATCATTAAATTAAGATAGCGAAGATCAAGGTTATATTAATATTATAAAATTTATTGTTTATTGATACTCAATTGATGATATCTCACAGTATTGTCTTTTTTGAAACATAAATATTCATGAATGTTTTAGTTTAATCTAAATTTTACAATTACGAAAGATTTAAAGTGCCTTTGAAGTTTTTAATTAAAATTGTTCTATAATCTATATTATTATTTATGTGGTACATAAGTAATTTTATCAATACAGTACCAAAAATTAAGCTATTGAAAAACACTTGTTTCGAAAATTTTTTTGCGGATCAACATGTATTACTTAATGTCTTAGCAAGTGTCATTCATAAATTGCCCCAAGTGCATATACGATAGAAATTGTTAAGTTTTCCAACTCTGTAAGCTTATAACTCAAAGTCGTGTAAGCTTATAACTTAAAGTCGTGTCAATTGGCATAATAAGCAATATTTATTTATTAAATGTCATTAATGTTTTAAAAAAATGTTTAAATAAAATGATTCATAACTGTTGGTGGTTTTATTATTTTTTGTGTTGAATTTTTTGATGATTACAATTTTTTTGCACCTTGACTAAAAATTAAAATGTATCAACAAAGAAAGTGGTTTTAGATATTGGTTGTTTGTTAGTTGAGGCATTTAATTTTATTGGATAAGCTGCATTACTCATAAAATATGTGTTTGTTGAAGACCTTGAAGATTATGCTTTTTAGTTTTAAGCCTCTTGGTAAAACTTTTGGTTTTAAATGATCGTACAAATAAGTTGGTGCAAAACAGGTAATGAAATTTATAAAAAACAATGATTTTAGTAAAAATGTGACTGTGTTGTAGAAAATCCTGTTTTATAGTTAAATTTTAAATACCCACAATTCTTTTACCACTGTTTTAGTCTGATTCTAAGAGGCTGATAGCACTACACATCCCAAAAAACACATTTACGTCATGGAGAAATCAAAATTACATCACAAATATTGCAATGCGATAAATAGTGCGATTATAAAATTTAAAAGGGGCATTTGTAATCGACCCTTCAAGATTTCGCTAATGAAATTCGTTTTTATAGTACATTTCTCATAAGCTGTGGTAACTATCGTGATGAAAGAGTTGGAATGGAGGCATAATCATTAAATGCTTTGGAGTTTGGATCGTAATGAACTTTAAGTCTTTGAAGAGTTTCAACCACTTTGAGTTTACCGTTCGCATTTATGAATAGTTTCAATAACATTAATCTGGTTTTCCAACTGATGGGTTTATTTTTCGTCACATTTTTAATTTTTCTGTCACACTTGTCTGGTTGGGAAAATTGGATTAGTTTGTTTGTCCATCGCCTTAGCTCAGAAATTTTTCACTATCAGTAAATTTCTTCGGTCTGAAAGGAAAAGTAAAAATGTTACCCCCACTTGTTTTGGCATTTCTCGACGTTTTAGGTCATAACGATTCTGAAAAAACAACAAAAAAATGTGAGCCTGTCTGCGGGCATACGAAAGACAACATACGAAAACAAGAAAACTACTGGAGCGATTTCAAAAATTTGAAAATAGGTTATGTTAATGACAAGAGCCGAAGGGACGATGGATACGAAAACTGTTCCGGAGGTGTGTCAAAAATCATTAAAATTGTCAAAAATAGCAAATTTTCAAATTTTTGGTTTAAAAAACGTTTATTTTCAGTAGTAACTTTGAATCTAGAGAAATCTTGACTATCGGCATCCTTATGTGAGACCAGGACCTTGATTATTGTATAACAAGTATGTCAAAAAAAATCGTCAAGTGTGTCAAAAGAATGATTTTCATATATTTTGTTTCCCAATTTTTTTGAGAAACATAATATGGGAAACATTTTCGACTAAAATGATATAAAACATAAAAGTAATTATTTGGATGACATGAAATGTATAATTGAACATGGAATATGGTTGTATCCAGTTTCAACTACTCCCAACTTATAGGAACAGTTGACAAATATTAAGTTGTTGCAAATTAAATGTCGTTTTTTAACAAAAATTGTAAAAAACATCTCCCTAGTTTCTTCAGTTATTTTTTGTGGGATTCCAGATTCCACGACTTCTGAATAACAGAAAGAAAGGTGGAAAATAAATTTGAATTTTTGATTATGTTATAATTTTTGCAATATTTTTGGAATTTTGAAATTTCAATCTATGATTTTGGATTGATTTTTGGAGTATTTTTAGAATTTTGAATAAAGTTTAAATTTTTGATTTTATTATAATTTTTTTAATATTTAAGAAATTTTGAAAAAAGTTTAAATTTTTAATTTTATTATTGAAATTTTGTGTTTGATATACATCGCTGCCTCAAAACTAAAATTAATGTCCTCATATAATCCTTTTGCCGAAAACCATTAAACCGGGAGGCATCGTTGCATAACAAAAATGCCGATGCCGATTGAATTTTCGATGCCGATTGAATTTAATTTTTATAGATAGATTATTTATCCATTGTAACTCTGAAATCGCGTGTTGGGATCGCTTTTATAACCTCTTTTATTGCTATACAGAGTGAGTTTTTCTCAGCGACTAATATCATTACGGTTTCTTCAATGCATCAACTAACAAGATCACCAGTACCAAATTCGCTTCCATATTATATTACTTATCCGAGAGTAACCACTACACGTAAGTGTTTACAGTGCAATTAGTTTTTAAATTCTAGTATCAAATCTTCTATTTCGTCTATTATGGCCGGTGTGACCAGACACATACACGTTGAAAAGGGTGGAGAAACTACCTAAGCAGGGTTTGCCAGACTCTAAAATACGGCCAAGTACTTTCACATTAATGGTCAATATTATTTGGCTATTGTAATTGGGCCAGTACTAGAATCATTCATCGGCCGATTTATGGTTTACAATAGAATTGGGAATCTCTATAACAAATTTTCTTTTAGCCCAAAATTCTCTATAGCTCGTAAAATATAACCACATATGTATATAGAACACACTAATTTTTATTTATTTATAGAATTATCAAAATGAAAAAAATAAAATCTAACCTAGTCATTGGTTTTGATGAAGGTAGTTTGCCGCAAACGTTGAATTGCCGCTACCCAAGTAGATTCTTCTACAAACGTTGAACTGCTTTAGTTAAATTGCTCTAGTCGAATTGAGTTTTAGTCAAATTGTAGTTAGTTGAATTGTCTTAGTAGAATTGAGTATTAGTCGAATTGTTTTTAGTTGAATTGCCTTAGTTGAATGGGCCTAGAATCCATTTAATCGTATAAAAAAGAATGTTTGAGGTTAACACAGTAGTCCCTGGGCCTTCACCTACATAATTTTGTGATTACCACATATTTTATACTTCGTGATGCGTGATTTTTCTCAAATCGGCCGCTTTTGCGTTCGGCAAGCTCCGAAAATGCCGATTGCCCGCGATCTTGTAAATTTGCTACCACATTTATTTTTTTTGACTGTGGAGGTTGGAAATTTGTTTTAGAATACGAGGGTAAGCTTGTCCGACCAAAATGTGTTTGCTATTGTCGAGTCCGACAACTGACATTTTGGATGTTTGGGTTGTCGGACTAGACAATAGCAGACAAATTTTTGTCGGACAAGGTTACCCTTGTGTTCTAAATCAAATTTCCAACCCCCATAGTTAAAAAAAAACAAAAATTTACAAGATCCCGGGCAATGGGCATTTTTCGGAGCTTGCCGAACGCAAAAGCGGCCGATTTGATAAAAATCGCAGAACAAATGTTTTCGGTCTCGTCAGAATTGGGAATCTCTATAACAAATTTTCTTTTAGCCCAAAATTCTCTATAGCTCGTAAAATATAACCACATATGTATATAGAACACACTAATTTTTATTTATTTATAGAATTATCAAAATGAAAAAAATAAAATCTAACCTAGTCATTGGTTTTGATGAAGGTAGTTTGCCGCAAACGTTGAATTGCCGCTACCCAAGTAGATTCTTCTACAAACGTTGAACTGCTTTAGTTAAATTGCTCTAGTCGAATTGAGTTTTAGTCAAATTGTAGTTAGTTGAATTGTCTTAGTAGAATTGAGTATTAGTCGAATTGTTTTTAGTTGAATTGCCTTAGTTGAATGGGCCTAGAATCCATTTAATCGTATAAAAAAGAATGTTTGAGGTTAACACAGTAGTCCCTGGGCCTTCACCTACATAATTTTGTGATTACCACATATTTTATACTTCGTGATGCGTGATTTTTCTCAAATCGGCCGCTTTTGCGTTCGGCAAGCTCCGAAAATGCCGATTGCCCGCGATCTTGTAAATTTGCTACCACATTTATTTTTTTTGACTGTGGAGGTTGGAAATTTGTTTTAGAATACGAGGGTAAGCTTGTCCGACCAAAATGTGTTTGCTATTGTCGAGTCCGACAACTGACATTTTGGATGTTTGGGTTGTCGGACTAGACAATAGCAGACAAATTTTTGTCGGACAAGGTTACCCTTGTGTTCTAAATCAAATTTCCAACCCCCATAGTTAAAAAAAAACAAAAATTTACAAGATCCCGGGCAATGGGCATTTTTCGGAGCTTGCCGAACGCAAAAGCGGCCGATTTGATAAAAATCGCAGAACAAATGTTTTCGGTCTCGTCAAGGACAGGCGCATCACGAAGTATTAAATATGTGGTAATCACAAAATTATGTAGGTGAAGGCCCAGGGACTACAGTATTTTTTTGTTCATTTTGTTTTTATATTTTTAGAACGTAGCAAAAACCATTTTTAATAGGAAAAACAAATCACAAACTCTCAAACTTAATTTTATTTTGTTTTTTTTTGTTCATCAAGGAACCAACTAACTTGTATTTCCTTTGAATTTAATTGTTTAAAGAAATTTCAGAAAAAAACGTTCTAAACCAAACTTTTTACTTGTTCGTCATTTGAACATGCAATTAAAATTTTTTTATTATTTACTTTTTTATTCATTTTTCTTTTATTATTTTTTTTCGCTGTTCATGTTTTTTTACTGAAAATAAAAGAATGGAAAAAAAACTCATGTATAATATTTTTAATTATCATTACTATATATATATTTTCAAAAATTATACACGAAGTGTTTCACTTGATGAAGTTAAACATGGAATGAAAAATAATCAGCCATGACAGCATTTTATAATATCTTTCATTTCATTTTTCCAACGACAGGTGTTACCAAAAGTAATTCTTGTTCCGTTCAATCTTTTGGTGCGTTCTTTTGATGATATCTAAGTAAGAGGGAATTATTAGCTGAATTGAATTTCTGAATTTTTCAAAGTGAAGATTTGAATTTTTCTACAGAATATAGAAAAAAAGTGATTTGGAATAAATTAAGACATTTGGACGTCCGTTACAAGTACTTCACTATTGTTATTGGGCCTTTACAAGAATCATGAATCGGACGATTTGTTAGAATACGGTTTGTAGAAAATGGCCCGTTAGTGGTTTTCAGTATTTGGCTATTGTTATTGGACCATTACTGGCAACCATGAATTAACCGATCTATGGCATTTGGTAAAAATTCACTAGAGTAATATCCATTTTAGAAATATGTATGTAATTTGAATCATTTCACCTATAGTTTAATTATCGCTTATCTGCTGGAAGACTATGATGAGATGAGGTTGGTATCAGTTTTAATTTTTTTTTCATTAGACATTTCTATTTTATTTTAATTATTTTTTATTCAATTTATTTAAATTTACATATGATGATATTTTATATTTTTTTAATGGGCCACCACTTGGTCATTGTTGCATTACTGGTCGCCAGGAATGAACCATTACTGGACCAGTTGTACATTCTTATATGGGTACGTTATCGCATTAGACATAGCAAAATCTTTTGATCGAATCTGGGATTCCAACTTGATCGATAAACTTGTTGCATATGATTTTAATTCCGTAATCGATAAGTTAAACTTAATTCAAATTTTTCTGACCGATATAATTCGGTTTCCATTTGCTTTCTTTATACAAAGCTAGTAATATTTGTGAAACAGTAAATTATAAATTAACATTTCTGAATATCCAAAGATACCATGTTAACTGAGGTTTTTGTAAACGATTTATATGCGTTTTAAGGAATTTATGGAAATTGACCTTTATTTGGGAATACACATTGTCATAAAAACCCCAAAATGGTAAAGAAATCTAAAGAAACTCTTGAAAAAGTCACGCTGAAATGCCAATATTCTGCTACTTCTCCTGATTTAATTATAACAGCGGAGGGGTGGGAATTGCTTTGACCTCTTTAAAAGAATACGCAACCAAAATGTATTTGTAGAATATTGTCAAATCTGCAACTTTTCAACGTAGGTGGATTTTCTTTTGAGTCTAAATTAATGAACGCTGGTGCACCCAAGGTTTTGTTAGTTATCCCAATATAGATTCAGTTCACTCTTCAAACAGCTGTTGAACCCCACTATTACACTCCACAAATCATTCATCCTCCATCTTCAAAAGAAATATACATGAACGATTAAATCCTGCTCGGAGATGCGATAAATGTAAACGAGGACCTAAAAAAGTTGATGATTAAGGAGTCAAAATTTATTCAATTTAAATTGTAAACACAGCTAAGTATACGGATTATTGAGTTTTCCAACGACATTTCAATTAGTAAAGGTGACGAGCAAATAGGTGAAGGTGAAAGCATAACTTTATTTATACGTTTTCATATAATGACGATGACAAAAAGCTCGTCTAGAAAAGTCGAGCTCCTCAATTGTTGTCAAGTTTGGACGCTTTATCTGTTTTCATCCTGGTTGTCTTGGACTTTGTTTAAAACTGTGTTACACAAACTGTGGGTGATCGAAATTTAACATAAAATGTTGCCTTCTTACAAAATCGTGGCACTGTTGCTAATCTTGTTATTTTTTATAAATATAGTCACCAACAATAGTCAGCAGAAATCGGGATTTGGGTGCATCATTGCATCAAGCATATTCTTTTACTCTTGTCAGTCGGTTAGTGCAAACAGCGATATAATGCAAAAGGCTTTCTTTGTTCATAAACGATAAAATATTATGTTTAACGTTTACAAAGTTTTTGAGTATCATAAAATTTCTAAGTATGGAAATTCAAAGCGTTCAAGTTATAGATTGTATTACAACTTGCGTCGTTTGCAAAAATACTTAAGTAAATTATTAAGGATATACGAAATAATTTTAATAAAAAAAGTTTGTATTAAAATAAATTTTTTTCCAGAAAAATAATAAATTTTCATGACTTTCCATGACTTTCCCTGACCAATAAAAAATCCCCTGACTTTCCAGAATTCCATACCTGGTAGACACCATGAATTGTGAAGTAAACATGCATGCATAATATAAATTTTGAAGCGGCATCAAATGACGTTATGAATTCGTTTTTTACGAGTTAAAAAATTCTCCACAACCACAGCCCTCACTACTATAGCAGCTGACCGCCGGATTTATCATCAGCTGGAGTTAATTAATTATAACTAGGAGGGCCCGGCGTGCTTTGCTACGCTTATAAATAAAGTTTTTGCGTAGGCATTTTGTTGACGTAGAAGCAATGATTTCAAAAAGTGGTAATGAGAAATGCTAGCATATAATTTTTAATTTTTCTTTTTAAATATAAATATAATCTCTTTTTAAATATAAAAATAAATCTACCTAACTCCTTACCTTACCTAACTCCTTACCTTACCTAACTCTTTACTTTACCTAACTACTTACCTTACATAACTCCGTACCCTGCCAAACTACTTACCTAGCTCCTTACCTTACCTAACTCCTGACCTTACCTAACTACTTACCTACTTTATTTAAAAAATCAATATAGGGTCCGCGTTGAACCCCGAACCATTCTCACGACCCAATACATCGACCATGACAACGAAACGTTTTTTATGTTCTAGCTAAAATACATTTTACATAAAATGCTTAATATGTATATTCTTTTCAGATAATTCAGTTGTGTCAGTCAAATCGAACACGGCTATTATTAAATATTTCTCTATAGCAGGCTACAGACCTATAATCAATTTGTCAATCAATTCGAAAACGAAAATAAACGAAATAAAATTTAGTGTAAAAATCCCCTAAATTTCATTTCGTTTATTTTCGTTTTCAATTGCTTGACAAATTGATTGAAGGTCTGTAGCCTGCTTATCTTGTTTTGCACAGAAAGCACAAATCAATTTTATTGATTGTTTCTTTAATTTCTAATCAATAGAAAATATTTAAAAACAAAGAAAAATAATAATTAAATCAAAGAAAATCAAAGAAAAATAATAATAATAAAAAAACAAAGAAAAATAATACGTCTATCCACTCCCAAAGCAATGCATAAACTAAATTGAAATTTGAAAAGGAAATATAAAATACTAAATATTAATAATAAAAAATCAAAGAAAAGACTTGGGCAAGTCCATTTCATATTGTATAGCGGGGTCGTTAAATTCAAAAATACATTTTAATTCGTCTATAACTTTTTTATTTATGATCCGATTTGTGTGTAAATCTTTAAAATCTAAGTTACACTAATATCAGTTAGCAGTGAAAATTTGAAATGAATCCATCTTCGAATAAAAAGCTTTAGGCTCCTCAAAGTTTTTTTTTAGCGTATTAATATATAAGATAAATAAAAATCAACCGGCATTAAACGACTTTTTCATTTGTAACTCTGCCTCCCGGACTATATATAAGAACTCTTAACACAGACCGAAGTCTTGAGATTTCAGTTTCACCTTTATATTTTGTCTTTGTTGTTGTTCAAATTTTTAAGACACAAAATTTAGCTAAATGCTCGTATTGATTTTGTATTAAAACTAAAAAATGTTTGAAATAATTAGTCGTTTTCTCTTTGAAAAACTATGTTTTCTTTAACCATTTTTCTTGATTTACTCTTCAAAATTTTGGGCTGCATCTGCGTTTAAACTCCGGTCGAGAATTCATGACATAACTGTTCTTTATACTTCATGTGTCTTGAAATTTGAATTATTTGCAGCAGTTTAACCTCTCCTCTGAATTCTATGTCGGGACTTTGTTAAGGAACAACATCATCCCGGTCGACGTTTGACATTCATAGTTTTTTTGCAGGAGTTTGAATTTGATGATTATGTTCCAAGAACTTCAATTGTGCATAATGAATAAGCATCGTAAAAACTAAAGAATTTTATTAATTTGATGAACATCTTTCTGGTATGTTAGACTTTCATTTTTGAAGAAAAATTCCTCAATTTTTTATTCTTGATTTCTCTCAAAGCACTAATTAAATTGGAAGACCTATCTATAGTATTTCATTTGATAATACTCCTGCACTGGTTCCAAAGGAATCATCACAGCTAGTTTTTTTTACCCTAACTTCTAGCTTTATTAGACTTATAAAATATGTATATTACTTTTCTTTCGATTTAATTTCCCTCTAAGTTTAATTTTTCGCCAAGTGTGGTTCAACCTTTATTTCAACCTTATACGTGAGTAAAGGGGAATAAAAGCACACTAGCACGGTTGTATCTAAACTTACACGTTACATCAGCCAGCACCTGGTATCTATTAAGCTGTGTTGACAGTGATTAATTTCAATATCTATCCCATAAATTACTTTTACTTACGTAATATGTTTATTGGACATTGCTTTGAACATTACAAAATAATATTAATACTGATTCTCATTGGCAAAAAAACTTTTAACACTTTACAATTTTATTTGAACCGTATCGCCTGTGATTATCTTCCTCATTTAATTCATTTATTTTTATTGAAATTTTTTTGGCATTCAGATATTCGCGTTTATCATTTTTGACAAACATTTTTTTATTTATTATTTTTTTAAAAGAAATAACAGTTAACGCTAATTACTAACAATTATGTGATTTTTACAATTTAATTGATTTATTATTTCTGTTTTCTATTTGAGTAAGTTTTGATAGATTGTTGAACGAGTATTAAAAGTGTGATTTATGGTAAAACCATCGACCAAAACTGGAAGATATAATATTTATTTAGATATAATATTTAGTTATTGTATTAGTTACAACAATTCTATATTAACAAGATTTTTTGTTCTTATAACAATGCGTTAGAAATTTTTTATTAATAATTTGCTAAAAAATTTACCAGAACAACCGAAAACATGTTGTTTAGTTATTTATTGTTTTCTATTAATGCGGAACCGTCATTAGCGTTACAGCTATGTCAATATTTTCATATTTCGATTAATTAATTTTCTTTTGATAAATAAAAATATTTATTTAAAAGCTTATAGCAACAATTGGTATCTGGATACGGTTAGTATTGTTAAATGCGGAATTCTCAAAACAAAACATCGATTGCGGTTATTGTTCTCAAATTTTATTGAATTTAAAAAAACTTGGGTCTTTGAAAAAAAAAGTTACAAAATATTTTTTGGCTAATTACGATTAATTACAAAAAATTTTAAATTAATATTCTAAAAACATACTTCAAAGAAATATATAGCAAATCAGAGCGAAAACAAAAATCAAATGTTTTATCAAAACTAATTAAGTTTATGGAAATTTCTCGACAGTTATTATGTAATCTTATTTTTTTTTTTGGATTACATTTAATTAAATTTATTTTTTTTTCTTAAGATTCGTTTCTTAGAAAAAGCCTTGTTCCATATATTTTTGTTTTGTTTTTCAATTAAAATTATTATTTATATGTACACTTACAGTTTAAAGTGGTATGAACAAATGTTTTGTAACGCAATTAAATTAATGTTTTTTTTCTATTATCGATTTTCCATGTTTTTTAGAATTTATTTTAGGGGAGTTTTGAATTATGATGTGACAAAAAGTAAAAGTTATCAAGGTAACGAAATGTGATAGCTATTGCCTGTTAGCACTCGAGTTTTGTACAGTAAATTATCCTCTTGGAATATTGTTTACGTTAACATTTTTTCTTTAATTGACATCGTTTTTTGAGAGCAAGCAAAAGCTATTTAATAATTCTGTTTGACCTCTAAACGGTCCAGTGTTGTACATGGTTATGTAAAGGTGTTTGTGTACCTGTTTCCACGTTACTATCTACAGTTATATAGCAATTTAATGAACATGTAAATTATATTCAGTAATAATCACTCTTATACTATCGCGTCCAACACGAAATTCGTAAAATTTGCTTTTAAGGTAAGTTTCCGGTAAGTGTCCGGTTTTAACAATATGAAACACGTTATGTTTGACTGGTAACTTGTAGTTCGGTTTTGCTGTTAGGGAAGGGTACTTTTTTAGTAACAGACCGTATTTGTTCTATTATTGTCATTGTTCTCAAACACAGGCATCTCAACCTTCGGTTTTTTTAGATAAGTTGTTGATCTATCTCCATGGAAGTTTCGGATGAAAACTCTTCAAACGTGTATATAATTCTGCACTTTCGGAACGTAGCTCCAAATGTTTGGTGGTAGTAACACGGACCGGTTCTGTTCCTCGAACTACTTGGGGATCTTGAACGTGGTTGAAATGGGCGAATAATTTTATACGACAAAATTGCATTCTGCAGCTGTTTTTTTGAATTATCGAAATATTGATTCGAAAAATTTTTCGAATTTTTCAAATTTCACGTTTAGAGTTCTTATCAATTTAAAAATTACGACAAAATACCCTCATACTTAGGTTTTGATAGTTTAGAATTTAAACGTTGAATCCGATACACATGGGCGAAGTTTTGATTTAACCTAAGACAACATCTTTAAACCATCCAAACTAACAAGCAATAAACTAGCATTAAAATTTAAGTGTAAACGAGCCACGCGATTTTATGAAATTTAAGAATAGGCCCATAGAATTACGGATTGTACGTATTGTTGTCGGTAACCGGCCGGAATTTTTTTTAATCTCTGGGGGAGGGTACTCACATAATGGACCTGCCGAGTCCACTCGCTCGGAACCTGGGGACTGGAGTTATTCAACAAATTCGGCTGGAAATGTTTTTTTGCTTTCTTGTAAGCGATATAACTCGTAAATGGTGCACTGTAGGATACGGGCGCACGGAACGTTCTTGTTCCTTAAATGTTTTTCTATAACTTACAATTAAAAATAAATAAAAAAAATTTTTTTTGTTGAAATTTTTTGCAAAAAACTGCAAAAAATGTCTAAAAAACGATATTTTTCAATTGAATTTATTTATTTGCAAATAATTGTTTATAATATAATTGACCCCTCTATCTTGTAGCTGAAACCTCATCACAAAATAAAAGCTTTGGAACGTTTCATTCGGTCTAATAGTTTTTGCACAATTCCATTATGCACTTAATGTATGAAAAAAAGTGAACTTTGGGCCGCAAGGTCTGAGTTTTTATCTCATCGTAATCTGCTTGACGGCAGTCGAAAATATAAAATGTCAGCTTTAATTATGTTGCCTATACCCATATTCAATATTAACAACAATTACAGCGGTTCAAAAAACGACGAAAATTCCTTAGATGCAAAATTAAACTTCTCAACGAATTTTCAACGTAAAACGGTTTTAAAATTTGCAAAGTGCTTAGAAAACCGAAGATTTTAATTAATAAACCTCTCTAACATGATCTGGGACCAAGTTATGGCTCATTTTTTTTAATAACTTAATAATAGTTTTAAACAAAAAGTTCATTATTTTGTTGTTAAATTAACTTTACCCTGGAAACAATACATTTTGCTTTTATTTTTTACATTATGAAAATATTTGTGTTTTATATTGTTTTAAAATAAAATATTAATCAATTATAGTTTTTAATCAATAAGTTATTTAATACATTAATTACTATAACATTTTAATAGGTAATTAATTATACTATAAAGACCCACATAAGTAGCTCATTACTTTTTCATTAAATTTATTACAATAATGCTCAATTATACATCGCGTCGCTACGTGTATTACTTCGTACGTCTGTTGTATAATACAGTACGTTTCCTTTTTTCATAGAGTATGTTATTAGCAGGAGTCAGAATAGCCTATCGCGTGTTCGGTAGGTACAGATCCAGCATCTTGTCAGCACAAAAACATCATTTTGGAGGGAAAGGCTCCGTTCATGTCAATATATTTCATACAAAATCAAGGTCACAATCGGGGTTTTAGAAACGAAATGGGTCCTAAATCATGTTCGAGAGGTCTATTTTTTTTTATCGTCGGTTTTCTAACCATTTTGTAAATTTTAAGACCGCATCTCGTTAAGTTGAAAATTCGTTGAGAAATTTAATTTTGCAACTAAGGAATTTTCGCCGTTTTTTGAACCGCTGTAATTGTTGTTAATATTGAATATGGGTAGAGGCAACACAGTTGTTAATAAAAGCTGACATTTCACTCTTTCGACTGCCATAAAGCAGTTTGCGATCAGATAAAAACTCAGACCTTGCGGCCTGCCAAAAGTTATCAACCTTTTTTCAGACATTAAGTGCAAAATGGAATTGTGCAAAAACTATTAAGCCGAATGAAACGTTCTAAAGCTTATATTTTTTGTTGAGGTTTCAGCTACAAGATAGAGGGGTTTTTTATTTAGCGTATGGTTTTTTTTGTGACACACCAAAAAATTAAACTTAAAAATAGGTAGACTCTTCTATGAAATCTACCTAAAACAATACATGGATACACATTAAATGAACTTACAATCGATTTGATTGCGCGTCTTTTAAGTAAAAATTAAAAAGTAAAATATTTGAACATTGAGCAGTACATTTGAACATTAGATGTTTACATCGAGCGAGTCTATCCATGCTACTACATCGGGAGTTGCCAAATGGATGTCTGAGATGTTGCCATTGTAACGTCGAATTGGACACACAGTTGCAATGTGTTTTATAGTTTGTTGTGGAGCGCCGCAGTCACACTCACGGGACTCTGAAATGCCCCACTTGTAGAAAGAATCAGCACAACGTCCATGATTCGTTCTTATTCGGTTTAATGTAGTCCAGGTATGACGTGGCAAATCGAAACCAGGTTGGGTAGAAGTCGGGTTAGTAATAGAAAGGCCAGTTGTGTTGTAATGTTGCCAGGAGGTGTCCCAGGCATCCAAGATATTAAAATCAGTTGCCAGCAGGTTGCTGGCAGTTTTATGTGGAGGCTTTCTTGACTTCAATCGACAACAAGTGTGGTCACCGTAATATTCGTGCAAGGGTAACGTGGTGTTGTTAGTTACCTTTTTATGTTCACGCATGAGAGCATGCGAGCGTCTGAGTGCAGGTGGAGCGATATTGCTTAACACAGGGAGCCAAGGTAAAGGGGTGGATCTGATAGTACCACTTATAGTACGCATCGTAGCATGCAGCTGGCAGTCAACTTTTTGAGTATGTGTGCTATTCAACCAGACTGGTGCGCCATACTCAGCCACTGAGTAAACCAGACTTAGAGCAGTTGTTCGGAGGGTAGCTGCAGAAGCACCCCATGTAGAGCCTGCCAGTTTGTGCAATATATTGTTTCTCGTTTTAAGTTTTTGTGACGTATTTTCTAGGTGGAGTTTAAAAGAAAGAGTTCTATCGAGAGTAATGCCCAGGTACTTTGGCTGTTGATTGTATTTAATGACAGTGCCGTTAAATAACACTGATAGTTCGTGTTTTGCCAGTTTGTTGTTTAAGTGGAAACAGGAGCTCTCGGTTTTACTTAGATTGGGAAATAAACTCCACGTTCGAAAGTAGTCATTCATTATCGCTAGGTCAGTTGAGAGCAAATCCTCCAAAACACCCATGTCTTTGTTTTGAGTGGCCAGGGTCCAATCATCAGCGTAACCAAATTTTTTTGATGTTGTGTCAGGAATGTCATGAATGTACAGATTAAAAAGTAATGGCGCCAGGACGGAACCCTGTGGTAAACCATTGTTAAGCATTTTAGACCTACTGCAGGAATTATTTAGATGAACTTTGAATACACGATTACTCAGCATGTTGTTAATTAAACGCGAGATGGTGCTGCAAGGTATTGCATTGAACAGCTTATATATAATCCCAATTCGCCAGACCGTGTCATATGCTGCAGTAAGATCGATGAATACTGCGCCTGTTTTTAGTTGTTTTTGATACCCAGCTTCGATATAGGATGTTAGAGCGAGCAATTGGTCAGTGCAACTGCGATTGGGACGAAAACCAGCTTGTTCGACTGGGATCTGGTCATTCAATATCGGTGCGATACGATTGTATATGAGCCGTTCTAGCAATTTATAGCAGGTGCTCAAAAGGGCAATCGGGCGATAGCTTCCTGGTTCATTGGATGGTTTACCTGGCTTAAGTATCGCTATCACTTTCGTAGTCTTAAAATGTTTTGGTAGGTTGCCGGTTTCTAGGACATTCGAGAAAAATTTAGTTAGCCACTGTTTTACATTTTTTCCAGCATTCTTAAGAAATTCTGGAAAAATGCCATCGTAGCCAGCTGCTTTTCCGTTTTTTGTTTGGGACAGAGCTGATTCTAGTTCTTCGCTACTAAAAGAGTTCGCATACTTCGATGGAGACGAGCAATTGCGCTTCATTTCTCTTAATTTGCGTTTAATTGTTCTCTTATGAAGGCGATTAATAGAAGCACGAGACATATTTACTATGTGATTTGCGATGTCCTCTGGATTTATTTCATTGTTAGTACGAGTAATTGAGTTTGAGCCACCCAGTTTCCGAAGAAGACTCCATGCTTCCCTGCCTGAATGGGAAAAATCAATGTTTTCAACAGCCTTAATCCACTTTTGTTTTCTCGCGGCGTCCAGAGAGTATATTAAGTCATCAGCCACGTCTGCCTCACCACTACTAAGGTACTCCTCATATAATATATCGCTCTCTTTACTCCAGCCCGGAATATAATCTTCACGAAAGCCTCTTGGGATGCATTTCTTTGCAGTTGAGATGATGGCTCCAACAAATCTATCGTAATTTTTAGGAATGGGTTGGATCCAGCGAATCACTGCATCCAACTTCATCCTATATTTACCCCAATCAGCTTTGTTAAAATTCCATCTAGGTTGAGGAGTAGAGTTAACGAGTGGAATTTGGATTCCTACCTCAAGAATTACTGGACGATGTTGAGAGCGTGGAAAACCTTGTAAGACAGTCCTAGATATTGGAATAGGGTTACGTTGTTCGTTTTTTGTGGAAAAACAGAGGTCGGGATTGTAATCACGTCGCCATCTTGCAGATCTAAAGGTTTTCAAGTCTTTCGCATCATATACCAGGAACATGTTGTTATCATCCGCCCAGTCGGTCAGTTGCACGCCATTGGTATTATTATTTGAGTGGGACCACTGAGTGTGATGGCTATTGAAGTCACCAGCATATATTGCTGGATGGTAAAATAATGGTAGAGTAGCAGCTGGCCATCCTGTATTTGGAGGCTTGTATACGTTTACAATTTTCGTGTCCGATATATCAACAGCAATAAGATGTATATCGTTGTCCGTCTGTGTAAGTACGTGCGTGCAGTTCACGATTTCTGACTTAACATACGTGGCAGATCCATATGATTGATGGTAAATAGCACTAATTAATTTGTAACCAACAATGTTTCCTCTAGAGGTAAGTTGCGCTTCATCCGCTGCATGCGTTTCTTGCAGAATTATAACGTCGATGTCGTAATCTTTTAATAATCTTTGTAAATGTTCAGTTTTTGACTTGCTTATGCCTTCAATGTTCAATTGCAAAATACGGACTGAAGGTCCAATATTTTTTGTCTTATGGTGCTGAAAAGTACCGTTGTTATTGTGATTCTGATTTTGGTTTTGGTTCATATTTATTTTTTTTTTTTGTTGTTTTTTTTTGTATCACAGCCAAGAGTTCGAAATGAAATGTTTGGCTACCAAGTTGAAATAGACTATTTGCGTAATCCAGGGTGCAGCACGAGGAGCTTATCTATTTCACACACCCCAGATAGAGGGGTCAATTAGGGGTCAATTATACTATAAACAATTATTTGCAAATAAATAAATTCAATTGAAAAATATCGTTTTTTAAACATTTTTGCAGTTTTTTGCAAAAATTTGCAACAAAAAATTTTTTTTTAGATTTTGAAAGGACGAGTTTTCGAAGAAAAATTCAAAGCAATCACCATGCTAGAAAAATATTCAAACGTACCAATCTTGTAGTGTAGTCACTGTAGTGTATTTGCGATCACTGTCTTAGACTATTGACGCCGACTAGAATAACACTCGATTTTTACAAAGAAAGTTTCAGAAATTCTGATGAAATCTAGTCATCATTTTGGATATATTTTATTTCATGTTTTGACTCTTTTTCTTGGAAACAATAGTTTTGAAATGTTGTATAGGTCATAGGAGAAGTTGAGGTTGAACACAATTTTGTTTTGTATTTCATTGCGATAACAGTTTTGAGACAATAAGGAATTATTTATTGTATGACGTTTATAGTGTAAATCATGGTATGTTCAGTTTTTTATTCGAATTTCGAAATGTCTAGCGAGTTTATAAATTATAAGATTCAAAAACTAATTTATTTCACAATTCAGTTATGCGTAAAATGTTGTACATACACTCGAGGCCGAAAGGAATATTAAACCATTGATTCAATAAAAGACCGCATCTTCTTTCCGCCCACGATATGTGAATATCTATTTCATTCAACTTGCTGCTTGCAGAAGCAGAAGATTTGTGCCGCATAAAATAATATACTGAGAACAATTTTACCATATATTTTTGAAACTGCTTTTATTTTTTTCTGTTTTAATTTAACCTTTAAAATGAATTACTGTTAAAATATGCTCCAGTCAGTAATTGAAATTGAATAAATAAAATAATAATATATTTACTAATAAGACTACATTATTAAACCTGTAAATTAATTATTTGATATTTAATTTAAAAAGAAAACAACTGTGCATATATAATTTTATCGTTAACACTACAAGTGCACTATTTTCCATTTATTAAGTAGTTGACATTTAAAACCTTCGAAGAAATTTTTTTAAAATTAAAATTTTTTTTTTAATTTTAAATCTACTTTTTTCAAATAAATTTGTTTTATTATATTATTATAATATATAAAATTATTTATTTATTGTTTCAGAAACAAATCAAAACTATTTGTGAGTATAAAAAATTCTCTGTCAATTTTGTGAGAGTTGTTAAATCGTATATGCTTTGTTATTGTTCTTATCTCTTTCTTATGTTTCTGTCAATTATTCGATTCCACTCCTACATTTCTTATTTTTATTAAATTTTCTCATGGAAATACTGCTTTGTGATAATCGTTTTGCATGGAGAAATGAGTGTACAGTTGCGATTGAAAATTCGCATCAGATACGGATTACTAAGTAAAATTATTATAATTTTCTGTGTATCCTGTTCGAGTTGGGTTTATTATATTAGTTTTTTAGTTTTATAAGAAATACAACACAATCCTCTATGTTCAGATGTGCAGTGATCTCATATATCCGGATTTTAAACAACAATTTTTTTTTTAATCACATATATACCACCATGAAAAACAGCTAATGAAAAATTATCATATTTTTGTTTGTAACTGATAGTCTTTAACCTTAACCCATTGATAACAAAACACAAAACAAACTACGTCAAATATTTATACATATTCTCTTGTCATATATGTATATCAAATAACGTATGTATTAAATTTCCATAATTAAATTAACTTTTGAGCCAATCTGTATCCATAGTTCTAAAACGAGACAACCGTAGAGTAAAAAAATTAAAACAGAAACAAAAAACAAACAAAGCCAGCATGGCATTCGTCTGAGAATTACTCTCATTTGTTTGCTGTGTTTTGTTTTAATGTTCTTGTTTTTGTTTTGAAATTGAATATTTTTCTGGATTTCAGTCAGTCCTTCAGTGTACGCTGTCGAGTGTAGAAAAAATCAAGAAATACGAAAAGAAAAAATATAAGAAAAAGAAATTAATTATTTGTTTTTTTTTTGCTATTTTAAAAATATTTTATGAATTTATTAAAACGAAAGAGAAATTATTTTTAAAGTGAAGTGAACTTATTTTTGTGTATTGTGAAATTTAGAGTGAAAATTATTTATTCACGTTGTAATTAATTAAAATATTTAACGAAAACTATCACGAAATCTCTAAATAAAAGTGTTATTTTTACTTATGTGTTTTTGTGTTACAAAATAATTATATTTATATTGTATATAAGTTCTGTGTGGCTTGAAAATTAAACATGTGATTAAATTTATATATTGACCTTTTTGGTTTTGTTTAAAAAAAAAATATAAATATAATTGTATTTTTTAAGAAAAGTGAATCGTAGCCTAGTTTATAATTATACAAAAATTAAAAAAGAAAAGTTGTGTGCGAGTGTTTTTGCCACTATTTGTCGATGGTAAATATTGATAAGCATTTGGCAAAGGATTATAACGTATATGTCACTTACAAACGGCAAATAATTTTGGTTTACAGTTTTTGAAGGTAAATTGATTTTAAATATTTTTATTCACAGCTGTTTGTTGATGGATGTCGTCTGTTCCAAATTCTGTATATGTATATTTGATTTTCTTATAAACTAAGTTCATCAATTTGAAATTCGATACCGTTATAAACATAGTTTTGCCAGGCTTCCTGAAAACTGAAAAAGTTACACACAATTGTTTTCGTCTATGTTTTAAGGACAAAGATAAGGAAATAGTAAAATAATGTCGAATTATTTTTGTACAGAGCAAAAGAGTCATTTCTTTTTTACAAAAAGAATATGAAAATAATGATCTTATTTTGTAGTTGTGTTTGTGAACTGTTATTGAATATTTTTGTAATTAATTGTAGTTAATTAAGTTTATGGTCGGCACCGTTGGTACTTAGCGGAACGGGGATATGACTTTATAGCTAGTCTTTACGCTATTACAGTTAAAAGCTGTTCGATCTTATTTATAAAATATTTGTAATCCGCAATCTTGTAATATGTAACCAGTGAACTAATAAATTATTTCTTAATAGTTGGGTTCAAATTATTTTCTCAAAAAAGATTTTCCTATTAACAGTTTGATGTCTTTTTTTAAATTTTCAATAAACACATTAACTGTTATAAAAACATTTAATTTCTTAATGTACAGAAGTATTTCTTAAACAAATAAACTCAAAATAAATCAATACAGATGATCACTTAAATTTAAGTCAAATCAGAACAAGTGAGTTAATTGTTATTAATTAAATTTTTATTAATTAAATCACAGGAGTGAGTTATTTGTAGTTTCTTAATTAAAACTTTAGTTCCATATTTTTTAAACTTGAACAACATTTACTGAACTAAAAAAATCTTTAGTTATCAATTGAAGTTATGTATATTTAAAATATTTAAAAGTGAGAATAAAATAAATGAGCTTTAACAATTAATAACAAAAAAAGTAAAAGCCTTTTTCATAAACGAAAAATTAGATCTTTTATTGTTTTAAGAAAAATGAGAAGTTTTTAAATTTGCGGAAAAAAATAGCATGAATATTATTTTGTTTTTTAAATTTTGATCAATAAAACATCGCATGCTAAATTTGAATTTTAAAATTTTTAATTTTGATGTTCGCCACAACACTCCCTTCCCCTAGTGTCATCGAAGATGGGACGATATAAAGAGAAAATTATTGTTCTAGAGCACGACAGTAACGAGTAGGGGTACGAGTGGCTCGACCTGCTCGCGTAATTGTGGATGCAGGATGGAATATCAGAGTTTGAGGAATGGGATGAAATCTAACCCTTTTAGGTGATACAGTTGCCTTAGCGTCGCGTTGCCTTGTTTCTGCGGAGGTAGAAGGAAAAGACAGGAATGTGTCCGAAGAAGTAGGATGGACAATATCTGTAGAAGACGAAGTTTCGTCTGCGCGACTGAGATTAGTACTCGAAGTAGGTGAGTGTTGAGATGAGTCATCTTCAGATTGTTCCCTAAAGCAAGGTTTTAATCTGTCGATGGAAACTCGAATATATTGACCTTTACGGTCAATAACGAAATTTTTATCATCGTGGCTGATGACTTTGAAAGGACCTTTGCATGGCGGTTGTAATGCTTTACGTACTAAGTCCGTACGTAAGAAGACATGCCAACAAGACTGGAGATTTTTGGAGGCGAAAATATGAGGAGAAGTGTGTCTTGACGCAGTAGATGAACGAAGGTGAGTAAAGTGTTTTTTCAACTGTGAAACGAAATCAGATTGTGGAGTGGAGTTAGAATTTTGGCTAAAGAATTCTCCACGAAGACGTATGTTAGTACCGTAGACAAGCTCAGCCGATGAAGATTAGAAATCATCACGGAAAGTGGTTCGTAAACCAAGTAATATTGACGGTAAAATTCGTGTCCAATCCGTTCTGTCGTAGGCCATTATCGCGGATTTAAGAGTTCGGTGCCAACGTTCAATTAGTCCATTACATTTAGAATTGTAACTAGTAGTACGTTTACGTTCGAAACCGATAAGTTTTGACAACTCGTTAAAGAGATTGGATTCGAATTGGGAGCCCTGATCAGTGACGATTACTGAAAGTACTCCGAAGCGAGCAATCCAATTGGAGTAGAGAGCTGATGCTACCGTTTCAGCTGTAATATCCGAGATAGGAATGGCTTCAGGCCATCGAGTATAACGGTTAATAATAGTGACACAATAACGTTTGTCCTCAGAGGTAGGAAGTGGACTAATAATGTCCATATGAATCTCGGAAAATCGTTGAGAAGTTTGAGGATAATTACCTTAAAGAGATTGAGTATGGCGAGAAACAATCTAGGTTGACTATGGCACAGTTGGTGGATTCATGTATTTGGGAACGACTTCGATGTCATTATTTCAAAAACTCAAAGCTCGAAATGATAGAAAAATTAATAAGTTTACTATGAAAAATGCAATGATGTCTCGTAAGAGTACGAATTTAAGAATGGATAAAACCAACATTCATAACACAGTTTAAAGAAGTGCCATTTGTAAGAGCTTTTAATTTAAGTCACATCGCAATTTTTTGTATAATTTCATGTGTATGTATATACTATATATGTATGAGTCTCTATTTGTTTCGAACTTGATTTATAAAATAATTTGAACAAATTTACAGCTAGTCAAGAAGTTTGGTCAAATTTAAAAAAAATTTCATATGTCGCAGTGATTAGAGCACTTTATTTAAGCACAGCATTATTTTAAATTAACTTTTTCAAAAGTTAGAACTGTCAAGTTATTAAAAAAATGCAGAAATACATATTAGATTTGATTTTTTTAGAGAATCCTCAATCTTAAACATTTTTAAACTTCAACTATGGTTGACTATGGTGTTTTATAATTTGTAATTTGTTGTGTTTAAAATGCAATAAACAATCAAAATGCATGTGTTAATAATCGGCCGATTAATCGGACAAAAAAGCCGATACCGATTAATCGGCAAAATGGCCGATTACCGATTATCTACCGATTAATCGGTGCAACCCTAAAACTAAGATACTTTGTCACTGCTTTAGAGTGATGTCAGATATCCAATTCTGCAGATTCGAAAAGTTTCTCGGACATGTAGATAACTGGTAAACACTAAACGGCAAGTCATATAGAACAACTCCTTATAACTTGTGTCAGGAAAGTGTTAAGGATTTAATATACCATCAAGATCTTAATAGTAACGATAGTTTTTAGTGGAAATGTTTTTTTTTCGTAAGCGGGTTGTACTGATTTGCATTTAATACTCTATTTGATATCTAATTATTTATTATTTCTAGATTAATTTCTAGAATCGGTTCATATGCATTTTATGTGGGTTTGTCAATATTTCTAGTTGTGGTTTAATCTATGACTTCGTTGTTGAAGTTTTACGACGATAGGCTAACATCTTAATTATTCTCAGTCGCAAGCACGATGCAATTGTCTTAGCGTGACTTGATGCAGATGCCGTTGGTCAGGTGAAGATAGCTCAGATATAGGTTAAAAAAATGGTGAGCGTATCTCGTTCATCATCTTGTTAGAGCTTGTTGTTGTGGGATCTTGTTTTCTTTGGTTTTTATGTGTAGTTGTGACACATGTTGAAATTCCTTCCACAAAACATTTTATCAAAAAAAATCAAATTTTTATTTTGAATTTGCTTAAATTTTAGAATTTTCTTCAATTGATTTAAATCAATGATTTTTTTTAAAAAAATCAAGTTGATTTAAATCTGATTTAAATCACTGATTTAAATCAAATGATTTAAATCGATGCAACCCTGCCTAAACACAAAAATAATAAGTAAATGTCATCTTGTTTGTTTACTAATTTTGACAGATATACTTATAATAAATGTATTTGTGTTCTTTATGGTATTTTATGATTTAGGGCAAAAAAATCACTTATTAGTCAAACAGAACACGCAATGTCAAAAAAGATTGATCTGAAGCCGGGTCCACACTTACATATTTTTGCGGCGAACTCGTGTGCAGCAAATATTTTTATTAAAAGTGTTTTCTTTTTCATTCTATAACATTTTTTTGGTCAATTTTCGAATGCGCACCGTTTTAGACTTGTTTTTGAAACTGAGATTTTTTTTCAGTTGCTCCATAACGCTGAACCGAAATGAGGGAAATAAATTGAAAAATTACCGATTACAGAAAATTTGAAAATTGAATGAAAACTTTTAAGTCGCTCGTGCCTCGCTCGAATTTTAAACTTTTGCTTGAGAATAAACTATAATGTTAAACACTTTTTGGTTAAAATACTATTAATCTCTTTTGAAATTTGTATACAACATTTTCGAAATTAACTAAGATGCTTTTCAAAAATTACCAAATTATTAGTCAGATTAGTTTTTGTAATACGCTACCTTATGCAGGCCATACACTTTACAACATGTTTTACAACTTGGTTGTGTTTATATAATGTTTTATAGTGTATATATGGTGAAGTTTGTCAACCAATTTGACTGTTGCCAATTTGGATGGAGTAAAATGAAAACGTTTTGATTTTAAGTAGGCAGAACTAAAGGTTGCACAACAGTTTGAATTGTTTATTAGAGTTTTTTAAAATAACAATAGAATTTGAAATTTACAATGGTAGGTTTATCAACCAAGTTGACAAACACCTTGCATGTATGGTTGCACGTATGGTAAACATGAAACCAAGTTTATAAACCAAGTTGTAAAACATGTTGCTAAGTGTATTTGCTTTTTGTAGGAAAATTTATTTACAAATACAAACAAAAATAATTATTTCGAACTTTAAATTTTTTTTTATTCGCCTTTTTATTAAAGTGGTACTTGATTACTGTGATTTGCGGCCGTAAAGTGTCACTTTTTATCCATATATTTTGTTGTCATAGTTACGTCCAAAAAAGTAAAAAACATTTGTATATTGTTTAAATTCTATAAAAAACAGAAATTTTTATCAAAGCAACCTTTAAATTCCAAATTTCATTATCCAATTAAAATTATTGTTATTATTTGTTGCCATAGTTATACAATTATTTTGAAAAAAATAACAAATATTTTTTCAAAAGTTACTTGTTCAACATATTTTCATTTCAAAATTTATGCAAAATTATAACTTTGATTTAGAATAAACAATTTTTTTTAAATATTTTGCTAGCGGCGAATAAAAAATAGTATATGACGCACGGACGTAAGCTATTTTAGACTTAATGTGGGTGGAAATCTCAGCTAGCGCCTCGATTTGCAAACTCCACATACGTCCAAAATCTTTAGCTTTACGTCCTTGCATCATAATGTACTATTTCATGGCATACTTAGTACATATGTATCTAGAAATCATATGTTTTTTTTTACATATAATTAAAGAAAAAAATTGAATTATTTTTATTAGTTTTAGCTTATTACGTGAAGCATAATAGTACATTATGATGCAAGGACGCAAAGCTAAAGATTTTGAACGTATGTGGAATTTGCAAATCGAGGCGCTAGCCGAAATTTGCACCCACATTAAGTCCAAAATAGCTTACGTCCGTGCGTCATATACTATTTTTTTAGAATATTAATATTACTAGGTTGTAATAAGAATATTACTAGGTTGTGATAGAAGATCCAACATTGAGTTCATGCTTAATGCAATTGATTGGATGAGTGTGAAAGGTGAATGTTCAGATTATTATTGTTCGTATTTAAATTAAAAAACCAACAGTTGCCTTGTTATTTATTAAAATATGTGAAATGATAGGTATCATTTAAGAAATGCTGGTGATTTTGTTCCTTTGGCTAGTAGAAAAAATATGGATTGTAACACTCTTATGGTGCAAGGACTTCAATTATTCAACAGTCTTCCAGTAGAAATAAAAAACTTATTTAATCTCCACGGTTTTAAAATGGAACTTTCAAATTATATTAAAAACAATTTTGCTTAATAATATGTGAATTTTTAGAGAAATTTGATGAATTTATTGAATTTATTAGAAAATATATGTAAAATGTGTCATATAATTATAAAGCTTCACAGCTAATAAAACTTTAAATAAATAAAAATAATCGTTGGTATATTCAATATTGGTTTGTCATATATAGACCAGCGCAGATACCACATTTTAACAGAGTCTTATATCTCTGGATTGCCTTACCGACCGGCGTGTGTCTTTCCTGATAATTTTAATCATCAAAACTTTAAAATCAACAAGAATAAATTCCTCAAAGAAAATTAATAAATACTCTTGAACCCTAGTTCTCCAGTTAGCATGATATCTTCGGATTCTCAAAGACGTTAATCTATAATTTATTATGATTAACACTAAACATGCCTAACTTTGAATAAAAAAAACCTGAAAAACAGGCAAAAAAATGGAAAAAGTTAGACCTACCTTCTATCGAAAAAAGTTTTAAAGTTTTTTCTGTCGAAAAAAATGTAAAAATAAACCATTACCATGGAAAAATTTATATTTTTAAGGATTTCAACGGTAAATTTTTAACAAATCATGAATATTTTTAAACAATCATTGCAAAATACTTAACTCTTTAAAATTAAGTTAATTCAGTTTTTCGCATTTTCTGGCAAATGTTTCCGTGTTTATGTAATGTTAAGGCGCACTAATACACTTGAGCTAAGCTATGCGAATTATGTTTTTATATATATAACGTAATTATACAAAATAATATTACGGAAACAACATTTAAGAAAGAAAATAAAAACGGTAACATTACATTTTTTTAAAAAAAAATTCGCATTAAAACTTTATTTTTTTAAAATCATATTTCGCATAGCTTAGCTCAAGTATATAGCGCGCTAATGTTTATTTTTTTCACCATCTAAAAGTAGACGTTTCAACAAAAATAAAGATTACTAATTTTTTTGAAAAAAACTGTTTTCCATAGAGGAGAATTTTCGTATGAAAATGAGGTCACTTTTTTGATTTAAAATCAAAATTAAACGTAAAAACGTAAAAAAATCAGGAACATAAAATGGTAAGTTTCCACCAAATTGTGTGGAAAAAAATTTTTTTTGTCGAAACAACCTTTTTTTTCTCGGTTTTTCCTATTTTCACGGCAAATTTTAGGTTATGTGAAAAAATGGCTTATATAAAAGTTGTAGATTTTTTATTATCTACAACTTTTACTTTAAACTTTTTTCGATAGAAGGTCTAGTTTCGCTGAAAATCGTGAACAATTATTTTATAGCCCTAAAAGCTCACCTCATTTCAACCTCTTAGCTCTGATCACCTTTAATTTTTTTTCCATCATTTGCACAATATTTTCTTCCTTATCCAATAGTTTTCATGCTGTTACTAATTTTTTTCTCACAAAAAGCTATTTTCACTGCTCTAATTTACTTTTAAAGTTTATTTTTTCATAAATTTCAAATTAAAAAACCATGATTTTTGAAAATAGTAATATTCTAACCTCATTTTTAAAATCAAAACAGTTGTATCGTGTTCTAGATCACTAGACTAAAGCTAGTGATCTAGAAAACGATACAACTGTTTTGATTTTAAAAATGAGATGAGAAAGTTTAAAAACATTGCAAATAAAACTTCTTCGCATCGACATAATCGATGACAGTGAAAGGCATCGTTAATGCTGAGCTTCGATAGTGACGATTGATTTATTGTCAAATTTGGAGGTAAATAGGTGAAATTTAGAATTGGAAATCTCAATAAGGTAATAATCTGGATATTGAGAGGTTGAAATGTGTACTTGATTGAAGGTATGACTATGTTAACTAAGAAACACGGCAAAGGCCATTATGGAAGTGAAATTTTATAAATATTTTTTTAACTTCTTCTAATTGGTTACATGTACAGTGAATGTAATGTACTTAAAGCCAGCAATAGATGTACATAACAGACTTATACGTCAACTATCTTCTGTCGACTATGCTTGCATGCATATTTATGAACAAATAAATACTGTTTCATCTTCAACACCAATACTTTTTTTTTATTTATAAAAATCTTCCTTCTTATAGTAAATTAATTGTCCAGAATAACAAAAATACATAATACACAAAATGTACCTTAGGCTCTTCTATTGGAAAGTTTTTTAACCTTTACATTTAAATAACCTTAAGAATCGAATCTGATTGAAATTTGAATTTGGAATGTATTAATAAAAAAAAACAAAATAATTGTAATGCTAGAAAAAATAATAATAATAAAAAAGTAATAATTTATTATTTATTTTAACACTATATTTATGAGAAAGCATTTTTGTATAATTCTTTTCTTGCATTTAAATTGCTATAATAATTATACGAAAATAGCTATTTCGTGGAACTATGTATTAGTAAATGTAAGAAAAAGGGTTTCCATTATCCCAAAGTACCGATGGACCTATAGAGAGAGTGTTTTAATTTTCTTAAATAGAAGTTCTTTTGTTTTGGTACAGCTGAGCGAAATTTTTTTTTGATAATTTTGCTTAGTTTATTATTCTTCATTTTGTGTTTCAACTTACATACCACTGTTTTGAATAAAGTCTAACTAATAGTTTTTCCAAAACTTTTGAACATTTTCCAAACCCTAAAATACATTTCATATCGCAGTTGAGGTGCTCTATTAGCTTAAATAATATTATTATACTTATCCGAAAAATTCTAGATTTTATTGACTGTTCGAAAGTAACAAATATGTTACCATTTACATTTCTTCTGGGCGTCTTTGAGAATGTGGTTTCAGGGAATGGTCTTAGATCGCACCTTAGGAAATTGATCCCTTAGCAGTAGATATATACTTAATATCTTGCTGTCTAACACTTTCGTTGACTTTTTAATTTTTTTACCATGATTCTCTTGAGCTATCGAAGGAAAAAACAGGTCTAGCCCTTAAGATTGAACAATTAACCAGCATTAAACCAAATTACTTTATAAAGCAGACTAAATAGATTAAACCTTTTGGTGCAGGCAACCGTTCTATCTTAACTGAATGGCAAGGACCATCCCGCATTCAACAAGAACCCTTTCTATTGTTCTCCATAGCATATTGGCATACTAATTACCTGCTATGATGCTTTGATGCTCTTCAAATTAAACCATTTTTTGCTAACAGGTTTACTATTATTTTCTTCGTAAATTAGGTTGACAAGTACCTTCAAATTCGTATAGTGTAGTTTATACTCTGAAAAAAAATTAAAGTTATGACAACCTCATCAACAAAGAAAAAATATTTGCAAACAATTTCACCGTGGTTGGGACAACTACACGTCAGACTGCATTGATTTATATCATTTGATTTAAATCAGTGATTTAAATCAGATTTAAATCAACTTGATTTTTTTAATTGAAATGAATTGAAGAAATTTCTAAAATTTTTAAGCAAATTAAATAGTGAATTCTTTTCTACCTGTTCGGTATAAGTTCCAACACAGAATTAACGAAATTTGTATTCTTTTGTAAAAAAAGCAATACAAAAAAAACAAATTTGGATAATTCGGAGTCGGAACTTGTCGAACAATTAGAAAAGAATTCACTAAAAAAAAAATGTGGTAGGAATTTAAATATGTTTCACAACAGCATATAGAAACCTTTTAAGAGCAAGGTCCCATAATAACATGCGTGCTAAAGTGATGATGGACGCATTTTTTTTTTTTTTAAGTTTTTCTTAAAGAATTGGTAACTAAACAATAAATCCTATTACGTAATAAAATATTACTTATGCTAGTATTTCATGAAAGGATAAAGAAAATAAAAAGGGTAAGCCAGGAAGTGGCATTGGCATAGTTCATGATCATTTAACGCGCTGTCTTCTTTAATAATAAAATAATAGATATAGAGTTCTATATAGGCTCGTTTTTTCGAGCAAGCCATACCGTGCCATCTTGAAGGAATCTTCCCTAACTAACATTGAGAACACTACCGTTGATTGAATACAGCTTATCCGCCAGCCCTCCTAAGATATCACCTTGGTTAGTGATATCTTACTTCTATTGACAGAGGTATGTAATAGATCACGTTAACTCTTATGTCAATACCAGGAACTAGAGTACTTGAAAATGTCCGTCCGTAGACCAAGAATAAAAAGATTTACAAATCAACGAAAACTGATCCCTTCATGTGGAAGTTAGATAATTTGAGAAAATTCAAAATTCAATTTTATACAAAAATATTTTCAAATCTGCTACCATGGCTCTCGAGATCGTTAACTCTCAGTGATCATACATAACTTTTGAATAGTACAGAAAACATTGAATGTGATAAGCTACTTTTTGTCATTGTCCCAGATATCATAATTCCGGACATATTCAAGTCCTGGTTGTACAGCTACCCCGGGCACTATCAAATGTTCTTTGCTTTTTCTTCAAACTTTAAAGTACTCAGGCAAGGATTATCGAAATTATTCATGACGGATAACATCACTCTAAAGCAGCAACAAAGTATCTCAGTTTGGCAACGGCGCGGCGTTCGACAAGACACGATTTTCATGTCGCTAGAATAGTGTAAAAATCTATAGTAACTAAAAACTGTAACTTTGCTTTAATCTTTCCTTGCCTCTCAAAAGAATACAACCAAACTAATGATTTATATAAAGTAGTTAGGACCACTGCTTCAAAAGAGTGAATATAGGACTATTTTTTCAAAAATTATACACATCTTTTTAAAAATCAAAAAAATCCGATTTAAATCAAAAAAACTGATTTAAATCAAATAAATCGGATTTTTTTGATCTTTTTAAACAAATCAGATTTTTATGCAACCCTGATACACGTTAAAATTTTCGTGGCAACAAAACGAGGTTTAATTAAAATAGAAAGCTTTACATCCAGTAATTGAATAAATTTAATATTTATTTCCATGAACAAAATTTTCTTTGGCCTTATATTATGAATTTTTCATCATTTTAAAATTGAACTATTTGAAATTAATTAAACAAATGTGGAGGGGAAACAAATGTGGAACAAATGTTAAACAAATGTGGAATCTCACAGCTCTGAGATATCTAGACTTCGGTCTGGGTTAAGGATTTTGATATAGTTTTCGGCATAAAACATTTATGAGGATATTGTTTTTAGTTTTGGGCAGCGATGTATATCAAACATAACTCTTTGTTAAAGTACAAGTATTATTTTTTTATTCGCCTACATATTAAAGTGTTCCTTTATTACTGTGATTTGCGGCTTTAAAGTATCACTTTTCAACTATTTATTTTGTTGTCAAAGCTACGTCCAAAAAGTAAAAAGCATTTGTATTTGTTTAAATTCTATGAAAAATAAAATTTTTTATCAAAGCAACCCTTAAATTCAAAATTTCATTATCCAATTAAAATAGTTGTTATCATTTGTTGTCATAGCTACACAATAATTTGGAAAAAATAATAAATATTGTCAAAGGTTACTTGTTTCACATATTTTTATTTTAAAATTAATGAAAATTTATAATTTTAATTTAAAATAAACAAATTTTCTTAAAATATTTTGCTTGCGGCGAATAAAAAATAGTATATGATGCACGGACGTAAGCTATTTTGGACTTAATGTGGGTGCAAATCTCGGCTAGCGCCTCGATCTGCAAACTCCACATCCGTCCAAAATCTTTAGCTTTACGTCCTAGCATCATAATGTACTATTATCTCTGTCTAGAAATTTATTACAAAACTAACGCGAAACAGCAATACGATGCCGAAAATAATAACAGATCATAAATTAACATAATTTAGTGAAAAGATGATACACTCAGCAAACTACTCAAAAACCTCTCCATTTAGCGTTTCGAGAAAATATTACAAAATCACAAATTCATATTTCTTTCAAAATTCCAAAAATATTGTAAAAATTAAATAAAATCAAACTTTTTTCAAAATTCTAAAAATATTCCAAATTTATTACAAAATCAAAGCTCAAACTTTTTTCGAAAATTCTGAAAATATCGCAAAAAGTATACAAAATCAAAAATTGAAACTTTTTTCAAAATTCCAAAAATATTCCAAAAATTAGAATAAAATCAAATATTTAAACTTTTTCCAAATTCTAATAATATTCCAAAAATTCAAAAATTGAAACTTTTTTCAAAATTCTAAAAATATTGCAAAAATTATAACAGTATCAAAAATTGAAACTTTTTTAAAAATTATAAAAATTAGAATAAAATCAAAAATTTAAAAAATTTCAAAATTCTAAAAATATTCCAAAAATTCTTACAAAATCAAAAATTGAAACTTTTTCAAAATTCCAAAAATATTCAAAAACTAGAACAAATACAAAAATGTCCATGTCCAATTTCATTTTCATTTACATTTACATCACAAATTCATATTTTTTTCAAAATTCCAAAAATATTGTAAAAATTATAATAAAATCAAACTTTTTTCAACATTCTAAAAATATTCCAAAAATTATTACAAAATCAAAAATTGAAACTTTTTTCAAAATTCCAAAAATTATAATAAAATTAAAAATTTAAAATTTTTCAAAATTCCAAAAATTCTTACAAAATCAAAAATTAAAATTTTTCAAAATTCTAAAAATACTGCAAAAATTATTACAAAATCAAAAATACAAACTTTTTTCAAAATTCCAAAAATATTTCAAAAACTATAACAAATTCAAAAATTTCCATGTCCAATTTCATTTTCAATAACATTTACGTCAAAAAACAGCTACATTTTTTTCCCCAAAAAACATTTTTCCCCCCACTGACATACATTTTTTTTTTGCTTTTTTAGAATCAGTTGGTCCTAATACGTCGAGAAATGCCAAAAAAAGTGGGGGTAAGAATTTCACTTTGAGCTCATGAATGTAATACTTAGGTCTTTCAGACCGAAGTAATACTTTATTTTCACATAAATATTACGTGTGATTGTCTCAACTACATTGTGCTCTAAACTGTACAGTTGTTGAAATTTGAAACAATTTCGTAGTTCTTTTCACCATATTTACCGCAAGACGAGGTTGAGACAACTGCATTTGGAAAAGACATAGACATAGAACATGCATTTGGATTGGAAATAGAACATGTTTTTTTCAGTGCATAAATAATTGCGAAATATAAAAAAGTGTTTTATTATTATAATAAATTTATTATTCTGTAAAAAAAATTTTCAAATTATTTCAAAGGCCAAATGGAAACTCTTGAAATCAAGATGACATTGCTAGTATAGGCACATCTCATTTGGATAAGTCTGGATGTACAAATTTAAACAGGTCCAAGATATTTCCTTGTATATACCAAACCACAGTTTCTTCCAAAAAAAATCAGTAATTTTATCAATATCAGAGGATATGCATTTACGTAATGTAATAAATTTATTTCGCACTAGGGTGAATTAAAAATTATATACCTATCCAAATATTGTCAAGAAAACCATCATATCACATTTCAACAAATACGAAACTTGCACATACATAACAAATACTAAAACTAAATTCTAAATATAAAGTATGAGTTTCACACAAGTTTCAAAACATATCAAAAACTATTTACACCGATTTTTTTATTTTACTTAAATCTATATACAATATGCTAAATATCGTCAAACAACAAATAAACACTCATTAAAACCTCAAACATTCAAGAAATTTTATTATTGTTTTTAAATTATGATAAATTCACCTGTTTAGTAAGTAATGAATTTATTACGCCCTAGTGTGTAATGAAACAATAATCAACCAAATATCGTAAAAGACAATGCTGCAACAAATTTAAATTGTAATGAAAAACAAATTATATTAAACAATCATATTGATATTGTAAAAAAATTTAAAATATTTTCAAAAATATAAAAATATAAAATATAATATAGAAATGCTCATAAAAATTTTTAAATCCGTATCAGTGTTTTACTATAATTTATTCGAATGAGGTGGTATCAAATATAGCTACTTTTTAATAAATGGGGATACTTGTTTTTAACTTAAATAAAATTGCATTATCGAAAGAAATTAGTTTTTTTATTCTTGTTGCACAATATTCAATATTTTCCTTTTTATGTATGTTTAAACATTTCAACTCTTCCTCGTAATTATTGCATAACTAAGAAACCGGTATGGATTGTATGAATTAGATGGAATTTAAAAAGCTTTCATACCATTATCGTATTAAAAACTAACTACTCACTTAGCTACCTAATGAAATAGAAAAATTTCAATTATGTTTGTTCAAATAATGAAAGTAAATTCAATAATGTTTTCTTTCTTTACTAATTAACCGATTTGTCCAACTGCTTTTTTTTTGTTTGAATTTAAGTAACAATATTTCGTGGTCTAAATATTGTGATTTTGTTAAAAACACTTTCATGTAAAAAAAAACATTTTCCCTTTGCTATAAAAATAGAAAACCTAATTTTTTCAAAACATTTAATAATTATGTATTTTGGTTTTGTCTTCTATAGTAATCGAATTCAATTTTATGGTGTTAACGTGATGTAGAGTGTTAATGATAGTTTGGTCAATAACTTCATCTACATACATTATATACATATTAAGAATGATTTCTATTTGTCCGTTTTATTTTGATGGAACTCTATGAAACTGAATGACTTTCAGACATAACTAATTTGTGTATTTTTTTATTTCAATTTTTATAATATGTTACTTTTAAAAATAAATCTTGATTTTATTTCTTCTAAAAATGTTTAAATTATAAAGTTTTTGAATAATAGAATATAAATATTAATCATATGCTCTTAGATTCGGAATACAGAATTTATCATGGGAGACAGGGATATATCTAAATAAATCAGTTTTAAACAGTTCATAAAATTAATATTTATTTTTCTTCCCACATTGGTAAATTTCCATTGAAATTGTGTTACATATTTACTAACACAATAATGACAACAGTTAAAATAATAAATTTCAACAAATAAGACAACCAACTACCCTTTTCTTTAAATACCACATGGGGTGACCTTTCCTTTTTTAATTAAATGTTTACATTAATTTTATGTCAACTTATTCTGAAAGTCACACGCGTCAGTGATTGAGATTAGTATAGAGAAAAAATCTTTAGTTTTTATCATTATAAATAAATATTATAAAAATAGTGAAAGGAAACCGTTTGTGTAAAAATAATAATTTATTAAATTAATTTTTATGGTTAATTGTTTCAAACTATTTATATATATTGAGGAAGTGGGACATAGAAACATTCTGTTAAATTTTTTTGATGAAATCGTAATGTTTTGAAAAATAAAATCGAAGATCACTTTTGATTGATTTTTATCTAAAATCACCTTGAAGTATTTCGTTTATATTTATTAAATTTCACACTAAACATCATGAATATTGTTTTAAATTTCGTGAAATTATATTAAATAATTTATGGTCTATAAAAATATCTGTAAATAAAAGTAACAATTATAATGAAATATTTGAATGAATCGTGAAAAAAATCAAAAGAAACTCTGATTTTATTAAATTAAGAATTTTTTGTTTAAATTATTTATTTGTTACTAAATTGTAATTGTAATTATTGTCATTTATTCGAATTGTCACTCGTTGAAGAGTCATTTTAACTGGCTAGTAGTGCTAAATTGATAGCAGACCAGTTATGAATTTAACAAGTTAGTAGAGAAATTTGAAATTTGAAAAAGATAGTAGCGTTTTTAGCATTTGAACATTTTTATTTCTTTGTTTCATACAAATTAAATATTTCCAAGGTTTCTGAGTTTTGAGCAATAATTTGGAAGAAAACAGAATTTGATCATTTTTAATTTTAGACGACTTTTATTTAGTTGTTTACAATTAAGTAACAAATAAAATATTAGACAAGACACACCAGGTAACTGGTTTTACTGGCTCAAGGAGGTAACTGACTTGTCTTCGACTCGTCAGTTATATTTTATCCTCCATTCGCCAGTAAAAACCATTTTACCTGGCATGTAATAAAAATATTTTTTGTGACAATTGGTTTTGTTGTATTTCGACATTGTTGTACAATAAATGTTGAAAAATCGAATTAATTAATTAAATTCGAATTATTAATTAAAGATTCCATTACAACGCAAATTTTTGTAAATATATGCAAACAACTAAAAGAAAAATATTTTGATTTCTTTCACTCTTTTTCGTATGTTTAAAGAAATGAGGTTTTTGATTTTTAAGATGTTTTATAAATTTGCAGTTAATTATATCAATTTTAATTTCATATGGAATGAATATTGTTACCATTTAATTCGCATAACAATTCCTACTTAACATAAAAAAAATTTATTATAAATATGTATAAACAATCCTTTCCTTCAATGATATAAAAATTTATAGTTAAATGTATTACTTTTCATAACTGTCCTTGTAGTTTCTTCAATGCAAAATTTTTTAAAATTTATATTCAACTATCGTCTTGGTATTTTTGTTATTCGCTTGTTATTGTTTATTAAAGACAAAACGATAAAGTTTTAGGTAAGGTGAATAAAAATTAATGAGTCAATTGGTGAATCAATAAATAAAATGTTTGCACTGGGTGAAACAGTTTTATGTATTTTAAGTAACAAATCAACTGCGTTGATACATTAATGAAAACTGGACAGAAATGGGCAGTCGAAAAAAATGTTGTCTTGTTACAGTAACTTAATAAAATGGTAAAAACCAAACTTTAACTACACGTAATGATGGTTGACTATAATGGCTTCTCAGGATTGACGGGTCTGCGCCCCAGAAGCAATCGGAACCTAGTTTTGAAAAGGGACTATCTTTTTTTTTATTAATTAGTTAGACATGTTTTTTTTGTGGCGGTTATGCTCCATGTAGGAGCGTAGCCAAGCTAGTCAGCTTCGAATATTCACCACGGTCACTCGCAACAGCTACATAATTACCATGGCAGCCGATTTTTTTAAGGTCGTTTACTACGTCCGTCTCCCATTGCAGTCGTGGTCTACCTCGCGGTCGCCCACTCCCTGGGGTACTAACCTACATTTTTTTAATCATTTCAGACTGTGAATCGGCTCGTAGAACATGCCCAAACCAAGAAATCCTGTTGGAACGAATACAACCTGTTATATGTGGACCCTCAAGAAGGTCTCTGATCTTAAAGTTATAACGCGTACTGTACTCTCCACCGTCTGTCTTAAGTGGACCAAAAATGTAGCGTAAGATCTCGCGCTCAAATACAGATAAATGTGATTCGTCATTTTGTGTAAGGGTCCACGTTTGTGACCCATACATCACCCCCGGTCTAATCCACGTCTTGTATAACTTAAGTTTGGTGTTAATGGATACATACCGTAATCTTAGAAGAGGTTTGATTGAGTAGCAAGTTTGATTGCCTGCAGCGATTCGAGATTTTATATCTGTAAGTATGCTGTTGTTTGAATCAAGCATTGATCCCAAATATTTGAAAGATTCAACTCCCTCAATTCGTTCATCGCCGCACATCAAATCTTTCTTCTCAGCCTCTCTTGAAACATTCATATGTTTGATTTTATCGTAGTTTTTTGGAAGACCAATTTTTCTAGCACCACTCTCAAGCGACTTGAAAGTCTCACTCATAACAGTTTCACTTCGGCCGTGGATGACAACATCATCAGCGTACGCGATCATCTGTACTGATTTTATTGACAAGATATTGTTGTTAGTCGGTAGTTTCTTTTGACAGCACACATATTCCAAGGCTATATTAAAGAGTATAGGAGAAATAGCATCGCATTGTCTTAACCCGGAGACTTTAAAGAACTTCGATAATTCGTTCTCCACTCGTATTCAGCATTGAAAGTTCTGTACTGTCATTTTGCATAGTGAAAGCAGTTTACCAGGAATTCCCATTAAAACCAGAGCAGACCATAGAGTCTCTCGTTCGAGAGAGTCATAAGCCTGCCTGAAATCAATGAAGAGTTGGTACACAGGTATGTTGAACTCTCGACACTTTTCCAAAATCGTGCATCGGTGATACCTCGGCCTTGCCGAAAGTCACAAGTTGATATTCTCCAAACAGTTGTTCAGCAAAACGATTGATTTTGGCTAGCAAAATGTATGATAAGATCATATATGCTGTGCAGAGTAGAGCGATTCCCTTGTAGTTTGCACATTGTAAGCGATTACCTTTTTTATAGATTGGTATCAGCATAGCTGAGTTTCAGTCCTGTGGCATGGTTTCAGTCCGCCCGATCATTTGAACAAGTTCAAACAATCTTAAAGATAGAGTTTCACCACCATGTACAATCGTACAATCATTTCGGATGTTATATCGTCGATACCAGGTGCTTTATTGCATTTTAATTTTGATAGCGGCGCTTTGAATTCCTCTTTGGTAGGTTCGTCTATATCTACCTTTGACGCACGAATAAGCTTTGCTCGTCGCCCGAATTGTTGCTGTTGACTTAAGTTGAGCAGTTTCTCAAAATCAGCGGCCAAAGTATCTAAAATATTTTTAAGGTCTACTTGTAGCTCCACATCTTCGTTTTGAATAGCAGTCGATCTAGTTTGAGGTTCCTTTTTTAAGGTTTTAACCTGTTGAAAGAAGTTACGCGATCGATGTTCCTTATTGAAGCTTTCAATCTCCTCACACTTTCTCTTCCGCCATTGTCTTTTCGTTCGTCTACATAGCTTTGTAACGGCTTGTCTTGCTTGTTTATAGTTCTCCTTCGTGGACCTGGTGTTGCGTCCTTGTAGAAATTTCAGATAGCAATCTCTTTTGTATTGAATAGCGTCAAGACATGCTTGATCCATCCATGGCTTCTGGGAGTGGTTTTGTGGTCGTCCAAGTATTCCTTCAGCAGCGCTTAAAACAGCATCTTTGAGCAAATACCATGACTTATCGACGTCTCCATTAATGGTTTCTGATTTCTCCAATGTTTCAGCAATATTGTTTTGATATCTCTTCTTTTTCAGCATACTTTAGCGATGATATGTTAAAACATTTCCGTTGATTGAATTTTGGAATGCCTGGATTTTGAAAGTGGAACTTTATTTTACCACATACAAGGAAGTGATCAGGAAGTGATGGAAAGTCTCGTATGCAATGTATGCACCTCTATAGGATCGCACATCCAGAACACTAGAAAAGAAACGTGCTGTTACTAGCATATGATCAATTTGATTTCGAGTGTTTCCATTCCGCGAGACAGTATGTTTATCGATCGATCCTGAAAGAAAATCCTGACAATTCTAAAATTATTTGATAATGCAACCACATTTCTATAGGAGATATCTCTTCCAACCTGACCATTAAATTCACCAAGAACCATAATGAAGTCGCGTTTAGGTGTTTGCTTCATAACTTCTTCCAGTGCTATGTAAAAAGTATCCTTCTCATCGACGGTCTTAGCTTCAGTAGGTGCATGCACGGCAATATGAGAAATATTGTTGTATGTACCGCGTAGACGTGGGTAAAAGATCCTCTCATTGAACGGGATGAATATCATCACGGCTTCTTATATGCGTGCACCAACAAGAAAACCAGTACAAAATTCTCTTCGTGAAGGATGACCACTACAGTATAAAGAGTGGCTATCTAAATCTTTTTTTCCAATTATTGGCTGTCTAATTTCTTGCAGAGCTATGATATCCATCCTATACCTCGCAGCCTCTGTTTCTAGACTCATAAGTTATAAGAGCATCAGGAGCGCGCAGATTGCGCACGTTCCACGTTCCGATTCGGTATAGTATGGTCCTTTTTCACGTCCAGGTAAAATTTTATTGTTAGGTCCGGGTCTGATATTCTCCTTCTGATTTCCAAATTTAACAAAGTAGTTTTTTTCCGGGGTTAGGGTGCTAACCTTAGGCCCAACCCAAATTGTCGCGAATGGGTTCGTTCTGCAGCTTAAGGTTACCAGAAACAACCTTTTACCACGTTTATATAGCGAGCCGCCTGATTCAAGATAGACGCCCGCTCCAAGCCACCCCTGGCATGGAGAACAGACGCTTGAGTCGCATTGGTTTTAAGGCACCAATTCGCCGTGATGTATTGTCATTAACTAGGCAATTTTTACTCTGTTTGTCTCCAATACACCAACCTAATTCTGTCAGCATTACCCAGGCAGCACGGCGTGGACGTCGAATTTCGGATTTCGCTACCCAGACATGTTTAGCGCACTAAATATAAAATATTCATTATTCAGACTCTTTGAATATCCGAAGATACCATGTCAGCTATAAAGAAAGGATTTGAGGAAAATGGAAGGAATGAGGATATGGGGATAACTATACTAATTGTTTTAAATGACGATGGACATTTTCTTTAAATTCATCAGGAAATACAAAGGAGGGCAGTGAGTTCCACAATTTGGTCACTCTATTACCTGTAAGAAAACAATGAATCCATTGACGGTTTATGCCATAAGATTTTAATTAAAATATGAGGTTTCTATGCCACACTTTATCAAATGCTTTAGAAATATCAAGTGAAATACTGAATGTTTCACCATGGTTTTCCAGCGATTTGTTCCAGAGATGGGATACGTAAGCTAACACATCTCCTGTTGCATGACTTCTACGACAACCATACTGCTTATCATCAATAATTCGAGACATCTCCAAATATTCTGTTAGGGTTGAACGCTGGCCAGCTTCCAAGAATCGGGAAATATTCCGGTTTTATAAGATAGATAGAAATTTTTTGTTAAAATTGGAGCTAGTTGCCTAGCAAAGTTTTTAAGAATGAGGGGTGGAATACCGTCGGAGCCAGCAGATTTGTTGATATTGATAGAAAGAAGCATTTTCCGTACAATATTACAACTAGGCATCCGATATTTATCGAGATCCAATTTCGATGCTCTGCCACTGACAATTGTTTCGGTAAGAAACAATATGTCAAGTTTATGTTTTTCGATGTAGTGATGAACCACGTTTGGATTCGAATTGAGACCTCCTATGTTGGTGAAATCAATGCTAAGCTGTTGTTTCACTCTGCTGCCATTTTGTTGAGACAAAGACTTACACTTTGACATTGCAGGTATAGATACTGAAATTCGACCAGGCCTAAATTTCAACACTACACAATACAAAAGAAACTGCGTATCTCTGTCACAAAAACAAGATAGCAGGTTTCATGCAACAGTAGCACGATAAGGGAAAAGCAAAAAACTGGGGACACAAAAGACACTAACCAAATTGAAGGGTACAGGATACATAAAGGGCTAAATTCGAAATTCTTACTAATAACTAAAAAGAACTGTTTTCCTGTTACCAGGCAATATAAAACAAATTTATGCTTTAAAATAATAAATTTATTATTTCAAAGCAATAAAATGTAACATTTTACCTTTCTACCGCCTGGTAACAGTAAATATAGAACACAAAATAATTTTTTGGGTAAAAAAGCAGCTGTCACTGGCCACACTGCCTCAAAGTCTCCTCTTCATAGCTGGTTTTTAAAGAAATCCTGGACTAACATTAAGGGTAAACACAACATACATCTAGTGTAACACATGTAAGGAATGGTGTCACCTCAAAAACTTCTCAGACCTTGTTACACATAAGCAATGAATCCAAAACTATAAAACGCTATGTTGCCAAACATCAGGTCAAAACACCAACAGGAGCCCGCGGCAGAACACAATGCAAATAAACACGCATTCGGAAACCCCAAGTTATGTGAAAATAATGCAACTAAATTGCAGGTCGGTCTCATGAACAAGATCGATGATGTAATAAACTACATGTGCAATAACAATATTCAAATCACGGTTCTTCAAATTAAATGTTAGATCAAAGATTAGTGATAATATCTGTTATTATAAAATTATAAGGCAGCTGTATAATCCCTCTAGAAAAAGGTGGTGACCTTGCCATAAACTATGCAAATATATGCCGATTTGCTAATATGCTAATAAACAAGCTATAGTTTAGTTACGGAACATAAATAAAATAAATGGAGAGAACTAGTGGGCAGGCCAAGCGTTGGCATAAATAAAAATCTCTGGAACGTCATTAAGTGTTTAAATAATCCTCGAAAACTGGGTAAAAATTGCATGATCTCGATCGATGATATCCCAAACGAAAGCAACAGGAAATACGCAACAAAATTTAATACACAGTCTACAGCAAAACAACGTAAACATGAAAAGCAAACTAGATTAGTATTAAGACATCTGTGCAAACTTAATACTGATAATTTAGAGGATATCATATTTTCCCATGAAGAAGTTTAGAATACAATAAAGAAAATTAAGCCATATAAAGCTATTGAACCCGACGGCATTAGATGTTCTCAGCTCTCATGCTCAAACACATTGGATCCAAAGGACTAAACTATCTCACTGTCACACTCAACACATCTCTAGATAATTTTAAATACCAAATATCTGGAAAACGGCCCGAATAAACACCATCTTGAAACCTGAAAAATCTGAAGAAAAGGGAAAAGGGAAAATCTTACATATCAATCTCCATCCTTTCATCTTTCGCAAAACTGATTGAAGCACTTCTGCTACCTCAATTAACTTGCAATTTGGTGTCACGAACATGGCTTCCGAACAGCACATATTACAACCACCGGTTTTGACAGAATCAAGAACCAAATCAGTGAAGGTCTGAACCAATAACAACCCTGAGCTATAGAACAATTTGAGTTATCGACCTATCAAAAGTTTTCGACACAGTGTCGCACGTTGCACTACTGAATGTTATATTTAACACTAATCTGTCAATACGCATTGGTTGTGTTACTACCTAAGAGGTCGCCAAGCTTTCGTTGAGTTCCATAACAGCAAATCCAAGTTATCATAACTAACAATAAACCAGTCTATTTTTTTATGAAAAAAGTAGATGGTTGAAAGGCCATTAAAGCTTTGGTTATTTAATTATGTATTTTTATATCTTATGGCTGACACGTGACACTTTAAACATAATTTTTGATGTTTCTAAAATAATGAAAAAATAATATAAATAATAAAATCATGATTTATAACAACCTTACAACCTAAAAGTTAAATATCCGTAAAGAAAACAACAATGAATTCCATCTTACGACCACCTGGAAATCATTTTGATCGTTTGTTGATTTTGTATATTTTCTGTTGAGTTTATTAAGAAAAAAAAATAAATAAAATTAAAGGAAACAAAGCATAAAATTTTATGTCATGTATAAGATACACTACGATACGATATTATCATTTTATGATTCATTTATCTTACTTCTGTCAGTCAATCATCAATAATAGGAAGAACAATTTTCTGTTTGTTTGTATAATATATAATAAACTTAAATAGATATTATTATTTTGTATCCTTTCAAATTGTTTTATTGTTTTAGTTACGTAGAAAAAATGAGCTCGTGTCTTTCTATCCGTGCATCAATTTTTTAATTTTGATTGTTTTTACTATTTACTTGTTGTTATAAATGTAAATACAGGAAGCGAACAATACTTACATTATTGGATTTATAAATAACCTCCAAGATTAAACCAGCATTTACTGACTTTTCATGTATATTTTATAGCAGAATCTATAGTATTTTCTATGATCAAACAAATGTCTGCTTAGGTGAACTATAAAAACTAGAATTAATTACACTACACTAACCAGACTATAACAAAGGAAATACTAAATAGCTTCCTATTTGAATCAATTCAGTCCTGCAGTCAAATTCCGTAATTGTGAAGTGATAAGTTTTTTAATGAAAAGAAACGAAGAAATTTTTAACACTTCACCGCTTCACTGTTACATAATTTGGCTGCTGATCCTGCTCTGATACGGATGCACGATCCGGTTATCCTAATTAGGGTCTGAGCAAAAGCGTTACTCCTATGATCAGGGCCCAATCAGGCTGCCTGATCCGAACTAGCAGATTTCTTCTCGAGAAGGAGTTCTGATGTTTGTTATGTTTATTTTATGCATCGCGTGGGCCTTAACAACAGGCTTAAATTAAAATAGATATCACCTGATTAACAACCGACGTATATGCTAAAAAAACCTCTATGCTAAAGATCCGGTTCACTGACAGAGAACTTGAATTCAACTGGTAAAAACAGCAAACCCTATTTTAAACTTGGCAACATAAAATATATATGACATGCTTGATGTTATGGGCTCAGATCACACGGCAAAGTAAACCGAATACATTTGTTTGATAGAGTCATTATCAGTAGATTACAACATAGTCCAAATTACAGAGAGCTTGCACTATAAACCTAGAAAGCCATTTGTCACTTCATGGGCAACTATATGACTATTGTCTTTACAGTTGAAATAAATTTCGTAAAAAAATATTATGCAGTCCAAAGTACTTAACTTCTGAATTCGAGGGTTTGACGATACTAGGTTTGGGAGAAGAGTATACTCTATTGGGCAGGAAACGTAACTTACAAAGAACATTTTAAAGAGTTACAAAGGAAAATGGAAGAAGAAAGTATAAGTAGCCAACCAAAAACAGTAGTGCTAATCGTCAAAAAGATTCTACCAGAGATCTTCAAGAACGACGCTACTCCAACTACTCCAAATTTGTATTTCTAGAGCACTCGGCTCTCAGTTCAGCACTAATTCAATTGTCTAGAAAACAACCACCATTTAGAACCATTAAAAAGAAAAACTATAATACGGCGACTGTATTTCTTGGTATTTAAAATGTCGATATATGAACGAGGCGTTATAAAAGTAATAACATCGATAGTGGCTCATATTTCATAGCCAATGTATTCTATACAGAACATGTAAACTAAACTCACACAGAACTACAAACGTAACTTATTCGGCCAGCTATGTCAGGTGTTACAATAATCAATCTAGACAACTTTTGTACACTAATGATGATTGCTTAACCTCACCTGCCAAGTTGACGTACATTCAGCATCTAAGTTATTATTTTATTCTAGAAAGGATAATGCTGATAATATCCGCTTACAAAAATGGTTTATATTGATCAATAAAGTTCGCTTATATAACTTTAACGTTAAAATATGACAGTCTTTGTTAAGGATTTTTATATAAGTTTTCAACAAAAGGCTTTTACGAGAACATTGTTTTAAGTTTTGGGTCAGCGATGCATATTAAACATCAAACTCTTTGTAAAAGTACTATTTTATCTCTGTGTAGAACTTTATTACAAAATTAACACGAAACATAATAACGTCACCGGAAAAAAGAGGAATAATTGAATTGATATAAAAAATTTCCAAAAACTAGAAAACAATCAAAAAATCAAAACTTTCTTCAAAATTCCAAAAGTATTCAAAAGAATACTACAAAATGAACCAGGTATTCAAACTTTTTTCAAAATTCCAAAAATTTTTAAAAATTACAATAAAATCAAAAATTTAAATTTTATTTCAAAATTCAAAAAATATTCCGAAAATTATAATAAAATCAAAAATTTAAACTTTTTCAAAATTCTAAAAATGTTGAAAAAATTATAACAAAATCAAAAAATTCTAACTTTTTCCAAGATTTTAAAAATTATAATAAAATCATAAACTCCAACTTTCTTCAAAATTCCAAGAAAATATTACAAAATCAAAAATTTAAATTTTTTTTCAAAATTATAAAAATATTCCAAAAATTATAATAAATTATAAATATTGCGAAAAAAAAATAAATGAAAATCATTCTTTTGACACACTTGACGGCATTTTTTGACCCACTTATAATACAATAATCAAGATCCTGGTCTCACATACCAATGCCGGCCATCAAAGTTTCTCCACATTCAATGTTACTACTCGTAATCACTTAAAATGAACGTTTTTTAAGCAAAAAATATGTAAGTTTTCGTCTTTGACACACCTCATGATTTTTTTGACATACTTCCGGAACAGTTATCGAACACACTTTGGACCCTTCCCTTTAAATTAACCTAATTTTAGAAAAAAAATTGAAATCACTCTAGCGGTTTTCTAGACTTCGTCGGCTGTGACGAACATTTTTTTTTTGGTTTTTTAGAATCGTTATAACTTATAACCTAAAATGTCGAGAAATGCCAAAAAAGTGGGGATAAGAATTTCACTTTTGGCTCCAGATTGTATAACTTAGGTCTTTTAAACCGAAGTAATCACTTAAAACAATTCCGTACATCCAAAATTTGAAAATATATAAACGTATTGACAATCAATCTAATAATCTTCACATTATAACCTAATCCTCATATAAATATTTCTTTTTACTTAAACCAAGCTGATATCATTATTCGTCGTGTTACTTGATATACATAAAATAAATGGAGAAATACAATTCTATGCACATAAATTATAGACTAAGAGCCCGCGAGGGCCAGACCTTCGTTATTTTATAAAAGCTGAAACTTTCTCTGCGCTTACTCACTGAGGTAGGAACTATTAGCGACGTATGAGGTTTGGATCAAGGTGGCTTTGGCAGGGAGCAGGTAACAAAGGGGTCTTCAAAGTTTCGTGAAAGCATAAAAGGTAATTTTTTTATATATTCTTCGGGGTAGTATTAGAAGTCACGTCACCCATTGCCAGTCACTTACTATCGTGGTAACCCCCTGCCAGACACCCTTAAACATTATCAATATGTTAAAGTTTAAGGGTGTCTGGTAGGGGGCTACCGCGATAGTAAGTGTCTGGCAATGGGTGACGTGACTTCTAATACTATCCCGAAGAATATATAAAAAATTACCTTTTGTACTTTCACGAAACTTTGGAGGCCCCCTTGTTACCTGCTCCCTGCCAAAGCCACCATGATCCAAACTTCATATGTCGCTAATCGTTCCTACCTGAGTAGGGGGTATGTGCAGAAAAACTTTCAGCTTTTATAAAATAACGAAGGTCTGGCCGTCGCGGGCTCTCGGTCTATTAGCATACCTCCAGCATACCTGGTATAAATACCTGGTATAAATGTGTTTTTTTATATAAGCGTAGAAAGTTCGATAGTGCAAATATTGTTCCGGCTTACTTGTTCTATTGTAATATATTTGCCTTTAAGCATATGCAATAACGAACTTCATATGTACTTAAATGTTTTTGAACTTTATGAAACAAATCCAAATAAATTTTTACGATGCAATAAAATATCGTTGTATAATAGAAAATTAACTTAATTTTAATCTCTATCTTCCCCATACTAAATATAAGATTTAATTGAAAATAAAAAACAATTCAACCAATATATCGAATATACGAGAAATAGATGAACAGATTACAAAACAAGGTTGGCAATAATGTTATATCAATCGAATTAATCTTTTTATATTCATACAGACAAAGCAATCAATATCCATTAAATTTCAATCATTAGCAATAATTTAATTATAAAGCTTTTGCAAAGGATACTTTTGTTTTGATTGTTTTATACTTGACTCGTGCAGTTGAATTTTGAACTTTATTTGATAAGTTTGAAACTCAAGGAAATTATAGAAAAAATTACAAGCTATTGACATACGAGTTAACGTGAGATATTATATACCACTGTATATAATTGCAATGAGATATCACTAACCAGAGGGAAATTGTACTCTATTAAGTCAAGTCAAGGGTAGCACTCCCATCTTTTCCTTTATTGATGCTACGCTATTGCTTGCTTGAACAAATGATCCTCTCTGAACAAATGATATACATATCTTTTACTGTATGGAGGGTTTTAATCATTAATAACTAAGTGCGTCACATTAACGAGAAATGCGCCACTATAGCTGGATTATTTCGGCCCAATTTTAGTTTTGTTCCTTCAAATTTTTAATTTTGTTTTATAAGTACCGAGTTTTCATTTAAACTAGACAACCAACTGAACTCAACTGGTTCAATTTCTTTTAAAAAATTTACTTTACGTTACAAATTCAATCGTTATGAATCAAACAATTCGTTTAGTAATATTTTTCTAGAAATAATAAAAACCGAATCTAAAAAAATTATGCAATTAATTTTAATAGTGAATAAAGTATAGCACTATCAAAATATCATAATTTAATTCAAATTTATTACAATTTAAACATTATAACAATATTATTTACCATTTTGTCCCAATTTAAATTTAAATAGAACAAAAGTTGGCATTAAACAAATTGATTTAATGTTGACAAATAATCATTTTTGTTTTATGGTTTTATACAGAATTGATTCGGTTGTGCTTTTCGTGATTTTACATTATGAAAATTTTAAAATGAAAGTTATTATAAATTTATGCAGGTGCATAAAAAAATAATTAACGAAAATGTCGATATTGAATTGATTTGATTAGAACACCCACAGTTAAAAGTTAATGTGAGTTTTATTTATTTCAGAAATAACAAATAATATTTTAAATATATCGATTCTTAAACTAATTCATCTTAAACGTATTAATCAGTTCACAAAAATATAATCTAATCTAAAATAGAATTTGCTAAAATTATTTTGTTTCCATTTCTTAACCTTTGACAGATACAAATACAAAACAAAATTAACTCTTAATATAATTAAAGAACTAACAAATCATTAAAATAGAACCAAATTTAAAAAGTTCATTTCCGTTTGTCATCAAAACAACCAATTGATGACTAGATAAAAATATAAAAATAAAAATAAAAAATTATCACGTTAAGAAAAATATAACAATAATAATAATACATATATAAAAAGAAATTGGGTCTTCTGAGATGTGTTATATTTAAGATAAATAGAAAAAAAAGCAATTACATTACGTGAAAACGACGTCAGAAAACACAAAGATGATAATTTTTTATTTCTAGCTTTAAATATGATGCCAAAAAATGAATTTAACTTTTCTTTAATTTCTTTTATGAGATCTGATTGAAATATTATAAAAAAGATATTTTAACATTATAATTAAGGTTCCTAAGTTCCTTAAGTCCTTATTTAATTAATTTTGCTCTTCCGGCAACAATAAATATAGGTTTATTTTTATTTAGAAACATAGTTGTGTGTGTTATTTATTTTAATAGAATAAAATAAACAGCTCTTAATTTTATTCCGTTGCGCGATTTCTGCAAAACACAAAATAGTATTTTATTAAGTAAGTGTTTAATATTATATTTTCTTTTTTCGAGGCCAAAAGACATTACGAGCGAGCATTGCAAATTTGCGAGACAATAATATTCATTAAAAAAGAACACAATACAACGTTTTATCCTTCCGACCGACTAACATGTATTAATTTAAATTTAACTGTTTTAAAATTCATTGATAAAACAAGAAAACGAATAAAGAAAAATCAATTTTATTTGTTTTTGTTTATCCATTATTTCCAAACAATTAAATAAATTTTATTCAATTTAATTGTTTGGTATTTTGAAAACAAAATGAGCTACAAATGAAAAACAAAAAGAAAAGAAATATAAAATAATTTTTTCGCAATGTAAATTTAATTCAATTTATTTATTTTTTTTTTCAATTTTTTTCTAATATTCTAGAGGGACATGCGCATTAGTATGAATTTATTGTTTTTTATAAAATCAGATCAAAACTATGTTGTTGAGGTTTTGTAAAAAACAATCAAATTATTTATAAAATACAATCAAAAAAATCATTTCAGAGTTTAATACAATCAAATAAAATGTATTATTGTTTTCTGCAACATTCACGCAATAGAATAAAATTAACAGCGGTTTATTTTATTCTATAAGACTAATTTTGCACACAATTATGGTTGTAAAAAACAATAAAAAAAAACTATGTTTATAGTTGTCGCAAGGATAAAACGATTGATTGTATTGAACCCTGAAACATATTTTTAAGAATGTAGATAAGTAATGTAAATAGTTTGACTATATTTTATAAAAAAATCAACAAAAACATTTTCACTCTGGTTATATAAAAAACAATATTCATACTAATGCGCATGTCCCTCTCTCGAATATTGCAAAAGGCAAAGGCTACCATGATAAAATTTAATTAAATTTCCATTGTAAAAAAATTAGTTTTGATTATATTTTGGTTTCTCAAATCCTATTAGTATGAAATTTGGTGTCTTTCATTGTAGGGCATTTCATTTTAAAATGCAAAACAATTAAATAGGTTTCGAAATTAAATACAATTTATTTAATTGTTTGGAGTTAATACAAAAAACTTAAATAAAATTCATTGTATTTTTTGCTTGTTTATATAAACTTGTATAAACAAGCAATCAAAAAAATGAATGAGCTCCATTTAAATGATATGAACTGGAAATGTTTTCTCAGGAATCAGACCATCAACACATGTGTGTCAACACATTATTTACCACATTTTTTCAAACAAAATTTACGAAAAACTATTTTAAACCAATCAAAAATAATATTATTGCCGCATCATTTGGATATAATTTAGTTTTATGAACACCACCAACTGAACAAACTATTAATGTTTAATGTAAGAAATATAAATACAATACAGTTTGATAGTTCTGGTATAACTATAGCTAAGTATGGGAGTTTATAACAATGGGGATTCGATGCTTAAACTTTGAAGACATGCACTGAAAAAAACATGTTCTATTTCCAATCGAAATTTATGAATATTTGCATTAAACATGTAAAGACCAAGACTAAAGCAATCACCGGAGTGATTGTATATAAGGAGTGTGTTGAACGGTTTCATTATTAATTCACCAAATGATTTTATTAAACAGTTTTCACCAAAATTCATTACACAAAAAAAAAATAAATAAATAACTTCAATATCACATTAAACAACAAAAAATTTAATTTTCAATAGTAAAAATTATCGTATTTTTCGATATAAATAAAATTTATAATTAGTTTGATAATCTATCTAATAATTGACTTCAATAATTGCCCTAATCGAATAAAATGTCCGATGTTTTATTGACGATAGTTTTCTATTTTTGTTTCTCTTTTATATACGTTGGTCAATTTTGCGCCCAATAATTATTGACAGGTTTCATCACATATTCTCAATATATAATTCCAGTTGAATGAAAAATGGGGACAGTGGGTAACTTTGTGTTAGATTCTACTTGAGCACGTTTGCGATAGTTTTGGTGCAAAAAACCTTTTAAAATTAAAATAACTTTTTATCAATTTAGCATTTTATAAAAACTTTAAAAATTATTATGTACATGCAAATTAAATCTTTTGAATCATTTCTCACGACGCGATTTTGTTCATATTATAGATATAATTATAATTGAGGGCATAATGTGATGCTATTCTACTATTTAATAGGCACATGGAAGTAAATGAAACCATAAACATTTTTGAAAAAGAGATCGATTAATACATTGATGTTAAAATATTTAATAATTAAAAAGAAAAAATGAAAGAAAATTTTTAAATTAACAACAAAAGTCATTGAAAACGAGCTGAAAAGTGAAAACTAAGTTATAAATTCGGGGTTTGTATCTTGAGTGGTAGGTATCCTTTATATTTTAAATACATTACTGTAAAAAATAGGAAACTTGTTAGTATTTAATTTATGCATACCTTCAAATTATTAAATCTTTAAGCGAGTTAGCTGTGTGAAAGAAAAAGTTGTAAGCTTCTATGCAATAAGACAATTTTATTTTTATGGCTTAGAAGTTTACTCATACTAGCTCAATTTTTTATTTAAAGACCATACAATGAAATGTTTTTAATTAATGACACTTTCTTGTTATTTTGCCCATAATGAAATATTGTATCTATTTACTAAAAACAATAGTTTCCTTCCATATCTTTAAAGTTATTCAAAATGCACTTAAATAAAAATCTCGTCATCTAGTAGGTAGACCAAAATATAAATCAGAATTTTTTTTTAATAAAAAGTGTTATGTTGCATTACAATATGTATCACAACATATTGATACCTTGTAGGACCTACCTAGTTTCCACGACAGCATGCGATCTGAAGTGTACAAGAACTTTTATTTAAACCTTTGCAAATCGAAGCCAATCGAGCCACATTCATTTATACGCTGTTCGGACAAAGAAGTATCTTTGCATTCTGTTACTATGAGATTGTGAAATTTAAACAATTTCTCAGTTTCCACTACTCGATTGACGAGTAACATGGGGAGAAATATATTTGGACATGATGCATCCGATTTCATCTGAGCTCTGTTGGGGGCGATATTTATAAAAAACAATAAGTTCAGCAAGGTATTATAGGGAATTAAAATTTGATGTTGAAGTTTGATCACTCAAAAATCATATAGCATTCTTTGGAACAGAGTCCGAAGGAGCCAGAAAATAAAAACGCTTTCGCATTCGTCTATTTGTTTGACACACATACAAATTAAAATATCGTTGAGGAGCTTAGTAATCAATGTGCATATAATCAATAGTTGTGTTTGGTGGAATTACAATTGGCCAAATGTTGGACAATTTTAACTACTCTAATCATACTTTAGACTCAGAAGAAAATTTTATACTGAAATGCATTGATCAATCAGAAAAAATTGATTCAGCATCACGACTGTGGAATAAAAATCGTACCCAACGAGCTTTTTGATCATATGGGTATTCTAGTAGATTTAACACTTTTAAGATGTCTAATGGTGATAACGAAGAATTTACCAAGTATTTTCAAGTATATGATTCCACCAATGATCATCATAGCTCAATAGATCGGCTGTTGGTGTTTGGTTTCGAACGCCGTATTGTCTATCTGATATCAAATGGTTGTCAAATTTTAGAACATCCATTCTTATATTTTATAATATATTTTTTTATCAGTTTAAGCTTCAGCTTAGTGAATTACAGCTTTAAAAGATGTACATATGTTATATAATATATAGGATAAGTTGTTTTTCTTAGATTACAAAATTTCAATATTTTCTTTTCTTTTGACAACGATCTAAATGTCGGATAAATTGTGAGTTTTGAATCCGGCTTGTAATATTAAATCAAAAGTTATTATAACTATATGTACTACTGACAACATTGTATATACACAATAATCATATAAGTTCAAAAAATAAACTTAAAGAATTAAATATAAAAGAAATTAAATACTAAAGAGAAGAAACTATACAAACGATCTCGAAGGTGATTTTATATAGTTTTCTTTGTTATAACGGTAAAATTATGTGTGAAATAAATGTAAATTAAAATGACATTTCTTTTCTTTTAAAACTATATTTGGTTTTAAGAAAGATAGCAAATTGATTACGATGATGATGATCATTGCGGTTTTGAAAACAGAGAAGACAACGATAAATTTGATCATCATCTTACGATGTAATATATAATAGTTATAGCCTTTTGCGACATTGTTATTATGATTTTAAAAAGGTTTTAGTTATACAATTATTTGATATAACTAAAATGGTAAACAGAAAATGATTGAATTGATTTTGAATTTAGTTGAAATCATCTGCTTGTTATTTTTATCTGTGAACCTGTTTTGCAATTGATGACCGCACGGTAGAACGTTGGTATGATTTATTTTTTCCGTTGTTTCAAGTCATCAGAGTTGGCATTATTGCATCTTACGACAACACACGAATTCAAAGACAAAATTCAAATAGAAGAAGGTATCTATAAAGTGTAATCATGTATCGAATCCACTGTACAATTTTAGTTATCATATTGATGTATTTAAATTTTAAGATAAAAAAAAACATAACTTAACTTAACATACATTAAGATAAAGTTAAAATTCTCATTTTTATACAACACACAAAACTTATGAAATAAAATTAAAAAAAGCTATGTAATTAATTTAGGTTAGTTGCGTAAGCGTTTTTATTGACCTAGTCGTTGTGACAACTGTTGGTTGATTTATGTATGTATTTAAGTATATCCGACTTTGTTTAGTAATTAAATAATTAAATAAAACACTTTCACCAAAATTAATTGTCAATATTTATTGAACTATAAAAAAAATCAATCACATTGATAAAAAAGGCGATCTGAATAAACAAAACAATCTTGTTAATATGTTTCTGCATTTTATTAATTTTTTTTATTTGAATTAATTTGACTTTCATAAAATAATAACCCTTGGTTAGCATTGGCTGTATGAATAAACAGAGTGGTTTTGGGCCTTTCATTTGCATTTTGTAAAACCTCACACAATCTTTGTTTTATTTAGACGATAAAAATTGACAGCAACCTCCAATAAAACTACAAGAGAGACCCATCCTTATGTTGGTCTCCCAAATTGCACCCTATAGCCTCTTTTTCTCTAAAGTATGTACGTCAAAATCTCATAAAGTTGCATTGTTTAATTTTTTGTGAGGGTTTTCCTAATTCGTTACTCCATTAAGAAACCAAGTTTGAAAAAACTTTCGATAAACAGAGAAATGTTAAGCAAAAAAAATTAAGTTATCTTTCGACATTGAATATTTTTATTTTTCATACAGAAACGCCAAATCCAAACAAAACAAATTGTACTGAATTAAAATTAAATTATTCGTTGGTATTTTTATTTAATAATTTTGATTAATTATATTGAAGTTTTGTATTGATAAAAAAAAATTACTTCTAAACATTTTTTTTAATTTCAATTGTTGAAATTTTTTTGTAGAAATGTTTTCAATTATAATTATATTTTGGCGGAAGTATTGCATAATAATAAAACTGTTGATCTGTTGAAGGTTGTATTATTGTCCATTAGGAATTTTAAAACGGTTTGGGTTTAAAACAACACTTCTTTTGTTCAGGTTAATTTGTACGAATCATAGTTCATCTTTTTTTTTAAATTTTCTTAATGATATACAAAAATAAAAACAAGTGTTACTTACGTTAAATCCCACATGTACAACGCAAATCAAACTCTTTGCCAATTTTTTTTGTTTATATGATGTTCAACTTTACTTACTAAACCAAAACCATATAATAAACCCGAATCGCCGGAAACATCTATCTAAACACACTCGGTTAAATGCATGAAGCAAAATTTGTCATTTCGAGCAGTAAAACAACAAAAAAGTAACAGAAACTTCAATCATTTTTTTCTTCTTTAAAATAAATAAAAAAAAACTTGGCAACAATTAAAAGTTTATTTATGAATTAACCTGACATTTCATTAATAATTATAACATTTACGCAGAAAAAATTAAAAACAATTAAAACGAACACAAAAAAAAATAAAATTAAGTTTTAAAACATTAAAAATTATACAATTAAAAATAGTAAAACTAGGAAGAAGAAGAAACAAAATAAATAGAAGAGCCGCGCGCTTAAAATTGGCATAATAATCGTTAAGTATCTCATCACTTTATTTTTGAAAGAGAAAAGCCAACATCATAGTAATTATATTGGTTCTAAGGCCAATGGCGCGTTTAACTTACAATTACGTAAATTCAAAAATATAAGTGTGTTATAATGAGTTCGTAAGTTAGTTATACAAACGAATTATTAGATGAATTGCTTCAGTATTTAATTCATTATGTACTTTTAATATAATAATAATTTTTCATTTTCTTCTTTTTATTAATTTTCCAAAAATCAATATTTCAAACCCTTTCTTAATAAACATAAAAAAATATAAGCCATGGTTGTGTGGTCGTTTGATTTTAATTTTTAAAATAAATATCGTGATCAAATGGGAACCAAAAAAAATTTTTTCTTATCTGTAATGCAAATCTTCATAAGATTTTTTTATTTGTGTGAACTATAAAATATAAATTTTCTCATCACATCGGAACATTATATATCCATGAATGAATTGGAATTTAAACGAAATAAAAAACAACTTTCTAATACAGTCAAACCTCGAGATGAGGTTAATTTAATTTGAGGTATTTTCATGCGTGCTCGAATACTTGTCATTGTATTCTGTTAAGGAAAAAAACTGGAAACGTTTACAATTTCCAATAAATTAAAATCAATTTAAACCTGTTAAGGGGAATCACTTCAGGTTGCTGAATTTTGTTAGATTTTTTAAAATAAAATGAGAAATGAAAAACTGGTGAGAGGTTATTATAAACATTATTCAAATCAAGCAGAAAAATGTATCGACATTGGAAAAAACAACAATGACATTTGTATAAGGTCATCTAAAAATGATCTAATAAAACCTAAAAAAATTAATATGAAATGATTAATCTATTTGTTACTATTAATAAATTCCTTTAACTAAACATAACAGGTGATTTTTTCTTACTTATATCGCAAGCGAAATGTACGAAAAAAAATTTTGTCTTTGTTGTTTTTATAAAAAAAATAAATAAATATACAGACTTAAATTTTTTAAACGGAACCACCATTAGAGAATCCCCTATATACAGAATTAAAAATTTGCATAAAATTTAAATTGGTTATTGGATATTCTCTGAAATTTGTTTAAATATCAAAAGAAATACACGTTTTTTCTTATTAAATTAGTCGGTAGTAGATTTATGTAATTAATTAATTTGTGTTCATTTAAGATATTGTTCTTAGAAATTCTTGTTCTGCTTCAAGTCCCTACCACATGGGAAAAAATGGTTTTAAAAATGGTTTTAATTAAATTATTTTCAAATTAACATTTACCTTCTAATTTTGTAAGATTTATTTTTTTAAACAAATTTATTGTTTGAGAACAAAACTCACTTTATACGTAAATTTATCAACAAAGCTTGTCATTGCTATAAGAGAAGAATTACTAAAGAGAATGTTTATATTGGTTTGGTTATTTTTGGATCTTCTGAAAACTATCTACCAAAATATTTGTCTCCTTTATAATTTATTTAATCTGGTGGCTCAAAAGAATTTTAGAAACAATTAAAGTTAAAAGTTAAATTGTGCTCAAATAGGTTAACCGATTTCAATAATTTTTGTTTGTAATTAAAACGTTCTAAGTTAGGCTTTATTAAATTTATTTGTAATGATGGACTATTTCGGATTTTACTCTAAAATTAAAAATATTCATGTTTATAAAATCCGCTAATAATTTGCGGTTCCGGCCTTTAAATTTCAACAAACATTAAAAATTTTTTTAGTTAATTGTTTTGATGCGTCACAATGTGAATTAATAATACATGTAGTCCCTGGGCCCACGCCAATTTCATGTGATGATTACCATATATTTTATACTTCGAGAGGCGCTTGTCATTGACGAGTTCGAAATGTCAATTAATAATACATGTTTTAAAATTTTAAAAATTTTAAATTTCTCTTTTTTTATTTAAAAAAATATTTTCTTGAAATGGTAGGCTCAAGAAGCCATCCATTAAGCTTCATCCCTTAACAATAATTTGACGGTCCTATGTCGCCTATGTCACCTATATGGATATGCGATCGACAGATCAATTGGTTCTAATCATCGCTTTGAGGAAGTTTTTGGTGGAGGAGTGGTCACTATTGTGTTAGCTCCTATTGAGCTAATTAGTAGTACTATTCTTCAATACCATGAACTTCTTTATTGAAGTGAAGTTAGGAACCAGTTTTAATTTTCTGGTTGGGGCTTCACCCCGCTTATATTCAACGAAATTTATGTTTTTTTTTTCATTTAATTGTAATAGTAACTCTGACCATTAGAGCTTCAGGAGCATTAGTCCAGGAGTCCAGATTAGTATTAGTCGGAGAATAAGCGGGAGAATCTGATCGGTAGAATTTGGTCTTAGGAGCCAATCTAGACAGTTTTCACATGCCATTGCTGGAGAGAGCTCACGAGCGCGGGATTTTTGTTCGTAGTAACAATGATCTTGGTATCAAAACTATTTTATTTTTTTTTACAAACGAATCTCAGATTTGCAAATTTCTTATTTTTTTTCAACATTATTGAATAGTAGTAAAATATAAAATGAATGAATATTTAATAAAATAAATAACTAATAAATAAATATCTTATTTTTTTTAAATAAATTAATTAAATAAATACAAATGAGCAATTAAAATAAATAAATAAGTAAGTAATAATAAATAAACTTTAATTTTAACAATTTATGTATATGTTTCCATATATGTTTCCATTTATACGTATATGTTTCTTTTTAACGTGAATTCTGCTTTTTCTCCGGCATCATCTCAAACAGCTTTTTTCTTTTTTATTTAACGTGACGTTTGCAAGTATAAATATTAAATATAATCAAAGCAATTCTTGTGATTGCTGATTCTCATAGTCCGTTCTTCTAGAATAAACAGCAGATAGTGATAGTAGTTCTAAAATCACTATCTTGGTTTCTCCTAGCCTTGTAAAGATGGACTATTTCGAATTTTACTCTAAAAATAAGAATTTTCATATATATGAAATACGCTAATAACTTGCTATTTTGTTTCGGTTCCGGCCTTTAAATTTCAACAAACATAAAACATTTTTTTAGTTAATTGTTTTGATGCGTCACAATGTGAATTAATAATACATGTAGTTCCTGGGCCTACGCCGATTTCATGTGATGATTACCATATATTTTATACTTCGAGAGGCGCTAGTCATTGACGAGTCCGAGAACTTTTGTTCTGCCATTTTCCTCAAATCGGTTGCTTTTTCCTTTGGCAAGCTTGGCAAGCAAATATGCCGATTGCCCGCGATCTTGTAAATTTGCTACCACATTTATTTTTTTTAACTGTAGGGGTTGGAAATTTGCTTTAGAACACGAGGGTAAGCTTGTCCGACAAAAATGTGTCTGCTATTTTCGAGCCCGGGTAATCGGCATTTTTCGGAGCTTGCCGAACGAAAAAGCGGCCGAATCGAGAAAAATGGCAGAACAAAAGTTTTAGGACTTGTCAAGGACAGGCGCCTCACGAAGTATAAAATATGTGGCACCATCACATGAAATCGGCGTGGGCCCAGGGACTAATGTTATTTACATAAATAATATGAATATTTCTTTGTAAAGATTACGTGATTATACCGTTTATATATTTTGTAATAAAGTCCAGTTCTGTTACATATTATACTGATAAAAAAAATTTATATTTTTATACGAATTTTTAATTTTAATTTTTAAAACATGGTAATTTTAAAATAAACTTTTTTTTCTTAATTTTTTTATTGAATTCGGTAGTTTGGTTATTTTTCACGTCCAGGTAAAACTTTGTTGTTTTGTTCGTGTCTGATATTCTTTTTTTGGTTAGCAAATTTAACAAAGCTTTTTTCCGGGATGATGGTGTTAACCTCAGTCCCAACCCAAATTTACGTTAATGATTCCGTTCTGAAGTTAAAGTTATAAGCAGTTTTAAGGCGCCAATTCGCCGTGATGTAGCGTAATAGACTAAGCAGTTTTTACTCTGCTTGTCTCCGATACACCAACCTAATTTGGTCTGCATTACCCAGGCAGCACGGCGTGGTCGATGAATTTCGCTACCCTGTAAAATATTCTTTAGAGCTATAAAATTAAACAAACAAATTGTTAATGAAAAAAAATAAGGTAAACAATAAAATAAAAATAATGTTTTCTCTAATTTTCAAATTCAAACATCTTTTTGTTTCTTTATATTCACTCCGGATGACGTCACACAAAATTTTCGATTAGCTGTGAAAAACACCTTATATTCGTTATACCATGCATCAGAACAAAGATAGGGAACAAACAAATTCAAAGAAATACCAATGTTAGTTTAACTTGCTTTCTACGTGAAATGGTTTATTTTAAAGAAACATATTACAAAATATACCACCATTGCAAACTACAAAGGCAAACTTTATAGGTGTAGGTTTTACTTTCCCGGGAAAAAAAACAAAGATCTGAAGAGATCTTATCAGGTCTGTGTAGATCTGCATTTTGGAACATATCTGCAACGATCTGCGCAGATCCCCTTAGACCAAAACAGATCTGTATAGATATGTTCCAAAATGCAGATCTTCTTGGATCTACGCAGATCTTCTTTGATACATTTAAATCTGATTCGATATATCAAGATCTTATTTGATCTAACAAGATCCCATTTATTAAAAATAAACTTTAAAAAAAAATAGACTTCAGAAAAAACAAAAGAGGCACAAAAAAGTGAAAAATAACTCAATTATGTTGTTAGAAAATTGGCAGAGATCTCCTTAGATCTGAACAATATCTTTGTAAACTTTTTTTTCTATTTTCACATTTTTGCAGATCTGAAGAGATCTCTGTAAATCGTGGTAGATCTTCAAAGATCAAAGATAAAAACTAGTATATAAGAACTGAATCTAAAAAATTATGGTGCAAATTATGAAACTTTTTGCAATCCATACAATTTTTGACCGATCTAGTTTCGAACCAATGAGAAAATGTTAATCTTTAAAAAAGTTTATCATTCTCATCAGGGCTAGCCGACTAGATAAACTACCAAAAAATGTCAACGCTAAATATAAACCAAAAATTAGGTTACATTTCTAGCGAAGTATAAGAAAACAAAAAATGTACATAAACATATTTTTAATATTTTTCTTATGCTTCGCTAGAAATGTAACCTAATTTTTGGTTTAAATAAGCGTTGACATTTTTTGGTAGTTTATCTAGTCGGCTAGCCCTGATGAGAATGATAAACTTTTTTAAAGCTTAAAATTTTCTTATTGGTTCGAATTGTATGGATTGCATCATTTCATAATTTACATATAATTTGCACCATAATTTTTTAGATTCAGTTCTTATATTCTTGGTGGGAGATTTTCCATCGGAGTGATGTTATATCACAAATAATTTACTAAATTAATAAAAACTAGTGTTTGAACTTTGAAGATCTGAAGAGATCTCTTTAAATCTTTGAAGATCTATCAACATTTGAAGAGATCTTTTCAGATCTTCAAAGATCAAACGCTAATTCTTTTCTTTGATCTTTGAAGATCTATCTTAATCTAAAGAGATCTGAAAAGATCAAACTCTCATTTTTTTGTGTCAAAACAAAGATCTCATTAGATCTAATTTGATCAAAACAGATCTAATCAGATCTTTTTTCATCTCTCTATTTTTTCCCAGGTTATTTTACTTTGTATTACTCGTAATTTTAATTGTAATAAGTTATGAGTTTTTTGATTCACCAAAACCTCGGTAAAGACAGTAGAGGATCACATAGGTGAGAGTGAGTTTTGATTAAGGGTATTAAAATGAAGAAATTGTCTGATGGCAGATGGCAGTATCCTGTTTTGCTAACAGTGAAAATAGTAAATTTCGAGTTTTTGTATCAGCAAACATTATTTGATTGTTGTTGATATTATGAGAGATGTAATAACACAATTGTAGTATTATATGACTAATTTTAAATTCAGTACTTGTAAACAAAAGAGACAAATTTAACAAAAAAGTTTTGGAACATTTTATTAATCCCTTATTAATAACTCTTAAATTTATATAAATGTTGAATAACAAATATTTAAAAACAGAATCTATTTACCGAGTTTTTTAGAAAAATAAAAATGATAGAAAAATGTTTTTAACATTAATTTGTTTGCAAAAAACATCCGCATCGACTAATATAATATATTCGTGGTAAAGACGACGCTATCTTTAATGCATACTGAACAAAAATCTATCTGAGTCTGTAGCTAAGATAGATGATGAATTTGAGTAGATTTAAGCATCAAACTTTTATATGTTACAAGGAGAATATACAAGACGAGACTGAGTGACACTGAGTAAATGACAATGAATTGAAGCCGGAAATCAATACCAAAATTTATAGAAAACTAACCCGTTCACCTCCGTCAGATCTTAATTCTTGCCGTTCTCTTCAAAATAAAATTTAATGTTATTCACAATTTATTTCTAATTTCTAACTAATCAACAATTTTTTTCTTTTCATTTTAGAATAACAACAACAATAAAAAGTCAAATTCACGATCTACGATAACATCAAATAACAAATTATAAATTAAAACTATTTGTAACTGTCAATTAATTTCCTTTATTTTAAATCTGGTCGACAAGCTTAAAATTAACAAAAAAAACTTGAGTGCTACATATAACAACATTTAAGGAAAACACAAAACAAAACCATCTTAAAAATTAATTTATTGAGACAGATTTGATTCTATAAAAGTAACGATATTTGATATATTTGTGACCTAATTTTTATTCGTTTGTTGTTGTTTAAGTTTTTTAGTGATCAATTGAAGAATCGTCAATATTTATGACCTTATCAATTAAAAAGTGATCAGAAATGTTAATAAAATTTTATTTTACATAACACAATAATATGTGATGTGAGATGGACTAGTTTTGAATTTTTAATTGTTCGACAAATATTTCTTATATTATAGAAAGTTTTGTTTCTTATGATATTTAATTAAAAAATTAACGCGTACTTAAAGATCTTCAAAAACTTACAAAAACAAATTAAATAAAAATAAAATGAAATTTAGTGATCATTATAAAAAATTTCAATCTGTGAGAAAAATATCAGAAAATCAAAAAATAATTGTGCTTAATGATCATTATTACTACTACTTTTATGATGATGATTATGCAGAATGAATATATTCCTTTTATGAAAAACTATCTTCAACAAAAATTAATTTGTTTCTAGTTCTAAATATTACATATGTGTCTGATGTTCTTAAATGAAATTTAACAAATAAATGCTGAAAATATTGTGAATAGTGGAAAAAAAAATTGAAATTGGATAGTTAAATAAATAAGGAAAATTAACTAAAGAATTTAATTATACGTAAGTAATTATTATTGTTTTTAATTTAATTGAATTTATTTAATTTTCTGAAATTGCTATCTGTGAATTTGTAGAATGGCGGATATTTTATTCTGTTACAACTTATGTCACTTGTGGAGCCATTATTAATAGTTTCCAATGAATGCGAAATCAATACAGTTCAAACGGGAATTTTATTTTTGGGATGTTTTTGTAAGCAATTAAACTCAAGGAACTCTGTGAATCATTTTAATTATTTCAACTCGAAATCATTTTTATGTTCCTCTTAAGACACCGTTTAGTTTATTGCATTGCTTTTTCGTGCTTAGGATAGTCTATAATCGTCTTGACGATACAGGTAGTTCAACTTTAGCAACTAAAATATGAAGATACAACTTTTCAAACTGGTGGGACCTAAGATCGGGCCGTGTTATTTTAAATAAAGAAGTTAGAAGGAATCCTACCCAAAACATGAAAAAGTTTTGATGTAATAAACTGAAAGGTTTATTCTGAGAAATTCAAAAATGATTTAGAATTGAAAAAATTTAAATGATTCACAAAGCTACGTGTGTTTAATTGTTCACAAAAACTTCAAAAAATAAAATTCTCGTATTGCCCATGTGTCGCATATTGATTGTGCATTAATTGGAACCCATTAATAATGACTGCACAAGTGCCTTAAGATGTTACAGAATAAAATATGTAACATCTTTAAATTTCTTCATTCTTCCAACAAACATTTTTATTTATTTAAAATAAATAAATGTTTTTCAACATTTGGTCTCTCGATCCAAACTTTCATCGTCAAAATTATTTAAACATTTAATTATTTTCTTAGGTATTTTTTTGTATTAAATTTCTAGATATTACGATGAGTGAATTCATTATAGGATGAGAGAATATTTCGTCAACATCTAAGTCAACATTCTAATCAACATCCTAAGTCACGAGTGCAAAATCATTATTGATTGTTGCCAATCAATGCAAAACTTAATATCTGACGTTAAGTCAATATGTTGTTATATTTTTGGTTAGAAAATATAGACAACATTAGGGGAATTTTTAATTTCGGATTGGTTTTTGTGAACAATTAAGCTTAAGTACATATTGGAAATCACTTGAATTTTGCAATTCGAAATAACTTTTCATTTCCTCTAAAATTCCTTTAGTAAAAATTTTGTTGTGTTTCGTGTCAGGATTCGAACTACATTCATGAGAGACACATTGTTCAAATCCCGTGTGTCTTACACAACTTAGCCAAAGCGGCGATGACGAAACATATTTTAATTTCGTCATCGCCGCTTTGGCTAAGTTGTGTAAGACACACGGGATTTGAACAATGTGTCTCTGATGAATGTAGTTCGAATCCTGACACGAAACACAACAAAATTTTTTCTAAAGGAATTTTAGAGGAAATGAAAAGTTATTTCGAATTGCAAAATTCAAGTGATTTTCAATATGTACTTAAGCTTAATTGTTCACAAAAACCAATCCGAAATTAAAAATTCCCTTAATGTTGTCTATATTTCCTAACCAAAAATATAACAACATATTGACTTTACGTCAGATATTAAGTTTCGCATTGATTGGCAACAATCAATAATGATTTTGCACTCGTGACTTAGGATGTTGATTAGAATGTTGACTTAGATGTTGACGAAATATTCTCTCATCCTATGAATTCACACATCGTAATATCTAGAAATTTAATACAAAAAATACCAAAAGAAATACAATTTTCAATATGTAATCATAGATGAAAAATTCAACTTAAGTAAATATGAAAAATGATGAAGTTTCAATTTAGAAATTATCTGAACATCAAAATTAAAATATGTTTCGTCATCGCCGCTTTGGCTAAGTTGTGTAAGACACACGGGATTTGAACAATGTGTCTCTGATGAATGTAGTTCAAATCCTGACACGAAACACAACAAAAAATTTTTTCTAAAGGAATTTTAAAGGAAATGAAAAGTTATTTCGAATTGCAAAATTCAAGTGATTTCCAACATGTACTTAAGCTTAATTGTTCACAAAAACCAATCCGACATTTAATTATTATTTTATTATAATTATTAAGGCCTAACTGACTGAGCGTAGTCAGTTTATTAAATATCTGTGAGAGACTTTATTCCTCCACGATCCTCTGTTTCCCATCCTCTTTTTATAATTATGGCCCAACTATAATAATTTACAACAATTTCGTTAAGAACAGGACACTTCTTAACAAATTAGCATCCCCAACCTTGCTGCGATATACATACTGCAGTTAATCGAGATCGAACTCTTAGTTTTATTTCTCGGTTGAGTCCAAATTGTTATTCTTCAGAGTTTCGTTGTATGACATACTGCTTATTGTTTTATGCTTAATAATTATTTGGTTGTGTTGTCAAACGACCGAGAGACATGGTCGTTAGACATCACATTCCAAATAATTATACAAAAGTTTGCATAAATACCTAAAATAAATAAATTGCATAAATTAAAAAAATAAGCTTTTCAACTACCATTACTATATTATACATGGCAAAATATTCAAATATTGCTAATTGGTCAAGAAAAATTAAAATACAGTTGCTTCAAAATTTTAAAAGGGGTTAAAGAAATCTTTTTTTTTCTAGTCAACTTAATTTAAATTAAGGTAAATGTCCAAATTGCGGATCGTTTTTTTCGTCTTAAGGTTTTGAAAGTTCCTACAGTAAAATGTGTATTTATAAAAATACAAATTTGCTTCCCATTACTTAGTTTGTATAGTATTTTCTGAATTTAGTTAAAAATAACTCGTAATTTATATGCGAATTGTTCAGAATTTAGCAAAACATTATTTGATTGCAATGTCCTTAATGTGGATCGTTTTAAAAATTGTATTCCCTAAAGCGGATCGTTTGCTGTCCCAATTGTGGATCTCATTAGAGATTCTCTATTTGTTGCACAAAAACAAATAATTTTATGGGAAAAAATTGTTCATTTTTTAAAGGATATCCTGAAATACACGCAAGATTTGAATTTGCCGTCATTTATACGGTTAAGTGTTTGCAACTACAAAATAGTAGTTTGTGCTACAAGTTTTGAAATGAAGATTGTTTCAGCACTAGTCCTAAGTTTTCAATACCAGTTGACCATGACCAGTTGACCCCAGTTTCGAAATCCTATATCACGAAGGTCTTGGATGATGTCATCACGTTGTCTAGGACTTAAGTACCACAATAGACAAAAAATAAAAAAAAATTACAAAAAATCACTACAAAAAAAGTACGCGAAGTATTGAGCGATCAACAATGCCTTGACAATATGCAATTTGGGTTATATGCAAGAAAAAAACATCATTTGTTCTCGATTGTTCCCACACTACAAACGTGTTTTCATTTCGCGTGTATTTTATTGAGAAACTGCAAAAAATGAGCTCAGGGGAGGATTCCGATTTGGAAGGAGCAGCAGAGAGAGCTTTGCAAGGTTTATTGCCGGTAATATCCAAAGCAAAATACGAAAAAACGTATCGAGCGTTCAAACAATGGTGCTGTGAAAAAAAAATTAAAGTGATTGAGGAAAATAAGTTGCTTGTTTATTTCGATACCGAGATGAAACAATTCCAATCGTCAACTACATGGAGCATTTACTCAATATTAAAATCTACGTTGAACGTGGAGGACAACATCGATATCTCAAAATTCAACAATTTTCGAGTTCTTTTGAAGCGTAAAAATGACAATTATTTTGCGAAGAAATCAAGAATCTTCACCATCGAAGAAATCTACAAATTCCTGAAGGACGCTCCCGACGATGTATATTTGGCTACGAAGGTAAAATTTGCTGATAATTTTTTTATTTCATTTTCCTAACCTCACAATTTTAAGGTGGCCCTTATTGTCGGTGTCTATGGTGCTTGTCGACGAAGCGAATTGTTGAATTTGAACGTAGAGGATGTCGAATACATGGACAATGGCATTAAAATTACCGTACCGAAAACGAAAACCAAAATCATTCGACAGTTTGTCATCAACGAAGGAAGTGATCGGGACGTAAATTCGGTTGACATTTTCAAGATGTATTCAGGAATACGTCCTCATGGCGTTATCATCGACAGATTATTTTTGGATTTTCGTAAAGGCAAATGCATCAAACAGCCGATCGGCATTAACACGATTGGAGGCTATCCGAAGACAATTGCAATTTTCTTGAATCTTTCGTCACCGGGTGAGTACACTGGTCATTGCTTCCGTCGATCGTCTGCATCCTTGTTGGCAGATTTGGGTGTGAATTTAACTACAATTAACCAACATGGTGGTTGGGAGTCTGATAAGGTTACAGAAAAATACATTCAACATTCGCTCAACAATAAACGTAAAATTGCTGACAGCATCATGGGTTCGAAAATTGTTAGAGCTGATAACGTTTCAACGACCTCATCAACCACTGCTCAATCCAGTGAATCAATCATTGAAAATGGCAATGTTTCAGCCGGTACAACTGTTACAATAATTTCGAGTCAAACAAGCCGAACAAACTTGAAAGTGGTTGAAGAGCCTTTTCCACAACCACTGATTCCTGGAGGGTATTCATTCAATAACTTGCACAATTGCTCTTTCTACTTTGGTCAAAAGTAATATTTTCATTCATTTCTACTTTATTAATAAAAATGTTTACCAACACAAACGCACCGTTTCGTCTTTTAAATTGGCAGCAGTGCGGAAATGAAAAAGCAGTGCTGAAATAAAAAATCGGTGCGGAAATAACTCACTTTTCCGCACTCAAACGAGTTTCGATATATGTCGTATTGTGGTACTGTACGCCTATTCCGGCATTTCCCTGGGAATTGGGAATTGAGAAAAAAGTGCAATAAATGAAATAAAGAAATATTTTCTAATACGAATTTGTTATTTCCCGCGACACGGAATACTATAGTTATGAAAAAATTGCTATAATTTATTTCACGATTTACCGGAATAGGGCTACTGGAGTGCAGAAAACAACTTAACGTATGATAGTTTAGGTTTAGTAAAAATAACACGAAAGTACAACGCGTTTTTTAATTATTGAACAATATTTTAAAAAATACAATAAGTCTGGCGGCACAGTTCGCAAATTTCGTGCAAAATATTATGGTCAGCATGTTAATTTAACTTTGTCAACTAGAAAGCTATTGAAAAGTAATTGAAAATTTAGAGAAGTAATTGAGTAATTGAAAAATTCAGAAACAGTTAACCAAGATCTTCATTCGGTACAAAAGAATTTCATACAAGTTCCTAATTCGGATCGCGCGGTCCACATTAGAGACATCGATGCGATTTTTAAACCTTGACTTCTTTCTAAAGCTTAGTTAAAAAAACCTGGCATATCAATTATTTTTAACTACAAATACCATCAGAAACAAGCTGGCCTTAGTTGGACCTACACTTTTTGTTTAGTTTAATGCGAATTTTATCAATAAACGTGCCTATCGAACAGTGAATTCAGTTAAGCGTTTCAACAAATTCATTTTCAAAAAATAAGAAATATATTTAGAAAAACCTAGATCCGAATTCGCTCAGGTTGAAAATACGTCTAGTCTGGTATTAACTGTAATTAAAGTTTTAATTTTACTGATTTTTTTGTAATAGTAAATTCGAATAAAAAGTTGCGAGGATTTGAACTTAAATTGGATCGCACCGATCCACAATTGGGCAAGATCGAAAATACGATGTACATAATGTGAACCTACTCAAATTATACCTTAATTAATTTTTATTTGAAAATAAAGATTTTTTAGGATAAATTGTATACATATATACCTACTTAGCCGTAAAAATAAAAAAACACTAAGTTATATTACACAGTCTTAAAAGCTTATTTTAGTAAGGCACGTTCCTTAAGAAAAAATTAACAAAATGTCAATTTGACTGTTTTGTATTTTGTACTGCCGACGCAGTGAATATCTAAGTGATAAAACTAATGTTTGTAAGTATTTTATCCCGCTCAAAATCTGACACAGGCAATATTGGACTTGAATTTATATTTCTTGATAATCTAAACATTTGAACACCCATCATTTTTCTTATTTTGAACAAATTTCTGTTAGACGATCCACAATTGGTACAACGATCCACATTATGGACGTTTACCTTATATGTTTGTTCGAATAAGTTAGAGATGTATGTTTAGTCGAATTACAAAATATATTTTTGTTCCACACCAATTGGTTTTTGGCTTTTAATTTATTTAATGTTTTATGTATGTACATATAATTTTGTTCGTATTTTAATTTAATTTGTACATAAATACAAAATTATACTCTAGAGTCGTTTTAAAATAGTAAAGGGTTGTCCTAGCTTTATGATTTGCAAAATTTATTCAAATTTAAATTTGCACAAGCATAAAGAATGATTAAAAGAAAACAGGTTTTGTTGATAAATTTAAATCACATAGAGCTAATTCGATTTTCTAATTTTAATTATAGCTTCATGGTAATCAAATTGTTGTATATGTGCTAAAAACTGCACAAGCAAAACCGCTAATCTAAAGAGTTTCATATCAGTTCACCGGTCGTTAAATTGGTTTAGAAAGTTAATAAAATTTAATTTTATTTTGCATTTAGTTTGACAAGCAAACTGTGCCAAAAATACATTAATTTAAGTACAATACTGAGATTTTGCCGCTTATGCCCGATTTACATTTCTGTACTAAAAATTAAAAAAGATACATGATTGAAAATTGTAGAACCACAGTGTTGTTTAATTCAAAGAACTTAATAAAATTATGTCTTCTTCAATAAACAAGTACATAAAAACTATAAATTAACTACTAAAACTATATACTTAATATTTCATAGAAATCATTAAAATAAATCATTCACCCTTTCATTTTAATTTCAAAATAAAATCACAGCTGTTAATATTTTATGTTCTAACTTATTTATTTGTTTTTGTTTAAGTAATTTAATTAAAAAATTTACAAACATTTAATTTTATGTTTTAGTATATTGTTGATTATTTTGCTTTGCGTTGTAAATATATGCAATAAAATTTGATTTGCACGAGTTATATATTAAGTTCAATACCGCTCTCTCATTTGCGGGAGTGGATTGAATCTTTTAGTCCCTAGGGAGTAAAAAATAATAAACCAAGAAGAATATGATAGTTTTCATGGAAAGAGAAGTTTTTTACGATAAATTCAAACAAATTTGTCAACGAAACCGCATACTATTCAAATAAATTTGTCGCCAAAACCGCCTACAGTATAAAAATTATAATTTTCGTGTTTTTTAAATGATTAGCTTTAGTTTTAAAAATCATAATTTTATTGTGGTCGTTTAAAAAATAGTATATACATCTCATTAGAGATCATGTCATCTCCCTAAGTGATATGTACCCCTCAAGCTTCGCTCTCCGGCTCCAAACACACCTCGGGAGAAAAACATACACTTCTCTCCCTTGGTGTATAATCTACTATTATGTTTTGGCGATTTTATTTAATTTTTAAAAAGACATCTATTTGTATTTCTAAATTAATGTGATATATTAAATTGAACTAATTTTATATTGTTATGGGAAATGCCAAGAGTTCTGATTATATATATTCATAAAGATTGCGAGGGTTTGAAATTCTTTTATATAGTTCAAACTCAAAAATTGGACTAATGACAAATATGGATTGATTATCTGTTATATGATAATAAAATATGTGTTTATGTTTCTTATTGTTTGTTGATTTCTGTGTTTTAATCTTCTATATCTAGCCTTCTTTTCCCAAAATTATCGCCATTATAATTATTTTATTCGCTAAAACTTGAAACATCAAACTAAATGGTTTTGAGATAAAAAATAATTTACTGTTAAAATTATGTCACATAGTTTATTTTTTTGTTCTCCAAAAATACTGTTTGTTACTTCTCCTACACATTTATTTTTTATTTCCTTGCAAATTTACTATAAAAATTTATTCATCTTTTATTGATATTCAAATTTGTAATTTGCATAATTAAATCACGAGTTGAATCTGTTTAAACAATTTAAAGTAGTTTCAGGACTAACTTTAATGAATGTACAGTTAAAACGTGCTAAACAAGTGTACATATTATATTTTTATGAACTTTTTTATCAATTCAAAATAAGTTAATGGATTTAAAGAATGTTAAAGTCAGAAATATTAAATACAATAGTTGACATCACAAAAATGCTTGTAAAAATTTACCACACAGCATCCCATTCTTAAAACTTTGGATTTCACCAATATATTATAGTATACCAATATACCTGCCGCTTGGACTTTCTTTGATTAAGCTTAGCTATTGCAAAGACGAATAACCTTAACTAATGCAAAGACGAATAAATTCTTAGATTATAAAATATACGGGATAAGCAATATTTTATATATTTTGTGTATGTACACTATAAAACTATAAAAAAAATTAAAGCTGTGTTTTAAATTCAAATTTCGTATTGAAAACAATTTCTACAAAAGGAAAGGCGCCTGTAAAAATAAAGACAAAAATACAAGATTTCATGCAGCATGGTTATCTTTTTTCATTTAGGAGAAAAAATATAATTTTATTCTTCTATTGCCAGAAAGAAAAAACTGCCAAACACTATATATTTTATTTTAATTTCATTCTAAAAAAAACAAAACCAATCGTCAAACAATATCCATTTCACTCTAAAATTATTCTAAATGAAATCAAAACCAAGGCGTACTGATGCAATTTTAGTTAGGATCAAGTTTTCAGTTTTAATATTATCAGTTTCATTTTAATCGAAATGCTTTTGAAAAAAATAAAATAAAAATCAATAAGGTTGGTCATTTTCCGATCGATAAAAATGCTAAATACAAAATATCTACATAAGCCTGTTATTTTGTAAGCATATATGGTCAGGCAACGGAAAACCTCGATGATATTTAAATTTCTAGGCTACTGTGTTTTTTCAATGCAAATACTATCACGTTAAATTCGCACACTACTTTATGTTAATAAAAGAAACTCCAACTTAAAAAAGTATTACTTATCCTGTGTATTTTATAATCTAAGAATAAATTTTAAAAAAAGTTGAAAATCGGTTGATAATTGCTCGAGTTATCGAAGCGCGACCAGTTTGAAAAAAGTCGTTTTGGGAAAAACTCGTTTAAACCGAAAAACACCAAACGGTGGATCGCATTTCTTTTTGTTTTATTTAATATACTATATTCAATTACCCAAAATTTTATACACATATTATCGCAGGTATAATCTGTAAACTAAATGAAATTTTTTTTGTGCTCCATCACAGTGACTTTACCCCTATGTTAGTCAGAGTAAGGTCAAAGACCTCACTTCTGGTTGCATTTCTAAAGGTAGACTCACTACCTTTGTTTGCAATAAACATATTGTTTGTTTATAAAAATTGAAGCAGACGCTCGCCTTTTGTATTAGTGTTACTATTCCCTCACGGTGTGATAAGCGTTAGCATCACATGCTATTATGAGGTTGTAGTGTAGAGTTTTCCTATCACTTTTGTTGGTGTTTTGTCCTCATCGTCCGTGAAATATATGCAGAAGCTAAAATGTATTTAGGAAATTCATCTTGAGGAAGGTAAATTTTTATTTGGAATGTTGTAAGATCTCTGCAGATAAGTTCATTCAACTGAAATATTCTCAGGTGTTTGTTGAAAAAAATTGCGGTTCTCTTTCCACATCTGAGAAATAAGTCAGTTTCGCAAATTTGTTTTTCAATAGAACTTTTATTCTTTTGCAGTCTGCCCACGTACGACTCCTGTATGAACGAAAGATCGTAAGCATCCTGTTCAATTACGACATCGATGAATGTCATTTCCAAACATATTTAAAAGTTCATCAAAAACTTTACCATGAAATTTTGGATATATGGACAAACAATAGAGAGCAAACGAAATTGCAGGAGCTATTGTCCTGCATGGGGAGGAGCTATTGTCCTGCATAGCACATGTCCTGCAAAAATAAACGTTGAGACCTCGTCCGAAATTTGTTTATTCGTTAAAGGTTTCTCATCAATTCTTGCTGTAAGCAATACATCCAAAAATACTTGCTGTCGTTTGACCAACAACTCGGTTTGCGCGTTATTATTTTCAATGAGTTCTTTTCGTTTCAAAATAATATTTTGATAAAATTCTTGCATAGCCTGCATCATATTAGTTTGTTTTTTATAGTCATCCGTCAAACGAAAAAAGGCGTCAATTCTTTTCATTGCGCTGAAGAAACGTCCGATTATGATTGTAGTAAATCTATAAATACTGCATTGAATTGATAATTTGATTACTTTTTAAAATTGGAGATATACCCACTCGTGACCCAACTATTGTGACGCTGATGCATAGGCTAACTTCACCACAGCTCCGGAAACAAAATGTTCTGGACATATAGTTAACTAATATCCATCAAATACTTCAATTAATGGCGAACTGATGTTATAGATTTTGCGTAGTTTAATTTATAAAAACAAAACGAAAAGCTGTAGTCCCAACAGACATAAATTCTGTCGTACGAATAAAAAGAGTAAAAGAAAATTTGACCGGAAGTGACAAACTGGAACTTGAAATGCAGAACTAATACAAATAATGCTGTAAGCATATATACCAAGTTTAATCAAAATCAATCATCAGGAACTGATGTTATTGAAGTTTTAAATAAACAGCTCGGGAGATCCCCACCTATCTCAGCATCGTCCAAAAATTAATCAGTTCTTTGTCATTTAAATCTCCTTCTTTGTCAAAGTGTCATTGAAATTGATTAATGAACGAAGTCTGTATGCTCCCAAAAAACTTTAAAAAAAAGTGTGAAAAGTCAGCAGTTGTATGGTGGAACCCCGTCTTTGATTAACATGTCACAAAAGTTGATCGTTATCTTCTCACCCTAATTGAAACCATTTTCATAAGATTCATCATAATCACTTCATTATTGAAGGCTGTAGTGTGCACAACGATCACTGAAAAAAATTTTAAATATTTTTACCGGAAGTTAAAATCCAGCAGTTGGGATGCAGAACTGTTGTAAACCGTATACTAGGTGGTTATGTATCAAGTTTCATCAGTTTCACCAATTCAATTATCAGGCACAGATGTTATTGAGCTTCAAAAAAACAGGTGCTCTGGGGACCTCCCCACCACTTTGTTCAATAACGCTCAGAAACTAATCAGTTCTTTGCCTTACATATTTGCATCTTTTTTTAAAGTATCATCGAAATTCCCAACAAACATTAAAGAAAATTGCCTCCTTTTGTGTGGTGGACCCCTCAACTCTATGTCCAATGAAGCCCAAAAGCTTATTAAATCTTTTTGAAATTAATGGAAACTTTTTACCAACGTTTCATGAAAATCGATTTGAAACTGTAGCCTACAGTACGGATAAACACCTTAAAAAAAACTTTTTAACCGGAAGTGGCAAACCAGAAGTTGTTATGAATAAATATTTGACACAGTACCAAAACCTTATACACCGAGCTGCATTCAAACTTACAGGTGTTCGGGAACCCCCGTCATTTTGTCCAATTTTGAAATGAATCCAGATCTTCCATTGTCGAGTTAACCTGGATCATATACCAAAGTTTCATTAAGATCATATGCAGGTTTGTCAAACACCCAACCACCCACGTACCCTACCACCCACAGACATACACTTTTGTCTCGAGAATGTAATGCTTAGGTCTTTCAGACCGAAGTTATTAAGCAAAAAATTTGTAATAGTAATTGCTCAAGGACGGTGATAAATCGTAATAATTTTTTTAGAAAATTTCGAAAGCAAGTTGATTGGTAATAGCTCGATGCCGTAGGTCGAGACTCAAGGACTATTATCAATGCCACTTGCTTGAGGAATTTTGCAAAAATTATGAGAATTTATCATCGGTCGGGTGGTAGGTATTTGTTTAGAAAATTTTTACCATTTTTGATTTTTTTGTATGTTTTATGCAATATACATGAATTTTTTTTATGGCTATTGTATTTAATTTGGTTTGTAAAATTTGTTTTATACTTCTGTTTCTACTTAGTGTTAGGTAGATTTCATATAAAAATCTACCTATTGCAATGGGCTTCATCTCGGAATTTCGGAAAAATTTTGATGCCAAACGACTATATGTGATAAGCGGAGATGGAAAAACAAAAAAAAAAAAAAATTATATATATATATATATATATATAACGATATGAGGTATAACGGAATTTAGCGGCACTCTCACGGTCGCATTTTTCGACCTACACCAAAATAATTTTCTGTGTATGTTTCGGCAAATAATGTCTTGGACAAGTTCGTGAACTGGCCATATCCAGGTACCGGTTAAGCGGCTAGAGCCTAAAAAGTCGAATAATCTAGGGCGCTATAACTTCCGTTTTAATAATAATATTTTAATAAAATTTAAAAATATTGAATATTTGAACCTTTTTCTATCATTTTTATCCAGATGACAACTTTGGCGTTTCAGGTTCCTCAAAAATCAGCTGTTTTAAAAATTTACTAAACTTTGCTGCCCTTGATCTAGCTGAAATGGCCAAGCTCATATTTGAAAACTTTTTTTCACGTACTTCAAATATAAATCTTTCCAGAATTTAAAAAAAAAATGATCCAAGTCCAGAGGTTGAGCCGCTAAGTTTGTTGAAACCAATACAAACGCAAACGGCTATGCTTTCATCATTTTTGAGTTTATGTTGTTTAAAATCCTATTTTCTCTTAGATACATTTTTCATTTATAACGTCAGAGATTTTCAACATTCTAACAAAATAGGTTCCAATTTTATAAGCATTATACTACACCTATTGTGTGAAAAATCTAAAGCCAGTGAATACCACTAAGAAAATTATAAAAACCGAAAAAAATTGAAAAATAAATAAATAAAAACACAAAACAAATCATATCTAAATTCATGCATACAATGGGCGCTTAAAAAATTAAGTATATGAAACGTATTTTTACCAATCAATTAGACTAAATAATTACAGATAAGTGTTAAACTTATAAACATTAAACAAAATAACCGTAATCCCAAACAACCTTAAAATAAATTTATTGTAGATAGATAAAACTACATACATCACCCCTAAAATCAAATTAAAGTTTTTTTTCTTTGTCTATTTAAAAAAAAAACAAAAATTGTGGGAAAATGAAAAGAAGGAGTTAAGTATTGGTTTTTGTTTATAGGTATTTGTTTTGTTTTCGAATTGTTTAAAAAAAACAACATTTGAATATTATGAGATTGATAATGTTTTTCTAATATTTTTTTAGCTAGATTTTTTTATAGGTAGATTTCATAGAAAAATTACATTTTCTATTTACCAAAATGAATTGTATTTTGGGTTAAACTAAATTTCCAAGCGGTTTTTAGAAGATTGCATATATTTAATGAGGTATTTACTTTTATGTAAGAAAATGTTAGTAAAATACGTGAAATAGAGAGATAATAGATCTGCAAATGGAAATGATAATTAAAACAATGTGTGTATGGAAATTGTTCTTAACTTGTTGAAAATATTGGTTGGAAAAAATGTTTTGCGTTGTTGTAGTTGTATGCACCTATATATGTGATGTATGCGTATGGATAGTTGTAATCATATTAGAAGCAAAAAATGGTTTAAAAAACCGTTGAAATTATGCAATGGTAATTATCACCTTATAATCGTTTCTAAATTAGTTTAAACTAGACTGTTAGAAGTGTTAGTTGCAACAAAAATTATAAGTCAACAAAATAAGAATAATTATTTTAATTATTTGATATATAATTATTTAATGCTAAAGTCGTGTTTCAAATGTTTTCGGTGAAAATTTCCAACTTCCTACGAAAAACAACAAAAAAAAAAATCTTGTACTCTACCTCAGTGGCGGTAATTAAATTTTTTTAGGTAGATTTCGCATAATTTTAGTTAATTTTATATCTATTTTAATTAATTTTACATTCATTTCCATTAATTCACAATATCTTTTTTAAAATGAATTGTTAGTTTTATTTGTATCTAATGTTAGTTTTTTTTAAAGTAATCTGATAAATCCGATTCTAATTGCACACATAACTGTCTGATCCCGAAATCTACCTATTTCTAGCGGATATACCTGCCGCTCGGACTTTTTTTTATTTAAACTAATCTGACACATTGAATTCTACTTGTATAGCTATCTGACTGATCAAGAAATCTTCCTATTTCTAGCGAACATCCCACCGCTCGCGCTTTTTATTTATGGCAAGCTTTGCGTTATTGTGCAACTAATTCCCGGGTAAGAAAAAGCTAAGGTGCCAAACCTAGGCCAAGCTCGCTCCACAGCTTTTGAGGGTTGTGTTAGGCTTACCATTTTCAAACGGCCCAAGCTTGGACCAAGCTTGTACTGATATCCTGGGGCCAAGTCTGGCAAACCAGGCTTGGGCGAACTCTGGCAAATTAGACTTGGACCAGGTCTACCAAACCAATTTTCTTTCCGGACCTCCTTTAAATGTGTGGAAAGAGGTTGTGGAAAGAGTAATATATATGAAAATAAAGATAATCTTTATATGGCCTGCACATGTTTACAATGCATTAGACTGGTTAATGACGCGTAATATAATAAACTGAATCTTATTAACTGAACCTTAACCAGCCAAGGCTTAGCTCGCCAATGCTGGCCATAGAATGGGCCATTGTTTAATATTGGCAGCTTCGACCCGGGTTATAAAGGTTTTCTGACAACTTGGGCATCGTGCACTTAAAAAGCATACTTAGAATACATTGTTTCTTTGTTTTTTATCCTTGAGCTACTAATTGAATTAAGTTAGCCCATAACTAGATGTCAAATAAACCTAACTGTCTTGACATACAATTTCGAATGCTTAAGTCTTATATAATTGAGAAACCACAAAACTCTATTAAACCAATCTTGTCTTATTTTGTATGCCTATATAACAATAAAACAAAAAACTTATCTAAAACTAATATGATCATGAACATGATCTAAAACCACCTTGAAAACTAAGGTTCACAGGTTATTTTTATAGTTTTTTTTAACATTATTTTATTATTATTTTCAATCAAAACAATACAATATTCTTCTATAAGAAAATATTTTTATTTTTATGGATAATTTATTATATTATTGCTTCATCAATTTATTCCTTGGAATTTTTATTAATTGACAAGACAGATGAATAAAAACAACAACAAAAAATAACTCAAAACTGCTAAGTATCATGTCATCATAAATACATATTTGTTTTTTTTTTTCTTAAAATCATTTATCGTTTTAATTTTTGCGATAGTTATCGAAAATTGCGTGATACAAAACATTTATTATCTTAACAAATTTTAATTAATATTTTCTGTTGTTTTGTCTGCCTTTCTTTTTTGTGTAATTAATTATTTTGTGCATACGGTCAGTTACAAGGATATATTTTTAGAGATAAGAAATTGTGCCAAAAACATTGAGCTCTAATTGTACCACTATCGTTGCCTTAATTCAAGGTTAATTGTTTTGGAAAATCTGATTTTACAAACCTTCAACTCAATCAGTTTCATAAATATATGACGATCAAATTGTGTGTAAGCAATTGAATATGTTAAAAGTTTATTATTTGTTTCCTTACATAAATCACATATTTGCCAGTAAGAAAACCAATAAATGGCTAATTGATATGACCACAAACAAGTAAATGGAAATTTTGGAACAACAGTTTAATAAAAAGTTAATTTAATTTAATCAAAAAAAGTATAAGAAACTGTAATCAAGATGTATTAAAACAAAATAATACTTGTGACCATTGGACAAAACTTTCATGGAACAAACTTCAAGTTAAATCAATTTATTGCAATGACGTATTTATTTAATAAATATTGTTGGGTTAATTTAGTTAACAGCAGTCATGGGGACTGTTTTATTTATATTTCTAGACTAATGTGTTTAATAGTAAATTGAATTTACTGTTATTGTTAAGTCGATGATTGCCTATTTTTGACATGCCGTGTATGCACTCCATAAACTTTATAGAAAATAATATGTAATTGTAAACATTAAAGAAACGAAGTTGATTTATGCTGTGTTATTGCTTGCTGGCGTCTCAAGGCTTGCTAAACGTTTATACTGAACAAATACTTTTATTGTAACATTTTTTCGATTAATTTCTGACAATAGTAATCTAAATCAACAATAAATACTTGATACCATCCCACCAAGGTCGATGTTGTATGTAGGATTAACAATTTCAAAATGATATTCACTTATTTTGAAAATAAAATAAAAAAAGTGGAAATTTTTTAACGTTTAAAATGACATTGCACATTTATTGCAAAATTACAAGAATAGTTTGTTTTTCTACGTCATCGAAATATGTGTATTAAATTTATATCCGGATTTCATTTTTTTGACGACTTCTTAATTATATCTTATGTTATGACGGTTTTTATTTTGTTTCTTTTTATAATTTGATCTTACATGAAGTAGATATAAATATATTTAAATTTTATATTATCCTTATTTTTTAAAAGAACATTAAATTTAAGAACATAAAAAATATAAATTAAAACCATATAACATTAAAGGTCACATATCTATTACACAATCAAAACAAAAAAGGGAAGCATAAACACTTACATATGTGTAATAAAATCAAATTTTAAGTGTCAATGTTAGAATAATGCCATATAAATTAATTGGGATAGATAATTTAGATCATCTCAAATTACTTTTAAGATTATTATTATATAATACTCGTAAATATACAAACAAAAATTCAACAAAGAAAAATATCGTTAACTTGACTGCAAAGGAAAAGGTCAACAGTCTTATAAAACTATAATCGTAAACTAAATTGGATGTAAAGAAGTAGTAAATTTTTGAAATTGATTTTGAGAAGCTAGATGAATTGAAAGTGAATATATATAAGTAAAGAATATAATTACATTTATTCCAAACCATAATTGCTTGGTTCTGTAAAACTCTTCAGATAATGTCATAAATTGAAAGCTTGAATTTAAATCTTTACCGATTGGGCTTGAATTTTTGGTCGAGATCCCACTTTATCATATACTGAGAAAAAAATTTAATAAAATCGAATGAAATTGTTTGTTAAAATAATAAACAGCATTAATAAAATACTTTCCGTTAGCACAATGAACAATTTATTAATATAACGAAATATTAATAAATTGTTAATTGAGCAAACAAAATTCTTTATTGAACCAATCCAATGAAAGTAGTTTGATAATCGTTGTTTATTATTGTAACGAACAAGTTTATTAGATTTCTTTTCAGTGCTGGAACCAAATCCAGAAGCACTTGTTTGTCCGAACTGTGTATACATTGAATTATTTACCCGAATCAATTGGCTTGGCTAACTTCAATCAACAAAAATAAAATTTTCGATGTCAGTGCATTGACTTTGAAAGTGTAATAAACAGGTGTCTGTTTATACTGGAGTATTACAAATATAAAAACAAATACCAAAATAACGAACGATTCTGATTCTTTAGTTGATTCGATCGCATACAACAAATGACCATCCAGAAAGCTGCATGCAAAAATGCCGTAGAGCTCCGTAATAAACGAAAATAACATAATTGACCTCAATAATTCTGTATTATTTGTCTTGATCAAATAAAAACCACAGCATCCAACAGTTGTCGTTCATAAGTGCAATTATTTATACACTTATTTCCTCTGGCATTAATTTTAGCGAAGAATTTTTGATGATGGGTGAACCATAATCATTAATTATAGCTTATCTCTATATGAATAAGTGAGATTGTTGCGTAGTCATGGAAGATTACCACTCAATCTTATATTCAATTCACTCAAGATTATATATCTGTACTTTATATTTTGCAATTTAACTTCCCTCCAAATTTTGAAGTTAAAATCCTATCGCTTTTCTATCTTGTTAACATTATTCATTTTAAGCCATTCCAAGCAAAACATACTAACTTTATATTTGTTATATTGTTATTCGTTTAATTTAATTATGTGTTTATTTAGAATTCACAATAAAAAACTAGTATTTGATATCACTTCATGTACAATAATCTAATTTGTTTATTAAAATCTTAAGGGGCCAAACAAATTGTATTTTAATTATGATTTATGCTCGAAAGCTAAACAATATCTTTCCAAAGTTCAAAACCTAACTGAAATTATATTTTTGCATCGCTTTACAGAATGATTTTTTTTTCTTTAAAAGGAATCCATTTATCTCATCGTTGTGATTAGTTGTCTCATTTTTCAAATAAATATTACCTGTACAAGGAAATCTGCCGTGTACAAAAAAACAAATGAAACAAACAGAACAAAATTATTCAAATTAACCGTTCCATACTATCAAAGAAAAATAAACAGAGTCCTTTACAATTCAACTATGTATTAACATTGCATACATTCTTCAAATAAAGCACCTTGTTAATGATTCAACACAAACGCCTACGCAGAATTCACTTACTTTATTTTAATATCTGTTTAACAAACAAAAAATATATTTTTCTATGCAAGCAGTTGAAAAGTCTATTTTAATCACGCTTAATGCCGTGTGAAAATGGGTTCTTTTTCCACTAGTGTAAAAAGAATAACAAATTGTAGTTGCTATTGTTTTTCATATAATTTTACAAAGTTTTTTAAACAATGCAACCATGAAAAAATGGAATATGAATTTTGAACGTTATGTTGTCGATTTCTAATTGTATAATTTATAATAAATATCGATTAAATATATTATATACTATCATAGAAAATATTTGCATTTCCTACGCGAGTTAAAAAACCATTTTCGTTCGTAATTTCTCACTCGACGCTAGCGCGGCTCGATAAAAAATGTTTACTCACGAAAAAAACAATGTTTTCATCTCTTGTAGTAAAATATACTATTGTTCACAGTGAAAAAATAAAATAAAACAACAATCATACACCGAAATATAAGATCCGTTAATTGATGTAAAATAAAAAATATGCATTACAGTGGAACGTCATTAACAAACAAATGTTATTTATGAAACAAATCTTAAACCGTTTGATGGTACGGAATGAATGTACGGTTAATGTGAAGACTGTCTGTTTTCTATTTTTAAAGAAAATGTCTACTAAACAGATTTTTGTTGGTCGTTACAAAAGTATATTTTTTATAAAGTATTTTAGAATTACCAAATTAAATTAGTAATGATGTAATGTAAATGTAATTAGTTTTTTATGTGAATCATCTTTAGGCGTGCCGTGATAGTAAAATTGTAATGTATGGTGTAGCGAAAAATGTTAGGACAATTTCATGCCGTTAAGCCCTATTGAAAAATTAAAAATAAAAATAATTAATTTTATTTTGTTCATATATTAGATAATATATTTTATAAATTTTCTTTTAATATTTTTTATTTCTTTTTATTAAAGTTTTTAATTTTTCTTTAATAATTTTTTTATCTTTTGTTTTTAATAAATTTTTTTTAATTTTTTTAGTTTTTGTTGTATTTATAGTTTTGACTACTTTTGTATATATTAATAAGAAAAAATATACTAATTTTATTGACGAAACTATATGTTTGTTATTTTTTTGCTCAATATTTCTTCATAGGTTTTTCAATCAGCTTAATTTCAATTTCAGTTAAAAAAAATCTCATTCGTGATTTTTGATACACTACGACAACTATTTCAAATATTTTTGGTTTAGACAGTGTAATGTATATGAACATTACAAAAATCTCTTGCGATCCGATTGATCTCTGTCACACAGATTTCGATATTCGGTTCGGTTTGTCGTCAAAAATAAAAAAGGAAACCATCCCAATTGAATTTGATGTAAATTTAACAATAAAGATTCGGTTGGCACCAAATGAGCTGGTAGTAACCAAATGTTTATTCCAAGGAAGTATAAAATGATTTCCAACAGTACCATATGAATTTTGGAATCGTTTATAGTTCTTTTTATCAGCAAACTCAATCGACTCATCCAATTCTCAACAATACAACAAATGTTTCTTAGTTAATTGGTCACCTACGTGCAATTAAAGTATGATGCGGTTACCACCTGTAGTACAGTGTAAACTTATATTAACAGACTGTACCAATTTGAAAGTTCTACTTCCCAATGAACCAAAAATTTATTGACTTGTCACCCATCCATACATAAACCACCAATCAAAATAAGTTTAAAAGAAGAAAACCTGCAACCAAGTAAATTTTTGAGATGTAAAAACACGAACTTGTAAATAAACTGTTCTCGAGATGATTATTTTTTCAATTGCTCAACTTTTATAAAATAAAACATGTTGGTGTTATAATTTGGATTTTAGGCGAACGAGTAACAATCAAATAATGTTTGTTTGATTTTAAATGCATTACCAAATGCGTTATACGAAATGTATTGTTTTATTCTATACAAATGATCAAAGCCATTGATAATTTCCGTTAAAATGTGTATAATATTTTTATTTTTGTTTAGTATTTGTACATCTTTTTTGTTACTACTATAAAATGGGTTTAAGTAAATTAAGCTTGAAAATACTATCAAACCCCTTGCTAGATTCAAGCAATTCATTAAAATTTGCATTAAACACAATTTATAAAATTTCCCAATTCTTTACATATTTTCATATCTCAACGAGTCGCGATGTAGCTATAATGTATATGTAAAATGTTGGTAATTGTTCTTACTTAAAAAACAATTGATTAGACGGTTCCAAAACAATACACATTAGCTTTTTGTACGATAAGTACGAAAAATGTACGATAAGTTATAAATGTCTAGAATACAGAGAAAGGCTGATGGTACTTTTACTATCAATACAAATTTACTTTTTGTGTTGTAGAAGACCTCTAAAACCAGAATTTTACATTACTAAAACATCTATATCCATAATTTGGCTAGGAAGAAACCGTTTGTGGCGGTCATTCAAATTGATTTTTGCTAGATTGCATTTTGAAATGCGTAGAAAATCGGTCATACGAGCGATATTGTGTATAGTGTACCGTGATCCAGCTGTGTTGGACTTGCTACTTAGAAAAAAATTCCATATCAGCAATAAAAGAAAAGTTGACACGAAGTTTTTCGAGCAGAAGTTAGCCCCGTTATTTTGAAAAAAAAAAATGAAAAACTGAGGTTGTGCTGTATTATGCTAGAGCTATGCTGGTTGTGCTGCTCAGAAAAACACTTTGTATCACTATCGGAAAAATTTGATATAATTTTATAACGGTAACATTATTTTTTCGAGCGGAAGTTAGCTCCGTCATTTTGAAGAAAAAAAATGGAAAGCAAAGCCTGTGCTGATTGTACTAAAGTCGTGCTTGTTGTGCCACTAAAAAAAATATCGTACCACAAACGGAAGAATTTTAACACGCTATAATGGTTTTTCAAGTTGAAGTTGAAGTTGACCTGTCCTTTTTAAATCAAATAAAAATGGGAGGTTGTGCTGTTTGGGGCCACAGTTGTGCTTATCAAAAAAAATTCCATATCGCCAATGAAGAAAAGTTGGCACGCTAAAACGAATTTTCGAACAGAAGTTAGACTCGCAGTTTTAAAAAAGAAAACAGAGGTTGTACTATATTGTGCTAGAGTTGTGCAGGCTGTGCTTCTCAGAAAAAAATTTCATATCTAAGTAGTCTTAGTAGCACAACCAGCCCAATACAGCATGTCCTTTGTTTTTATTATTATTTTTATTTCAGCACAATTTGCAATTGTGTCGTGGGTGACATTCCTGCATAGGATCTTGATGAAACTTTGGCAAATGATCCAGGTTCATTAGAAAATGGAAGATTGATTTTAAATTCGGACAAAATGGCGGGTGGTCTCCCAAACACTTCTAAGTTTAAATCTTCAATAACTTCTAATACCGGCTTATGATTTTATGGAAACTTGGTATATACGGTTTTTGTATTGATTCCAATATTTCTGCATACCAACTTCCGGTTTGACACTTCCGGCTAAAAAGTTTTTTCCAGGTGTTTATCCATACTCTAGGCTACAATTACCGATCAATTTTCATGAAACCTTGGTAAAAGCTTTCAAGTAACATGAGAACCATTTTATCAGCTTTTGGAGTACATTGGATAAAAGTTGGAGGGTCCACCATATAACAGGTAGTTTTTTCCATCATGTTTTTTATGTTTGTTGGGAGCATACAACATTCGTTCGTAAATTAATTTTGATGACACTTTGGAAAAAGATGCAAATATGTATGGAAAGGAAGTGAGTAGTTTTTGAGCGATAGTGAACAAAGTGGTGTGGGATCCCCCGAGCACATGTTTTAATGAAAGCTCAATAACATCTGTACCTAATAATCAAGGTGCCTTCGTTCGTAAATTAATTTTGATGACACTCTGGAAAAAGATGCAAATATGTATGGCAAGGAAGTGAGTAGTTTTTGAGCGATAGTGAACAAAGTGGTGTGGGATCCCCCGAGCACATGTTTTAATGAAAGCTCAATAACATCTGTACCTGATAATCGAATTGAATGAAACTTAGTACATAAGCATTTAATGCGGTTCACAACAGTTCTGCATCCCAACTTCCGGTTTGTCACTGCCGTTAAAATTTTTTTTTATTTTCTCATACCACAAAATTATATATAATTAGAACTACGCGAAATCTATAACATTGGTTAGCCATTAATTAAAGTTTTTTATCGCTATTAGCTCACAACAGTTCTGCATACCAACTTCCGGTTTTTCACTTCTGGGAAAAATTTTGTTTTGTAAATTTTTGAAGGTTTTACAGTGTCTTTATGCATACCACAGCCTACAATAATAAAATGATTATGATGAAACTTATCTTTTGGGACCAAAAGGGATCAAAATGGCGGGGGTCTACCATACAACTGCTGACTTTTCATACTTTGTTTTTTAAAGTTTGTTGAGAGCATACAGACTTAATTCATCAATCATGCTAGTTAGTATGGTATCTTCGGATATTCAGAGACGTTGATCTTTATTGGTTAACACTAAACATGCCTAACATTGAATTAAAAAACAAATCAATTTTAATGACACTTTAAAAAAAGATGAAAACATAAATGACAAAGAACTGATTAGTTTTTGGACAATATTGGGATAAGTGGTGAGAGGCTCCCCGAACTTCTGTTTATTGTGTCACCATTTTTTCAATGTTTATTGGGAGCACATTCGTTCGTAAATGAATTTTGATGACACTTTGGAAAAAATGCAAACATGTATGGTAAGGAACTGATTAGTTTTTGAGTGATAGTGAACAAAGTGGTGTGGGATCCCCCGAGCACATGTTTTAATGAAAGCTCAATAACATCTGTACCTGATGATCGAATTGAATGAAACTTGGTACAAAACATTTAATGCGGTTCACAACAGTTCTGCATCCCAACTTCCGGTTCGTCACTGCCGTTAAAATTTTTTTTATTTTTCTCATACCACAAAATTATATATAATTAGAACTACGCGAAATCTATAACATTGGTTAGCCATTAATTAAAGTTTTTTATCGCTATTAGCTCACTATATATCCAGAACATTTTGTTTCCAGAGCTATGGTGAAGTTAGTGCCGCAATATTTGTTTTTTTTTTCAAAATGGCGGGGCTAACTTCTGCTTGAAAAATTGTTTTAGCGTGCCAATTTTTTCATTGCTGACGTGGCATTTTTTCTGAGTAGCACATCCAGCACAATACAGTACAACCTATGTTTTTCAGTTTTTCCAAAATGGTGGGTTTAAGTTAAGATAAAAAATTTCGGTATTTGGTTATTATCGCTAAAGTGTGTAATTGAATATTATTGATATAAAATGCCAGTTTTGATCAATAACACGCGATCTGTCTCTTTGAAGTCAATATAAATGTAAAAGTATTTTTTTTCTAACCACTTCCACCAAGGTTGCTAACGTTGCTCTCTTTTTTAGTTGCTGTTTTCTTATTTACATAAAGCTTCCATTTTTACACCATTTTAAACTCCACCATTTAAAAAAACACCATTTAAAAAATTAAAAAAATATATTTTATATTAAATTTTTAAACTAAAACACAATTAATTTACTATTGTTTGTTTTGTTTGTTTGTATTATTTTTTGTTAGAATTATGAGAAATTGACGTGAAACTAAAAAACCTACAAACAACGAAGCTTTTAGTTGAAACGTGATTAATGAATATTAATTTTCAGTTAGAAAATCTATTTTAATTGTTTATAGTTAAAATTTAAGCAATAATTGTTTTAATCAACTAATTTTTATTTTTTAATATGCTTTGTAGGAATAATTTGTAATGTTTCGTAAGTCATGAATTGTAAAAAAGCGATAAAACAATTAACATTTAAATTCATAACAATGTATGCATGATTTTATTAGAATTAGGTTAGATGTTTATGTAAATTTAGAATTTAATTAATAATACACAATGGCATAATGACACAATTTTGTTACAAATATGAAAAGCTTTTACAATTAAAATAATCTGAATATGCTACTGTGCAAAATTATTGATAAAATCAAATAATTTCGTCTAAACTCTTAAATTATTATTTTAACATTTTATACTCTGTTTCCAATTTATAAATTTAGTAAGATTTTAATCTAAGACTATGGTGGATTTTTTTGCACATGTATTTGTTAAACCAAGTTTTTCTTGATGTTTATTTCTCTATCTTACAAATATATTTTTTATTTGCATACTAACTAGTTATTTATACATCATCAATTGATTAAAATTTTAATTAATCAATATAATTGAGCAAAATGGTATAATTATTTGTAGTTTTTATGTTTCAATGGATAGCTGGATAGACGGTAATTAACCATAACCGACTTTAAAATATTTTTTTTAATTATTATAGTAACAAATTGTCAGACTTGCTATAAAATAAGACCGGTATCAAATGAAGATGAGACCTTGACATTATCGGTAGTTTTGATTCCATTTAAATCCACAACAATTTAAAAACAAGTTTGAAAAGAATTGTAAAAATTAATTATGGAATACAAAAAAATATATGATCACATCATCAAACAAAAAAAAACTTAAAGTGAAAATAAGATAATTTCAAAGTTTTGAGAAAATTAACTTTTATACAAATCATTTGAATCATTTGGTCAATTGACTTATACTTTTTATGACATTAATAAAAACGTTTTCTTTAATTTCACATTGGCAATTATTTTGATATTTTTTCTCAATTTTTTGGCATTTCATTTGATGACATAACTAGTAAATCCTTTTCATTGAGATATAAAATCATTTTTAAAACCCTTTGTTTCAATTATGGGATCATCTCCAAATGATGCTTTATTTATAACTTTTAAAATAGATTTTATTTTACTTTTAAGTGAATCAACTTGTTTTACTTAAATTTAAATTTATGTTGATAAAAATAGATTTTATCAGACTACATTTCACGAAATATGTTTTATTTATTTTCCTTCGTACCTCCGTTTATCTTAATAAAATAGACATTGATTGTTCTAAGATGATTAATAATTTTTTTAAACAACAAATCTACAAAAAAAACATGTCGATACATATGTAAGAACTGAAACACGGATATCATGTTGATATTGATAAGATTCTTGTCATCAAGAAACAAGACTAAAAATAAATCGAATATGCTGTTTTTGTCATTGCTTGAAAATAATTACATATGAAACTGTTTTATGTGTGACATTTAATTTGTTACTACAGTGGACTTATTTTTTTTATATGTGCCTGGCTAAAATATGATAAAATAAGTTTTAATTGTTTTTAAATAATCAGAATGTCTAACATTTATCAAGCCCTTTATATTTTTTTTACAGGTAAGCTTCTGCAAAGTGAAATATCGGATAATTAAAACGAAATTTTCGGTTAGGTATGAATTTCATTATTCTAAATTTAAATCAGTAAAAAATATTATTTATGTTTGATAAATTGTTAGCTTAAAAGACAAATATTTAAAGTTAACCATCCAGGTTCTTATTTATTAACTCAATCCAATGTATTTGAATGATATTTTCTATATTGATATATCAAATTCCACTTAACTTAACAGCTGTATCATGTTTCGTTTCATAAAAAAATCACCTTTTACTATAAAGTTGTTCATAAAAGTAATTGTTGTTGATAACCAGCATTTTGTTGTTATAATTTTCCATTTTAATATTAGCTGTGTTAGATGTGTTAAAAGAGTTTAAATTGTTGGTTCTAGGCACGTTTTAGTCACTTAAGATTATTCGATGACCTTTGAAATTTTGTATTTATTTTTTATTAGTTTGAGTAACAGGGAATAATATAATACAAAAGACTTAAATATATTTTGTTTTAAAACGAAGACAAAAGGTGTTTAAAATAAATTGTAACTTGATTTAATATCTTGTATAGTATATGATTGTCTTAAACGATGTTCCAGAATATAAATCTTTAAAACAAGTATAAGTGTTACTTTAGAATTGTTTGATATTTACGAACTACAAATTTGAGTATAGAAAGACTGGATTATTAGCAATTTCCTAGATATTATTACGAAGAATTTTTTTCTAATTTTGTCGGAATTTTTATTTTTCGTATCTGCGAATACAATTTTTATGTAACTTGCAGGTTTCTGGTTGTAAATGATTATGGACAATTTGATTGTTTTCTATGTCCCTTAACCTTAACTGCCGAGTTGATAAAACTCATAATAGTATCAAATTCAGTGAATAATAAATGGAGCCTTTACCGGCTATATAGCGAATTAATCAATTAAAATTTTAGTTATAGAAATTCGATCTTGTTCAGCTGGGTGACAATAACGGAGTTTCTTTTAGAGTACGATTGCAGTTTTGAATGTATGTCATTTAAATTCTTTATACAATCAAAAATATACTTAACAATTTCCTCACCATTATAGCAACTAATTAGCGGATATTCTAAAAAACTTAACTGTGCAAGCTTTCAACAAATGCTTTAAACCCTAGCTTTAACATTTATGTTTTTAATTATTTTTATCCACGACTACTAAAGAATATACACTTTCCATGCGTATATCTTTTATTGTAGTTGTATTCATTCCTTTATATATATCAAATTCTTTTTTATTTATTTCATTCCATTTTATTTATTCAAAATTCCCCTAACAAATTAAAAACTTGATTTGTTGGTATAGTAATATAAACAAATAAAACAAGAACAATACATATAAAATAAACAAACATGTTTTGTTTTGTTTTATATTTCATAAATTTATTTCAATATGGCGATATAAACTTTTACAGGAAAACTTGAATGAAATTATTTGAAATATTTGTAGTCGTGGATAAAATAGTATCTTGTATTCGCTTAGGATGAAGGCAATTCTTCACTCGGATGATTCCCTTCACTCGCTACGCTCGTTCCGGGAAACTTCATCCTCGTGAAGAATTGCCTTCATTCTAAGCTCATACAAGAATCTACTATTCTGATTGACCTCATAAAAACATAGTTAAGGAAAGAAAAATCTAAAAAGTAACGAAAAGTTCTACAAAATAAAATGAGCTTGACGAGTATACACTCGCTCGTTTCAACAAACCGCAATAATTGAATTCTTTCATGCCATAGATACAATTATACATATTAGGCACGAAAGTCAATTTACAATCATATAATTGAAATTTGTGTTGTAATTAAAAAACAGTTCCAGAAGTTATTGTATAATATTAATTTAATTAACAAATGATTAAAAAAAACAATTCATGGTATTTGAGACTTCATGTAAAATAGTAAATAAATGAGGTAAATCTAAAAAGGAGGTAAATATCAATAAATTACTTGAAAATGGAGTTTATAGTGTAAATTTTAACCATACAATATTCATTATTTATTTAAATTTGGCAAATCACTAGTCGCGTTCTTTGCCAAATCCTGCTACCCTATTTTTCGCGCTCTTGTCAAACACTACTTTAACAATATGTAAGCAAACGATGATTATCTTTTTTTTTGTATATTTTAACTAGGCTGTAATCATTTGTTTGCTATAAAAGTAAATTTTATTTCCATAGCTGAAAATAAAATTAATTTTTAGAACCTTTGCCGATATTGAATTATTTGAATTCGTTGAAACAATTAAAATAGGAATCGAATAATAATAGATAGATCCCAGAATATTAAATAATTAAAAAATATTTGTAAATTAAATATATTAAATAACAATAGAAAAAGAGAATGAAAAATAAATAAAAAAATTTAATTGACATACACACAAAATAGAGAAAAAATTCGCACATCAGATTAGTATTTGAATTGTTGTTTGTTAAAAAATAATTCTACGTCATTTCTAATTTTTAAAAAATGGAAGGAGTAATCGTTCTAAACTTTTATATTTATTTAATATTTAATTTGAAATTCTTGTAACGATCAGCACTATTTCTATTCCTGCACTAAATTAAGCATCTAAAAAAACAACTCCATAAAAACAGCTTTTTATCCTATTTCAGTTTTTACACTATATCAAAATATTTTCTAGATCAACTATTTCAGTTTTTACACTATATCAAAATATTTTCTAATTCAACTGGCTCTGTGCTTTGAGTAATAATTATCGCACGTAAGAGTGATCAATGTATATATAAAAGGAAACAAAGATAAGAAGTTTTCGCTATAAAACCTCGACCATACTGTTCGATCGATCATTACCAGTTAATTATCAAATTGATTATGAAATAGATTGTGTAATCAATTGAAGAACAATCATGTTCAGATGTTACAATGTAAATTTTTTGATTAAAAGACTTCTTATACACTTTAATAATATTTTATTTTTCTAAATATATTTTCTGTCTCTAAGAGACCTTCTTCAGAGAATGAATTCTGATTTCTATTATAATAGAATCATAATAGAAATCAGAATTCATTCTCTGAAGAAGGTCTCTTAGAGACAGAAAATATATTTAGAAAAATAAAATATTATTAAAGTGTTTAAGAAGTCTTTTAATCAAAAAATTTACATTAGATTAACACTTTAAGTAGTTCATCAACAATAAAAATTCAGATGTTACAGTAAAAGAAAAGAACGAATAAAGTGTTTTATTCGTGATTTATTAAAAAATATATTTGTTAAAAATATTTTGTGATATATAAATGGTTTATTAATGATAATAAGTTTTAAATAGTTAAATTTGCCATACATACTTCTGTTTAAAAAATAAAAGTCAATATAAATAACATAAAACAAAGAAGACTTAATTCATTTTTTTTTTAAAGTTCAATAAAACATAATTTTATATTGTTTATTCTCTTCCTCTCCCTTTTTAATTAACAAATACAGGAGGGTTTGATTAAAAAAACGCTCTCCATGCAAATACTATCCGGATGATTAATTTAATTTATTAATTAATATTATTAAGTAATTTAATTTATTTTTAAGTTTTGAGTTCATGTTCTGTGTTAATTTAAATTTGTTTTTTTTTTGTGATTTAAAACATCATAATTTATTTAAAATAAAGGTAGTTTAATATTGTTTAACTTTCCATTTAGTGGTTCATTGTATATTGTTTGGTGAGCTTCGTAAGCTCTTCTTAGAATCCTATCTTTGCTGAACTCCTTTTACTGTGCCATAATCATAATTTCACAACCAATTTCTAATAAAAACCTTGTTTACAGACAGTATAATATTACTAAAACGATCTAAGCCAACTCACGATAAAATTGTGTACATATTGTGTATTCGGTTTCCAAGTCACGTTTGTCTAAAATTATTGCTTTATCACATACATATTTACACTGATTACACTGATTAATTTTCTTTCTTTCTTTCTTCTTAAAGTGATTTCATTAAAACGAATTTTTAAATTTTGTGGATATGATTAGAATCTTGCTTTAAATTCTAAAGTGATCCATAGATAACAACAAATTTCTATTATTACACTTAAAAACATACTCTATTTCCAATCTAAATGAAATTGTCTCAGCCTTGTAGCGAAAGCGAATATGGGGAATTGAACCCCGAAATTGATTCAACAACTGTATAGGTGAACGGTGTAGTTGAGACAGCCGCATGTTTTGTTTATATAAAATTTAAATATAATTCAACCAATTTTAAATACTTCTGTTTTGAAATTAAAAATTGGTGATATAAAGCCACAATCAGTTCTGTTATATTGGAGTATTGGGCGTTTCACTTTATATTTTAAGTCAAGCTCTTTCTGTTGTCAGGACAAATGTTTAACTGTAGTAGTAGTTATATTTTTTCTTTCTTGGTTAAGTTTAACATTACTTTAATTGTTTTTAGTGTAAAAATCACCACCGTCTGACAACTAACTTAAATTTTCAAACAATCTGAGCTAACAATAAAAAGTAGCGAGTCAACCAAAACAAAAATATATGTCTAAGAAGTTCTATGTTATAATCTATTTTATAAAATAAAGTTTTTTGGATTTAATCCAAAAAAAATACTCGTACGTATGTAACTAATGCCAAAATAAAAAGAAAATTGTCATAAACAAGAAAATATAATAAACTAGATACGGGGGATTTCCTGTAATTATTCAATTTTATTATTTTTTATGTCTGCTAGTACTTGATTTCGTTCAATAAAAATGAATGGCGTTCAATTGGGTTATTTTTGAGGTTTCATGACACCAAAACAATTTTAGCATTCAAAATGACAGTTTTCAAATGTTTAAACATGTATTAATGTCGATCAAGTAATCAGTAGACCCCTAACTCCTTCTCTTCATGTTAAAAAGTTTTGCTTTTAAATAAGATTTAATCGATTATTTCATTTTGTAAAATTTAAATCCAACCACACAGAGTTAATACTTTCCTAAACCGTTTTTTAATTAAATTTAAAACAGTTTTACGTTGATTAACCTTTATGAAATATTTTTATTGAATTGTTATTTTTTAATTTCTTAAGAAATTCAAATAAAATTATAATAATATATGTCAATAATATTCAATGAAAGCCTGTGACTACAAATTAATATTTTCATAACGAAAAGTTAAGTGTTTATTGTTTTTATTACGTCAATAAAAAAAATGGAATAGTTGTAGACTAAATCAAAAAATCGAAATATATAAATATTGACTGTTGGTTAAAGCAAAAACAATAATTTATTTCTTTATTGACTTGATTCCCTTAAAAAAAATTAATCAATATGCTTAAAATTTTATTTTATAAATTCTCTGCCGATTTTCACATATTTGTCCTAAATTTTGTAAGAATAAATAGAACAAGTGATACAAGTGAAATAAATAGATTAAAGAAATACGGTAACATCGGATACTACAATATAATGAAAAGTATAGTAACCAATAAATGAATATTGAAAACGTTTTTAAAGGCAATTCCAGTAATGTCCTTCCTTCAAAAATCCCAATCATTTAATCTCCTTTGTATCAAATTATATTCAATGAATATTATGTAAACCAACCTACTACGAATTACAGAAATAACAATACAATTTATATTTCATGCTATTTAACTTTGCGAAAAAAATCGCTTCTCACTGTTAAAACAGTAAATAATAAAAACCGTCTTATTTGATTTTTTTTTTTATAAATTCCAGAATTTTTATAATAGTTGTGATCCTTCGCTCTGATTACAAGAAAATTACTAAAATTACCGTAACGTTAAAAAGCTTTTTTTTTGTTAAATATGCTCACCGTCATGGAAATAACATTACCAAAATTCTTTTGGATAAATTAACCGTGTAATTGTTGTATGTTTCAAAAATAAAATTAAAACAGTTTACGTTGTTTTTTTTGCTGATGGTTGGTTTTTATGAAGAAACATTTTGTACAAACATTTTTATGGTTATTATACTAGAGCATAAGTATTTTAATTGAGCTTTTTGAATGGAGCTTTAAGTTTTGGCAAGGTCATTCATTTCACAACTGCATGAACTTTCTTTTAATTAAAATTGAAATTAGTTCCAATAATAATAATTTCTCACGAACATCTAAGTACATCAATACGTATGGAAAAATAATTATTTTAAGAAAACAAAAGAAGTCCTTCAACAAAATATGAGTACAATAAAACTCAATTCTTCAAATAATGCGTCATATAATAGACAAATGTCAAAATTCGATTAAGAAAAATGAAATGGAAAAATGATAACAAAGAAAGAACGAATAAGGAAACACATTTGTGTTTATTGTGCGCAAAGTACAAGCAATTAAAAAATTACAACACTTAACAGAACACTAAAAATTCCTAGTTGTCATATTTTATGTTTTCTTAATTATTTTCACATATTTTTCCTATTGAAAGTACAATGCCTTTAGGTAATAAAATGTTAAATCTAGATAGATAGGTTGATAAGTTATTGACCGGAGACTGAAATAAATAAAAAATGATCAATTTGCTTTTGCAAATGTAAAATTTATGTCGAAAGAGAATTATTTATATCTATTACCACTTCCATGTAGGTTTTTCCTCTATTTAATGTTCTTTGTTAAACTTTTATTGAGAAGGGGAGGAAAAAAATTGATTAATAATTGTTGAAAATATTTTCTATTTTATCAAAAAATTCTAAGAAAATAAATAGATAAAGTTATTTTTGTATAAATTATAAATTCCACAAAAATTGTTTTCAAATATTAAAAATGAATGTATGACATAAGAAATAAGAAGTGTTTTTGTAATAATACTCTATTATGACCTTAAACTTTTCTTTTAATTTTATTTCATTTTTATTTGCAGCAGTTAGATGTTTGATAGAGAACGCGATTATAAATTTGTTTAGTTAATTTTGAAGAAAATTCAGTGAATTTAGTAGCAACACCGTTGTAAGAAAATTAAAATTGAATAAATAATAGTTTGGGATGTTCGGCTTAGCGCAAAATTTGTGACTGATGTCATATTTGCCACAACAAGTTTAAGTATGGTTGAATTTTTTTACAATTTTTGACAGATATCACGCAGCAAGAGATGAAATCTCAGACAAAAAGTAAAACAGAGATGAATTCGATGGATTTTACCACTGATACTTGGCGAAACATGATGAATAATTGTAAATAAAATTCCTTGTTGTAGTATTTCGCAATTGAGTTTTCTTATTGATAAATTAACTAATTTGACTATATTTAATTTATGTGCTCGATCCGATTTCGATTATAACATCATCCTCAGGAGCCTACAAAAAACAAAGTTGTAGTATTTCAGAACAGGAATTTTATTTACAATTAAAACAGAGATGTATTATGTATTTTTGGGGTAATTTGCTTACATTTCTTATGGTTTTAGTATAAATTTGTTTGAAAACAATTGCATTAGTTCGTATCATTTGTTTGTTATGACATTTGTTTACATAGGCGTCAATATTTTTATTTGCTTTTTTTATTTATCAAAATTTTGATATACTAGGTCATTCAATAAGTCCGTAGGATGACACATAGATGGCGTTACTAGAATTTTTTTCCATATGATTTTTATTTAGTTCTAACCTTCAAACGATACGTGTATAAATTTGACAGCAATCTGACTATTGATTCGTGAGTTATAGCATTTTGTGTGAAGCAACTTTTGTTTTTGAAAAAAAAATGGAAAAAAGTGAATTTCGAATTTTAATAAAGCATTGCTTTTTGATGAAAAAAAATACAGTGGAAACCAAACAATGGCTTGATAAACATTATCCAAACTCTGCTCCATCGAGACAAATGGTAGAGAAGTGGATTGCTGAATTTAAATGTGGTCGTACCAGCACAAAAGATGCAGAGCGCAGTGGACGCCCAAATGAGGCTGTTATTCCAGAAAACATAAAAAAACTCCACAAATTGGTTATGAACGATCGCAAATTGAAGGTGCACGAAATAGCTGACATTGTAAAGGTAGCAGATGGTAGTGTTTTTACCATTTTACATGAACATTTGGGTATGCGAAAGCTCTGTGCAAATTGGGTGCCGCATGAGCTCACAGTCGACCAAAAACAACAACGAATCGATGCTTCGGAGGAGTCTATGGCACTGTTAAGCCGCAATAAAATGGAATTCTATCGTAGATATATGACAATGGATGAGACATGGCTTCATAATTACACACCAGAATCCAAAAGACAGTCAGCTGAGTGGACAGCAGTCGACGAACCGAATCCAAAGCGAGCAAAGACGCAACAGTCGGCCGGTAAGGTGATGGCGTCAGTATTTTGGGATACGAACGGAATAATATTCATCGACTATCTCCAAAAAGGAACCACCATCAACAGCGACTATTACTGTGAACTTTTGGATCGATTGAAGGCTGAAATCGCAAAGAAACGGCCACAATTGCAAAAGAAAAAAGTGTTGTTTCACCAAGATAATGCACCGTGTCACAGATCGATGAAAACGATGGCAAAATTGAATGAATTGGGCTTTGAATTGCTTACCCACCCACCATATTCTCCAGATTTAGCCCCTAGCGACTTTTTCCTGTTTTCAGATCTCAAGAGAATGCTTGCTGGAAAGAAATTTAAGTTCAATGATGAAGTAATCGCTGAAACTGAGGCCTATTTTGACGAGAAAGAGAAATCATACTTTAAAAGTGGTATAGAAAAGTTGGAAAATCGCTATACTCGTTGTATCGCCCTCGAAGGCAACTATGTTGAATAAAAAAATCGAGTTTTGTCAAAATGTTGTTTTTTTCTTACTTATCCTGCGGACTTATTGAATGACCTGTTATTACCTACAAATTCCAAAATATTTTTAATATTTTTTGGCTTTCGATAGTATATTTGCATTTCCATAATTGGTTGAATTTCAATAGTAATTTATTATTTTTGCGTTTTTTTTTAAATATTTTAATCAGTGTTTTTTAATATTTTAATCTGCTACCTTGAATAGCTGCGCAGAACGATCAATTTTCGTATTCACTGTTAAAAAATACTACTATTCACACATGTATGATTTAGAATTATCATTAGAATTTTATCGTTATTGTGTTTGAATATCTGGTTAGATTGCATTCTAAAAAATTCGTTATCTGAAAAATTGTATTGTACAAAAATACTATCAAAAATACTCCTAATTAATTAATATAAATTTTTAAATCTAATAATTTTTTATTATAATATTAGTAGACTTTTAGTATAATCCATTAGTTAAAAAATTTCTTAATTTTATACATCATCAAAATAGAATATATAGTTCTGTTCTTTTGAATGGTAAAATTTCCGTTTCCGGTTGATTTATAATTTGTTGTTGATAGTATTAAAAAATTAGGCTTAAATTAGTTAAATAATCAACGAAAATAATAAAAATTCAAGGTTTCGCCCGGACACCGGTCATTGATTCGAAATCATATTTTGGTAACACTACGAATTAAAAAACTTATTTACTAATAAATGAGTACAAACTTAATGAAAAGTACAAACAAATTTTTTTTGGTCAAGGGTTTCGTAAATGTAAAGTAACAAATATGAAGGGGCTGAAATTTCGGTATATGATAAGGATTTTGATATAGTTTTCGGCAAAACACTTTTATGAGGAAATTATTTTTAGTTTTGCTTAGCGATGTATATCAAACATAAAACTCTTTGTATAAAGAGTATGTACATTTTTTTTTTCTCTGTTTAGAAATTTATTACAAAACTAACACGAAGCATCAATACGTTGCCGGCAAATTATAGCAGATCATAAATTAACATAATTTAGTGAAAAGATAATACAATCAGCAACTCAAAAACCTCTCCATTCAGCGTTTCGAGAAAACATTACAAAATCACAAATTCATATTTCTTTCAAAATTCTAAAAATATTGTAAAAATTGAAAAAAATCAAAAATTCAAACTTTTTTCAAAATTCTAAAAATATACCAAAAAATATAACTAAATCAAAAATTGAAACTTTTTTCAAAATTCCAAAAATATTCCAAAAATTAGAATAAAATCAAATATGTAATCAAAAAATTAAAATTTTTCAAAATTCTAAAAATATTCCAAAAAATTCTTACAAAATTAAAAATTGAAACTTTTTTCAAAAATCTAAAAATTTATATAAAATTCACAAAATCCAAAATTCTATTTTCCTTCAAAATTCTAAAAATATTACAAAAATTATAACAAAATCAAAAATTAAAAGTTTTTCCAAAATTCTTAAAACATTGCAAAAATTATTACAAAATCAAATATATAAACTTTTTTCAAAATTCCAAAAGTATCTCAAGAACTATAACAAATTCAAAAATTTCCATGTTCAATTTATTACATTTACGTCATACAAACAACTAAATTGTCAAGTGTGTCGAAAAACATTTTTTTTGACACACTTGACAATATTTTTTTGGCAAACTTATAATGCAATAAAATTATCAATAATAATAATTTCATGTTCAATAACATTTTAATCATACAACTAATTTTATTTTTTTCTAAAAAAAATCAATGAAAATCATTCTTTTGACACCCTTGACATTATTTTTTTGACAAACTTATAATCCCATAATTCTCCATAATAATAATAAAATTTCATGTCATACAAATAATTAATTATATTTTTTTCCAAAAAATTGGGTAAAAAAATAAATAAAAATCTTTCTTTTGACATACTTGACGATTTTTTTGACACACTTCCGGTACATTTATCGAACACTTCGTCCTTTCGGCTCTTACCATTGAGTAGGCCTGTTTTTAGAAACCAAAATTTTTAAAGTCCCTTCAGCGATTTTCTAGATTTCGTCGGTTGTGACGGCCGGCCGGCAGACAGACAAACATTTTTGTTTTTGCTTTTTTGGAATCGTTATGACCTAAAACTTCGAGAAATGCTAAAAAAATGGGGGTAAGAATTTCACTTTTGACTCATGAATGTAATACTTAGGTCTTTCAGACCGAAGTAACTTTCAGACCGAAGTAATATGTTTATAAGAATTTTACTAAGTACATAGTTCAGTTAGTTGGTAAGCTCAAAGAATTTATGTATTTATCAAAATGCTACATGTTAATAGCCGAGAAGATTATCGTATAGTAAGTTAAAATTGATCGAATATTTAATGCAATATTTTTGATCACCCCGGACTTTAAGGTATCTCAAAATATTGCTATGAGCTTATTCAAAGCTAGTGTAACTTTTCATATTTAAAAGAGAAGATCTTTTCTCTTATTGATTTTCTACAAGTCTCGGGTTCAGTTCTGAGTTGAGCCGGCTTCAAAGAGTGAATACACGTTTTTGATAATATTTCAAAAATAACGCGATGTAAATTTATGCTCTAAACTGTAATGCTACTCAATTTCACTCCTCTTGCAAATTAAACACGACCCAAATCCACTGCGGTAATGGGGTTAAAAACAAATATTTTAAACTAGAAGGTGCCCGCACGGCGATGCCCGTGCTTTCCAAATAAGTGATTAGAAACAGTTTTTTGTTGGAAATAAATAGTCTTATAATTTTGTTTATTGTCATTTAATTTAATTTGTTTTAATATTGGTATCATTGGGAAGTCAGCAAGAGCAATTAGGTAAAAGTCTCTAAAGCTAAATAAATTTGCATATGAAATGTATGTTAAAATTAAAACACACTAGTACACACAAATGGTTCACACAATAACTTTTATAAATAGATGGCAAAAGATGGAGGTTATTTAAAGGCTAAAGTTTGATTTCAAAGATTTAATTCAAATAATTCCATGTCTTCCGATTATCCACTTAATCTGTGTCACGAACAATTAGGTGAACGTCAACACATTCGTTTATTGGGTGTCATAATTGTCAATGACTTACTCTGGAACTGTGATACACATACAAAATAGGCACACTGGTACTTCTGGTTAAGCGTCATGTTGCCTAATTTCATTTATCAATCCATCCAGATTATGTGCTGTTCTTAAATAAGGTCAATTTGAATTTTCAAATATATTTTACCAATTATTTGCAATACTCTTTCTCTAGTAATGGCGAATATGTCACTGAAAGAAAACCTGCAAGAGCTGACCAAAATACGCATAGGGCGGATGTTTGATACTAATCGAAAAGCCGGTCTAAGAATGACAGCAGTTCTAGTGAATGTTTTCATTTTATGGATTTTGTTGGTTTTGTTGATTTATGACCGTCTCATGATGACCGTCTCATTTCGACCTTCCTACCAGAGTTTAAAAAAAAAATTTGGACACACATATTAATAGGACTAATTTGTAGAATTAATTACTAATTAGACTATTTTCTAAAATCAAAATAATAATAAGAATAATATCATTTATAAATCCAGACTTATATACTTTTCTAAAACTAGTCAAATCACTTCTTTTATTGACATAATATTGACGTAATATTAATAATATTGACGTTATATTGACATAATATTGAATATTTATTGACATAATATAATATTATATGCATATATTTTACCAATTTCTTGAAATAACCTACATGATGCACGTGCTTTGTTTGTGTTTTAAAGTAATAGGGAAACGTATTTCCCTTAACAAGTAAAAAACTTTAAACCTGTAGCTTTGATATTATTGTTCATAATCCTTTTCTTCAATACAAAGGTTCCATTGCAAACACTTGCTGCATCAATGTTTCTAAGAAGAGGAAAAGAAACGCCCAGTTTCTATGTTTTGAACATGTATTACAAATATATAAACCAAATAAAATATGTATTACATATATATAAACCAAATAAAATATGTATTACATATATGTATAATTTAGACTGTTTCACAAATCCACTTTTTTTGAAATGTTTAGGTCCACATCAAAAATTTGAAAGTTCTCGATGAAAAAAAAATTTTTCCGCCCGATCTGAGCTTTTTATCTCATTCCCAGAGCGTGCGGTTTTGCAAAACGTCCTGAATTTTGGGCTATTCATGCAGGAAATTCAAATTGAGGCTGGATACCGATACGACAACATAAAAACAAAAATACCGGGGTGCTATTCGATGGGAAATTTTCTATAAAATTCAAAAATAACCATGGTACACACGTTTTCTGAAGCCTAACCATGAAAATTTGAAGCCGAAGTCAAAAAATATTGCAAATTTGCGCATTTTTCGAAAAGCGGTGTCATTATTTTAACTTTTGTCATACTAACCACCACATTTAACGATTTTATCTCATAAACAATTTTATTAGCTTGCCAACAAAAAAAATCGTAGGTCTTTTGGTGGTCTAGATCGCGAGATATCTCACTTTTAGTGAAGTCGTGTTTTCCAGAATTTAGGCTAAAAGGCAACTTCTTCATAATTTCACAAAATCTACTTAATAAAATATACAAAATTATCATTTTCATTTGAAAACTTTTTATTTTACTTTCGATAAATGATATTTTAATTATGGCAAGTCCCTTCAGTTCAAATACAATTCCTTTAAAACGTTAACATAGTACGCTTTTTTAGGATTTCTTTTAATTTTAAGAAAGTTGTTCAAAGGTTTGTATTAGTTTTGTTTTATTTCTAGTAGGAAACAATTGGCGATGTTGCTCTATCGCTTGGTAAATAAATTGTTTTTGATCTTCATCCCATGTTAAAACGGAATGATACTGTTTCATTAAACCAATAGCTCTTTCGGCAATGTCGTTTGTTATTTGAAGGAATTTGATGAATTTTTCTGCTTTTAAATATTCATCATTTTTCGGCCATAGACACGGATCTCCGTTCAGGAAGTCCATTAAAAGCAGAAGAATTCATCAAAGTCCTTCAAATAACAAACAACATTGCCGAAAGAGCTATCGGTTTAATGAAACAGTATCATTGCGTTTTAACATGGGATGAAGATCAAAAATAATTTATTTACCAAGTGATAGAGCAACATCGCCAATTGTTTCCTACTATAAATAAAACGAAACTAATACAAACCTTTGAACAACTTTCTTAAAATTAAAAGAAATCCTAAAAATGCGTACTATGTTAACGTTTTAAAAGGAATTGTATTTGAACTGAAGGGACTTGCCATAATTAATAGTAGTTTATATAACAAGTACGCAAAATATGGTTTTAGCGGACGAATCGTAATGTTTCCGGACGAGGCGCTAGCCGAGTCTTAATATGAAGATGAGTCTGCTAAAGCCATTTGCGTACGTATTGCATACAACGTTTTTTAGTATTAGCTCTTACGATTTTTTTTTTCTAATTTATTGCTTAATTTGTATTCTTGCGTACCTAAAAGAACAAAACTTATCAAAGCAATTGTGATTATAATTTGAAAATAATTATAATATAAAATGAAAACAAATTTTGTATCCGCTAAAGTGTTGTCATAACGACTTTAAGTACTAGGCCGCTAAAATACAATTTTGCGCACTCTAAACAGTTCTAAAAGTAATCATTTTTCGGAGCTAATACTAAAAACTATCATTTATCGAAAGTAAAATAAAAAGTTTTCAAATGAAAATGATAATTTTGTATATTTTATTAAGTAGATTTTGTGAAATTATGAAAAAGTTGCCTTTTAGCCTAAATTCTGGAAAACACGACTTCACTAAAAGTGAGATATCTCGCGATCTAGACCACCAAAAGACCTAAGATTTTTTTTGTTGGCAAGCTAATAAAATTGTTTATGAGATAAAATCGTTAAATGTGGTGGTTAGTATGACAAAAGTTAAAATAATGACAACGCTTTTCGAAAAATGCGCAAATTTGCAATATTTTTTGACTTCGGCTTCAAATTTTCATGGTTAGGCTTCAGAAAACGTATGTACCATGGTTATTTTTGAATTTTATGGAAAATTTCCCATCGAATAGCACCCCGGTATTTTTGTTTTTATGTGTCGTATCGGTATCCAGCCTCAATTTGAATTTCCTGCATGAATAGCCCAAAATTCAGGACGTTTTGCAAAACCGCACGCTCTGGGAATGAGATAAAAAGCTCAGATCGAACGGAAAATTTTTTTTTCATCGAGAACTTTCAGATTTTTGATGTGGACCTGAACATTTAAAAAAAAAGTGGATTTGTGAAACAGTCTAATGTATATACCAAACCAAGAATATGTTTGTTGTGAATTAGAAATATTTGTTGCAACGTAATGTGTTCGATGCATATAATTGTTTGTATATAATAAATATATAAATGTATATAATTTTCACCTAAATGAATTTGTTTGTCACATTACACCTTAATTTTCAATTTGAATGATAATTCTGTTTTGCGAAAACAAAATCAATCAAAAATATCTACAAAATTTGAACAAAAATCCAAATTAAATTATAATCAACATTTAGGCAAACCCTTAAGAAAATTAAAATATATTAATTTAAAAAAACTAAATCAAATTTCAAAATTTCGGCTCCGTGGTGCATTAATACCTGTTAATTACATTCTCCTGACGAAATTTCAGACTCCTGTGTGCTCCAGATTTCTCTGGAGAGCGTACACAGACAGACAAACACTATGTTTTATTATTATAGATAAAAAACATTTAGGCAAACCATTAAAATATATTAATTTAAAAAAACTAAATCAAATTTCAAAATTTCGGCTCCGAGGTGCATTAGTACCTGTTAATTAATTTCTCCAGACAAAATTTCAGACTCCTGTGTGCTCCAGATTTCTCTAGAGAGTGCACACAGACAGACAAACACTTTGTTTTATTATTATAAAATAATATATAAGAAGAAGATTATATTTCAAAAACGATTCAGGGTAAAATTACCTAAAATTGCAATAATACTTTAATTCAGTGCTCTTTCAAATGACATTCAACTCAACTGGATAAAAAAAGCTTTTCACTGTTCCCCACGCCCAGCCTCTTAAAAAGCATAACTATGAGTATTATTAGACTCATCGCTCTATTTTTTAGTCAGAAATTTCATATTTTGTTTATCCTACATTTTTCTTACATGGGTTTGTCCATTGAGTTCGTCACTACGCTGGGAAAGAATTGAAAAACAAATTCACTAATATAAAAAAACTGCAGCGCCCTTTCATATGATAAAATAACTCGAAACAAATGCATTTACTCATAGCCCTCTCAAACAATTGAAAACAATTTTATTTATTTTTGACCTTATTATCTTGTGTGCGCAAGGACGTTTAATTTTCATTTTAAATTTCTGGTCACTGAAATTTCTATTTTACAAGATTTATCAGAATAGCACAGACTGACAGACAAATACAGTACTCTAACCCAGTGGTTCTCAAAGCGTGTTCCGCGGAACACTGGTGTCCGCGATGATCTTTCAAGTGTTCCGCGAAAAAATCAAATGTACAATCAATTCAAACAAAAATTGTTTGAAAATACAAATATATTCAATGTAAAATTTAGACACGCGTACGTAAAATTTACACGTTTCTCGGCTTTGTATGAATAATAATATCTTTCGGGTTCAAATTATTTCTTGGAAACATAAAATATTGCAGTTATCAAAATTCTCCTTTTACACATAAATAAATAGAAAATGTATGAAGTATTTGTTTCACACAAACAAAAGAAGCTTAAAAGAAAATATATGAAATGGATTGTTAAAAAGTTCCGAATACTTTATTTTTAGGTTTTTTCTTTCTTTTTTTGTTGACAATTTCATAAAGAAAAATATGGAGGGGCTGAAATCTCACAGCTCTGAGATATCAAGACTTCGGTCTGGGTTAAGGATTTTGATATAGTTTTCGGCAAAAAACTTTTATGAGGACATGGTTTTTAGTTTTGGGCAGCGATGTATATCAAACATAACTCTTTGTTAAAGTACAAGTATTTTTTTATCTCTGTTTAGAAATTTATTACAAAACTAACACGAAACATCAATACGTTGCCGGAAAATTATAATCAAAATTCCAAAAATATTGTTAAATTAAATAAAATCAAACTTTTTCAAAATTCCAAAAATATTCCAAATATTAGAATAAAATCAAATGTTTAAATATTTTCTAAATTCCAATAATATTTCAAAAATTCTTAAAAATTCAAACTTTTTCCAAAATTCTAAAAATATTGTAAAAATTATTACAAAATCAAAAATTGAAACTTTTTCCAAAATTCCAAAAATTATAATAATATCAAAAATTAAAAATTTTTCAAAATTCTAAAAATATTACAAAAATTCTTACAAAATCAAAAATTAAAACTTTTGCCGAAATTCTAAAAATATTGCAAAAAATATTACAAAATCAAAAATACAAACTTTTTCAAAATTCCAAAAATATTTCAAAAACTATAACAAATTCAAAAATTTCCATGTCCAATTTCATTTAAAATTACATTTACGTCATAAAAACAGCTACATTTTTTTTCCCAAAAAATTGGCTAAAAAATTAAATGAAATCATTTTTTGACACACTTGACATTATTTTTTGACAAACTTATAATGCCATAATTCTCTATAATAATAATAAAATATCATGTCATACGAACTATTAATTTTATTTTTTTCTAAAAAAATTGGGTAAAAAATAAATAAAAACCTTTCTTTTGACACACTTGACAACATTTTTTGACAAACTTTTAATGCAATATTTCTCAATAATAATAATAAAATTTCATTTCAAACAACCACTTTTATTTTTTTTGCAAAAAATTAGGTAAAAAACTAAATAAAAATCTTTTGACACACTTGACAACATTTTTTTGACAAACTTATAATGCCATAATTCTCAATAATAATAATAAAAATTCATTTCAAACAAACAATTAATTTTATTTTTTTTCCAAAAAATTAGGTAAAAAAATAAATAAAAATCTTTCTTTTGACACACTTGACAACTTTTTTTTGACAAACTTATAATGCAATAATCTAGTTTTTGATCTCACATACCAATCCCGATCATCAAGATTTCTCCAAATTTAATGTTCCTACTCGTAATCACTTAAAATGAACGTTTTTTAGGCCAAAAATATGAAAATTTGCTATTTTTGACACACATAATGATTTTTTCGACACACTTCCGGTACAGTTATCGAACACAGCGTCCTTTCGGACCTGTCCCTTGAGTATACCTATTTTTAGAAAAAAAAATTTTTGAAATCCCTCCAGCGGTTTTCACTGGAGCGTAGGTAATGACGGCCGGCCGGCCGGCCGGCAGACAGACATACATTTTTTTTTTTTTGCTTTTTTAGAATCAGGAGGTCCTAAAACGTCGAGAAATGTCAAAAAAAGTGGGGGTAAGAATTTCACTTTGAGCTCATGAATGTAATACTTAGGTCTTTCAGACCGAAGTAAAATGGAAAACCAAATTGTATTTCTATTGTATGTAATCGGTACTTTCGGGTAATCACAGTAACGAGTAATTAGTAACGAATAGTTACTATCCGCACATCGCTAGTGAATTTATTGAATTTATGTGAATTTATTGAATTATATAAATTTAGGTAAGTTTTGCACCATAATTGATTTATTGATTTATACTGCATTTTTTTGAAAATTTATAGTAATGGATAATTTCGTAAAGAAACCTCGTCTTGATTACGATAATGACAATGCTGCTGCTAGCACTAGTAGAATTGAAGAAAATGAAGAAAATAGGCAAACTGTGAAATCAATTCAAACTGTCAATCGGTTGTATGACGAAGAATATTTAAAATTTGGATTTACCTGGACCGGAAATACAGATTGTCCAACTCCTCTCGGAAAGAAATTAGCCAATAGCGCGATGGCACCCGCTAAATTAAAGCGTCATTTGACAACCGAACATAAAACTCTTTTAACAAAAAACAAAGAATATTTTAAAAGGCTTTTGGAAATCCAAAGGAAGCAATTTGAAAAAACAATGAAAGTAAGTGATAAAGTCCAACTTGCGTCGTATAAGATTGCTGAATTAGTAGCATTAAAATTAAAGCCACACACGATAGCAGAATCTCTTATTTTACCTGCCTGCTGTGAAATAGTGACAATTATGTTTGGGGAAGAGGCAAAGAAAGAAATTTTAAAGATTCCGGTATCTGGGTGGTTATTTTGTAGCGTTATCTCACTAGGTGAGATAAAAAGTGAGATAAAATATTTGTCTTTGATCGATTATATTAGATAAAAGAAATCATTTAAACATAATTTTTTTATCTCACTATTTATCTCACCTAGTGAGATAATGCTACAAAATAACCACCCAGATGATACTATTCGTAGACAAATTAATGACACGTCCTGCAACATTGAAAAAACAGGCGCAGGTAAGCTTATTAATATGCCTTTTGCATTACAAGTAGACGAGTCTACGGATATAAGTGGCAAAGCGCAGCTCTTAGGCTTTGTACGATTTATTTATAAACAAAAGATAATAAATCAATTTTTATGTTGCAAAGAACTTTTGGGACGTACAACTGGTCAGGACTTGTTTGATGCAATAACATCGTATTTGAATGCTTTAAAATTACCATGGAATCATTGTGTCGGTATTCCGATCCGATCAATCAAAGGATTTGTGGCTTTAGCTAAAACCATAAACTCAAATATAATATTTCATCATTGTTTCTTGCACCGAGAAGTACTTGTCATAAAAACAATGCCCAAGAAATTAAACGAAGCATTTGACCAAGTGGTTACCATGGTTAATTTTATTAAAATGAGACCGATGAAAAGCTGAATTTTCAAACAACTTTGTTCATCGATGGAAGCAGATTATGTGTGTTTGCTTCTTCATACCGAAGTGAGGTGGTTGTCACGAGGAAAGGTTTTAGATCGTGTGTTGATATTAAAAATGAATTGCTTGTTTTTTTGAAACAGAAAATCAAAAAACGTTTGTAAATTATCTAAAAAATGATGATTGGTGCAATAATTTGGCGTATTTGTCTGATATTTTTGAATACTTTAATACTGTCAATATAAGTGTGCAGGGCAAAGATGAAAACATTCTTACATCAACTGACAAATTATGTGCAATGAAAAAGAAGGTTTTACTAAGGAAAAGACACGTAAGAGAGAGAAACACAGAAATGTTCCCCTCTGTGCAAAATGCCAACGAGGCAATCGTTTCTTTAATAATGGAACATTTATCACCAATAGAAGAAAAATTTGAAAAACATTTTCCATTGTTAAACATAGAACAATATGATTGGATAAGAAACCCGTTCATTTCTACCGAATTTTCTAGCTTCACTTTAAATGAAGAAGCAGAATTGACGTCGCTTTCTTCAGATCGTGGATTAAAATTACAGTTCCATGAAAACACTCTTGAAAACTTTTGGATCTCTGTTAAAGATGAATACCCTTGTATAAGCAAAAAATCCCTGAACATATTATTGTTATTTTCCACATCATATCTTTGCGAAGCAGGATTTTCAACTATGGTCAATATAAAGACAAACAAACGAGAGAGACTAGGAAATTTAGAAGAAGAAATGGGTGTGGCGTTATCATTTATTCGTCCCAATATCACTGAGATCTGTAAAGATCGTCAAGCTCATGCATCGCATTAAGTTTGAGATATTTTTAAAAGAATTGTAGTTGTAATTATGTTTTCAATAAATATATTTGCATGAATAAATATCGGTAAATATTTTATTTATATACATTTTATTTTCTAAAAGTAGCACTTGGAAGCAGGGGGTGGCCAATCACACGCTGCGACACGATTCCGTTGCTGTGTTGCTCTATATGGAGTGTTTTTGCGAACATTATTCTGTTTTTGATTGCTCTTTTGGTTTCAAAAAGGCTAGCAACCCTCACCCCCTGTTTTAAATTTTATGCTGTAGTGTAGATGTTCCGCCTAAAAATATTTCAGAGTTTAGTGTTCCCCAACTTCAAAAAGTTTGAGAACCAAGGCTCTAACCAATAGATTTCGTTAAAAAAGAAATAGGAAACTTAAAATCGAAAGCGTTAAGCCATGAGCAATAAATCGATTAAACTTTTGAACATTGTTTAGCAGACTCCTCAAAATTGTTTTCGTCATCTTAATAATTTTAAAAACCTAAGAAAAATACCTTGAGATTTCTCGTTATTTATTTGTTAGATTTCCACACCGCGTAAATCATCTTATTTTTTGTTTTAGTTGGGTAAGGTGAGGTTGCAAATTGAAATTGCTTTCACTATGGTGTCGTGTCACACTTTGATTAAATAGATTCGTTTTATACATTCCATGAATCTATTCCCATGGGCTACTCGAATTACTCGAATAGTTTCAATCTTCAAATCATGCTAATTAGGACCGTGGTTTTAACATATATAAGGTAAGAAGAAACGCACAGATGTTGTGTTCCAATATACATTTGCCCATTTTATGTGCATACGTATAGAAGAACGTTGTTTCTTCCTCTTCTTTCCGACAGTTTGCTAGCAACCCAAGTCTTTTCAAGTGCTTTTCTTGGATTGAATGACTAATTATTACTCGTTTCATTAATACTAGAGCCTACTTTCATAAAATCTTGTGATTCGTTATTGTGAAATTTGCCCGATACTACAATTAGAATTTCAGCGTAAGTCGTACGTAACTATAAAACTTCTAACTTTAAGTAAGTTCTTGATTGATATTTTTCTTCAAGTCGGTAATAAGATGATAGGTATTGTTTGTGACGAATTTTTTTTTTGATTTAAAGTGGAATTACAATATTTTTCAAGACCGAGTTCCCAAAGCAACATGCGTTCTTTGATGTTGATGGAACTTTTTTAAAACTATGAAGACAGAAATCACAGACAGTTGACTTTAGCCAGTCATTCCGTTTATACGCTGTATAGACAAAGATATCCATTTGCATTCTATCACTATGACAGTGAGTGATACCTGCGATTTGTGTGTTTGCCCAGCTTAGTGTGATGTTCTTGCAGAGTTGCATGCGTCTTCGCTTCCGTTATTAAAACTGCATTAAATGAACAAAAACAAAAAAAAACTTACTTTAATCTCTCCAAAATCAGTTCTGTGGTTGATTTCTTCAATCATAGTTGCAAAATGAGTTATTTTTAAATAAACTTTGACATCTTTTTGATAATTCAAATTATATTATTTCAGTTTGAAAAAAAATCTCCTGTGGAAAAATGGCGATTGTAGACTAACACAAATTGCATGGCAAAAATTGACTAATCCAATCATCTGTTGATCATCCATTGACGTTTTGTTAAATTCAACGGCATTATATTAGTTTATATCACATGTTCTCACCTATACCAATTAACCTATACCTACCACCTATACCTATCACCTATACTCACCATAATAATAATAAATATCTTTGATATTTTAAGTTTTTACTATTAAATTTTGTAATAGCCTCCGATGTAGAAGAAATAATTTTAAATCTGTTTTTTTTTTTATAAAATCTGTTGTGTAGTAGGAATTACAATTTGTGTCACTATAACACATAAACCCCTTTTAAGACCAAGGTCCCACAACAACATAGGTTCAAAGGTGTTGATGGACGTAAATCTTTCTTTTTTGTTTTTTTATATTTTTAGTTAAAGAATAGATAACTAAACAAAAAATCTTATCACTGACAAAATATGACATAGGTCAATATTTTATGATAGAATAGAGTCTTGTGTAACGTCTTAGGGTGTGATTTAAAAGTAAAAGTTTGATAAATAATTAAATATTAAATATTCATCTAAAAAAATTCACTATTTATCTTTTTTTTTCAACTCTAAAATTTAAAATCACAAAACTTACAGATAATTAAATAATTTTAGTTAAAACACAAAATTATTTTCTTTATTTGTTTTATTAGCGAGAATTTTCTATCTTCGTTTTCTTTCAAATATAAAACTCGTCTAAAAAACTCGGCCTCCTAAATAGATGCAAAAAATTTTTCACTCCATACCAATTGCTCCATGTTTATAAGTCCTATATTCGTCCCTGTATGGAGTACTGCTGTCAAGTTTGGGGTGCTGCCTCTGTTTCCATCTTGGCCCTCTTGGACTCTGTTCAAAAGCGAGCTATACGAATTGTAGGTGATCGAACTTTGACATCAAAACTTGATTCCCTACAACATCGTCGCACTGTTGCTGACCTCGTTGTTTTTTACAAATATCGTCATCAGCAGTGCTCAGATGAAATCAGCGGCATCATGCCTCAAACTTATTCTTACCCCCGTTCCACTCGGCAATCGGCTGCCGCAACCAGTGAAACGGTAAAGATCCCGCGCTGTCATACTGGCAGATCGCAGAGAGACTTCTTTGTCCGAACTGCGTACAAATGGAATAGTTTGCCGGAACACTTAGTCTCAGGTGGCTTCAACCCACAGATGTTTAAAAAAAGCGTTAATCTACACCTCAGAACGCCAGTTGTTGTGGGACCCAGGTCTAGACCTAGGTCTTAAAAAGTATTTATGTGTTGTTGTGACACATTTTCTAAACCCTATTACACAACACATTTTATTAAAAAAAAAAAAAAAAAAAAAAATATACATTGATCACAAATTTTCACCACATGTCTCATGAGTCTCTGTAAAAATAACTTCTTTTATAGCGCTATTTTCATATTCTCTTTTTATATGTCATTTGTATTTTTTTTGTTTTTAATAAGAAGTGTTGTGTAGTAGAAATGACAAAATGTGTCACAACAACACATAGATACCTTTTAAGACGTAGGTCCCACAACAACATGCGTCTTGAGGTATAGGTGGACGCTTTTTTTAAATCTTTGTGGATTGAAGGCACTGGAGACTATTGGTTCGGGCAAAGCATTCCATGTGTACGATGTACGCACAAAGAAATCTCTTTGCATTCTATTACTATGACAGTGAGTAATCTCGACAGTTCGACCGGCCGCACAAAGCGATTGACGAGTAAAACGGGGAAAAACATATGTCTGAAGCATTATGGACCTGATTTCATCCGAGCACTGCTGGTGACGATATTTATAAAAAACAACGAGATCAGCAACAGTGCGACGATGTTGCAGGGAATCAAGATCTAATGTTAAATCTCGATCACCAACAATTCGTATAGCTCGCTTTTGAACAGAGTCCAAAAGAGCCAGGATAGTAACAGATGCAGCGCCCCAAACTTGACAACAATACTCCATACAGGGACGAATATAAGACTTATAAATGTGGAGTAATTGATGCGAAGTAAAATATTTTTTACATCTATTGAGGAGGCCGAGTTTTCTTGACGCGCTCTTTGCCATGGCCATTATATGATCGTTCCAGAGTAAGTCATTGGATATTGTGACTCCCAATAAACGAATGCTTTCACATTCGTCTATTTGGTCTTCACACATATTAATTGAAATATCGTTGGGAAACTCGGTCTTTCATCTGGAAACAATCAATAGCTGTGTTTTGGTGGAATTAAAATTGACCAAATTTTTGTCACCCCAATCGGCGACTTTTTTTAGGTCCTCGTTTACATTTATGGCAGCGTCTCTCCGGACGGGATTTATTCATTCATGCATTTTACCCTTTGAAGATAGGGGGACGAATGACTTGTGCAGTGTACTATCATCTGCAAAACTATTGATTGGGTTACTGGTGATTTGCAACAGTTCGTTGATATAAATTAAAAATAAAGTGGGAGATAAAACTGAGCCTTGGGGTACACCAGCGGTTATTAATTTAGACTATTAATATAGTCCAATTTTTATTATTGAAGGTCAAAAACAAAATTATAAATTGATTTGCAAAGTTTCTTTGGATGTTTTTGCTTTAGATTGTTTTATTTTGAAACTGAAATAGAATAGTAAGTTGTTTTTATGAAGTTGTTTTTAGATGGTTTTGATTTTTAATTTGGAGCAGGAATCGAAATAGGACCGATCATTAAAGTTTTCTAGACTAATAGGAACAGTTGAAAAATGTTAAGGATTTTAGGTAGATTTCATTTAAAAATCTACCTATTGCAATAGGCTTCATCTCGGAATTTCGGAAAAATTTTGGTGCCAAATGACTATATATCGTCGCTTTAATAATGAAACAACGTATTCGCAAAAGTGTAGTTTCGAGATAATTGGGTTTAAAAATTTTTCGATTTTCTGATTTTCGTAAACTCGGCAGCACTATTGAACGAATAAAGATATTGGAAAAAAAATTTCTATCAATTAATCTTGACTAATTTCTTCACAACATATTAAAATTTCACATTGGTACCTGCTCGCTTTTCTACCTAAAAAGAGGTGAAAAGTCAATCAGGTACCTTATACGTTATTTCATATTTCATATCCGTTATTTCATTTTGCATGAAAGTACGATTAAGCCTAAAATAAATTATTATTGAACTAACGCATGATATTCTTACAATTTTTTATTTGTATGAACCGGTTTATCATGTAGCCATGAATGATGCTTATACAATATTGTAGATTTACTATTTCGTGTGGCGATCGTAATGTATGTAATATATACGACAATGATTTTACCCAAGTTATTATTCTGTAGGAATTGGAATATCGTACATGCATTTACGCTGTTTCAATATTTAACTAAATTCAAATTTGCATGTACGTTAATTAACAATATATTAATTTTCACCCCCAGTTATAAAATAATTGGAAAATGTTAAAATGCCACTCTATAGACATCCTTATGGGGAATGCAGCGCACCCATTATATAATAACAACGTATATATGGCATACGTTATTTCATTATTAAGGCGACGATATGATAAGCGGAGACGGAAAAAAAAAAAAAAAAAAAATTATATATATATATATATATATATATATATATATATATATATATATATATATATATATATATATATATATATATATATATATATATATATATATATATATATATATATATATATATATATATATGTATATATTTATATATATATATATATATATATATATATATATATATATATATATATATATATATATATATATATATATATATATATATATATATATATATATATATATATATATATATATATATATATAACGATATGAGGTATAACGGAATTTAGCGGCACTCTCACGGTCGCATTTTTCGACCTACATCAAAATAATTTTCTGTGTATGTTTCGGTAAATAATGTCTTGGACAAGTTCGTGAACTGGCCATATCGGTTGAGCCATATCGGTACCGGTTGAGCGGCTAGAGGCTAAAAAGTCGAATAATCTAGGGCGCTATAACTTCCGTTTGAATCATAATGTTTTAATAAAATTTAAAAGTATTGAATATTTGAACCTTTTTTTTATCATTTTTATCCAGATGACAACTTTGGCGTTTCAGGTTTCTCCAAAATCAGCTGTTTTAAAAATTTACTAAACTTTGCTGTCCTTGATCTAGCTGAAAATGGCCAAGCTCATATTTGAAAACTTTTGCTCACGTAAATACAATATAAATCTTTCCCAAATTTTCAAAAAAAAATAGTTCAAGTCTAAAGATTGAGACCCTAGGGCTGTTGAAATGAAAACAAACGCAAAAGGCAAAAGCTTTCACTATGTTTCAGTTTATGTTATTTAAATTCATCTTAACTTTTAAGCATACTTTTAAACTATAGCCTCAAAAAATTTCAGCTTTCTAACCCAAAAGGTTCCATTTTTATAAGCATTATAATGCACCTCTTGCAAGAAAAATATCAAGCCATTTAATACCATAGAAAAGTTATCAAAATCTCTTTTGTTTTTATTTTTTTTTTACTAAGTAACCGTTTGAAAAAAGATTAAATAAGAACAAAAAAATACAACACAAAGATGATTTTGAAATAAAATTGTTTGATAATGTTTGATTATAAATTATGTGTGATGGTATAATTGTAATTGTGACGTAGCTCATTTGATCTTTGGTGGATTTAATATGTTATTAAAAGTAGTTTAAACCAACTTAAATAAAACTGTTCCGAAATTGTATTGATGAAGTTAGTTCGGATAATGTATTTAATTTGGTTCGATAATTTTTTTGAATTATTCTGTTTCTACTTAAATTTTTTATTAAAACTACTCTGACTATCTATCTCTATCAATTTTATTTGGACACAAAACCGTCTGACCCCGAAATGTACCTATTCCTAGCGGATATACCTGCCGCTGGGATTTTTTTGAATAATATTGTGTTGTACAATATTTTTCATAACAACAGAAAAATCTTTTAAGGCATTGGTCCCATAGCAACATGCGTTGTGAGGTGATTTTTTTGTATGGTTTTGTTAAAGAATGAATAACAAAACTATAAATCCTATTACATGTAAAATATGTCAGTCATAGCCCATAGGTCACTATTTCATAATGGGTAGAGAAAATAAACACAAGAAAAAGAAATTTAAAAGGCTTACTGCCGTAGATCAAAAAATAAAAAATAGTACATTACGTTACATTCTTTAATTGGGAGCTAAAGTGATACTTTTTGTGTTGAGTCTATAGTTTGACAATTATAGACGAAACACAAAAAGTCACTTTAGCTCCAAATTAAATACACTATTTTTTCGGCAAACGTTTAAATTTTTTATAAATATGAAATTAATACATCAAACTTTTTATACATA